>WACJ01000068.1:0-631062 GCA_008973525.1 Stenopsyche tienmushanensis | reverse complement strand
CGTTTTCCCGCGGCCTGATCTCTCACTCTCGTCATTAATAAAGAAATTAGTAAAACAAGAGTGCTTCTATTCAGCATCCATCAACTTGAGTCACTCCGTCCAGCTCTATAACGATTCGAAAGATAAACGTACCCGCGTGCGAGCATGGCCATTTTGATGAACACGTGAGAGCGGGGCGCGGGCCGGGAACTTTACCCCGAGAGCGCCCCCACTCCACCACGTAACACGTAAGCTATTCAAAATAATTATATCTTTTTTCATCATCAAAAGTCGCTTAGATACTAATTTAAATATATGATAATGTTCAAGATATTCAAAAGAAGAAAAACTACATTTGCATTCAAAAGCACAATGTAAAATGATTGATGTTGTTTGTGTGCAATTTTACTTACCTCGCAAAAACGACAATCCGCATTATGTTCACATACAAAAAGCATTGCCCAAATTGAGCCAGATTGGCAGAGTCAAGGGTTCCGGTTTTTGATATATTAATTGATGTCAAAATTAAGCATCAAATGTACGACTGTTTGGGTAAACAGAAAACATGAAACATCCATTACCTCGTTAAATACAAGAAGCAGTCGTAAATCATTTATGCAGAGTTCCTCACACTATCCAACATTTGCAAGCTTTCCTTTATGAGCTTTTCATTATTTCAAGCTCGAAGGGAACGTAGCACAGTGGGCAAAAACGCAACTTAACGCATGTTCAGTTCCAGCCCTGTTCCCAACACGTAATCTAATTATAGCGTCCTGTATACGAACGATTAGACCTTAGGGAGGAATGTTTCATGGGAGTATGTTCTTTGAAAGACTAATTAAGTATATTGATGAATGTGACTGATAAGACAGCTTTTGTCGTTGGTCCAAATGTAGCATCAAAAATGATCTTGAAATTGTCTTAATTGTAATATATTTTATTTGATTTCACAAATTCAGTTTAACTTTTAGGCTTCCGTTTTCATACAATTTTTGTTTTATTTTATTACTAAGCTGCGATTAGTCTAAGGATATTTGTATTGGCCCCTAATTGAAATAAATGAGCTCTGTAAAGAGTCATAAAAATCTTTGACGAACTTTTCATTCCAAAACCAGATATATATGTAAGAGATTGAATAAATAAATTGACTTACATATTAAAAACAAGACTTCGCACAATAAAGGCTCCCACTTCGGCTCACCCAGATAACAGAACACGTCACCCGCGTACTCTAACGGAAAAAGTTACAATCATATCGTGGGACTATAAAGTATTATCCGACACTTGCCCAATCATAACAAATTGATTTGGTAAGTTTGCTCAGAAAATATTTCTGTGCTCAAACTACAGTAGCATTCTTATTTGAGTACAGCATTAAAATATCGTCATAAATTACGATAGGGACTCAAATATTACCTGGACGTTTTCTGTACTGACTTTTCTGCCATGTAGAAAAATGAGATACTCCATTTGTATTTTTATACATCACTCATAAATTTGTACAGCAAAATTCCGGGTAATATTTGAATCTCCCTAGTATAATCTAGATCAGTCAGCAAAATGCCGTACATCGGCGCTGTTCTAAACCTTTCGAGACGATAACGTAAGATGAAACATTTGAAATGACTGACAGATTGTGATGCTCAGATTCTTGGATGACAGGAACCATCTAGCTTTTGCGGACGAAATCAACGTCTTAGTAAAATCTAAATCAGAGATTACCAAATGGTTCATAAATACACATATTGATTGGATCGAATTGTGATAATTGTGTATAAGTTTATTCGACATTCGTGCGGTCGGAGAAGTGTTAAAAAAAATTACTAGGTGTTCTATACCCGCTGAAAAGTTTGGTCACCCCATTTTAAGTAAGATATGTATTTACGTACTACACAAATTAGTTTTGTTCTAAAGATTGATGCACGAGCACTCTCGTATTCAAGATTGATGCAGAAGACTCTGACTTTGTGGACCGAACGTGATCCATTAAGCTGTCTTAGACAAATTATTTCGGAACCCGGTCGACTACATTTTATACGCAATGCGAACCAAAGTTTGAGAAGCCTAATAGAGGCCGCTCATTTAGAATGCAAAGTGTTCGATACAACATACACCCCCTAACAGACTGAAGATCTAACATGGATTCTATTTATCCATCAATCACAAATTGCGATACTCGCAAAATATAAGCTAGAACATAGCAACATTTACAATGAATCATCATATTGTGTGCTGGATTTGCAATCTGGATTTTTTCTCGACCCCGTCACCTCCAAATCTAATCAATTTTACTCATTCCGGTCCGCTTAGCTGAAACGCATGCTTTGTAGTTAGAACTTGTGACGCAACAAAAATGATATTATATAAATTCTATATGTTTTTCTAGTTTCGTCAAACGATGGTGGTTGAACAAATTCAAAACTTTGCTAAATTAATATAAATTATAATATATTTATTTTTTCATCAAAAAATGTAATCATTTTCACAGTTTGAGTATCAAATTCTTTCTGTGTATCTTTTTAGCTCTGATTATTTACGATCAATCCCGAAACATCTATTTTATGATTCACACTCGTAATCAAGTACAAGAATATCAATATTATTTCTATTTTTATATAATTTAGTTTGTCACTTTTTGTATTTTTGTCTCTTAAAGAATGTTCTTTTGGCCAAAATAGATAGTAATACGGTTTTTCGCCAAATCTGGCCTTTTTAGACATAATGTCGTACTCAAACTATTATGTTATTCGTAATCAATGATCGTTCCGCCCTGTTTCAATAATTCAAAATAAATTATTCCCTTTGCATCTCACCACATACAAAACAAAATTTTTCATCTCCAATTATTTAACATCTAATAAACTGGTGATATTGCTTTTTTCTCGCAATAATTTGCATATGTTTCGTCTTGTTACAGTCGGACAGAGCATGCGGGACCCAAACATCTTGTCTGTGGACTCTATTAATTTTTTCAGGCATCTTTGAAAACTGGACCAATATACACTACTTTAATAATTCGCCAATAATCATTTTTGGATTTTCTTCATATGGAACTGCATCTGCATGCAACTCCACAAATATTGTCTTGGCGAAGACTCTCTTCCGTTATCGCTGGACATGTGAAAAGGGATATTATTTTAACTCCAAACAATCTTCGATTGGTGTTAAATTTATTAAAAAAATGTTGCGTTTAAACTTACGACTTTCCTGGACGACGGGCTAAAAATGAATGTTTAAAAATTGCATCTGTAAAAATGCACCATTAATACTGGATTAATATAATATTTATCTATGAAGTAAGTTTTTGTGAAGGCGCTCACAAAATTTTGATTTAATCTGTTGAATCGTTGAAGAATTATATCGATTTTTACAGGGAGTATTACATTTTATGTGAAACATAGCCGTCCAGAATGTGTTAATACTGTTTCCACAACAAATTGACTGATAATAAGTTATCAAACGAACCTTTTACAAACGTATATATATACAACATAAAAACTTCCAACTAAAGGCAATTGCTTTTTATAAATATTATATAAAGATATTAACACTTTCCAGTCCTTTGCCTCACCTGTCTCAAACGTCTCAAGTTTGACTATGATTTTTTTTATGCTATTCGGCTGAGTTCTATATTAAATATGAATTTTGAGTAGTCGAGATCGAAATATTTCTGTAGTCGAAGCAGCAGCTTTTGTATGCCAGTGTCATAAACCTAATCCGTCAGCTCTTTTTGTATTATACTGTATAGTGACTAGGGAATCCAATCCCGAGCCAAAATTTCGATCCCGGGATTTCGGGATTTCATTAGACAATCCCGAGATTAGTCCCGGGATCCCGGGATTGGGATTTTCAATATTTTAAGAAATTACCTTGATGAATTTGATCAAAAATTACTAATAAGTCCATTTGCTCAATATAAAAAATCACTTGAAGGCCAAAGAATTTTATTTATTTAAGAAAAGATAAAAATACAATTCAAAAATAGGTAAATAAAACACTAAAAAATTCAAATATTATTTTGAAAATATGCCCGAAGTAACATTAACATTAAACATTAGTGTTTCGTCATTTAGTCTGGATCTGATTTTGGAAGTCAGACAACTTGCTGCTGAAATTGCAAGCTCAGCCTCCACACTCGTTGGAGGTATCGTCATCAGATATTTAAATGCTAGTTCGAGTTGATGATCGCGTGAGCCCTCATTTTCGTATAACACCATCAATGTGACTGATAAAATTCTTTTCTGCTGAGACCGGACTAAAAATCGCAAAATTCCTGATTTCCCAATTTTCCGACAAATTATTTATTTCCGTCGCTGCAGATAAATACTTATATACTGTAATACTTTGATGTGATTTGTAATTATATTACGGAGAAATACAAAAAATTTGAACCCCGTATCTATTATATTTCATATCGATATTCCCATTATTCGTCGAGGTGTAGTAAATACATCACCGGTAGGGAAAGGTTACTATAACAATTTGAAAAACATACATGTACGCTATATATGTATACATAGATTAGACAACCACTGCTCCTATGCGTCGCCTAAGTTCAGCAATTAGTAATTACGCCACTGTTTCCAAGCGTCTAGATTTCGTCGGGAATGTCTCGATTTAGTAGCCTTCATCATATTGGTGAGTTGTACGATTTCTGTTAGATAAAAATTTCAATCCCGGGATTTTCGGGATTACGTTTTCTAATCCCGGGATTCTTAAGTACCTAAAACTGTCCGGGATCCCGGGATTGAATTCCCTAATAGTGACACACTCAGGTCTCATCCTTGGGCATGATAGCATCCAGAAAAGCTTATACATTCTGTGGAAAAAGATCCAAAAAATCCATTCTGGGTAACCATCTTCAACTTCTCGTAACCAAGTTTTTCCGACACAATATCATTGAAGAGGCTTCGAGAAATTTCAGGAAATTCCTCATGAAGATCGTCAAGGGTTACACAACGGCCATTTAGCACTTGTTCTTCAATTTTTTTGCACAAGCTCGTCAAAAATTGCTGATGGTCTCCCACTTCTTGCCTCGTCGTGAGTATTAGTACGGCCTTTTCTGAATAACCTAACTCACTTCGAGAAATGTTATCGACTCATCACATCACTATCATAAGCTTCCACGAGCTCCCGATGGATGTTCACGGCGGTATGTCTCAAAAATACACATATTTATATAATAGACAATAATCATTTTGGGTGTGGTAAGCTTGAAGCAAGTCGTTGGGGCAGAGTGGAATTTTACAATTTTTTTCTTTCAAAAATATAAAACCAGTTATGATTATTCACACGATAGATATTTTGAACGATTTCTTACTTTTTATCTATAAAAAATTAATGATTTTTATTTTTGAATAAATTTTATATTTTTGACAATTTCTGTTTGTGCCAACCCTGACGAAATATTTCGAATATATCCTAAACTAAGGAAATATATTTACAGTTTTCGATGTTTTGGGTGTTAAAAAAATATTCTTAACGTCACTGTTAAAAAATCGAAATGATTTTCCGTTTTATTTAGGGAATAGGGATCCGATGCACGCGCAGCACTTTCGATGACCGCGGCAACCAACAGGTTAATTCTTAAGCTATGATAAATATACAGATAAATACTGTTTAAAAATTAAATAAATGAAAAATAATTATATAAATATATACTGGGAAGAGTACGTGGGAAGAGATTTGACTCTCACTCGCGGCCCCGAAAAGGAGTGCGAGTCCACTAGTTTGTTACTGGCCGCTAAGAAAGACCGGATGGAGATCGTAGAATGCCCCGGAGATGCATTTTTCTCCAAAACTTTTAAAAAAGACCCTAAATGCCCTAATGTTAGAGTAGGTGACCACAAGGTTTCCTGTATCCAACCGGTCTAAATTTCGGACCACTGACACATTGAAGATCCGACGCCGTGCCCGAAAATGTCCACAGAACATGGTTTGCGTTCATGAACGGATCTTCGCATGGACACTCCGAAGTTGTTGAAAGCCCAAACCTAACCAACGAGGCCTTATATCCCCCGTGTCCTGTGAGGAACTGAGACGTCCAGATTCAAGGAAGAAGCGAAACATTTTATTTCAGCGAGAAATTCGTCTCATCTAGAACGTTTTTTGGCTGAGGAATGAATGAGTAAACTCGCATTTATGGCGGACATATTTAGTCTACTAATAATAAATATTAAATATAATAAATATTTTTAAAACGAGAAATAAAGTCAATGAATTTTAAAAGAATCTAATATTTAGGGATTGATGGGTATAAGAGGAGGATTTAGAAATGTTTCTACTTTTGCAAGAGTTTTTAATTGCTGCTGACGTCGACAGGAAAGATGCTTTAAATGTAATAAGTTTATACTTGAATGCATCAGTACTAAAATTGAATCACTATTATCCTGAAAATGAGAATCGCTCGTAAAAACATGACTGACTGGCACTGTATTTAATGAATTTATGTTTTTTTGGAATCAACATATAAAATTCGTATTCATCCTGTGGTAATATTATTTTTCAATTCTGTAATTTTCTCTCTTTGGACGTAGAAATATATTTCTTTCTCCCGGTAGGATGCACAAAAAGAGCAAAAATATCGTCTTCGCCTTCGCCATCTGCGAATGCTTATTTAATATGTGCGGTTGAGTGAAGATTTTCGCAGAACTTAATCTTTTTTCGCACACCCCATACGTGAGCCTTTCGTTCCACAGTTTGGTGCGGGGAAAGCCCAAAAGGCATCAGGGCGGCTACATTATGCGAGAAATCGCAATTTGTAAACATGGTGGCTACACAATGTGCCATCCGCAACACAATGAGCCAACAAACAACTTTGCACCACACACAGGACTTATCTCGAAACCTAAAATTTCTTCAGGGCGCATAACAACAAGGACCCAGCGCCGGAGCCTTCGGCCGACGAAAACATGAATAAGAAACGCGCACATAAATGGGACGACGGTCGCGAACGAGATCAGACAATAGGCAAGCATGACCAGGATACGATGAGCCTTTGAATAACACGCACGGTCCGAAAAAAATAGTGTTATACGAAACATAAACAGAGACGAATGTCTTGCGTCTCATCATACACTCATATATCGGTGGCAAGATCGTGCTGTAAAGGTACCCCTACACGTCTAAATACTCTCAGATACATATTTATTTTTCAAGTAGCTTTTTTATCCTTTTCAATTTTTTTGAAGCTATTTTTATTTTGCTTATTGGCTACTCGGCGCAAAAAGAGATGCTAAGAAAAATGATCGAATATATACATTTTCATAAATAGGTGTAGCGTGGGCGATTTAACATGCCCACGTATTAGCGCTGTTACTCTGAGCAAATTAAATTCTTCAGATTAACAGCGACATCTTCCGTCTCTTTTCAGGTGCAATGTGTTATTTTAACAGCGCCATCTCTTGTGACCCTACGGAGACATTGCACCTGCATACCAAACGATCGCTTCTTGCGCGTGCACCGTTGCTGATTAGATAATGATGCGCAGGAGGCGGGAGTCAGGAGAGTCGTCGGTTAGCCTTGGCTGCGGAAGGCCGTCCTTCCTGCAGCCAGATCTCGCTCTCTTCCGTGTGGAATAAATAGTTATTTAGAGAAAAGAGTTTTTCAATTCGTCACCCGTCTATTCTTATCTATTCCTCCAGCGATTAATTCTAATTTAGTTAATTTGACGTTCTGTAATTTTACCCGTGGTATGGAATAGTATAATACACTCATTCTCAACTTCGAATGTCCACTTGCGTTCTGAGCACGGGGTAAAATCTAGTTAAGCTTTTAAATTAAAAACTAAAAAACTATCTAAAATATATACTTATACACATTTTAAATAAGAAATAAATAAATATATAGGTTTTATGGGGGGGGGGGGTAATCTAGTCTTGCTCACAACCTTATTTAGCGAAAGTCACTTGAGTTGTGTGATAAGTAAATTAGCCTCTGGGGATGTTTCCGTGATCGTAAATATCATTAAGTTCTCGGGTATGCATTTATTACCGAAAATGCCGCAAAAAATCCTAAAAAATGATCTGTGTGCCCAAAAGGTCCACCTTGATGACACGACAAATGAGCGCCTCGAGATCGAACACCATGTACGAAAATGTCCGCAGAGCATGATCTGCGTCCATGAACGGATCTTTGCGTGGACACTCAGAGATCGGGGAAAGTCGAAACCCGACTGCCCGTGCCCTGTGAGGAACTGGGACGTCCATTAATTTGAAACGATCTAGTGCCATCTCAGACTTTAATAAATTATCTTCAAAAAGGAAAAACAATCAACGGTGAGTATTATGCGAATTTATTGCAAAGTTTGAATAAGGAAAAACGGATGCATTTAGCTACAAAAAAAGTTTTTTCATTAGACAATGTGTCCTCATGCATCATGTTCGTCAGATTTTCCAAACTTGAAAATATGGTTCGGTGGTTTGCCAAAAAAATTGCCAACAATGAAGAGGTGGAGTCGGCGATTGATGGCCCTTTTGGGGAGCTCACTATAAACAGGGTTTCATAGCTATTGGACGTCGCTGGGAATAGGGTATCCAGCTGAAAGAAGCCATTGTTTAGAGCAGCGGTTCTTAAACTGAGATCCGCGGACCCCCGGGGGTCCGCAAAGACATTACTGGGGGTCCGCGAGAACAAACAAAACACGTATCTATACACTTCTCTGTCGGTCTGTTTTTATGCGATAGACACGTTTCACGGGGATTCGCATATAAAAAATCGCATAAAAAATACTTAAACTACATAGAAAACTGAGGAATAGGTTTCATCATTTTTAAAAACCGCATAACTTCAAATTAATGTGATAGAGTCTACCAGAAATCGCATAAAAAAGATTCATAAAAAAAACAATGTAAATAAAAACACAATACAATTTTCGTCATTCTTGTGTTGAAATCGTCTTTTTTAAAATTTTATCGGTAATTAAACTTTGCGACGATTTAATAATTATTTTTTTACGCAGTTCGTGATTTGGAAACATACAATTCTTAAGTTCGATTACTGATTTTCCGACGGCGACTTCATTTTTCTTGATTGCTCTTATAGTCGATTTTTTTTTTTTTTTTTTCTGTGGGCGAGAAAATCTTCACAAGACACCCAGTAAAACTGGGTAGTGTGGGATTCACGATTGATCGATCGTGCCTTACCCACTAAACCCCCCCTTGTCCTTCTCTGTCCTCCTGGTATTGTTTTCCACATTGCTTCAGGAGGACAGGTAGTCTGACCTTAAGTATTTGGCCCTATTCTATTGTTGGAGAGGCTGTTGCGCTCTGCGTCTCTCTCTTTCACTGCCCTCTTTGGCGCTGAGTATCTTTTCTACGTATTCGCGCCTATAGTCGATTACCCCAAGTTGAGATTTGCCTATCTCGGTAGGATTTTGTCCATTCGCCAAGTAATCCAAAATTGCCAGTTTCTTATCAAGAGACTGGCAATTTTACCCTATACACACTCAAACTTTAACGGTAGTAACTTGCAGTAGTATTAGTTATATTTTTTATGCGCATTCGCATTCGGGTTCCATTATTTTTGAAAACCGCATAACTTCAAAATCGCATAAAAAAGATCCGTATAAAAACAGACCCAAGTGTACTTGAAAAATATATTTTCGTTGAATTATTTACAGAAAACATTGTAAAACGATCTATTTTGATCAAGAAATGTTTGTTTATTGAAAAAACAAGTCACAAGGATAGGGATGGGTCCTCAAAAAAAAAAATTCACGAGGGGGTCCGCGAAAAAAAATGCTCAAGAGGGGGTCCGCGAAAGAAATTTTGCTCATGTGGGGGTCCGCGGACTACATAAGTTTAAGAAGCGCTGGTTTAGAGTATTTTTTTTATTTTTTGTTTTCTGTATTAGATCGGGTACTTCTGGAACAACTCTCGTAATCAGGGCTTTTCAGAAAAAATGAAAGGCCTGAATTAACAAGATTTAAAATAAAATAATAGTAAAGAAGATGAAAACTGATAAATGTAGATAATAATTTTAAATTTCGTTTCACTTTACCATCTACTAAATTTAAATTCTTATTATTGATTTATCTAGTTGAGATCTCTTTTATAGCGAGAATTCAAATGTTTGAAAAACAATATTTAAGCACTCATATAATCTGCATAATTCAACATAGTAATCGGTAGTAGCATTCCAATGTTGCTCCTGTCATTTTTATGCATATTCACTACAGCAACTACAGCAGAGAGATTGAACATAAATTTGGACTTCCAAAGAATCGAAAGATCGACAACGATTTTCAATTTTCAGATCTTTTTTTTTAGTTCTCATATATCGCGTTATATAAGTCGAAACTGAATTTCACAAGAGGAACGATATTATTGGCTTGACACGCAGTTTAGGTAATGTACGATTACAAAATCATATTTAGGCCCGATTCACACTATGGTGCCGTTGACGGTTCGATCTCGCTCCGATCCCGGTCCGATCAAATATTCTTACACAAGAAACAATCAGAATATTCACACCATCGGATCTTTCCAATTTCGTTTCTTGTGTGAGAATATTTTACCGGACTGAGACCGAGAGCGAGATCGAACCGTTAACGGCACCATAGTGTGGATCGGGCCTTAAGGTAATTCTCTATTTAGCAGGATCATTAAATACAATATCATTCAGCTCAAAGTATAATTGCGTCTATAAAAATTTGACCCCGGATTGTTATAAACCAAATTGAACAATCAATCCCGCGTTGATAACACGACTGTATAAAAATGACATCTGAACTCGCTTCGCGGCACTCCGCAGTTGAATCTGAACGGGACATTACTTGCAAAGCTCTCTTGTCTGTCTTTTGAGTCTCTTTCAGAAGTTGTGATTCAGCCAATCTTTACATATCTGATGTTAATGCTGCCAAACAACAAAATTCCACTACTGCTATTTCTATAAGGTAATCTAAACCCAACACATATCCAATTTATCATCATTCTTCAGCATCGTTCATAGCTTTCTGATTGAATGAAAGCTGTAATACCGTATGAATTGAATAACTATGTCTTTTTTCCATTTTTCCAGCCTCATCTGACAAATAAATCAATTAATTAGTGAGAGTGGCTGACTCCTATCGAAGGTCGAGAGTATATTAAAAAGCCTGATAATCTGTGCATCGTCGAGAAGCTGCTGGATGTGTTTAAAGCTGTCTCCGTCCAAAATCAATCTAATGTCCAGCCAACACAAGTTCCATCTGCCCACCGATATTCAGGCTTGTTCTATATACTTAGTCTCTTCTTGCTAATCGACAATTGGTATCATTGTGTTATTTTAATTTTCGGAAAATTTTCTTTTAGACTGCAGGGTAGTCTCTGTAGTAAACCATTTCTACTACAGATTTCAATTCATATTTTTAAATCAACTCCCCTCGTTGTGCTATTGGATCAGTATCATTACTATGTCCGCATGAATAAATCTAAAGTTCTATCCACTTTTATAATTTAATTATATAAATTAAAGATAATTTAAAATTTTAGACATACAATCTATAATAGAAAATAATGAAGATCATTCTATACCTGCTTGTATTATTTACTTACTTACAATTAATTAAGAGTAAATATTATATTTCATGTTGGGTCGAATTTGGATGCTTACCTAATAATGGATCAATTCCATGTATTGACAGAATAGCAGATATATCCTTCAAGAATATGTCAAATTTAAAGATCACCTACAATTCCATCCCAACGCTTTCAATTGTGCATAATATAAATAGTAACATTAAAGTCCAACCATCAGAATTTAGAAAATTAACTATATTTGTAGACACAAAACACAACCAATTGAGCTCCGAAGATGATTCGAATTGCACAATATGGTTACCAAATTTTATTTTCCAGGAATTAAAAAATCTTACAGAAATATCACTCGTTTCTAAAAACATAAATTCAATTACAAGTAAATCATTCACAGGGTTGAATTCACTGACTGAATTGTATCTCATTGACGGTGTGGTTAGGTCCATATCGAATAATGCGTTTTCAAATTTGACAAAACTTAAATACATGTATCTCGATTCTAACAAAATTAATGAAATTACAAATGAAACATTTATGGGGTTAAATTCGCTGAAACGGTTACATCTCTCAAAAAATGTGATTAGCTCCGTGTCGGATAACGCGTTTTCACATTTGACAAAACTTAGTGTTTTAAGTCTACATCGTAACAAAATAAATTCAATAACAAATAAAATGTTCATTGGGTTGAAATTTCTGATTCAGTTGCAACTCAATGACAATGTTATTAGCTCTCTATCGGATAATGTGTTTTTGTATTTGACAAACCTTAAATTCCTTTTTCTTTGCTCTAACAAAGTAAATGCGATTACCACTAAAGCATTATTTGGATTAAAATCACTAAATCACTTACATCTCACAAGCAATGTAATTAGTTCCATATCGGATAATGCGTTTTCAGATTTGACCAAACTTAAATTAATGTATCTCGATTCAAACAAAATAAATGAAATTACAAATAAAACATTTATTGGGTTGAAATCGTTAACTGAGTTGTATCTTTCAAATAATGTAATTAGCTCCATATCGGATAATGCGTTTTCAGATTTGACTCAACTTTATTACTTATACCTTAGATCTAATAAGATAAATGCAATTACAAATAAAATGTTCATTGGGTTGAAATCGTTGACTCAATTGTATCTCTCTAACAATATGATTAGTTCCATATCGGATGATGCGTTTTTATATTTAACAACACTTAAACTCATTAATCTCGATTCCAACAAAATAAATGCGATTACAAATAAAATGTTCATTGGATTGAAATCGCTTACTGAATTGTATCTCTCTAACAATATGATTAGTTCCATATCGGATGATGCGTTTTTAAATTTAGCAACACTTAAATACATGTATCTCGATTCTAACAAAATTAATGAAATTACAAATGAAACATTTATGGCGTTGAAATCGTTGATATGGTTACATCTCTCAAATAATGTGATTAGCTCCGTATCGGATAACGCATTTTCACATTTGACAAAACTTTGGTTATTAAATCTAAATTTTAATAAAATAAGTGCAATTACAAAAGAAACATTCATTGGGTTGAAATCGCTGATTGATTTGGATCTACATAATAATGTTATTAGATCCGTGTCGGATAATGCATTTTCTGACTTGACAAAACTTCGTAAACTAAAACTCAATTCTAATAAGATTCATGGAATTACAACCAAAACATTCATTGGGTTGGAATCTCTGATTCAATTAGATCTCTCATCCAATTTGATAGAATCTCTCCCGGAAAATGCTTTTGTACATTCACAAAAACTAATAGAAATTAAATTGAATTCGAATAATATTCATACAATTTCACTTGGGACTTTTAATGGTTTGCTGTATCTTAACACCTTAAATCTTAATTCAAATAAAATAAATTCAGTTCCTTTAAATTTCCTTACAAATTTGACATCACTTATTAATTTATATCTCGAATCAAACATGCTTATGTCAATTCCGCCAAATTCGTTTACATCCCTCGAAAATCTTCGCCAGTTGAATTTGCATCAAAATCTATTAACACATCTTAATGAGAAGGCCTTCGCTGATCTCACATCGCTTCAAATGCTCAACATATCATCAAATTCATTAAGAAACCTTCCTATGAATATATTCAGTTCCTTGTGCTCTCTTGAAATTCTTGATTTGAGTAGAAATGGCCTGACAAGCTTAGGTACAAATGTTTTTTCCGATCTCCAGGTTTTGACAGAGCTTCATTTAGAATACAACCAAATAGAAACATTAGACGTCGAGTTATGCAACATTACGACGTTGGCATCTCTGTATATCAGTTACAATAATTTGGTGTATGTGAATGAACTTGCTTTTAACGGTCTTGAGAATTTAACTGAATTAAATCTGTCTTACAACAAATTGAAACAATTGCCGAATAGACTTTTTAGCGACAACATTTCGCTTAAAAATCTGATACTCCATTTTAATTCAATAGAATATTTTTCCGTGGATCAGTTTCAAACCAACATCAATCTCAGAACTTTGGATCTTCAACATAACGAGTTGCAAGAAATCCAAGGGAAAACATTTGCAAACTTGGATCTTCTCGTTGAGGTTTCTTTGAATGATAACCGCTTAAGGTCTATTCCGTCTAATTTGTTCTCAAAAAATATCGCACTAAAGGCTGTTGATCTGTCAAAAAATCTGTTTATAAACATTTCATCTAGTTTGCTCTCAGAAACTAAGCAAATAGGGGTCATTTGTTTGAACAGCAATGAACTCTCAAGTCTGCCTGTAAAATTTTTCAGTAGTGCTGGGGAAGCATCTAAAGTTGATCTCAGTGATAATAAGTTGATAGATTTGAAACAATCCATCTTCTTTGGTTTGATAAACATTGAATTTTTAAAACTGAGCAGAAATAAATTAAACGTCTTGCATAAAAATTTGTTTTTGCAATGCAAACGCTTAAAAGAAATTTATCTAGACAATAATAATATTTCGTCAATCCCTCCCGATATCTTCAAATACAACGAAGAGATAACTGTGATTGATTTGTCGAAAAATCGTTTAGAAGCACTACCCGGCAATATTTTTAATCATCTAAAGAAACTCCAAGATATAAATTTGTCTCACAATCAACTTAAATTTTTAAGTAAAATGATGTTCACTAATAACATTAACGCCAAGATGCTCGATGTCAGTTTTAATAAGTTCACTTTTATTGGTAAAAATTTTCCTCTTCCCTTAAATATCACACATTTAAATGCTTCAAATAATCAAATTCACTTGATTAATTCCCAAAACATCCGGAAACTCATCAATTTGCAATTTGTTGACTTCAGCAAAAACCGCATAGAAGAAATCATTGATCAGTTTGTTTATAATGAAAATATGAAAAGTATCAATCTGGCCAGCAATTTAATAGAGGAATTTGATTATGAAGTTATAGAAAATCTTCAACATCTGTCCCAATTGTTTTTGAACGGTAATCAGCTCTCACATATTTCTTCCAAGTTCAGCTCACACAATTCGTTGGCGGATTTATCGCTACATTGCAACAAATTGACTACATTGCCTGTGGACTTCTTATCAAGAAGAAGCAACACTTTTCTAACCGTAACTCTTCACGGCAATCCGTGGTTTTGTGACTGTATAAAAAATGTCCCATTTAATACAATTTTTCACAACATTCGTCTTCGTTCGATAACTCACGATGGAATGCATCCGATTTGCTTAGTTGATGAAGATGACAAACTTTCCGATTGCAACGCATATTTGACATCTGCTTTGCTTAAAAGATGGAGTTATGCTGAAGACTTCGATCCATTTTTATGTAAAACAAACGAGTAAAAATACGATGAAACCATTTTCTAATATATCGCATCTTGAGTTTTCCATTTATATATGATTGTTTTAAGCAAATGCAAACCGATAACTTAAGGATTGACAACATAACAAATCATAAAATTGTCTGACATATTATATATATTTTAAGATTTTAATGTTTTTAAGCACTACTGTAAAAACGATTTTGTTACGTGAAAGCTCTTTTATATCTGACACCATGTTAACATTGAAGCTATTATAACAAAATTGTTCAAAAGTATTTATATACAGCATATGTAATTTGTTTAAACTTACAAATACTAACTAATAAACAATTATTTGAAGAAATGTATTTCAATGTTTTATTTTTAATCCTTTTAATGATGAATAAGACCAAAAAGAAGATAAAATGCGCCAGTACTAGTATCTCAAATATCTTCATCGTCTTAAAATTACTGGAACTTTGCTCAAACAGGTTTCTATACATATTTATTAAATAAGCCACGTAAAATTTTGGCTATATATTATAATTGGTTTTCGTTGTTGAAATTAGGTTAACCATTTTTACACCGAAAAAAAATACAACTACAGATATTATTTTCTACACTTACATTTTTAAGCAAATATGAAATCAGGACCTTGCTGGTGGTTTTTTCAAAATTTTTACAATATTTTGGATTTGGCAAGGAGCTTTTGTTTCGATCAGATGACAAGATGACAAGACAAGAAAATATATCCATAAAAAGGAATCAATGTTAAGGGTTGACAAATATTGCAGGGGTAGAAAGGCTAACGGGTGATATCGATACAACTGGAAGGCTTTATTAATATATTTCGTCTTACATATTTGAATAACTTACATTATACGAATAACATTTTTTTATTACAATAAGTTAATTTAAGCAGATAAGCAAAATGATAGCTATATTAATAAAAGTTTCGTTACATCTGGAATATCTATACAGGGTGTTTGGCACATGAACCGATAAGCTTTTTAAGAGGTTAAGGAGATCTCTAGCTACGTTTCACACATAGGCACTATGTTCTAAGTGTCAGGATATTTTTTTAAAACACAAATTTTAAATATATGGTCGCAATAGCCCAAAATAACAATGTTTTTGTTTTTTGGAAGATTTTTTAGGCGGGCTAAAGGGCGATCCTAGCCCTTGATTGCCCCAGCCCATTGCCCCAGCCCATTGCCCCAGGTCGCGCTACACGTGACATGAAGCAATTAAACACGTAACAAGCTAAGGTATTACAAACAAATTTAGAATGTGGTTTTGTATAGTCTGTTTTAAAATTATATAATGGTAAAATTAGTTAAAATAAAACTGTGGCTCGCGTACCAATAAACACATATAGAAATGTGCTCAGATTAACCAAATGTACATAGTATTTATTAAACATAAAAATACAAGCAATAATTAAAATATTGTATTCAGTAAGAATAAGGTTTTTTTGCTATGAAAAAATAATCTTTGTTGTCTGTAGATTTCAATAACAAATGATATATTAACAAGACAAATCGTATATCATACAGATCATAGAAGGTCCCAAGTATGCATTTATCAAAGAAAATGCCATAAAAATCCCTAAAAAAGGAGAGAGCGGACAGAAGGTCTGTATGCCCAACCGGTCCACCTTTCGGGCCACTGACACGACGAATGAGCGCCTCGTGATCGGACGCTATACCCAAACATGTCCACAGAACATGATCTGCGTCCATGAACGGATCTCTGCATGGACACTCAGAGATCGGGGAGAGTCTTTTTGGGATGCGTGTGGCATAATTTTGATAAATTATCTTCAAAAAGGAAAAACAATCAACGGTGAGTATTATGCGAACTTATTGCAACGTTTGAATAAGAAAAAACGGATGCATTTAGCTACAAAAAAAGTTTTTTCATTAGACAATGCGTCCTCATGCACCATGTTCGTCAGATTTTCCAAACTTGAAAATATGGTTCGGTGGTTTGCCAAAAAAATTGCCAACAATGAAGACGTGGAGTCGGCGATTGATGGCCTTTTTGGCGAACTCACTATAAACAGGGTCTCAAAGCTATTGGACGTCGCTGGGAAAAGGGTATCCAGCTGAAAGAAGCCTATGTTTAGAGTCTTTTTTTATTTTTTGTTTTCTGTATTAGATCGGGTACTTCTGGAACAACTCTCTTAACCGGTTGACGCACACGTCTGGAATAATGATTTTCACAATTTATGAACGTAAAATTGGAGTTAAACCATCGCTAAAACACGCAATTATTATTGTTTTGAATCAATGACATTGGTTGTTGACAGTAACGTTATCTGCTGCCTCATTTCAATTCTCAGAGAAGCTTGTTTTCGTTTTGATGAGTTTCGTCGATTTGAGATAAGATTTGATGTGTGCACGAAGACGGTATGCATAAACTTATCTGGTGCAAAAAGCAAGTATTATCTGATGACGCATGACGGGATTTGACGGCTGTGTACGTCAAAGTGTTAATCAGGGCCTTTCAGAAAAAATGAAAGGCCTGAATTAACAAGATTTAAAATAAATTAATTTCATAAGAGGAACGATCTTATTGGCTTGACACATAGTTTAGGTAATGTACAATTACAATATCATTCAGCTCAAAGTATAATTGCGTCTATCAAAATTTGACCCCGGATTATTATCACCCAAGTTGAACAATCAATCCCGCGTTGATAACACGACTACATAAGACTGACATCTGAACTCGCTTCGCGGCATTCCGCAGTTGAATCTAAACGAGACATTACTTGCAAAGCTCTCTTGACTATCTTTTGGGTCTCTTTCAGAAGTTGTGATTCAGCCAATCTTTGCATATCTGATGTTAATGCTGTCAAACAACAGAATTACACTACTGCTCTTTCTATAAGGTAATCTAAACCCAACGCATATCCATTTTATCATCATTATTTAGCATCGTTCATAGCTTTCAATAGAATTCTGATTGAATGAAAGCTGAAATACCGTGTGAATTGTATAGCTGTGTCTTTTTTGAATCTTTGCAGCCTTATCTGACAAATGAATCAATCAATTAGTGAAAGTGGCCGACTCCTGTCGAAGATCAAGAGAATATTAAAAAGCCTGATAATCTGAGCACCGTCGAGAAGCTACTGGATGTGTTTGAAGCTGCCTCCATCCAAAGTCAATCTAACGTCCAGCCAACACAAGTTCCTTCTGCCCACTGATATCCAGGCTTGTTCTACATATTTTGTCTCTTCTTGCCAATCGACAATTGGCATTATTGTGTTATTTTAATTTTCGGAAAATGATCTCCATCTGTTTTACAATATTTTAGAGATTATGAGCTGCATATAATTTATACATAAAAAGTTACCCTTTCACTCCGAGCATATTGTTCTGTTAATAATTTATATTTATATTTTTAAATCAATTATCTTCATTGTGATATTGGATTTATGCTGTCCATGAATACATCTTAGTCCTATTTTAAAATCATTTGAAATATTAAGAGTTTTGATATAAATAATAAGCTATAGATAATAATGATGTCCATCCGATATCTGCTCGTGTTATTTACTTACATACAATTAACTAACGGTCAAGTCTATCTTTCTTGTTGGATCGAATTTTCATGCTTACCTTATAATGGATCACTTCCATGTGTTGACAGTGAAAGTGCGGACAGGAATATGTCAAATTTTAGAATCGCCTACAATTCTATACCAATGCTTTCGTCTGTGAATAAAATAAATAGTAATGATAAAATCGAACCATCGCAAATAGAAAGATTAAATTTTTTTGTTGAAATAATACAAGACAAATTGAACGCCGAGGACGACTCGAATTGCATAAGATGGGCACCAAATTACGTATTTAATGAATTTATAAATCTTCAAATTTTAAGGCTCCAATCAAATACGATAACTGTAATAACAGACAAGACATTAAAAGGACTGAAATCGTTGAAATTGTTAGATCTCTCACATAATTTTATTAGTTCCGTATCAGATAACGCATTTTCACAATTGACAAAACTTTTTTTTTTATCTCTATTAACTAATAAAATACAAGCAATTACAACTAAAACATTAATTGGGATGGAATCGCTGACTTGGTTGGATATTTCATACAATATGATTAGCTCCGTGTCGAATAACGCGTTTTCAGATTTGACAAAACTTAGTTCTTTATGGCTGAATAACAACAAAATAAATACAATCACAAAAGAAACATTCATTGGGCTGGAATCGCTGAATTGGTTGTATCTGTACAACAATGTTATAAGCTCCGTGTCGGATAGTGCATTTTCAGATTTGACAAAACTTGAAATTTTAAATCTAAATTCTAACAAAATAAATGCTATTACAAAAGAAACATTCATTGGGTTGGAATCGCTGACTGAATTGGATCTCTCAGAAAATGTGATAAAGTCAGTAGCAGATAACGCCTTTTCAGTTTTGACAAAGCTGAAAATTATATATCTCGGGAATAACAAAATAAATATAATTACAAAAGAAACATTCAATGGGTTGGAATCGCTGAATAAATTGGAGCTCTATAACAATGTAATTAGTGCCGTATCAGATAATGCGTTTTCATGTTTGACAAAACTTAGTTTTTTAAGCCTACGTTTTAACAAAATAAATTCAATCACAACTAAAACATTCATTGGGTTGGAATCGCTGACAAAATTAGATCTATCATTTAATTTGATAGAATTTCTCCCAGGGAATGCTTTTGTTTATTCCCAAAAACTAATCGAAATTAAACTAAATTCAAACGCTATTCATACAATTTCTCCGAGGGCTTTTAGTGGTTTGCCGTATCTTAATTCCTTATATCTTAATTCAAATAAATTGAATTTGTTTCCATCAAATGTCTTGATGAATTTGACAGCACTTACTAATTTAAATCTCGAATCGAATAAGCTCATGTCAATTCCACCAAAATCGCTTGCATCGCTCGAAAATCTTCACGAGCTGAATTTGCACCAAAATCTACTAACACGTCTCGATGTGAAGGCTTTCGCTGGTCTCACATCACTCAATTTGCTCAACATATCGTCGAATTTTTTAAGAAACCTTCCTGCTAATATATTTAGTTCTCTGTGCTCTCTTAGAGCTTTGGATTTAAGCAAAAATTACATAATGAGCTTGGATACAAATGTCTTCTCCGATCTCAAGCTGTTGACGGAACTTCATTTAGATTACAACCAAATAGAAACTTTAGATCTCGAGTTAGGCAATATTACGATGTTGACATCTCTGTATATCAGTCACAACAATTTGGTGAATGTGAGTGAGCTTGCTTTTAAAGATCTAAGCAATTTGACTGAATTAAATCTCTCTTACAACAAATTAAAACGATTGCCAAGTACACTTTTCATGGACAACATTTTGCTTAGAGATCTTATGCTCGATTTTAATTTGATCGAAAATCTCTCTGTGGATCAGTTTCAAACCAATATACATCTCAGAAATTTGGACCTTCAACATAATAAGTTGCAAGAAATCCAAGAAAAAACATTTGCAAACTTGGATCTCCTCGTTAAGGTTTCTTTGAATGATAACCGATTAAGGTCTATTCCATCAGATTTATTCTCAAAGAATGTAGCATTGAAGACCGTCGACCTATCAAGAAATCTCTTGATTAATATTTCATCTAGTTTGCTGTCAGAAACTAAGCAATTAAAAGTCATTTCTCTGAACAGCAATGGACTCTCAAGTCTGCCTGAAAGCTTTTTCAATAATTCAGTGGAAGCGTCTAAAGTTGATCTCAGTGATAATAAACTGATCGACTTAGAAAATTTGACCTTCTTTAGTTTGAAAAATATTGAAATTCTGAAACTGAGCAGAAATGAATTAAACATCTTGCATAAATATTTGTTTTCGCACTGCAAAAGCTTAAAAGAAATTTATCTCGACAATAATAATATTTCGTCTATTCCATCTAATTTTTTCGAAAATAACGAAAAGATAACTATGATCGATTTGTCAAAAAATCGTTTAGAAACATTACCAGATAATATTTTTAGCAACCTAAAGAAACTCAAAAATATAAATTTGTCTCACAATCAACTCACGATATTAAATAAAATGATTTTTGCTAATAACATAAACGCTAAAACACTCGATATCAGTTTTAATAAGTTCCATTATATTACTAAAAATTATCCATTCCCTTTAAATATCACACATTTAATAGCCTCAAATAACGAGATTCATGGAATTACTTCCCAAAACCTTTGGAAACTGACCAACTTGGAATTTGTAGATTTCAGTAAAAACCGTATAGTTGAAATCGTTGATCAGTTTCTTTATAATAAAAATATGAGAAGTATCAATCTGGCCGACAATTTAATTAAGGAATTCGATTATGAAGTTATAGAAAATCTTCAAAACTTGTCTCGATTGTTTTTGAACGGTAATCAGCTCTCACATATTTCTTCCAAATTCAGCTCTCACAAGTCTTTAACGGATTTATCGATACACTGCAACAAACTGACGACATTGCCTGTCGATTTCTTGACGAGAAAAAGTGATACTTTTCTAACCGTAACTCTTCACGGCAATCCATGGATTTGCGACTGCGTTAAAGATATTCCATTCAATATGTTTCTTGACAACATTTATCTTCGTTCAATAACTCACGATGGATCGCATCCAATGTGCCTAATTAATGTGGATGGCGAACTTTCCGATTGCAACGCACATTTGACTCCAACTTTGCTTAAAAGATGGAGTTATGCTGAAGAATTTGATCCATTTTTATGCAATAGAAACGAGTGAATTCGATGAAACTCATTTCAATTATTCCGTCTAATTTCAATAATTTATGGATTTAATAAAACATTGGCAAGTACTACTGTAAAAACGATATTGTTAATTGGCAACCCTTTTATATTAAATTTATTTTTTTACTTTGATCTTAACAAAATTGTTCGAAAGTGTTTATGTACCCTATATGTAATTGGATTGAATTTATAAAAACTTTTCAATAAATTATTATTTGAACCATTGTATTTTAATGTTTTATTTAAATTATTTTATGATGCGTAAGACCAAAAATAAGATCGGATGCGCAGTCTTTAAATGTTTGATGTTCGAGGAGATATTTATAAAACTTGGCGTGGAATTCTGAGGCCGAGCCATACACCAGTTCTGACACCCGACGGCATGCACGAGGATGTCCATCCCTTCCAACTTGGATTCTGGATTAGCTACGAAAAATACGAATATTAAAATATGAATAAAGATTTACAAGAAAACTTGAAAATCAATTTCAAAGAACCCAATAAAAGTTTAACTTTAGAAAGATTAAATAAATGATTACAATTCTTTAAAGAGTTAGAAACATATGTTATTCAATACGATTGCTCGACAGAGCTATTAGTAGGGAATCCAATCCCGGGATCCCGGACTGTTTTAGGTACTTAAGAATCCCGGTACTAGCAAACGTAATCCCGATAAATTCGGAATTGAATTTTTTATCTAACAGAAATCGTACATCTCATCAACACGATGAAGGCTACTAAATCGAGACATTCCCGACGAAATCTGAACGCTTGGAAACAGTGGCGTAACTACTAATTGGCGAACTTAAGCAACGCCTAGGGGCAGTAACTGTCTAATCTATTTATAAATATATACAGTATATTATATGTTTTTCAAATAGTTATAGTAACCTTTCTCTACCGGTGATGTATTTACTACACATCGACTCTAATAATGGGAATATCGATATGAAATATAATAGATATGGGATTCAGAATTTTTGTATTCCTCCGTAATATAATTACGAATCACATCAAAGTATTATAGTATATAAGTATTCATCTGCAGCGACGGAAATAAATAATTTGTCGGGAAATCGGGAATTTTGCGAGATTTTTATTTGGTCTTCAAGTGATTTTTTATATTGAACAAATGGACTTATTAGTATTTTTTATCAAATTTATCAATGTAATTTCTTAAAATATTGAAAATCCCAATCCCGGGACTGGTCTCGGGATTGTCTAATGAAATCCCGGGATCGAAATTTTGGCTCGGGATTGGATTCCTTAGCTATTAGATGAAGTAAAGAAAAAATCAAAAATATGTAATACAAAAAAATTATATTGTGGGGCTTGCCATATTATAAAATTCGCGAAGGCATGCAGACAGAAGATATTTTCGACAATAAAGAAAATACAAGTCCAGTACATAGTCAGTGATAAAGAAATTGAGCAACTGATATTAAAAAAATCTCGATGTATTAGATGAGACTGACAAATCCACGGAGATCCTGCGAACGACCTGCGTTACTATCAAAAATGTCACATTAAAACCTTTTAAGAAGTTTCAATCAAAATATTTTGCTCAAAAACTGTATCGAATGTGTGCGACCCGTAAATTACACCAATTTTATTATGATTTTAGTGAAATTTCACTTCGTAGAAGGAATTATTTTCAAGAAAATTGCTTAAATATAAAATATTGAACTAATATATTTGTTCCCCAATGTTTAAGAATAATAATTAATAATATATGTTGTGGATAGTTTAAAAAAAAAAATCATTTATTGGCATTACTTGCTCATAGGTCCTCTCCTACCTAAAATTCTTATTCTAACTGAATCCACATGTGGCAGGATATGAGGAAACCATAACATAAAATATGCCCCCTATGAAAATATTCTACGGAGATTTCTTTTAGTTCTATGCTTCTTTTTCAAGCTCGTCGTTATTTGCGCATCGCGTTGTGGTATTTTGCATATTTATTGAGTCCTCCATTATATGCCGTTTTTGAACCTCGGTTAAATCTTTCGAGAGTGTCTTTTTTACGTTCCATTGATGCAGTGTCGTCGTAATGCTTCAGTTAAGCGATGCATCCTGTAGGTTTTTGTTGAAAGCTGTCGATGTGGAAAATGACGATGCACTCGAAGCTTTGTGCTAAGCGAAAATTTCAACGAGGCAGGTGAAAAGTCAAACTTTTCCGGGGGATTTTTCTGCTCTAATGATGAAAAACTGGCTCGCAATGTTAGCGAAAGGAAGCTTTATAACAGGAATGTTCTTACATAACGAATTTAAACAATTAATCGTTATTTTTTAATTTAGTATAATAGTCACTATCTTGATTATTAAAATAGTTTTTAACCCCTTCAACGTTACGTATCACTGTTAAAAGTGTCATCCGTAGTGACACGATCATTTCACCGCTAGCAGATACGAACGTCATATCTAGTATACGAAAATAGTATATCATCAACTTCGAACAAGTCAGTTTCCGAGATGAATCATTCTCACATCTAAAACACACAACACTGCAATCGGACATATCCGTCATTTTCTAATGAGGTTTGCTTAACTTTCACAATGCGGATATATCTGTCATACCCATTTTGCAAGGACTTTGGTCTTGACGGATATATACGTCATATCTACTTAAATGGTTAAAAGTAAATAAATTGATTGTTAAAAGTTTGATTACAAAACCGATTCTTAGACCCGGGTTAAGCGCAAAATATTTTACATGGACTTGGTGAGGTATTATATACACATTATATTTCTAAAAAGTATTAAGGACAAGACAATGATAAGTTTTGTCTTCCCTGAGCAGGACAAAAGCGTAGATACCAACTAATAATGTCTCTCAAAACGTCTTGAATGCAGGTCCTTCAAGCAGAAGACCCATCGGAAGATCTCGACTATGCTGAACTGATGATAATGACAAGTAGAAGTAGAAATATATAGAAGAAATATAGAAATAATAAATAAATAGAAGAAAAAGATCCAGGACATAGGTATTGCTACAGACTACTAGACATATGAAAAGGCGGACAGAATTGCGGACGATCTGGCCAGGTTAATGCCTAGTATCGGAAGCCCAAAAACTAGCAGAAGAAGACTACAATGAAGTAGTGCATTCGGTGCTGTTTTACGATGCGCCAATATAGGCAGTAACACTGCAAATTGATAGGGCTAGGCTCAACATGGCCATGAGTCCCGAGAAGAAATGCAATCAGGGTGGCTGCTGCAAACCGCACAGTGTCAGAAGACGCTATCCTGGCACTGACTGCCATACCGCCAATTGACCAAGAGAGACAGGCGGTCCAAAAAAGAAAAACAATGAAGGCGGCCAGATAAATCACGATAGCAGTATGGCAGTCCCGAATGGACAGCTCCACAAAAGGTCAGATCTATACCTGGAAAAGTGGAACAGAAAAAAACATAGTCAGCTCTATTACCATCTGACCCAAGTCCTGACCGGGCATGAATGCTTCGGTAGCTACCTTAATAAAATAGGAAAAGAGACAGGCCCGAAATGCCATCACTGTGGAGAAGGAAATGACGATGTCGTACACACGACATTCGTCTATCCAGCATAGAGCGTTAAAAGAGATACTGTACGTGAAGAGCTGGGAGCAAATACGCTCTCGCCTAACAATATGATTCCTTTAATGCTCAAGGATGCTAGGGCATGAAATACGTGGTGCAAATACACAAAGTATGTTATGCAGCAGAAGAAGAATGCCGAACGAATGAGAAGACGACCAATGGAAACATCCTCACCGAGCTGACACTCATGAGCTGAGATGACAACCGAAGAGCCCAAGAAAGCCCTTGAGCATTAAAAAACGCCCTCCTACTCGGGGACCCTTTCTTGGAACAAACAACAACGGACCTCATCCCAACCCTTTACCCCAAGCATACCCAACTGGTCGATCGCGATCGACCGGTCGATCTCAAAGAAAAATTTAGTTATAGGCCGATGAAGAAAAGCTGGAGCAGATATGAAATTCAGAGCGTTTACTTGGATTGGCAGAACGTTATAAGCCGCAACAGATACGGGCTAGGATCGCGTGTTTTTTAACAATATTTTAAGAATTTATACTGTCTATATTTATCGGAAATACTTAATTGCCTAGTAAAATATCTATTATGAAAATAACTGTCTTAAGAAGCGTCTTCAGTACGATTGTAAGCTGGAAGAGTAATGGATATGGTGTGCGTGAAAAAAGCTGTCACTGCACATTCCGCAACATTAAAAGAAACAAGATTGACCTGACAAACCTAAAAAAATATTTTTATGTTTAATAAAGATCGCCTAGGCAATAAATTAAATTTCAACATTCCATATTTAATACTTTTTGTATAAAAAAAAAGTTGAAAATCGATCACTTTAATACCCAACAAGGTAGAAACGTCCCTTGATTGAAAAGTAGCTCCCTAGGTAAAAAGGTTAGGCTTGTAAAGGTCGTTCTTGAGACTAAATTTTTCAAACTAACAAACATTTCTTGGTCTAATATTGGTCAAAATCGTCAAAAATGTTTTCTGTAAATAACTCCACGAAAATATCTTGTTCAAGTACAGATAAATGTTTTTTTATATTTTCGCAGACCCCCAGTAATGGTTTCGCGGGCACCAGTTTAAGAAGCGCTGCTCTAATATGCTATGGTCGTGCCTGTATTTTATATATATTTTTTGTATACAATAAAACTAATTTAAAAATTTTAAAACAATAACATATTTTCTTCAAATTTATACTAAACTTTAAACTTAAACTACTAAAAAGATCATTAAAAAACGGCTGAATTTAAAAGGATGAATACTACATTTCATGACCACTTTATACGTAGTCACATATTAATTACCATTTAAATGAGAATTTTGAAAAACGATAAACGCAAATTATCAACACTGTTATTTTTCGCCTAAATCTGCCTACGCATGTACATAATTAAAAATGACTGCTTGTGTGATTTTTGCCAAAACATTGAATTTATCAACGTAATTAAAAGTGAATAAAAAAACCGTGATAACCTCACTTTGGGGAAATTTCATGCTGTAAATAAGATTATTTAAAAAAAAAACAAGTCGCATTTAAAAATATTGCCGGTGATAAAACGTCTAATCTTTGGCATTAGACCGGAAAAAATATGGTTCCACTTTCACTGATAATTTTTCCCAGATTATATTTTTATATTGCTTCAAAAACAATGCTGAATAACTACTGCAAAATTAATAAATTCAATGTATTCAAATGATCAGTGTTAATACTCACTTCACAGAATAGAAAAATAACAGTTTAGCGGGTCGTAATATGCTTCACCATCTTATAAAACCACTCTAAAAATAGAAGATCAAGGATTGTTTGCAACGGCATGAAAGGAAAGGGACAATATTAATTAGCATTCGGAGCAAATATTTGCTTAAAGCAAATATTATATTAAATCCATTTATATCCGGGTAAAGTTGTTGGCAAAAAAATACTTATACATAAGGGATTTAAGGATTCCATTTTAATTGAAATCCATTCAATGCTAGGATAATGAAAATTAAATTTCATTCCATGGCGAAAAAAATCAAAGGGAAATTAGCGAAAAAATACCTTTTTTAGAACAGGAATTCTTTATACATCGAATTTAATCGTTGACAAAATCGTCCTAAATTTATAACATGGGATATTATTTATAGCATAGGGATCCCGTAGTTAGCCCGTAGTTGTACCTGTAGGTAGTCCCGCATTAAGCGGTTGGACTCGTAACCCGATCATCTCGGGTTCGAATCCCACAGGAGATGTGGCTGGCAACCGCATTTTTAAAAACATATATATGCCATGAAAAACCATGTCAAAAATGGTTGGTAATGATACCATAAAAAAGGGATCGCTAAAAGCCACCTCAAAAAAAAAAAAAAAAATAGGGATCCCGAGCATAGAGCAATAAGAGCGGTCGTGATCCCCCAGAAGATCCAAATGCCGCCCTCCCCGACCTGGAGGAAGTTGCGCAGATAGTAAAATAACTTTTTTTTCCGAAGGGGAGAAATCTTCATCACTTCAGAATGACACCACTATTTTGTGGTAGTGTGGTATTTCTACTCACTAAAACCCCCCTCCTCTTCTCCTGCCACCCGGCTACTAGTTAAGTATTGCACTAGGGTAGCAGTGATGTGTCCTTCCTGGGCTCTCCAGTTATTAAACTAGGATTATTCTGTCTATTCAATGGGGGGTGCTTCAGAAGCTAACCTTCGCCTCTCGCGTTGTATCCCTTTCAACGCTGCACGCTGGGCAGATGAAAGTTGTGTGTGCAGCATCATATTTTCCAGCTCCGCATTGATGGCATTCCCGGCTTGTCTCTTTACCTATTCTATTAAGGTAGCTGTCAAAGCAGTCATGCCCGGTGAGAATCTGGGTCAGGTGGTAGCACACTTGGCCATGTTGCCTAGCCATCGACAATTCCAGGTTTGGTGTTAGTTTATGTGTCCACCGACCTTTTGTGAAGCTCTCCCATCGAGAAAACCACACCGCCATGGCAATTTCTCTGGCCGCCTTCTTTGTTTCTCCCTTTTGTACTGCCAGTCTCTTCTGGGTGAGCAGGTCAATTGGCGGTGTCAGGGCCAGGTTAACATCCTCCGACATTGTACGGTATGCAGCCGCCATCCTGATCGCACTTCTTCTTTGGACTCCATATCGACGCACCGCACATTAGTACCGAGTGAACTACTTTGTTGTAGGTTCCGCTTCGGGACCTATTGGACACGCAGATCTAGTGGCTGATCCCCGCGCATTCAAACCGTGTTGTGATGGTTTTGACACCAAATGTGCGGAAGGGGGATTCTACTGAGAATAACTTCGTAGTCTTCTCCCTATTTTCTTCTATTCCCTTCTATTTTTGTTAAATGTAGACTCAGTTTGAAAATTATTTTAAAGCTATTTTAAAATATTCCAAATCACTGGGTTTCGCATATCTCCTGAAATCGGCGCGAGTTTATAATAATTTGCAAAATAGTATTTCCTCTGTAAAAATCGATATAATCGATAGTCATGGTGCGGGAAGATGTCCTTCCCGCAGGCTCACAGCTGAAACTTCTCATTCCGTGAGAAAACGTGTGTACGTTTTCAAGTGAACGGACCGTAATGAGTTTAAAAGACTTTTTTGCATGCGGTGTAAATGCTTGTCATCTATCTTGAAACCATATTTTTACATTGCTTTTGAAATAAATGTTTTTTGCTTGATTTTGCAAGATTCCTTTTAACTTCAATCATGCAACAATGCCAAAAAAAATTACAAAAAATTAGCAACAAATTACAATTGATTGAATCCTTGATGCAATCCCAATATTTTCTTTTTTGGGATTATGTCAAATCCTCATTCTAGGATACCATATCGCAGTTTGAATTTATACACGCGATAAAATTTTACGACGATGTAAAAGCGTCCCGAAAGTCATTCCGAATATTTATGTTTTATTCCACAATATAATTAAATTGATCATAAAGTAATCTCAACGTTTACAGAGTGAAAGAAACTTTCTACAAGTTGTACACCACTTTTTCAACAGATTTTGCAATCATCAAATGAGCATCAACATCTTTACCATTGTTTTAATTATTTCGCATCTATCCACAAATACGATTTCATATTAACTCCTAAAGGAGTACTATCCCAGGGCCTGGGACCCCTGTCCATTTTTCAGAAAGAGCAGTCTTGTACATTGAGCTCGGATACAGACAAAGACAGAGGTAGAACGCAGCGCAGTTCGTAAGACAGAGACGGAGAGCTTCCCCGCATCCATCGCACGATTTTATAGATCGTTAGCCCAAATTTATCGACAAGTTTATTATTTGTTTATGCAAAGAAGAAATGACCGAATATTGTGTGCTAACGACAATGTTTATTTATTTAATTGCTTCCTGTTCATCGCTGTTTGTTGAACGAGTCTTTACCGATTATCATTTCCTTCTAAAACAGGAGCAATTTCTTGTGTATTGTTTATGTAAAAAAAATGACGTGGTCTTGTATGCTATCAACGAATGCCCTCGAATTGAAGATTGTCTTACGCTAATAGGAGCTGACAGAAAGTAATCGGTGTCAAGCGATTATGACATAAACGACTTCATCGATTTTAAATTTGCTCACTCCTCAAAAGGTTAATGTTGCTTTTCATCTAATGTCTGTTTGTACGTTGCTACGAAATATAATAAAAATCATGTCCATAGTTTGGGTTTTATATTTTCATTGATTTAATAGACACTTGTTGTCATTAATAATTATATTTCTAGATGAAAAGAGAGTAGAATCTAATCAAACCAATTGTGACATTTCATCGTCTTAATGCTAGTCGTGCTCGTTGCATTCGATTAAAGAAAAGATCTTCCATGGATAAATTCGTAACAACGCGAAATAATTCGATTGGCATAGTGTTATTGCAGAATTTAACTCAAATCACTATATTCGCTATCGCTCCCATTTATAAATACAAGCGGAAACAGACGTTTAGCAATCACTATCGACGAAGCTGTGCGTGGGCACTTGTGATATTAGGCCCCTGACGCCAAGCAAGAGGGTGTGGATGGGCAAATGGTGACGAAAAAGCCCTTGCCTCAGATAAGATCCATATTTATCTCGAAAAGTGATTCGCTATGTGACCATAGACGAGTCGGCTGTAATAACATATCTTTCCGTGGCCAAGACTGTCGGTCGACTCTCCATTATATTTTTTACGCGTCCGCTTAACAAACTCTACACTCATGCATGCGCAAAAAGACAGAGAGAGGTCGGTGTTAATTTTGCGAATTGTACCTGCAATGATTGACAGTGATTCACACTACAAATTCAATGCGAATATCTTTTTAAATTAAAATAAATCCCTGTCTAGCTTGAATCCCAACTACTCGATGTTAAAAGGTGGAACAATATGATCAACAAAACAGTTATTTTTATTCAAATCTATAGTTTATGAATCGTCTTATAAAAGAGACCGAGCCCTGCTCCGAAACTTTTTTGCGACGAGCTTTTTCTTCAAGCATATCCAAGACAACTAGGGCTTGTGTTGTTTCCAAAAACCGGTTTTGAATACCCAATTTTAAGGCAAAAATTGCAACCTTTTGGGTTCTTGAAAATTCAGTTTTGAATATAAAAATAAAATTTTCATATTCTAAGAATTTTAAACCTCTTTTGGAATCAATTCTTATCTTCACAATAGGCTGCAAAATCCAAAAAATATATCGAAAAAATAGTATATTTGCACTTGCTTAAAAAAATGGAATTCTGAAAATGAATGAAAGCACATTAACCCTTTAAAGAGGTAAGACAAGGTGTTGTATTCGAATTGCAGGGATTCAGAAAGAGCATTCTTACACGTTGAGCTCGGAGACAATGACGAAGAGTGTCTTGCACGTTGAGTTTGAAGGGAAACAGCGACGTATCTTACAAGTCGGGGATTATGAATGGGAGACAGAGACAGAGAGAGTATCTAGCGTACATCGGTCGATCATATAGATCGTTAATCCAAATGTATCGACTAATAATGATATGTGAATGATATAATGAATCGATTTCAAGAATGTTATTTATGTTTACGCAAATAAATGATCGAATAATGTGTGCTATCGACTGTATTTATTTATTTATGTACAAGTTTCATACACGCTGCGACGCTTCTGACAGATAATTGGTTTTTTGCGGATAAGGGGCGTATATAGCAACTAAGTTTATGATGATTAAAAATTAGCTCACTGCTCAAATGTTTAACAAGGATGTATCCTAATCTTGAGATAGAAATAAATGTTGAAAAGGAATGTGTAGAAATAGTCTTAATATAAGAAAAATCTGCATAATGCTTTTAATATTGAATAAAATTCGAATAACTTTAATATATCCGTTATTTTAATTTTATATTTCTTAAAACTGAAAACCGGTGGAAATCGGTCTCATCAATGTCTACTCAGAATCCTTCACCAGAAGGCTTTTATTTCTGCCAGAAACAGGCCATGATCCTGACATTCTTACTTTTCTATCACTGCATATAAGAAAACCAAAATTATTCCACGCTCATACCATCTCCGGCCTGTAATTACACCAGCCTTGTCACAAATAAATGTATGTAAAAACTCGTGGGTTGGGGAACACTAATCTACGTCATCTAAAATCGATGACGGTGTATTGATGAATCCATTTCTCTACAAAGGTCATCGCATTTCTTGGACAATTTTTATAATATTATTTCATTATGTACTAAATTATTAGAAGAAGGACGCACACAACAGGGCGTAAACTCGTTTTGTGTAATTTTGTAAATGCGCACTTTTTTGTGAATTTTAACTAAATATGTATAATTTTAGGAAATTTTTAAAGCTCGAAATCACCCTACATACATAAGTTCAACTCCAATTTTACGTTCATAAATTGCGAAAATCATTGTTCCAAGCATGTGCGTCAAACGGTAAAAGTTTCAATACGCTAAAACTATCAATTTTAGTAATTTATTGATCAATCAGTAACTCCAGGCGCATACAAAAAACCTTTAGCTTTTTCAAAAACCTGAATATCTTCAAATAACTACTGTTTTTCGGTTGTGCAAGCTGCTTTTATCTCAGAAAGACTCCTTCGGTTTTTCATCGCTATACGTGCCTCGTCGATGTTTCTGGCAGGCGATGAATAACGAAATAAACTTCAGGATTCAACACGATAATCGATGCTATCATTGTCTGAAAAATATATTTGGGAAGAAATGACTATCGGCGAAAACGAAGATTAAAATTTACAAACCATTAACATTTTACAGTCCGGGTGTTTCGCGCTAAGCTTCGCCGAAAGTCCGGGCGATTTCGTAAGAAATTCATGAAACTCTACTTCTTTCGTAAAATTGACATAATTCTTAAACCATGTAATAAATTTAATCGAAATTATAGTGGTGCCTACAAAAGAGCTAACTGCATCGATATATTTAAAGATACGCGATAAATGCGAAATTGTTGCGAAATTGTTAAAATATGCGAATAGATGCGAAATTTTATTAAAACATGACAATAGAAGATACAGCAGAATCGATCATTGTTAAGATTTTTCAATACACCTAATATTTGACAAATATTGATATATGGTCGTTAAAGCGCGGTCCCGTTTAATTTTTAGCGTTCAAATATCATGATAAATAAATTTGATTATTAAAATTTCACAATGTGCCGAAGATAAAAAACCCCCTTTGCGGAAGTAAAATAAAGATTTCTGTCGTATGCTGCGAGTCCGTATCGAGGCTGCGGGGCCCTATCGATACTGAGGGGCGGATGCCATCGTCTTCCTCTTCGAGACCGACCCTAGGACTGTCTCGCGACTCGACACATCCCTCGTGGTGGGCTACATACAGCAGCCAAGATGAAGATTGCCCCCTTGAGATTTCAAGTAAGAGTGATTTCCCTTGAGTTAATATAAATTAATAAAAAATATTTTCAAATAGCAATTTTGCATTATTTATTTACATCCTCGTATAAAAGATATAAACATTTTTTTTAAAGTACAAATGTGACCGATATTGAATCATGACACACAAATAGTTCAATGCACATTGACAATAATCCAAAATTTAGCAAATCACCAATATCTTAGATAAAGTCATCGTGACCGGTTTATTAGAATAGCGATGACAGGCCAGCAAACAAGAATTCTGCATTAATGCGTTTATTCGTCTTTTTTTTAAGAAACAGGTATTAGAATAACTCATTCAATAAGTTCAGTGCAAGACATGGGAAATATCTGTCGTGTTTGCCAAGCTTGCTCTTGTCCTGTTTACTGGCAGCTTGTTCGTATTGTCGATATTTAAATTTACTACAGGGCGTAAGTATTTAATGCAATAACAAGTAAAACATTCAGTGGGTTGAAATCATTGGAAGGATTGCATCTCGAAAGAAATATGATCAGCTCCGTGTCGGATAACGCGTTTACGGATTTGACTAAAATTAATGATTTATGGCTAAGTGATAACAAAATTAATGCAATAACAAGTAAAACATTCAGTGGGTTGAAATCATTGGCAGGATTGCATCTCGAAAAAAATATGATTAGCTCCGTGTCGGATAACGCGTTTACGGATTTGACAAAAGTTAACGATTTATGGCTAAGTGATAACAAAATTAATGCAATAACAAATAAAAAATTCAGTGGGTTGAAATCATTGAAAGCTTTGTATCTCGAAAGAAATATGATTAGCTCCGTGTCGGATAACACGTTTACGGATTTGACAAAACTTGAAATTTTACGTCTACATTCAAACAAAATAAATACAATTACAAAAGAAATACTTATGGGGTTGATATCGCTGACTGAGTTGGATCTCTCATCCAATTTGATAGAATCTCTCCCAGATAATGCTTTTGTACAATCCCAAAAACTAATCAAAATTAAACTGAATTCAAATAATATCCATAACATTTCACCCATGGCTTTCAATAATTTACCATATCTTAAAATGATAAATCTTAATTCAAATAAATTGATTTACGATTCTTTACATTTTTTGACAAATTTGACAACAACACTTACCGATTTATATCTCGAATCAAACAAGCTTAAGTCAATTCCATCAAACTCGTTCGCATCCCTCAAAAATCTTCGCCAGCTTAATTTACACAAAAATAAATTTAGATATTTTGACGAGATGATTTTTGCTAACCTCACATCGCTTGTTTATCTCAACATATCTGCGAATTCTCTAAGAAAACTTCCTGTTCATATATTCAGATCTCTCTCTTCTCTTGATACTCTTAATTTGAGCAGAAATAAAATTAAGCGCTTAGAAACAAATGTTTTCTCCAATCTCAAGTTGTTGACGGAGCTGCGTTTAGAATACAACCAAATGGAAACTTTAGACGTCGAGTTAGGCAACATTACGATGTTGACATCTCTGAATATCAGTCATAACAATTTGATCAATGTGAGTGAAACTGCTTTTAACGATCTTAGGAATTTGACTGAAATAGATCTGTCATACAATAAATTGAAACGATTGCCAAGCACACTTTTCATGGACAATATTTTTCTTAGAGACCTTAGCCTCCATTTTAATTTGATTGAAAATCTCTCTATGGATCAGTTTCAAACCAACATCCATCTCAGAACCTTGAACCTTCAACATAATAAGTTACAAGAAATCCACGAAAAAACATTCGCTAACTTGGATCTCCTCGTTGAGGTTTCTTTGAATAATAACAGCTTTATGTCCGTTCCGTCAGATTTACTTTCTAAGAATGTTGCATTGAAAGCTTTCGATCTGTCAAGAAATCTCTTGATAAATATTTCATCTAGTTTACTTTCAGAAACTAAACAATTAGAAGTAATTTATCTGAACGGCAATGAACTCTCAAGTTTGCCTGAAAGATTTTTCAATAATGCAGGGGAAACCTCTAAAATTGATCTCAGTAATAATAAACTAATCGGTTTGGAAAATTTGACCTTCTTTGGTTTGAAAAGCGCCAAATTTCTAAAACTGAGCAGGAACAAATTAAACGTCTTGCATAAAAATTTGTTTTCGCAATGCAAACGTTTAAAAGAAATTTATCTCGACAATAATAACATTTCCACCATACCTTCAGATATCTTCAAATATAACGAAGAGATAACTCTGATTGATTTATCAAAAAATCGCTTAGAAGCACTACCCGTCAATATTTTTAGCAACCTAAAGAAACTCCAAGATATAAATTTGTCTCACAATCAACTCATGAAATTAAATAAAATGATGTTTACTAATAACATAAACGCCAAGACACTCGATATCAGTTTTAATAAGTTTGATTATATTACAATTAATTTTCCATTTCCTTTAAATATCACACATTTAATAGCCTCAAATAACGAAATGCATGGGATTGCTTACCAAAACATTGAGAAACTGACAAACTTGGAATTTGTAGATTTCAGTAAAAACCGTATAATTGAAATCGTTAATCAGTTTCATAACAATAAAAATATCAGAATTATCAATTTAGCCGACAATTCAATTAAGGAATTCGGTTATGAAGTTATAGAAAATCTTCTAAACTTGTCTGAATTATTTTTGAACGGTAATCAGCTCTCACATATTTCTTCCAAGTTCAGCTCTCACAAGTCTTTAACGGATTTATCGATACATTGCAACAAACTGGCGACATTGCCTGCCGACTTCTTGACAAGAAAAAGTAACACTTCCTTAACCGTAACTCTTCACGGCAATCCGTGGATTTGCGACTGCGTTATGGATATCCCATTCAATATGTTTGTTAACAACATTTATCTTCGTTCAATAACTCACGATGGAACGTATCCGATGTGCCTAATTGATGAAGACGGTGAATTTTCCAATTGCAACGCACATTTGACTCCAAATATGCTTAAAAGATGGAGATATACTGAAGAAGTTGATCCGTTTTTATGCAATGCAAACGGGTGAATTCGATAAAACCATTTTCAATTATTTCGTCTATTTTTCATCTTACGTTTTCATATAATACTTGAATCAAATGCATGTTGACTCGTGAATAATTTCAAGTCAATAAACCTACATATCCTGCACGGAAGCTAAAATGAAAATTTCCATAATTTTTAGTTTAAATAAAACCTTTGCAAGCGCCACTGTAAAAACAATTTTGTTAATTGACAGCCCTTTTATATTTGGTTTAATGTTTTTCTTTGAAGCTATCTTAACAAAATTGTTTAAAAGCGTTGATGTGCCCTAAATATAATTGAATTGAATTTATAAAAACTAGCTAATAAACTATGATTTGAACCATTGTATTTCAATGTTTGATTTTAATCCTTTTATGATGAATAAGACCAATCAGTGCTAGTATCTTGAATATCTTTAGCGTTTTACAATGACTAATGTGGACTTTGCTCAAGCAAGTTTTTATACTAATGATGAACAATACTACATAAACACTACAAGAATACAATAAACACAACAAGTCTGTTATTTCAATCATTATTCTTATTTATTAACTCAAATTTATTAGATTTCACATCAGGTGTAGTTTCCCATGTATACCCGAATATTAATGGAATACAACTACTTTAGTGCTATTCTTTGGTATGTATTTATATTTTTTTCTACTACAGCAACTTTGCATTTGCCACTAAATGTCTTTAACCTTTTGATGTATGGATCGGCATTCAAGAATACCACATACGAAATTGTGAAAATCCAACAGTAAGTATATAAGAGGAGTGGATTTTTGTAGACTCGACGGACTTGACGATTGAAGTGAAGTTTTCAACTTGAAACCTAGCAGATTTAATAAAGTAACATTGTCAGACAATAAACAGCATTTAACCGTTTCGTGGACACGTCTGCAATTACAGACGGATGTGATAAGTGCTTATTACGCCAGTTATGTCTGCGAATATTGACGCGCGTTTGTATCTGTTCATGTATTAATCCTTTCAAACCGGAGAACATCTACGGTACACTCTAATGTAAATCCTTTTTTCTGTCAGCTCCGCCGCAGAATCTAACAGGCTTGATAATGAACCAGGCTCAATAAATGAACCTTAACACTGTTGATAGCACACATTATTCGTTAATTTCTTCGGAATATTTCTTAATGTTTAATTTGCATGACTTCTGCATTTTGTTGTTCAGCCATTTTTGCCTATTAATGTGTTGCGAAAATAAAAGGGCAGGGTTACCGAGCAAACCTACCACTTTACTCTTGATGGATTAGATTTTGCAAAGGAGTGGCGATACTCGGCTAATGACGCCACTCCAGAACAGTCAATGGGAAATAACAAAATTGGTCAACGATAATGATGCGAGTATCTCAATTATCAAAACAAATGCCTGCTCTCAAGACAACACGAACAAAAGTCGTCTTATCATTTTTGAAAAAACTTAATAGCTTATCTGACGACAGCGATTTCAGTTAATTATACCTAAATTGACGATTTTTGTTGAATAGTGAATATGAACATTTACGAGTTTCTACAAAAAAAATATATTGAGAATGTATAGACGTGTTTTTACTTTTGACTTTACGGCACGACTTTGCCATCGATGCACGAGTGTATGATGAGACGCAAGACAACCGTCTCTGTCTCACGATTTCCTGTCCGATAGGGTTAGCTTGCACCAATAACATCTCTACACACCACCAGTTGTGTCCAATTCTCGACGTTATTTATTTATTATGTCGATTACATATTAGAATTACATTTTGTTTGTAATTTAACTGTAAATACTTATTTTTTTAAACAGATGTTTCTTCTGTATGTGTAAATATATTCCTTATTATGATGTTGACTCTAATGATTACAATGGGCAGTTAGGCTTTCCAACCAATCATCCAATATTTTCTCATGTATTTTCAGGTAGAAGATTAAAAAAAAATTGAGGTGTTTGATTTGTACAACAAACAATAATGGCAGGAAGAAGTTCTTTTTCTAGATTCGTTATCAAATAACCTTCCTCTATAGATTTCTAGATTATGAATGGATCTATTTGGGGAACATAATTCATAAAATTTGATGTCATATTTAGCTTTCTTTCTTTTCGTGTATTGCCATAACCATAATTGCCCTCAACTAGTTTAGCAACAAAAAGATTGGGAGCTACGCGTTGCGCAACAGAGAATGCTATTTCTCGCCTTCTTTTTTCAGTGGCGATATCAAGTAGCTTCTTATCCGAATATTTTTATTCTAATGAAGGGAATTATGTAGTAGAATAAGATACTCCATTTGTATTTTTATACATCACTTATAAATTTGTACAGTAAAATTCCAAATTATATTTGAATGTCTCTTGTATCTTACATTTTTAACGTGTTCGCGGACACGGACTAGCAACACAATGTTGTTGTCATGCATTGCGAGTTCCGTTCTTAGACTTCCTGTCACTATTGACGTGCATATATTGTAAACCCTAGTCCCAAATTAATATATTTTGTGACAAAACACCGATGAAGAGCAACAGAGTTCAACACACGACATTGAAGAATAAAAAGAACATATTAAAGAATACCTTTTTGTTGTTAAAAACGTTTTCTATTATAATTATATTGTATTCAATTTACATATCTAGTTATATGTAAAATGATTCTGAGGTTAACAAATTTGCAAAAATAATATTTAGGCACAATTTATAAAAAGTATACATTCACAAAATTATACAAAAAGGATTCACACCATTTTGGTGTGGTATGTATCATTCATACCCAAATGTAACAATGCTTGTCTTTCAACTCTTAGTTCCGTTTGTACCTACATATCTTTGCGAAAGTGGATTTTTAACTCTTCTTCGCTTAAAAAAAAGAAAGAAAGAACTTAATTGTTGAGAACGATATGAGGTTGACGTTAAAAAACACTCACCCGTGAATTTTGAGACAGGCTAATAACATGCAATTTAAACCATCTCATTAAATTAATTATTAAAAATAATTTAAAATAAAATAATACTTAAAAAAACTGTTTTTGTTGTTTTTTTTTAATTACCTTATTAAAAATGCCCTTTTTAATTGCGTCGGTTTTATTGGATCTTGATATGGCGAGTATTTTGTATGTATTTATAAATTGTGTGGTTTTGCATTTGTTTTTTTTTGGGGGGGGGGTCGCGGGTCACACGACTTTTATAAAAAGGGGTCGCCACCCGAATAAGGTTGAGAACCACTGGAGTAGAGGATGGTCGTAATATACTCCATCCATAAGAAAAATAATGTTCTCCTGTGCTCCAACAATACATGGACATGTCCTTTCTAAATATAGTGTAGCGTGTGCGATTTACCATCCCCACATAATAGCACTATTAATCTGAGCAGATTTAATTTAATTGCACTCTCTTCAGGTGCAATGTGTTATTTTAACAGCGCCATCTCTTGTGGCCCTGCGGAGGCATTGCACCTGTATACCGACAAATCGCTTCTTGCGCCGTTGCCGGTCGGATAGTGACGCGCAGGAGGCGGGAGTCGGGAAAGTCTCTTTCTCTCCCTCGAGAAGAGAATTTTTCTATTTAACGCCCGTCTATTCTCATCCATTCGTCCAGCAACAACACGGCCCGATAGAAGAACGGACCCGTGCGGTAACGCAGCCATCTCAACGAGTGCGTCAGAGCGGGGAACCGCTCGAGGCTCACCCCAGAGAACGCCCCCGCTCCTAACTGTCTCCGGGCTGTCTCCCATCGTGGAGGATCTTCTCGAAGAAAACAGTGTGGTTTCAAACCCGGCAAGTCTACTGTAGACCAACTATTTGCAGTCAAACTATTTTCACAAAAAATGTAGGAATATGGTGTCGATCTCCACCACATATTTGTAGACTTTTACAAGGCATACGACAGAATTAATCGGGAAAAACTTTGGAGGAACATGTTGGAGATGAGAGTCCCGGGAAAGCTGGTGAGACTGTCGAGGATGTGCGAGATTATGAGCACGTACGGCAAGGCATCAATTACTAGCTTCGTCTTTCGCCGCCATCTCCATTGGGCAGGTCATTTGGCACGGATGTTATTAAATTGGTTGAAATTGAAGCGAGGGGCGCGAAGATCGGGAGAGGAAGGATAAGCACGCGGCTCGGTACTGGAGCGGCAAAGAGAGAGTTAGTCTACCTTCAAGCCGCAAGGGAGTACGTGTAAGCTTCTCGAGCTGCGCCCTTCGGGATCCCGCACAATCTGTCCTCGATGTCTCACTGGGTCCGATAAGGAACGGACCAGCAACTCCCTTCAAATAGCACTTCAATCGTTTGAAAAAATGTTAGTATTAACACACTTTTACATTTAATATTACGCTGAGGTTTAAAAACCAATGTCATCGTCTTATATAATATTTTTCGTCAAGCGGAATCATTCTCCTTAGTCTAGATTAGTGTTTGTTCTCGAGAATCTTTAGAAAAATATGCAAAATCGAGAATTTTAATTTCTTGAGAAATTTTCTGATTTCTTCAGAGAAATCAATTTTGTTCTGTCCCATATTTGTTGGTACGGTGATTTTTTTTTCTCTCCTCGATTTGGATTTGAACCTGAACCTTTACATTAAGAGTCCATGATCTAAATCGTTATACCAACATTTAGTCGCGTTTTTTAAAGGGTTTGTTCATCAAAATTTCTTAAAAAATAAAAATCATCAAGAATTCAGAATCTCTAGTCTAGATGTATTTTTAGATCGATATATCAAGGATGAGTCCAATACGGGAGCTAACAAACTGTGGTTCGTGAGCGGCATGCGGCCTTTGGGACTTCAAGTAGCAATAAAAAATAATTGCAAAAGTGGAAACATTTCTAAATCCGCCTCTTATCACCAGCTCCTTTTTAAATGCATCTACCTTATTTCTTAGTTTAAAATGATTTGTACAAAACCCTCGGAGAGAAAGTTTAAGGTCATCAAGTAAACTTAATATATCTGCCCTATATGTGAATTTTCACATCCATTTCTAGTAGACGAACTTTTATTATTTAAATCCTTTAGTAGTTAATTTCTTAAAAAAAGCTTTTTAATATTTTTCAATTATTTGCTATTGGAACTCCAATTAAGTTCCAAGAAAATTCCAGCCCATGCAGCACCACTAGAAACGAGTTCTAATATAGGAAAGATCTCACCCGATTTTCTTCCTCAACAATTTTTCCGACGACGAAAGGAACAATGATGGATCTGAGATGAGGAAATATAGTGTAGCGTGGGAATAATTCGCGATTATTTTTGAATAATTATAATAATGTAAAAATAAATATAATAAAATAATATTTTTTTCCAATAATTATTGATTTTTGGTCATTATAGCGGGCGGTTTTTTATGCTGCTCGAACTTTGAACAAGATCTTAAGGGTTGCAGGACGAAAAGACTGTCTATTCTTTCAAAGGAACCTTGCGGACTGATCGTGCTGATTGTTGGTGTGCAACATCATTTGCTGCCTTGTGTTAATTTCCCGTTACATTCACATCATCTGGAAGCCTCTGTCTCGTGATCGTCGCCGTATCACAAATGGTAAATAAATTTGAGTATTAAAAGTTCACAATGCTTTAATTGTTTCCCTCTCTTTTTGAGGATTTCTTCTTTTCGGTGTCGTCGGATGAGCGGTCGGAGATAAAGATTCGCCCCCTCTGCGGAGGTTAAATGCGGCTTTCCGTCGCGTATGCTACGAGTCCGTCTCGGGGCTGCAGAGCCCCATCGCTAAGCCGCGACGAAGATTGAGGGCCCCTAGAGACAGCGAGGGATCAAATGAAGTAGTAGTAGATTACAAAATAAATGAAACGATAGTTTCAATTAAAACGCAATAGATATGATAGGGAATACTCTACTCGCAAGATGAACAATCAATTCCGTGTTGATATAACACGACTTCTTTAAACTCCTTATGACGTCCATCAAAGCATGAAGTGTGATGTGTCATATCCGATGTCGGATATAGGGGATCTCCATATAAAATATCGCTTGGGAAAGGATTTAATGTGGTGGTTATTTGGAAAGGTAGGAGAGGAGAGAATCTATGAGTGAGTAGCGAAATTATCATTATATTTAAATATTAATTTAATTATTGTTGCATATTCAATCACTCACTCATGGGCGTCCCTGCACCAATTTAATAATCGCCTCAGCATTTACTTTTCGAAATTCAGGGAAATCAGGATAAACCTGGATCGAGACGATCGATCAGAAATATTAACATTTCCGATCTCCCAAATTTGTTGGTACTGTGAATTATTTTTCCACATACTGGATTTGAACCCGAACCTTTACAATACGAGTCCAGGATCTAAGCCACAAACCAACACTTGATCACACGACTATTTTAGACTAATATCTAAGCTCGCTTCTTCACACTACCCAGTTAAATCTGAACGAGATGCTTGTCTGTCTTTTTGGTCTCTTTCAAGAGTTATGATTCAGTCAATATTTGGTAATGCTGCCAAACTACTAAATTCCACGACTACTGTTTCTATAGGGAAATCTAAGCGAATCGCATATCTTTTTTTTCCATAATTCTTCAGCATTGTTCATCGCTTTCAATAGAATTCTGATTGAGTGAAAATTAATTGTACACACGTGTTTTTTTCTTATTCCATTAGAAAAATCATCAAGGGTATATTAAAAAGCCCGATCATTTGAGCATCATCGAGAAGCTGCTGGATGTGTTTGAAGCTGCTTCCGTCCAAAGTCAATCTAACGTCCAGCCAACACAAGTTCCTTCTGCCCACCGATATTCAGGCCTGTTCTCCACATTTAATCTCTTCTTGCTAATCGACAATTGGTATCAAAAGTAACTCTTTCGCTCCGAATACAATATTGTCCTATTAACAATTCCGATTTATGTTTTTAATTATGCCTTCCATGAATACATCTTAGTCCTATCTTAAAATAATTTGAAATATAAAGAGTTTTGACATAAATAATACGCTATAGATAATAATGATGTCCATCCGATATCTGCTTGTGTTATTTACTTACATACAATTAATTAACAGTCAATCTGATTTTTCTTGTTGGGTCGAATTTGCATGCTTGCCTTATAATGGATCACTTCCATGTATTGATAGTGAAAATGCGTATAAATCTGACAAGCACAAGTCAAATTTTAGGATCACCTACAATTCGATCCCAACGCTTTCATTTCTGAATAAAATAAATAACCTTAAAATTGAGCCGTCGCAAATAAAAAAGTTAACTATATTTGTAGACACAATACAAGACCAATTGAATCTCGAAAATAACCCAAATTGTACAAGATGGGCGCCGAATTATATTTTTTTGGAATTTATAAATCTTCAATCTTTGTCACTCAAATCAAACAGTATAACTGTAATAAACGAAAAGACTTTGAAAGGACTGAAATCGTTGACATGGTTAGATCTCTCATACAATGTGATTAGCTCCGTGTCAAATACCGCGTTTTCAGATTTGACAAATCTTAATACTTTATGGCTAAATGATAACAAAATAAATACGATTACAAAAGAAACATTAATTGGGTTGAAATCGCTGACAAAGTTGTATCTCTTTAACAATGTGATTAGTTCCGTGTCGGATAGCGCGTTTTCTGATTTGAAAAATATTAATATTTTAAGTTTACGTGATAATAGAATAAATGCAATAACAAGTAAAACATTCATTGGGTTGGAATCACTGACTGATTTGTTTCTCTATAACAATGTGATTAGTTCCGTGTCGGATAACGCGTTTTCTGATTTGAAATATATTATTTTTTTAAGTTTACGTGATAATAGAATAAATGCAATAAAAAGTAAAACATTCATTGGGTTGGAATCGCTGACTGAGTTGTTTCTCTATAACAATATGATTAGTTCCGTGTCGGATAACGCGTTTTCTGATTTGACAAATCTTAATATTTTACAATTGCGTGAGAACAAAATAAATGCAATAACAAGTAGAACATTCGTTGGGTTGAAATCGCTGATTAAATTGTATTTAATTAACAATACGATTAGCTCCCTGTCGGATAACGCGTTTTCTGATTTGACAAATCTTAAAGTACTAAGTCTAAATAATAACAAAATAAATACAATAACAAGTAAAACATTCGTTGGGTTGAAATCGCTGACTACTTTGTATCTCATTAACAATGTGATTAGTTCCGTATCGGATAGCGCATTTTCTGATTTGGCAAATCTTATTCATTTAAGTTTGTACGAGAACAAAATAAATGCGATAACAAGTAGAACATTCATTGGGTTGAAATCGCTGACTACGTTATATCTCTATAACAATGTGATTAGATCCGTGTCGGATAACGCGTTTTCTTATTTGACAAATCTTAATGTTTTATGGCTAAATGACAACAAAATAAATGTAATAACAAGTAAAACATTCACTGGGCTGGAATCGCTGACTCTATTGGATCTCTCATCCAATTTGATAGAATCTCTCCCAGAGAATGCTTTTGAAGGTACCAAAAAAATAATCGAAATTAAGCTGAGCTCGAATAATATTCATACAATATCTCCTAGGGCTTTTAATGGTTTGCTGTATCTTAACACCTTAAATCTTAATTCAAATAAATTGAATTCTGTTCCTTTAAGCTTCTTGACAAGTTTTAAAAACCTCACTCATTTATATCTCGAATCAAACAAGCTTATATCAATTCCATCAAACTCGTTTACATCTCTCGAAAATATTCGCCAGCTGAATTTACATAAAAATAGTTTAAGACATCTTAAAGACAATTCTTTCGCTACCCTCACATCACTCCAGTTGCTCAACATATCGTCGAATTTTTTAAGAAACCTTCCTGCTAATATATTCAGTTACTTCTCCTCTCTTGGGGTTCTTGATTTGAGCAGAAATCACATAATGAGCTTAGATAAAAATGTCTTCTCCAATCTCAAGTTGTTGACGGAGCTTCATTTAGAATACAACCAAATAGAAACTTTAGATGTCGAGCTAGGCAACATTCCGATGTTGACATCTTTGTATATCAGTCATAACAATTTGGTGAATGTGAGTGAAACTGCTTTTAACGATCTTAGGAATTTGACTGAAATAGATCTGTCATACAATAAATTGAAACGATTGCCAAATAAACTTTTCATGGACAACATTTTACTTAGAGATCTTATGCTCCATTTTAATTTGATCGAAAATCTCTCAGTGGATCAGTTTCAAACCAACGGCCAACTCAGAACCTTGAACCTTCAACATAATAAGTTACAAGAAATCCACGAAAAAACATTCGCTAACTTGGATCTCCTCGTTAAGGTTTCTTTGAATAATAACAGCTTTATATCCGTTCCGTCAGATTTACTTTCTAAGAATGTCGCATTGAAAGCTTTCGATCTGTCAAGAAATCTCTTGATAAACATTTCATCTAGTTTATTTTCAGAAACTAAACAATTAAAAGTCATTTTTCTGAACAGCAATGAACTCTCAAGTCTGCCTGAAAGGTTTTTCAATAATGCAGGGGAAGCGTCTAAAGTTGATCTCAGTGATAATAAGCTAATCGGTTTGGAAAATTTGACCTTCTTTGGTTTGAAAAGCACTGAATTTCTAAAACTGAGCAGAAACAAATTAAAGGTCTTGCATAAAAATTTGTTTTTGCAATGCAAACGTTTAAAAGAAATTTATCTCGACAATAATAACATTTCCACCATACCTTCAGATATCTTCAAATATAACGAAGAGATAACTCTGATTGATTTATCAAAAAATCGCTTAGAAGCACTACCCGTCAATATTTTTAGCAACCTAAAGAAACTCCAAGATATAAATTTGTCTCACAATCAACTCATGAAATTAAATAAAATGATGTTTACTAATAACATAAACGCCAAGACACTCGATATCAGTTTTAATAAGTTCAATTATATTAATAAAAAATTTCCATTCCCTTTAAATATCACACATTTAATAGCCTCAAATAATGAAATTCATGGGATCGATTTCCAAATCCTTGGGAATCTGACCAACTTGGAATTTGTAGATTTCAGTAAAAACCATATTAAACATATCGATTATCAGTTTCATTCAAATAAGAATATAAAAAATATCAATTTGGCCGACAATTCAATTAAGGAATTCGATTATGAAGTTATAGAAAATCTTCAAAGCTTGTCTCGACTGTTTTTGAACGGTAATCAACTCTCATATATTTCTTCCAAGATCAGCTTCCACAAGTCTTTAACGTATTTATCGATACACTGCAACAATTTGACGACATTGCCTACAGACTTCTTGAGAAGAAAAAGTAGCATTTTTCTAACCGTAATTCTTCACGGTAATCCATGGATTTGCGACTGCATTATAGATATCCCATTCAATATATTTCTTGATAACATTCGTCTTGTTTCGAAAACTCACGATGGAACCTATCCGATGTGTCTAATTGACGAAGACGAGGAACTCTCCGATTGCAACGCACTTTTGACTCCAACCTTGCTTAAAAGATGGAGTTATGCTGAAGAAGTTGACCCATTTTTATGCAATACAAGCACGTGAAGTCAATGAAAACATTTTGAAATACTTTGCATATTCCGTTTCCATAAGTATATTTGATTGTTTTAATCAAATGCATATCGACTCATCAACGATGTCATGTCAATAAACTAACATATCCTGCACGGAGGCTAATTTTTTTATTTTTAATAATTTGTGAATTTAATAAAACATTTGCAAGCACTACTGTAAAAACGATTTTGTTAACTGGTAGTCCTTTTATGTCTAATTTATTTTTTTCCTTTGAAGTTGTTATATAACAAAATTATTTATGTACCCCAAATATAATTGGATTGAATTTATGAAAACTACCTAATAAATTGTTATTTGAACCTCTGTATTTCATCGTTTTATTTTATGGTGAATAAGACCAAACAGAAGATCGGATGCACTTGTGCTAGTATCTCGAATAACTGCAGACGCTCAAGGAGGTATTTTAAGACTAAGCGTGGAACTCTGAGGCCGAGTCATACACCAGTTCTGACACACGACGGCATGCACGAGGATGTCCTTGCCTTCCAGCTTAGCTTCCAGATTAGCTACGGTCCGAAAATTATAATATTCCAGAAGAACCTGCTTCTGGATGAATATCTGATGATATTGGTGATATCGAGCCAGAAAAGAATGGCTCCATCGGCATTTAGCAGCGAAGAAGCGATATAATAACCTTGTCCGATATAGCTATATTTTACTGCAATAATTTTCATCAGATATATAATAGTAATAATATAATAATTATCCTTTATTGAAAAAGGATAAATCCCTACCTAAATGTAGCAATCAATATATTGAATAGTCTAATGTTATGTCCCTGAATTTTTGCATAGCTGTTCCAGCTTTCTTTTTAATTACAATGCACTCCGTCAATTTTGCTTAATATTTATATTTCATAATAACAATTCTGGCGCGTGTTAATATTTTGCTTACCAGTCGTATTTTTGGCACGTGCTCAATATTTGATGATTCTTAACTTCATTCATCGTAACGTATTTTTCATACAAATACTATTATTTTTCCAGAACTGCATATCATTGCATATTAATTATATTTCGTAATAATGAAATTGCTTACGCCTAATTACGTCAGACTTGTTATTTCTCATTGTAAAATTGACACGTGCCCATACTTGCAAATAGACATTTTTACTGTTTAAATAGTCGGTGCCTCGATGGTACACCAGGATTCATTCTTCGATTATTCTTGCGAGCAGAGCATTAAATTGCTTCATTGACTGTTGAGTCAATTTATATCGTTACATTTTCATCATGTAACTTCTCGAGGACAGTCCTGGAGGATACTCTTTATCTTTCTTCTGGACTCACCTCTCGTCACCACCATCTTTAAATGTGTACTATTGTATTACTGTGCAATTTAAATCTACAATAAAATATATACAATAGAACTTCGTTTAAATTACAAGAAGATATCAGTTACAAGTTTACACCAACGAGGAATCAACCTGCCTACTGAAAAAGTATATAACACTAATAAAAATAAGGGAAAAATGTTAGAGAGAAAAATCCTTTCATGAGAAGATTTCGATATAAACTAAACTACACTAAATTATATAAATTAAAGCTTAACCTAAGGGTTTTACTGAATTTTCGAAGTACAGTGGAACCGGCACGTCCGCTAGTGGGAAACGTGAAGTAAGTATTTAGGCATTTTGTGAGTACTTATTTTTTTATAGTTACTATTTGAATGGTATAGGACAGCGGTTCTTAAACTGAGCTCCACGAAAATATAAAAATAAAACATGTATTTCTACTTGAACAAGATATTTTGGTGGAATTTTTTGTAGAAAACATTACAAATATATCTATTTTTACCAAGAAATGTTGTTTTCTTGAAAAATTAAGTCTCATAAACGACCTAATATAGGAGATTTGTGTACATTTTTTTATTTTTGTTGTAACATACGACGGAAATAATAAGAAGCTTGATGTTTCAGTTCAAGTATTTTTAAATTGGTGAAAGCACGTGTATTGTATGAGATTTTGAAGACCTTGTTTTGAACTAATTTTCTTCAATCATCTTCGCCGCATTGCTCCAGACTGGTGCGGCGTAAGCTAATATCGGGCGAATATTCAGAAAGTAAGTGTACTAGATTTTTAGATTTTTTTTTAGAAAAAAAGTATATGAAAAAAATACAGGATATTAATGGTACATAGGTTAACTATTTTTCTACATAATTGCCATCTCGTTCAATTTGTGTGGTGAGCCGTTACACAAGCTTCTTTATACCCTCCTCGAAGAACTCTCTCACCAGTTCCTTCCCCCACTTCAAAACCTCTTTTTGCACCTGCTCGGCGGTTGAAAATTTAACTCCAACCATGTATGCCTTCAGGGAGGTAATAAGATGGGAAATACTGGGGAGTGATTCAAAACATCCCAACCAACTGCGAGAATGCAACACGCAGACACCTCTCATTAGTATTCCTCCCCTTTTGTTTTGGATGCACCTTTTGAGATTTTTAGGGTCTCACAATATCGTTGTTCATTGATGATCTCCTTCTGAGGAATTCGATCAAAATTGTGCCTTTTGGGTCCTAAAACACTGAGGCCATGATTTTTTTTTTTTTTGTGCGAAATTGTGTTTCTTAATTTTTTGACAGATGAGGAATTGGTGTGATGCCACTGTGACGACTGTTTTTTTATTCAGGCATGTGATGAGCCACCAACATTTCATCTCCAGGCACAATAGAGCTCTCTTCCAATCTCTTCCAAGAAAATTCTCAACTTCCAATTCAAGTCGCTTCAAGTCAAGAAGTCACAGAACGTTGCTCGCACTTGACGGGATTTCTTAACGACATCTTTCGCGCAACTGGACACTACAGCGTGAATTTACGTATTACAATGTTCCTGAGATGCTCCCTTTGTCAGGAGATCTCCCTGTACCATTCAGTATTGCCAAACCTACAGGTGTACTAAATACATATCTTGGTAGCGCGCAGGTCATTTTAGCACAGTCACTATGCTTTTTATTTTCCAACCCTCGTTGTCATAAAACCGTCAAGCTATCTTCTATAAGAACGTGTAGACCGATACTATTTTTCGGTGGTTTGTAATCAAACATTGCTTTTATAAGTAATTGATAAATTATGAAAAAATTAAACGAATTAAAACATAATTATTAGAGCCGAGATAAGAATTTTAGTTTCTTGTGATTGTTGAATTATCTTTCAAAGCTCTCAAAAATATAATATACTGTTAACTGGCTAATTTCTCAGTTTCCATTCGAGAGATTGCAAGTCAAAAGGGATAATTGATGCTCATCATCTCTATCACAATATTTACAATTCAGCGAACCATCTTCCTCCTTTGAAACAAAATCACCAACAAAACGTTCACTGTCTTAATGATCAAAAGATAGCACCCCTGCTAAATATTAATATACATATGAAAAATATGTTCAATTTGTGTCTAATTACATTTGGCTTTTAATTATAATAACTATTGCTTCTGTAACCTGAAGAGGGAGCAATGAATATCCAGGTCGCTTCCCACTCCCACGTGTTTTTTGAGACAGTCACACTCGCACGCGGGTTCGTTCTTCTTTCGGATCGTGATGGAGCCGAGCCGCGGGATGGAGGTGGTCGAGTGCTGATATAAAATCTTTCCTAGCAATACAATTATAATAACATTGTTTACTTCATATATATAACTCAAGCATAAAGTTGGTATTAGATTTAAATATTTATTTTAATTGTTTATTTACATGAAAACGCGCATTAGCTTACTAACTCCATCAATTATCGTCCACACAAATCCACTTTTCACTCAGGACCGCGCAGCGTGAGTCAAGCTCGTATATCAATAAATGAACCTTAACACTGTCGATGGCTCACAATATTCTTTCATTTCTTCACAAAAACTTAAGCGTTTCTTCAGGTTTAGTAACAAAATATTGCATTTGTTGAAGATTGAAATCGATAAATTTGTGCCGCTCGATACAATAGCGTTTCAAATAGAATCACTTTTGTTACAGTTTAAGTATATAATTGATTTATGTGGCTTTCTACTATTTGTTATGATTCTAAAAAGATCACCGACAATCCAAGAAGACCGCAAAACAGTTGGTTTTTAACCGGATACTGACAAATTCCATTATAATATTGATGTTTATTTTGTCGTCATCTGTTGGTGATTGTTGTAATGACTCTCTATTTTGTACTCTATGAATATCTGTGTTCGTAAAACATGGTCAGAAATTTAATAAAAACGTGACTAAAGAATAAAAGGGATCGTAAATGTAATGTTTGAAATAATGATTCGAATAAATAATAATATTGTATTTAAAATAGAAGCACAGCGTTGAAAATGAAGCGCTATGGATTGTTTTCGCTATATTTGAGAATATTTAGACGTGTAGGGGTACCTTTACAGCGCGTCGCCTAGTGTATGATGAGACGCAAGACACCCATCTCTTTCACCGATTCTCGCTCTCAATGCGCGATCTGACACATTATCATATTGATCGATGGATCTTGATCCATTGGATATGATCTGATTCGAGTTCCATATTTGATGAATCAGTTTGGGTGTTTATCACAGAAATGTTGCGGTTACATTGTTGGGAATTATTCACAATCGTTTTAGCTAAAGTGATGTCAGTCTGTATTGTGATTTCGTGTTAAGTGAACATCCTGTTGATGCAAAAATAATATTTGATTAGATTCGTAACCATTTATTGTGTTAATGGTTGCCATAGATTTGGGACTTTAACTGTAGCATTTTCCTTTTTGGGAACTTATACATATAAATAGTAATTTATTTTCACAATGGATTCGTGTACATGTTCATCCATCCATAGAACGATCCTTTGTAAACATACAACGAGACTTCAGGAACTGTTACAGACCAATATTGACCTCTCACAAAGATGTTCCTGCAGGAGAGACATCACCAGTCCTCTGCATGCGGCTGTCTACACAGGAAATGGAACGATTGTAAGTCAAAATAGCACATTTATAACTAATCATGGCGAATTCATGTTGTCTTACATATATATTACACTGATTCTTAACCGTTTTTGAATACTACCCAAAACTTACTATGCGATGAATTTGCGCAATTCATGAGTATTTTTAAGTAAGTTAAAAAGTCCTCATCACAAAAATTTCATACTATTATTATATAAAATTGTAATAATAAAATTAATTAAAAATGCATTCCTTTTATAACTTTATTGCTTAAATTAGTGTGTCGTTTCGTTGCCTTCGCCGCTGTGACGGTCTCCGATTGTCACCTTATTCGGCTACGGAGATCGCACCCAGTAGTCATTCGAAACGCCAGACGCTCGATTATGATCCCGGCGCCGATGAACAGCCGACTCTTTAAAATGGAGTCTATGGTTCTCTATCCTCAACAGCTTGAGTGGATGTTTCATTCTACAGTGCCCACCCATAAAACCCCAGAGGAAGGGGACCCGTGGATAACGATCGAATCCCTGGATGTTTACTTATTTAACGATATGTTGTTTACTATAAAGAATTAATTTGTATTGTCGTTCTTAAAAACATCATAACCTTACTTTCTTTTTTTCTTCTTGTCTATATCTCATTTTCTTATGTAGCAAATTCCTGTTTTTTTATTTTAATTATTCCTCGTGAATTGAAGAAACTTTTAAATGGCTTTGGTTCAGCTACCTAATTATTATCTTTGTACTAGCTGTAAGCTTATTTTAAAATTGTAAAAATAGCTATAACTTCATATAGCTAGATAGTCGAAATAATCTTTTCCCAACTTTATTGCCTAAAATATTGGATCGTTTCGTTGCCTTTGCCGCTGCGGCGGTCTCCGATTTTCGTCTTATTCGGCCATGGAGACGGCACCGGGGAGGTTATTCGAAGCCTCATGGAGGAAGACAACCCTGCGCCCGTGGGTAACGGTGGAATTCCTGGGTGTTTCACTCTTTTGTGCACACCCATAAACCCCCATGGGAAGGTAGGGGGAGTAACCCTACGCCCGTGAGTATTAGTCAAACTTTTAGGGTTATTATGTAGAGTTAAGGTGGGCAAAATCAGCCTCGTCGGTTTGCTCATCAAACAATGTTGATGTAGCTCAGCTAACATGAGTTGTGGAATTGGTGTACCTGCCGACTACAGTAGAAGATTGAGAGACCACGCCTCTGACCCGAGCTGTGGGGGATTGGGCCCGCTATCGAGTCTTACCACATTGCACCTTGAAGGCTACTAAATCGAGACATTCTCGCCAAAATCTGGATGCTTGGAAACAATGGCGTAACTACTAATTGGCGAGCTTAGACGGCGTCTAGGGGCAGTAACTGTCTAATCTATGTATACACATAGAGAGTACATATATGTTTTTCAAATTGTTATATTAACTTTTCCCTACCGATGATGTATTTACTACACATCGACTCTAATAATGGGAATATCGATATGAAATATAATAGATACGGGCTTCAGAATTTTTGTGTTTCTACGTAATATAATTACGAATTACATAAAAGTATTCTAGTATATAAGTATTCATCTGCAGGGACGGAAATAAATAATTTATCGGAAAATCGGGAGTTTTGCGAGTTTTAGTCCGGGTCTCAGCTGATAGGAATTTTATCAGTCACATTGATGGTGTTATACGAAAATGGGGGCTCACGCGGTCATCAACTCGAAATAGCATTTAAATATCTGATGACGATACCTCCAACGAGTGTGGAGGCTGAGCATGCATTTTCAGCAGCAAGTTGCCTGGCTACCAAAATCAGATCCAGACTAAACGAAGAAACAGTCTATGTTTAATGTTACTACGGGCATATTTTAAAAATAATGTTTGAATTTTTTAGTGTTATATTTATCTATTTTTTAAATGCATTTTTATCTTTCCTTAAATAACTAAAATTCTTTTAGTGATATTTGATCAAATTTATCAATGTAATTTCTTAAACTATTGAAAATTCCGATCCCGGGATCCCGGGACTGATCCTGGGATCGTCTTATTCAATCCCGAAATCGAAATTTTGGCTCAGGATTGGATTTCCTAGTCACAAGGTCTGTGTGCTCAACCGGTCCGCTCTTCGAACCACTGACACGGCGAAAGAGCTATTCACAATCGGATGCCAAGCTCGAATACGACCACAGAACATGGTCTTCGTTCATGAATGGATCTCCGCATAGGTACTGCGAAGTCGGGATGAAATCAAACCTACTAGATGCCCAAAACCGCCAGTGTTCCGTGGGGAATTTAGACGTCCAGTGATCTAGAACTACCCAGTGACATCTCAACGGAGTGAATGAAACTTGAGAAGTGACGACGACTGTCATAGGTCGGTTCAGACAATTTATCAAAAAATAAATAATTACATAAAACTATTTAATCTCGTTTAGATCAACATTCTCATGGATGCTGGAGTATCCCGCGATTCTCAGAATGATCTTGGACAAACTCCACTTCAACTAGCATTTCATTTAGGTCACTATAAGACAGCTAATCGATTGTTGAAACACGCCTGCAATCCTAATATTTATAACATGCCAGGTTTAAAAATACGCATTTTGTATCTAATAAATGCACTATGAATGTAAAAATACACCAAATTCTGTTTTAATTTAGAAAAATCACCTCTAAGTGTATCTGTTCGAACTTCACAAGCAACCATGGTCGAATTGATTTTATCTAAAGGCGGAAGAGTGCCTCTCGGTCTGAATCTTCTATTTGAAGCCATATACAAACAACAGGTAATTGATACAAGGGTCACCCAGAAAGTAAAGTTACAACATTTATGTAAGATTGTAACTATTTTTTAACATAATCGCCATCTGGCATTCTGTTGTGCATTCTGGGCACCCATCTCGCACACAATGTCTTGCAACCAAATTTTTCCAACACAATATCACTGAGGAGACTTTTTGTGAAGATCGTCAAGCATCACACGGCAGTCATTTCGTACTTGTTCTTCAAGTTTTTGCTTCAAGTTCATCAGAAATCGCTTTACCTCGTCATTAATATCAGTACGGCCTTCTCTGAACAACCTATCCCATTTCATGACATGTTGTCGACTCATTACATCATTATCATAAACTTCCACGAGCTTTCAGTGGATATTCGCGGCGACTACTTCTTTATCGGAAGAATTTACTGTGACTGAACAAAATGGCCGATAAACACGCGGGACCAAACAAATTGACCGTTAGGATCTCCACTACACGTCAAGTGTGCCAAATTTCAAACTAACAAAAAATTCGGCTTCAAGAATCTTTGTAACCTTACTTTCTGGATTACCCTCATATAACGAAATCGCACCATATTTTGATGAAAATAAATATATCTAATGCCATGATTTAGATAAAAATCGTGCAGTTATTAGCAAAGCATGATCGCTCTTATATTAATCGTTTCAATGGCATAGGACAAACACCGTTGATTCATTCGATACTGCTTAAAAACACCGAACTGTGCAAAGTCCTTCTAGAATGCGGTAAGAAATCATTTAATATCATTTCATTGAAAATTTTCCTAAAGCGGTCATTTATTTAGATGTTATATTTAATGCATAGGTTGTGATGTCAACCAAAGAGATTTAAACGAATGGACCCCATTACATCACGCAACGTATGAAGGACAAGAAGAAATCGTAGTTATTTTGTTGAAGATTGGTGCCAAGCCCAATTTAAGAACACTATCCAGATATACAGCGCTTCATTTAGCTGTGATCAAACAACATCTTCGAATTGTTCGTCTTGTTGACAGTATTGACATGTATTTCGAAAAATATTTTAATTGGATTTGTTACATATTTCAGATGAACATTTTGATGCAATGGAATACTAACATCAATGCAAAAGATAAACGCAATCAAACCGCGCTATATATAGCCATAGAAAACAATTTGAATTTAAAGACAGCTCAACTCCTTTTAGAAAGAGGCGCTTCTGTAGATGTCATTGATAAGGAAGGACACACGCCGCTCCTGATAGCGGCAAAATACGGAAAAACCAGTATTATACGAGACCTGATGAAATTCGGTAAATCAAATCGATTCAATTTAATATGCCGAATCGAACAGAAGTCCATCAATTTATATATTTTAGGTGCAAATATCAATGCGATAAACCTAACGGGGAAAACCCCACTGTACGTTGCTACCGAAGGTGGCCATAAATGGACAGTCGAAGCTCTATTCCAATATGGATCACCCAGAAGCTTGTGCTCTTTAGATGGCCCTCATCGTTTATATCCCACAGCGTTGCATGTGGCCGTTGATAAGAACCACGACCCATTGCTGGTGAGATTCATTCATTTTAACTGCTTAAAAATTCGCAGGGTGGGTGTTAGACTCCACGATTCCCAACCATAAAACCCTAGGGGGGAGTCAACCCTACGTCCGTGGGCAACGGTTGAACCTCTGGGGTAATGATATTGGAGAAGAGGTGGCCTTACCCATAAAGGGGTGTGTAGAACTGCTGATTACAGAAGTTGGTGGAGTCTATCTCAAAGGCATCACCACTATCCTCAACAGACTAGTGCATACAGATGAGAACGGCTTTAGGCTGCTCGAAACGCGACTTTTCTCCATGGCTAGGTACTACAAATGACTGAACCGAAACAAGTACCATGGGGAAGAGGTAGCCCCTGCAGTTCGTCGTCTGCTGCGGCCCTCTTCAAATTGAGGTTGGACTCATTGCGACACACAATCTCTGTGTAGCTAGTCAGGGGTATTTTTTTTTCCTGTGGGAGGGAAATCTTTAAAAGACACCCATTCTGGGTAGTGTAGGATTAACGATTAACTCGTTCCTGCCTACTAAACCCTTCCCTTGTCCTTCTCTGTCCTCCTGGTATTGTTTTCCACATTGCTTCAGGAGGACAGGTAGTCTGGCCTTAGGTGATTGACCCTATTTTATTGTTGGAGAGGCTGTTGCGCTCTGCGTCTCTCTCTTTCACTGCCCTCTTTGGCGCTCAGAATCTCTTCCACATATTCGCGCCAAAGGTCCCAGTTCTTCTTGCTCTCCATCATGCTGTGGATCATGTTGTTGGCGTTGAGCTTGACTACCCCGAGTGCTTGTTTCAGCAGTTTTCTCTGTGGTGCCCAAGCCTCACAACCAATGATGGTGTGCTCTGCGTCGTTGACCTCCGCTTGGCCAGTGGTGACACGTTGCGGATGGTTCTTTGCCATTCTGCTTCAGGTACGCACGAAAGCATCAATGCCCAGTGAGCACCTGAGTCAAGCGGTAGATTGTTTCACCGTGTTCCTGGGCCCCTCCACCGATTTATGGTCGATGGATCCATCTTCCCTTGCTGGACTGATCCCATCTCCGTTGCCAGGCTTCCCTCAGTTTCTGGTCATGTTCGTTGTGATTTTTAGGATCTTCGTAGTCCAAAGCCCTCTTCTTTGCCTGGAGGTCCAGCGGGGGTACTCCAGCGATCACCAGCACCGCGTCTTCGGACACTGTCCTGTACGCTGCGGTGACTCGGAGCGCTCTTTGTCGCTGGATCCTGGCGAGCTTCTTTCTATTGGTGTCGCGTCTAAGCGACTCGTGTCATATCAGGGCTCCGTACAGAAGGATTGAGTGTATTACCTCGTTTATGGTACGTTTATGGTATTGGAAATGAGCTGTCCAAGCTCGCTGGCCACCTTCTGCGCCTTCTGTGCAGCTTCTTCTATGTGTTTGCTAAAGGTCAGCTTGCTATCCATGAGGATCCCGAAGTATCTCAGCGTTTTGCTGTATTCCATCTCGTGTCCTCCAATAATAAGCTGCTCGACCCTTGATCTTCTCTGTCTGCTGCATATAATTACCTCCGTTTTCTCGGCCGCCAACTGCAGGCAATTATCCGCAGTGCAGGCATGTGAAACTGCCGATTACAGGAGGAGTAGAAAGATTCTATGCAAAAAACGACGCTACTATATTCAACCGCCTATGGTACACAGGGGGGAACAGCTCTTGCTGCTCAAGTACTATGAGGAAATAGGAGCCATTGGAAGCACCACACGTAGCGTGTGTGGCTAGTTCAGGGACTTCCAGATCAGACCACACAGCAACGTGGGCTTATGGTCTCTATCATAAAGAGATCAAAATATTGATATGTCGCTGTTGTCTGATCCCACCGTAGTTTAAATCAAAATAACACAACCAAATAATGATAAATGATACAATTTTGAGCAATACTATTTCCATATAACTACATAATCAAGGCGACAATTGATCAAGAATCAAACCCTTCTAGCGCCCCAAGATCCAGTCTTATGTGTGAAGTAGCCTTTTTGGCCGCCTCAACAGATGTTGCTGGGGTAACCCAAGTAACATGAGTTTTGGGGCACATAGTACTAGAAAATTGATTCCAAATCTTCCAATGCACTATTTTCCCTGTTAATAATTAATGGTTTTATGTATTTTGGGTCGACCATGCTCCATTGCATGACGATTCAATGTTTCGTCGTTGGAAGATCACGGGTTTTCTGTTTACTGCTCATCCCTTATCTTCTGACACCACTGGAAAATGTGAAAGCACAGCTTACAACAAGAGCCTCCATTAAGAGTTCAATTCAAGAGCAAAATGCGAAATACAAATAAAAGACGACCTTACTCCCGAAGGCATTGAAAACTCCTCTTCCCTTTTAAAATCACCCCCCCCCCCCCCCAACCTTCAACCTAGCAGCATTTTTTCCAACTATTGAAAGAAGGGTAATGTCTCCAAAGTTGTCATTCATATTATTTCTGTACGCAACATGGTTTTTCGCGGCGCTTTTTTTTGCCACACGTTTAATATAGTACACATTTTAATAAATCGATTTCAACAAACATTCGACAATATCACGACACATGTCGTGTGATTGAATTATAAACACTCATATATTAATAATCAAACTTTACCTTCCGTCAATTTTAGCTATCATTAATATCAAACAATATTGATAAACTGGAATTGAATGCTCAAAATAGCAATGGACAAACAGCACTTTTAATGGCCACGTATCGCAATGATGATGTAGCCGTGAATATTCTCATAAAATCAGGAGCTGATAAAACTCTGCCAGATGTTTATGGTGAGCATGTTAAAGGGACTATGCCTGTCCAGTAAAAAAATATTAAAACTCGATTATTTTAGGATACACTCCACTTTCTATAGTGATTGGCCAACAAAATCCAAAATTATGGGCGGCCCTATTTGGAATAGCCGATGAATACCAAGCAAGTAATAATAGCGACTTGTTGCAATTGTCGATCAACATCAAAAAGGTAATTTATTTTACAAGGTTCTATTATAATACAGGGTGCGGCAGGGAAACTTCTTTATTTAAAACGCACGCCCTGAAGCGATAGTTATTTTGAGAATACGGTGGCGCGCTCATTCAAAAGAAGAAAAACTAACGTTTTTTGTCGTGTAGCTTTAGAAATTATCATATAGTGGACTGTCTTTGAAAGTCTCTTTATAATACGGAAAAAATAATTAAACTGATTCCTAAACTTTTTGAATTATTCATTTTAAAATAAGGTAGTTCCCCTGCGTGTAAAGGTATAAAAAAATAAGTGTAAAGGTCATTATAATTAAACTGGACTGTTCGAGACCAAGCTTACTGACGTATTGAACTTGGGTTGAGGTATAGAAAAATGTTTTAACAGTCCTTCCAATGTGATATTTGGGTGGATTTAAAGACTAGGGTATGATAGATAATAATTTTTTTAAATTTTGCTTTTTCTCTCCAAAGCAAAGACCTATAAAAAATAAGACTGACAGCGGTCCTTTGCGCCCTTCTGCGTATGCACGAAGTTGAAATGTGGATGAGTAGAAAAGAAAGAGGCCTAGTCGATTAATAGCACTGGCCGCGGGAAGAAGCATTCTTTTCGCTTGTTAATGATATCTCAGTTGGAATCTCGCCTGACCATCTTTTTCCTCTTTTGGGAAGCTTCTACGGTCCGATAGCAAATGGACCCACGTGAGGCCGTCTATCTTAGAGCTTACGCAACAAAGCCAGGAAGGGCCTCCGCCCCAACATCTCTACCTCTCAGCGTATCATATCATACATTAAAAGATTTGATTTATATTCGAAACTCATTTCTATTGTATATGTCTCAACAGCCAGACTTGCTGGAAGCCTTAATACATAACGGAGCTGTTATTAAAGATAATCACATGAAGGCCGCTCTTCACCAGGAAGACGAAACAATATTTAGTATTTTACTAAATAACAGTAAGTATGGATATCGAAAAAGCAATTTTTTTAAATTGTGCTGTGGCCAACTCCCAGGCATCGGAAACATTTGGGGACGCTAGTTTTCCTACGCACTCGGCAGTAGGTCCAGCCGATCCTCAGCTTGCCCGATTCCAGGAGTTCCCTGCTCTGATGGGCACCGTGACTATTGCCAGTTGGGTGCCCTGGGTTTCCGCTTTCAAGTATTTGACTTCGATCTCTTGTTCCGTTTCGAGTTCATAGACAGCGCGTAAGACCTCGGTGACCTCACTCCCGTCGACACCCTCCTCAATGTCGAGAATGGTAAGAGTCTCGACCTGGACGAGCTGCTTGACCTTGGTCTCGGGTCCCAAGGCACCTGCTATTGCCCCGACGAGTTTGGCTAGGTCTTCTTTGGAGTCTTTTTCAAGTTCAATGATTGTGTCCCCTTTCCGTGTTCTTCTTACGGACGCAATTTTGAATCCCAGCTCATCGGGCTTGACCGTTTTGCGGAGGGTTTTGAGGGTGTCGGCATATGTGTTTCCACCTTCATTCTCCTGCAGTCTTATGACAATGGCATCCTTTCGGATCCGGGGTTTGCGCGGCCCGCGCTTTCGGCTCTTTTCGGCTGCTCTGGTTTCCTTGTCATTCTGCTTGTCTCCCCCGCCCCTTTGTTTCCTCTTTTTGCCTACTACCGTCCATTCGGTAGACGCTGTAGTTGGACGTTCTGTAGGTTGCAGTGATGTCTTCATCCTTCGTTGTTGTGGCTGCTGCAGCTGCTGTTGTTGGGGGGGGGGGGGGGGGCTTCCTTGAGTTTCCCTCCTGCTGGGCCGCAATTCTGTCGCACTCTTTTCTGAGAAAATTAGCCATTGTCCTCTCTGCGATTTTTCCAGTTCATTCATTTTCTCATTGATGTAGTCCATGGTGAAGAATTTTCTTTCCCTTCCCAGGATATGCCACCACATGTCCCGGAAAATCTCCGGATTTTTTTTGGGAAAATGATTAATTCAGTGTCGGAAAATTCCCGGAAAATTTCGGGGGAAATTTTACTTCCTAAGTCGATCCCAGTAAAGTTGGAAAAACCCCCTCGTTTTTCCCTGGAAAAGTATCGGGTACACCTCAGCGGATTCCCCGGGAAATTTCGGTTCCGTTGATACCTCGCTCGGGGGGGTATCCCCACTACAAGCTGGTCTTCCGATCCTCGGATCTTCACTTCGGGGAGGAGCACCCGCCGCCAGGTTAGGGCTCCGATGGACACCGGAGCACAACCGACCGCACGTCTACTCTGTACCACTGCCCGAAGGCCAATCCAGGAAATCAGGTTAAACCTGGATCAAGACGACCAATATCATTTTTTCAAATTAATTGGTATGATATTTTTTTCACAATCTGGATTTGAAACCAAACCATTATAGTAAGAGTCCAGATCACATACCTTTTAATTAGTCGCACATTCTTGGGGCAGACTCCGAGATCACACGCGGATCCGTTCTGCTCTCGGGTCATTGTGTAGCCATGTGGATGGATGGAGGAGGACGGGCGTCAAATAGAAAGTCTCTCGTCTTAGATAGCTTCTTTATTACGAAAGAGATATTTGACCGCGGGAAGGACGTCCTCCCGCAGTCAAGACTATCCGACGGCTCCTCACGACTCTCGCTTCTTGTGCGTCACTGCCGAACTGACAACTAAAAAATTGACATAATTACGCCTAAAGAGAGACGGGAGATGTCGCCGTTAATCTGGAAAATTTAATCTACATAGCCCATTGTATGGGGATGATAATTCGTCCATGCTACACGTCCATATCCGTTGAATAGTCTGTTAGTTTTAAGCACGATCATAACCCTTTTTAAAAAAATATTTTTCAAGGTGATAAAATTCAGATTAAAGGATATTCGGAATCCTTAATAGAAGCAGTGCGAAAAAATAGCCCAACTTCTGTGGAAGCACTGCTCCAGGCCGGAGCATATCCCGGTGGAACCATTTTAGCGACCGCAATTATGAGCGACTATCATGAAATCGTCGGTGATAAAGTTTAATACAGCTTAATGAGCATTTCATTATATATTTTTTTTTTAAATAAATCTTAAATTTAAATTTCTGTTTCAGGTTCTCATGCTTTTAAAATACAAATCAAACGTTAATGAAATATCAGGATCAAAAATATCTCATTTGAACCGTGCCATTTTATTGGGCGATATTCCCACTGTTGAATTGTTGCTCAAGGCTGGTGGCGATCCTAATCATGAATTGCCACGAGGTATGTTTCCAAAATTAACTATTAAAATGCTATCGAACAAGCGTTGGTACAGTAGATGCTTGACTCTTATTCGGAGCTACGAACCGTTATTTTTTCATATGGGTTTTGATTACGAGGGCTTCGAACCGGAACGAAATCGAAAACCAATAGCATAAAAAAATAATTGCATATACATTCAGTGACTCAATATCTAACTAATACAGGGTGCGGCAAGGAAACTACCCACGAAGTTCCCCTGCCGTATCCTATACAACGTTGATACTTATCCAACAAGTAATAATTTATTTTTTCCAAATACACATCAGGATTGATGCTGATTAAGTCTCCTTCATTAAGTCCTCCGATCTATACAATTTAAGAACATTAATTGTTTTATAGGCTGGAGTCCATTAAAATTATCCTATCACCTTGAAGACTTACACATGGTCCATATTTTATTACGACATGGTGCTATATCTTCTAAATATGGAATTGGACCAGATGATCAAATAAATAGTAAAACGGTAAAGTATTTTAGTGAATTCACATTTCTTTAAATTACTACGAATCGCTTAAACACTTTAAAATATATGAAATGACATTGAATCAATTTTAAATATTTCCAATTAATTTTGACCCAGGATTACCTAATTTCCTGAGTACAGAGGCGAATAATAATTAAAATATTGTTTGAATATAATGATCATATTGCTATTTGCTCATGAATCCTCTCCTACTTAAATAATATTATCCTAATTTGCAATACGTGACGTGTGAAGTTAAGCTTCATAAATAGGAAACAATCCAATTTAGTAAAAATCAATTTGCAATCCATCTACTGTTCAATCTGGCTGAATACGTCTAAATAAAATTGAAGATGAATGGGAGTTCGAGCTTGCTTTTTCTCGACATTGAAAAAGCGTTTGACTATGTTTGGCACAGCGGTCAAACAGACAAAAATGCCAATACCACAGGAAAAAAATTCAATTCAAAAACTCAATTAAGCCGGACTCATTTCATAAAATAAGAATATGATTACCTTCGTATAAAAGACCAATTTTGCGTTTAATTTTGGTATACTTGAAAAATGTATACATTTTATCCCCTAGATAGGAACTATAAAATTGTTGATGGACGCTGGACGCAAATTATCAAAATGGCATAACGATGGCGCTTTTGTAGATGGACGCGAAGAACAAGCAATATTATTCTCAACTAAAGGTATAGAAATCATTTTTAATAACAAAAAAAATAATTCATATAAGTGTAACATGAGCGAAATATCATCACCATACAATGCGCTCTTAATCTGTGTAGATTTAATTCGCTTGATTAAAGGCGTCATCTTCCGTCTCTCTATAGACGCAATGTATCAATTTAACAGCGCCATCTTCTGTGGCACTGCAGACATATTATGTCTGAACGAACGACATCGATCGCTTTTCGCGCTTGCACCGTTGTTGATTCGGTGATGAAGCGTAGGAGGCGGGAGTCGTGATTATTCGTCGGATAGCCTAGGCTGCGGAAGGACGTCCTTCCCGCGGGCAGATCTCTCACCCTCGTGATTAATAAATAAGTTAACTTAGACAAGAGACTTTCTATGTATCTGCTGCCGCCATATATAATGATCAAATTTTTGCAATTGTGTTTTGCAGAACATCAACATCTAACGCTAGAAGGAAACGATCTGGAATCTGAAGAGGTGACGATATATATGATTTATGATAATTCCTATTATGCCATCTTTGTCGACAGAACCTGACCACTTTTTTTATTTTACATATCCAGTTGGAATACAATCATACACAATTTCCGTGTTATTCTGAAATGAGTGGATCATTCATGTTTAAATATGTGACAAAACTGATACAACAAGGTAAATAGCTGATGGGCAGCTGAAAGCTTTTTTTAATTATGTAATATTTAATTTAATTTTTGTATGCTTCTTTATATGAGAATTATTCATTAATCGTACGCAGACTCTCTGAGATCTAAATATTTGTGTCTTTCTAGTCCTCTCATCCATCACAGCAACTGACAACGCGTTCTACCATTTACACCCATGTTAGGCCTTTCCCCTTCAGTTGCCCAAATCAATAAGTTTGACATCTTTAGTTAGACAAGTCTAAGATGGCTCAAACAACACTTTGCTATAATGGTGGTGAAAGACGAAGCCAATAACCGCCATGTCCATGACTTCCCATTTTATTCTCATCGACTCAATACCAGATTTTTTTTCCAACACTAACACTCGACTATCTTGAAGTGTTAGATCCCCATATACTTAACATTACTTTCACTATTTTTTAATTTTTTAGACACATTATTTCAACCTAAATCAGATCATATACATGTGATTGAACCAGTTTATTTCGAGGGCCACGTGTAGCACGGGCTGAAGGACTAAGTTCGAAAAGCATGCACGTGCTCACTCTCGCCTTAAAGATCGACTGTCCTCCTCTCTCCCGTGAGCGAAGCTCGACTGCCGTATTGCGCGCGCATCCTTCTTCTCTCCGTCCCCACGATCCACGACTCATAGTCTTTCAATTACTTTCAATGTAAATAATTTGTATATTATAATTATTAATGTTGCAAATGGCAAAGTTATAAAGAATTATTAATATTTTTGCTCTATTTTTAAGGTAGTAATTTAAACACGTTGGATTCTAAATGGCAGACTTTGTTGCATGCAGCAGTTGAACGAAACTACATTCAAACTGCCAGACTTCTTATTGAAACCGGAGCATATGTTAATTTTAGAAATCAAATGAACGGTACTCCCCTTCATATTGCTACTACGTTAAACGATATCAATATGGTAAGTTTTGTAGCATGCTAAAATTTTCATTAAAAAAAGCCCTCCTATAACATTCACTTCTTTTGTGGCGTCTTTTACGCAAGCAACGGATAAAATACGTAAAATCAATGTCCCTTCGCACATCTTATTCACTTGCACTTATTCACAATCGCGTAAAAATTTTGTATGAGTGCTTAAATTTCTATAGCGTTTTGTTTCTATAGCGTGGTCCCTATCTCGACACTATAGAAGGGTTGACTGTATTATTTTTGTACTGATTTATATACATATTTTACAATACCGACTCAATTGGATTATTCCCAAAAGCTAAACTACTAATATCTTTTTAAATCGGTTTAAGGTCAACCTTTTGCTCAAATCTGTAGCAGATACCAACATACTTGATAAAAATCTACGATCAGCTCTAAGAATTAGCGTCATTCGATCTCACTACGAAATTGGTGTTAAGCTCTTGGATGCCGGTGCTTCGACAGCTGAAACATTGGACGGTAATTAAATATCAACTCATTTTATTTATAATTATCTTATATACTCTAAATCAAGCATAGATAACCTCTCTTAGTTCTGAGACCAAATTATCACTAAAAGTCACCCAAAATTGCAGTCATATGTTGTATAATAGGGGTATCGAAAAGTATTCGCGTATTTATTATAAAAAGTTCAAATTTATGGAAAGATAGTGAGAGATAGTTTTCCATGCCTACCATATTGTTTTGAAGTCGTCGAGCTAAGAAGGTGAATCCCCAATAAAAATGAGCCAGTCCATTCTCAAATTCGCAATGATACGGTGCATTTCTAAAACATTACCTAAATCTTCACCCCAGGCTTAACTATACATTTATATAAATAACATTCCTATAACATTCATCCGATTGTGATGAAACTTTGGTGAGCTATTGGATGTGTGTCCAAGAAGGTTTTTAAATTAGCACAACCATTGTTTGCGTACGCAATTTGTTTTGTGAGACGTTTAATGGATGCACCATGTTGGCGCATATTGGATTGGTGAAGTGAAGCGAGACCGCAGGGAAGGGGAGAGAAAGGATGCGCGCGCAATGCGGCGGTTGAGCCCGCGCTCATGGATCCTAGTCTTTCAGCCCGCTCTAGGCGTGCTCCACAGTAATACACCGATTTTTTAGGAAATAATTCTTCATGTGGTGGTTTTTCATTGCTTTCCACATAAGACAAGATTTGAATAATATTATAATTTTTGCGTCGGAGAACATCTATATGAATAACTGAATTAACATTGTTTTCAAATCATAGGATAATTACTATTGGTAGTTGTAGTGAATATCATATATATGAAGACAAAATGAGTAACACTCGTCTTTATAAAATTTTACTTTGTGCTATTTTTATACAGGTATTTCAATTTTAAGCAGAGCTTTTACACACAATAACGACCTGCTACGAGATATGCTAAAACGTGGCTTGAAGCCTTCTCTTCATGGGGAAGAACTGGCAACTGCCACTGGGATTATCCCGTGGAATCTTCGAAAGGTTGGTATGCTTTTTTTTCTATGAAGTTCATTCTGATGGTGCATGTAAGTTTTTATTTTTTAAGATAGCTTTTCTAAGCCTCTCGTAAGAGGCATCTACCCTGTGCCTTAGTGGGTAATGATTTCGTAAGTAACTTCAACGACCATCTCACCAAACGTTACTGGGTAACCCAGAAAATATAAGTTGAGATATACAGCGTACCCAATATTGCACGTCCTTAAATTATGTGTGGAAGAGCTAAACACAGGATGAAAAATTGAGATCCTCCAAGAAACGCTACAAGCAGAGCTTCCAGGTGCCCACCCTTTTCACACCAACCCCACCAAATGACACGAGTTTCCCGCAAAAAGACTGGTTTTAGACTACGTGCACCCGAAAGTGCATTGGAGGAAAAATGAATAGATCACGCTTAAACGCAAAAGAACTATCTCCAAATGCGCAGTGAAAAAGTTGTGGCTATTCGTGAACAAGAATGTCACGTAAAGTAAAGCTTCCAGGCTGCTTCCCTTACAGAGGAGAAGCGCGATCAGAGTCGCAGCAGCATATCGCACAGTGTCAGAAGACGCAGTCCTGGCGCTGATTGCCATTCCGCCAATCGACCTGCTCGCAAAAGAAAGGAAAGCTATACGCACCGGGGAAACTAGGCAAAGAGCTAGGCAGTCCACCATGGTGGAATGGCAGTCCCGATGGGATAGCTCCGCCAAAGGTCGATGGACCCATCGACTCATTCCTGGCCTAAAGCCCTGGACAGCTAGGAAACACGGTCAGCTGTTCTACTACCTTACCCAGGCACTCACTGGGCACGGCTGCTTTGGTAGCTACCTGCACAGGATTCAAAAAGAGGCCGGTCCGAAATGTCACCACTGCGGAGCGGAGCTGGACGATGGCGCGCACACGCTATTCGACTGCCCGGCTTGGAGCACAGAGAGGGACACACTGCGGGAGGAGCTTGAAGTCAAATCACTCACTCCCAGCAACATGATCCCTACGATGCTAACCAATGCCAGGGCATGGAACGCGTGGTCCGGATACGTCGCGAGCGTTATGCTGCAGAAGGAGGATGCTGAACGACTGAGACGTCGGACGCACACCGAAGCATCCTCTTCCTCAACCCATGAGCGAGAGGACCCGGTGGACATATAGTAGATCAGGAATAGAGGAACCGCGAAGAATTCGCGATAACACGAGGTCCTAGAGGGATACATACCACCACCCTAGAGCAATACTTCATGGTAGTCGGGTGGCGGCGGAACCGGAGGAGGGGCTTAGTGAGTCTGGCGATGCTCAGACAAATACTAGCGAGACGCATTACCAATGCTTAGTCAAACCTCACACTACCTCAGAAGGAGGTGTCTTCTTGAAGATTCCACTCCTTCGAAAAAAGAAAAAAAAAGGCTGCTTCCCATCTCACAAGTGCGCTCCCTGATGGATAATCTCGCACGTGGGTTCGTTCACTATCGGGTCGCGGATGCAAAACGACACTCGTTTTGGGCAAAATGCTTATTATTCAAAAAAAAAGGCTACAGTCGGAGATTACAGGGGAACCGGCAGAAAGAAGACGTGTTCCCGTGACCAAGACTATAGAACGATCTAGTTTTCTTCCTACGGCGTCGGCGTTAGAATCTCGCGCATGCGCAATCAGTGACAGTTTACCTAACGCTATAACCCGGAATTTTGCTGTACAAATTTATTCGTGATGTATAAAGTACAAAACAGGAGTATCACCAAACTGTCTCAATTCCCCTAAAAAATTCGCATGATTTCACGCCTTCGTCTACGAGAAAACGAATAATTACGCGTTGCGCAACAGAAGATACTACTTTTCGCCTTCTTTATTCGGTGACCAAATAAAAATGTGGATCAAATAGCTTCAAAATCAAGAGGCTTGGTATTTCAGACTGCCGATTACGTGGGTTTATGTTAAGCTACAACATCGTATAAGACACGTGATTCGTCATGGCTCGCAAGCCAAACATTAATCTTATATCTACTTCACGCTGCTTCCATTTTTTTCAGTTGAAAATTAAAACTTTTAATTCTGTTTTGATTGGATTTTAGGAAGTATCTGAAAATCTCATTGAATATTTCGACAAAAATGATAAAAATGCGGCTTTTATAGCAATACGACAAGATAACTGGCAACATAATTCTGGACCAGCAGCGTTACAAAACTTGTTGATATTTGGTAAAAAAAAAAGGATTTTTTTTCACATTAAAGGATTTAATTTTAGTTTGGATTTCAGATTGAAGCTTTGTTTTCATAGATAGAGGCCTCGTTCACAGCCGAGACAAAGAAACTGGCATAACTCTTCTTCATCTTGTGGTCGAATTTGAACATGAACACTTCGTTCGTTTCTTCAGATGCTTAACGGATTTTTGGATGGACTTGGATTGCTTCTGTTTTACTATGAAAGAAACTGCACTCTTCAAGGCTATTCGATTAAATAGGTTATATTACCACATCGAGTGATGTATTTAGATTTTTTTAAAATACAAATCATACATTTTTCTGTTTATAGACTCGACAATGCAGCAATGCTTGTAAAAAGAAAGGCTAATTGTAATTTGGGCTCTGAAATATTAAGTCAAAGTTCCATTTCTTTGGCAATGGAAAGAACTTGCATTCCGTTGGTGGAGTTGATGATTTGTGCAGGTTCTCCATCTCCATCCGGATGGTTTAATAGCCCCAAAAGCCTCCAAGATTATGCGCGGATGAAAATACGTAATTTAATTCCACAAAAAGGATTTCGAGCAGCAATTTGTTCGTTATATTTCAAATTACCAAGAAAACTTATACAGTTTCTGCTTTTCGAAGATTTGTAATGTAGCGCAACCCTACACTCGATTTACGCGCTTTTAAACTTACGCAGTGTAAAAATATCGTTTTACACTGCGCAACGCACAAAATGCCTAAAATGCTATTTCTTTAGTAAAATTGATATACGAGGATCATCCAGAAAGCTTTTTCCTCCTTCCCCATGGAGCACACAGCTCGTTGTAACCAATATTTTCCGACACAACATCACCGAGGAAACTTCGAAAAATCTCCTACTCTTTGTCTCGTCGTGAATATCAGTATGGCCTTCTCTGAACAACCTAACACACTTCGTGACATGTTGTCGACTCATCACATCACTACCGTAAACTTCCAAGGGCTTCCGATGGATATTCACAGCGATATTGTTCTGCAAAGTAAATAAAACGGATGACCGCGCGAATCTCACCCGAACATGAAGTGGTGGGAACGCGCGACGACCTCTCCATCAGAAGAATTTACTGTGACTGAACAAAATGGCCGACAAAAACGCGAAACCAAATAAACTGACCGTTAAGATCCCGCATTTCGAAACAAAAAAAATACCTCCGGAACCCTTGTAACATTACTTTCTAGATGACCCTAGTCATTCTAAAACCAGCTAATAAGCTGATGTCAAAACAATATGTTACATTGATATATGTAAACATAACAGTGATTCTCAATCTATGGTGCGTGTACCACAGTGATATTTTAATAAAATAAATTAGCTATATGAACAGTTGTTCCGTTGTACATAATAATTTTTTAAATCAAAAAATAAATATACCTGAAATCCAATTTTTTTTAAGTTAAAAAATATGATTATAAAACTATTATATTAAATACTATTATACTGTATATCTAAAAAATAGTACATGATGATAGTTCCAGGAGTACCCGACCTAACCTATAAATGAAGGTTGTTTTTTTAAAAAAAAACTATGGTAGAAAGTATCTACCTTATAAAGTTTGAAGACGCTAGGTTGTTTAGTATTTGTATAGTCTTAATCCAACTAATATCACAGATGCTGGATATTAGATTATAAATGAGGCCAAAACAAACAATTGATAATCAAATTTACAGTCAAAAAAATATTGACTGTAAATTTTAACATGAGAAAGCTGTGTGCAAAATGGGTGCCGCGTTTGCTCACAATACAACAAAAACAGCGTCGTGATGATGTTTCAATCGAGTGTTTGGCGATGTTTCACAGCAATAAAGCCGAGTTTTTGGATCAATTCACAGCCATGGATGAAACATGAGCTCAACATTTTACATCTGAGACAGAGGAACATAGGAAACCTCCACTGACCTCGAGCTGTTAATTGGTCTCACTATAGCCAATATTCAAAATGCCGCAAAAAGCCCTAATAGAGCAGTGCTCCGCAACCGGTGTGCCGCGGCACACTGGTGTGCCGTGAGCCAATACAGGTGTGCCGCCGTCAAATAAGACAATATTATAACTAAAATATTTTTCAATAGTTCTCCAGCGTCTGTCACCTATTTATGTCGCCGGACACCTAAAACCAGATATTAATATTTCTATTCCGGGATTCATCTGTCATCGTGCTGACAGAATCAATAGAATTCAGATTGGATCACTTTGGAAAACCGTCAAATCACACAAAAACAAAGCCACGGGAATTCCTATTTTGGATATAAACGATAAGATAGCCGAAACCGATTTAGAAAAGACAAATATGCTTACAGAAACCTGGTGCCTAAATCACAAGATTTTCGAAAATATGAGCGACAGCAAAACAAAGAAAGCTGTTAACAAAGTCAATTCGGGATTTCCGTGAAAACTCAAATAATGATATGCACAAAATTAAATTGGTAACTCCTTTGGAAATAACAAAAATCATTAGAAAACTAAAAAACAAAAAGTCCCTGGGTTTTGACACAATCGATAATAAGGTAACTGGGACTGGTCGACAGAATCATGACGAAGATAACTGGGCCTCGGTATTCAGCTGAGAGTTCTCGCCCACGTTACAATGGATACAATTTTACGTGGAAAAGATTCGTCTTTACATACAGAAGAACCCAGCACAAGCATTGCAAAAATGACAAAGAAGACTGTGAAAATGAAGCACAACGAAGACTACATTCAATATGGATTCTCGTGATGAAACAGCTCCAAAGCCACAATGCATCATTTGCAGCAAACAGCTATCAAACGAAGCAATGGCACCCAATAAATTAAATCACCATCTAAATTCAAACCATCCTAGTTGCGTCAAAAAGGATAAACAATATTTTCAAAGGCGTTTAGAACAAAATTAAAAACAGAAATAATTTATGAATTCGGCCTTTACGGTTTCTGAAAAGGCCTTAGAAGCTAGCTACCATGTTGCAAAATTAACTGCACGTCAGAAAAAACCACATTATCGGCGAAACACTTATTAACCTTTTAACTGCCAACGACGCACCGGCGCGTCGAACGTACGCGCTGATGAGTCATTGACAGTTAAAAGGTTAAACCAGTATGCGAAGAAGTTGTTCGAGTTATGCTTGAGCCCAATGATGTTAAGGAAGAAAATAAAGTTTTGTTGTCTGCCGATATTGTTAAAACTTATTCACGACATGTCAAGCGATATTTTAGGAACACTGATTAGAAATTTGGCTGAAAAATTTGAATCGAAAAAAGCGCAAGTATCACATTAAAATGAAATTAAACACGTACACTTTTGTCTTTATTTCTAACGTCCGTAATGGAAGTGTGGAAGGAAAATTAATATTCTTCATATATTAGCAAGCTTCAACCCATTCCTAAAAAATTAAAGAAAAAATACCAAAATTATCAAAAAAAAAAGAACTATTCTTTAAACTTTTACAAATAATACATGTTTTTTGTTTTATATGTTTGTTTAATTGCAAAAAAAAGTTTTTAAATAATCTTTTGCAGTCTAAGTTCTCAGTATTTTAGCCGTTTCCATAACTAGTAAGTCGTGAGAAGTATCTTGGGCTTTTGATGTAAATCAATTTCTTTTAAAATGTAATTGAACACGTATACTTTTGTCTTTATTTCTAACGTCCGTAATGGAAGTGTGGAAGGAAAATTAATATTCTTCATATATAAGCAAGCTTCAACCCATTCCTAAAAAATTAAAGAAAAAATACCAAAATTATCAAAAAAAAAAGAACTATTCTTTAAACTTTTACAAATAATACATGTTTTTTGTTTTATATGTTTGTTTAATTGCAAAAAAAAGTTTTTAAATAATCTTTTGCAGTCTAAGTTCTCAGTATTTTAGCCGTTTCCATAACTAGTAAGTCGTGAGAAGTATCTTGGGCTTTTGATGTAAATCAATTTCTTTTAAAATGTAATTGAACACGTATACTTTTGTCTTTATTTCTAACGTCCGTAATGGAAGTGTGGAAGGAAAATTAATATTCTTCATATATAAGCAAGCTTGCCAGCCCATTCCTTAAAAATTAAAGAAAAAATACCAAAATTATCAAAAAAAAAAGAACTATTCTTTAAACTTTTACAAATAATACATGTTTTTTGTTTTATATGTTTGTTTAATTGCAAAAAAAAAGTTTTTAAATAATCTTTTGCAGTCTAAGTTCTCAGTATTTTAGTCGTTTCCATATCTAGTAAGTCATGAGAAGTGTTTTGGGCTTTTGATGCAAATCAATTTTTTTTTAATTGATCATTATTTTATAATAATTATTAAGTTTGCACAAAAGTAAATATAGTATAGTTTTTATGTATGTGTTTATAGGAAATTAAAAAAATATTTTTTTGTTAAATTGTATAAAATATTTAGGCCCTTTTAGAGTTTTTTTATGTACTATAGGGAGAGCTGTTTAAAAATAAATAAATCAATATCTATTATTTTTGGCTTTTGGTGTGCCGCGAAATTTAAAGAAGAGCTTTGGTGTGCCGTAGTTGAGAAAACGTTGCGGAGCACTGTAATAGAGGACGGAGTGGCCATAAGGTCTGTGTGTCCAACCGGTCCGCTTTTCGGACCCGACGACAGAACGAATGAGATTTTTGGTTTGCATAAGTTTTGCGCCCCAAGCCTAGTTACGCCCGTAGCGGGCGCCTCTTTTGACAATTCTTTATTACGGCCCTGAGGATTACTGAATGATCAATAATCTGGATAAATTGCTTTCCTCGAATTTTTCGATCATTATTTTAATCATATATTTTGCTACAAATTCAATGTTGACGACGCAAGAAATTAAAATGTGTTCGTCAACGTGAAATATAAGAGCCAAAAGAGATAATTGGGTATGAAGGGACCATGAGAGTTTTCCTTTCTGTCCGTAAAATCCATTTAAATTTTGCACATCTCAGAGTGTTTTCTCCTGACTCGTGGTTTAATGGGAAAACATCCCTCTTTAGGTTTTATAAGGAGCTAGTAATTGCTTTCAATGATATGGAACCAATTTTAGTATTAAGTTGAACCCGGACATTTTATAGTGATTTTGATTTTACAAAGAATGTTATAATCTATATATAAAAAATGAATGTCTTTAGTCTTAAGTTATTGATTCACAAGGAGCAGCTATTCCACGTCCACGAGTCCGTCAGGAGACTCGAAGTATCGGAAAGATATATATTTGAAATCTTACTGTACCTCTCAAATAATAACTAAGCGCGATCTTATACCCGTTTTTCAGTGTAATTAAAAATATATTAATTCATTCCAATAAACTGAATTAAAATACATACACTTTATATCTTTAAATGTGGCATTGCAGCGCATGCCGGGTATTCGCTGGTTCATAAAAAGGAATATAAATAAAACGATGAAATACAATGGTTCAAATAAAAATTTATTAAACAGTTTTTATAAATTCAATTTAATTACATCTAAGGTACATAAACACTTTTAAAGAATTTTGTTAACATAACTTCAAAGTAAAACATAAAACCAAATGTTAAAGGGCTGTCAATTAATAAAATCGTTTTTACAGTAGTACTTGCAAATATTTTATTGAATCCATAAATTATTAAAATGTATATGTTAGCTTCCGTGCAGGATAAGTAGATTTATTGACTTGACATCGCTGATGAGTCGACATGCATTTGATTAAAACAATCAAGTATACTATGAAAACTTATGATGCAAAATAGGCAAAATAATATTTGAAATTGACTTCACGTGTTTCTATTGCATAAATATGGATCAACTTCTTCAGCATAATTCCATTTTTTAAGCAAAGTTGGAGTTAAATCTGCATTACAATCGGAGAGTTCGCCGTCTTCGTCAATTAGACACATCGGATGCGTTCCATCGTGAGTTTTCGAAACAAGACGAATGTTGTCAAGAAACTTATTGAACGGGACATTTTTTATGCAGCTGCATAGCCACGGATTGCCGTGAAGAGTTACGGTTAGAAAAGTGTTACTTCTTCTTCTCAAGAAGTCGACAGGTAATTTCGTCAAATTGTTGCAATGTATCGATAAATGCGTCAAAGATTTGTGAGAACTGAACTTGGAAGAAATATGTGAGAGCTGATTACCGTTCAAAAACAATTCAGACAGGTGTTCAAGATTTCTTGTAAATTCATAATCGAATTCCTTAATAAAATTGTCGGCCAGATTGATACTTTTCATATTTTTATTGAAATGAAACAGATCACCTATTTCAACCATACGATTTTTACTGAAATCTACAAATTGCAAATTGGTTAGTTTCCAAATGTTTTCAAAATTAATCGAATTAATCATGTTGTTTGAAGCTTTTAAATGTGTGATATTTAAAGGAAATGGAAAAAAATTATCAATAAAAGGGAAATTATTGAAACTAATATCGAGCATCTTGGCGTTAATGTTATTACTGAACATCATTTTACTTAAAAATTTAAGTTGATTGTGAGACAAATTTATATCTTGGAGTTTCTTTAGATGATTGAAAATATTCCCGGGTATTGCTTCTAGACGATTTTTTGACAAATCAATCAGTATTATCTCTTCGTTATATTTGAAAATATCAGAAGGTATGGTCGAAATGTTATTATTGTCGAGATAAATTTCTTTTAAGCGCTCACATTGCGAAAACAAATCTACATGCAAGATGTTTAATTCATTTCTGCTCAGATTCAGAAATTCAATTTTTTTCAAACCAAAGAAAGTCGAATTTTCTAAGTCAATCATCTTATTATCACTGAGATCAACTTTAGTTGCTTCCTTCGCATAACTGAAAAATCTTGTAGGAAATCTCGAGAACCTATTGCTGTTCAGAAAAATAACTCCTAATTGATTCGTTTCTGAGGGCATACTAGATGAAATGTTAATAAACATTAAAATATTTCTCGACAAGTCGACAGCCTTCAGTGCGACGTTTTTTGAGAACAAATCTGATGGAATAATTCCTAAATGGTTATCATTCAAAAAAATTTCATCGAGGAGATCCAAGTTTGCAAATGTGTTCCTTTCGATTTCTAGCAACTTGTTATGTTGAAGATCCAAAGTCCTAAGATGGATGTTAGTTCCAAATTGATCTACGGAGAGATATTTTATCGAATTAAAACTGATCATCAAATCTCTAAGCGAAATGTTATCGCTGAAAAGTCTATTCGGCAATCGTTTCAATTTGTTGTATGACAGATTTAATTCAGACAAATTTCCGAGATTGTTAAAAGCACTTTCACTCACATTCACCAAATTGTTATGATGAATATACAAAGATGTCAACATCGTAATGTTGTCTAACTCGACGTCAAATGTTTCTATTTGATTATGCTCTAAATGAAGTTCCGTCAACGATTTGAGATTAGAGAAAACATTCGTATCTAAGCTCATTATGTCATTTCTGCTCATGTCGAGAACTTCAAGAGAGCGCAGGGGATTGAATATATTAACAGGAAGCCTTTTTAAAAAATTCGACGATATATTGAGTAAATGGAGTGACGTAAGGCTAGCGAAAGACTCCTCGTTAAGATGTGTTAATTGATTTTGATGCAAATTCAGCTCGTCAAGATTTTCGAGTGATGAAAAAGAGTTAGATGGAATTGACATCAACATGTTCGATCCGAGATATAATTTAGTGAGTGATGTCAAATCTGTCAAGAAACTTAAAGGAACGGAATTCAATTCATTTGAATTAAGATTTAGTGTATCAAGATGCAGCAAACCATTAAAAGCCCCAGGTGAAATTGTATGAATATTGTTTGAATTCAGGTTAATATCGGTTAGTTTTTGGCAATGTTCAAAAGCATTTCCTGGGAGAGATTCTATTAAATTGAATGAGAGATTTAATATAGTCAGCAATTTTAACCCATTGAATGTTTCTTTTGTAATTACATTTAATTTGTTAGATTTTAGATCTAAACGTTCAAGTTCTGTCAAATCAGAAAAGGCGTTATCCGACAAAGAGCTAATAACATTGTCATAGAGATACAACTTAGTCAGCGATTTCAAACCAATGAAAGTTTCACTTGTAATGTTTTTTATTTTGTTAGAATGTAGATTTAAAAAAAAAAGTTCTGTCAAATCAGAAAAGGCGTTATCCGACAAAAAGCTAATCGCATTTCTTGAGAGATCCAGTCGAATTAGCGATTTTAACCCGATGAATGTTTCTTTTGTAATTGCATTTAATTTATTTGATTCTAGATATAAAAATTTAAGATCCGTCAAATCAGAAAAGGCGTTATCCGACAAAGAGCTAATCGCATTGCTATCGAGATTCAAGCTAATCAGCGATCTTAACCCATTGAATGTTTCTTTTGTAATTACATTTAATTTGTTAGATTCTAGATTTAAATGTTTAAGTTCTGTCAAATCAGAAAAAGCGTTATCCGACAAAAAACTAATCGCATTTCCTGAGAGATGCAGTTTATTTAGCGATTTTAACCCATTGAATGTTTTATTTGTAATGTTTTCTATTTTATTAGAACGTAGATTTAAAATACTTAGTTCTGTCAAATCAGAAAACGCGTCATCGCTTAATGAGCTTATCTCATTGTCTGAGAGATCTAACAATGTCAACGATTCCAGACCTGTTAATGTCATATCTGTTATTACTGTTATCGCGTTTGATTTAAGTGACAACGATTTAAGATTTGTAAATTTCATAAAAATATAATCCGGTGCCCATCTTATACAATTCGAGTTTTCATGTATTATGTCTACAAATATAGTTAAGTATTTTATTTGCGATGGCTTGATTTTAACGTTACTATTTATTTTATACACGGATAAAAGCGTTGGGATCGAATTGTAGGTGATCTTATAATTTGACATATTCTTATCGGATATATCCGCACTATCACCGCTAACACATGGAAGTGATCCATTATAAGGCAAGCATGTAAATTCTACCCAACAAGAAAAATGAGATTGACTGTTAATTAACTGTATGTAAGTAAATAACACAGGCAGATATCGGATGGACTTCATTATTATCTATCGTAGATTGTATATGTCTAAACTTTTTATATTTTAATTTACTTTAAATTTGAAAATAGATAGAACTAAGACGTATTCAGGGACGACATAAATCCAAGACCACAATGAAGATAATTGATTTAAATATATAAATTGTTAACAGGAAAACATTATGCTCGGATCAAAAGAGCAACGTTTCATTTTAAAATTATACGCAGCTCACAATCTCTAAAGTAAATATTGTAAAGCGGATGCAGTATAATTTTTCATAAATTAAAAACGCAACAATGCCAATTGTCGATTAGCAAGAAGAGACTAAATGTGTAGAACAAGCCTGAATATCTGTGGGCAGAAGGAACTTGTGTTGGCTGGACGTTAGATTGTCTTTGGACGGAGGCAGCTTCAAATACGTCCAGCAGCTTCTCGACGATGCTCAGATGATCAGGCTTTTCAATATACTCCCAACCTTCGGCAGGATTAACTGACTATTTTTTCTGGTGGTGCTATAAAGAAAAAACACATATGTACAATGAATTGGTCATCAGAATACTATTAAAAGCGATGAACGATGCTGAAGAATGATTTAGAAAAGGATATGCGATGCGTTTAGATTACCTTAAAGAAACAGAAGTAGTAGAATTTAGTGGTTTGGCAGCGTTAGCATCAGATATGCAAATATTGGCTGAATCGCGACTTTTGATGAGACCCAAAAGACAAACAAGAGAGCTTTGAAGGTAACGTCTAGTTCAGATTCATCTGAATAATGTGAAGAAGCGAGCTCATATATTAGTCTTATATAGTCGTGTTATCAACACGGGATTGATTGTTCAACTTGGCTGATCCGGGGTCAAATTCTGATAGACGCAATTATATTATACTTTGAGCTGGATGTTATTGTGTTTCGACCTTTTCGCGTCCTTTTATGTGCTGTGTGGCTGACCCGGAATTTGGACCCCGCCGCCTCGCCCAAGAAGTCGCTCAGCGCTTTCGCGCCAAGATCCCCCAGACGGAGTTTCAGGACCATGTCCCCTCGTGCGTTTCTCCTGATTGACTGGGCCGCGGCGACCCCTTCTTGCGTTTGCTCGCTCCTGCAGTTTGTTCAGGACGCCTGCGTAAGACAGCTTCTCTGTACTTCTTTCTGCGAATTCGATAATTATCATTTCCGCTTTTCTCCTCGGTTGTGTTCCGTCCTGTCGCCGTTTTTCCTGTTGCCTTTTAGGGGCAGGTGGTTTTTGCGGAGGCTTCGGTGATTGTTTCGGCGTTTGGGTCTCTTCTGTTGTTCCGTGTTTCTTCTTCGGTGTCTCTTCCGTTCTTTTCCGAGGCTTCTTCTTTTTCTTCTTCCCCGAGCCCGTCTTCCACCCTTCCAGGTATTCCGACGGTTTCGGGGTCGAAGAGCTGATGGGTGTCGGGGCCTCCACTGCCCTTTCGGAGTCCTTCTGACTCCCCCTTTCTGCGGCTTCTTTGAACAGTTTGATCTGCACCAGGGCTTCGAGAAGTTCTTTACGTAGTCCTCGGATCTCCTTCTTCCGCGCCCAGGGTCAGCTCCCGTAAGGTCGGAAAATTCCCCTCGTTTTTTTTTCGGAAAAGCGTCGGGGTACTCCCCAACGGATTCCCCGGGAAAACCCGATTCTGGTAATATCTCACTCTTAGGGGTAGCTCTTCCAGCAGCTGGTCCCCAACTCTTGGTATCTTCGTTTCAGGGCGGAGCGCCCGCCGTCAGGTTAGGGATCCGATGACAACCGGAGCCCAACCGACCGCACGTCCACTCTCCACGACAACCCGGAGGCAAGTCTTTTTTTTTTTTTTTAGTGTGCAAGGAGGGGAAATGTTTTAAACACACATACCGAGCACTCCGACGTGATTAAACGTGTTTTTCCAGGATTATTATGATATTGGCGCATTTTGGTGTTTTCGCGGACGGACATGCTTGCATTTACCCAAAAGCGTATATAGATCGAATGCCGTTGTTATGTGGAATCGAACAACGTAGAAATTAAACCGAGACTTCCCCATTTGAGAAAATTATGGCCGATTTTAGTTGATTTTACAAGGCCAGTCCGAGCCCGATACAGCTTCCCGACGCTGTTGCTCTGCAATCCGAACTATTATTCCCGTACAACTTTCTCACACAAGTGCAGACGTATTGTGCCTTCAATTATGTGTACTTATTGTAGACATCGCCCGTGAATTGATCCAGATATCGCCGTTTTAATCTCCCGGAGCAAGTACAAATTTACGCGCGGCCGTCCGTTCGGCGAGCTCCGTTCCTTCAGATATCCATTCTCACTGGACAAAATATTTTCTAGACGACGATCGACGGCGATTTCTTTATTAACATCGATTCATGCTAAAAATGCTTCCACGTTCACGCAACAATATGTTCTGTAAAAATATTTTTAATAAAAGATTAATATAATACAAGATATCTCAGTCAAACAGAAGATAATACAAATTAAAACGAAAAATGTATCGATACACTGGCCAACCTCTGCTGATTATAATATTTTTAATTAATGTCAACCAAACAACGTAATCGTCTTTAGCCGAAATAGAAAGCCATGAGAAAATTAGAAAAAAACACAGGTCATCATTTGAACTATTGTGATGGCTAAAGGTCACTTTCTTCTTATATTTTTGGAAGAAATTCATAAGGATTGTATCGATTTGAGTTAAATTTGCAATCAAATCATGCCAATCGGATTATGCGTTGTTAAGAGTTTATCCACGGAGTTCATGGAAGCCCTTTTCCATGATTAAATGCAACTTGCACGGCTGGCATTGAGACATGGGACCCTCTACTGACCCGAGCTGTTTATTGACCCCACTATTCGAGGCCATGCCAGTACGCACAACAAAAGTGCACGCTAGGGTGCAAAAATCGAAAAAATTAAAACCATGTCATGCGAGGACCCGCTATTTCTCCACTACTTGTGGCCATTTGCGCTCTGAGCGCAGGAAGATGAACTCGCTAAGGAATGGAGATACCTAAGACTAGCCATATATAAAATATATTCGCAAATCTAATATATAAAAAATAATCTCTGTTTGTTCGTATGTAATTCGCTGCCATACCGTATAGGTATAGTCTAGGGATTACAATTATTCGTCATTATCAGCTATTCGAATATCGAATAGTAAAATTTGTCACCGTTCGGATATATTCGGATATCCGAATAGTTTTTGAAGTATGAAAACAACAAACATTACCATTGAAAACGACCGTATTTTTATCATTTATTGAAACTTGAAAATTCGTATTTTAAATATAACAAAGCATTAAATGTTTGTTGTTTGTTCTTAGTTTAGTTTTAGTTTGTCCTGCCTTTGAAAATGCTCGTTCAGTAGCTATTTGCGTTGGTTTTATTGTTAGAAGTGTATTAAACAACACGTCCAACTTTTCTGTCCTATATTGATCTAAATATTTGAATTTTTTTTCAGGTTATTTGTACTGTCATATTTCTTCGTTTTCGTGAGAAACAACATTGAATTTTGCATGATGCAATTTTGAAATCGAAAGAGAATGAGGTGTTATTTCTACACCATATAAGATATTCATAGCACCAGAGCTCGAGGAAGACAAAAAAAAAACAATACCCCTAAGTAATGGTTTCACTCAGGTAGTGAATACCCCAGTATTCGTGTGATCTTTCGTCGATTTGGTAAAATATTATACACTTTGACGTACACAGCCGTCAAATCCTGTCATGCATCAGCAGATAATACTTGCTTTTTGCGCCAGATAAGTCTATGCATACCGTTTTCGTGGACACTTCAAATCTTATCTCACATCGACGAAACTCATCAAAACGAAAACAACCTTAAGCGGGTCAAAAACTCTCAAACTTCTCTGAGAATAGAAATGAGGCAGATAACGCTACTGTCAACAATCAATGTCATTGATTCAAAACAATAATAGTCGTGTGTTTTAGCGATGGTTTAACTCCAATTTTACGTTCATAAACTGCGAAATCGTTATTCCAGACGTGTGTCAACCGGGCAAAAAGTATCACGAATATTATTCGGATATTTCCCCAAATATCCGAATGTGGAATAGGTCGACCCCGCGCGAATATATCCGGATATCGAATATCCGGATTGGAATCCCTAGTCTGCATATCGTCTTCGCAGTACTTCAAATCTTATCTTATCCAAATATAATACTAGAAAAATTGAATAGGATCCTCTGTCACAATAAAAAGGTTAAAAACAAGTACTTCTCACTCTCATTACTCTTAAAATTGACTCGAGATAGATAAAGCCGCTAGACAGATAATCGATATCAACCTTGAGAGTCTTTGACTTCATCACTTCATCATCTTTGTCACTGTAGCAATCTGGAAGACTGTTCCATGCGTTGAATATAAATGCCTTAACTCGCGGCTTTTCTTTTAAGGCCTTTGTTGCGTTACGTATATACATTTCTGGACCTACAACTCTTCCAACTTGCTTTTCAACTCTGTAAATTTTCCACTCCACAAAGCTTTACTTTTTAAATCAATCAATTGCATTTCTAGAGATTCTGTATCAACTCCAAATGGCTCAATGTAGATTTCGTTACTATTTGTGTTGAGAGAACTTACTATGAATGCTAGAATGGTTTTATTGGTTTTGAATTGCTGAAATTTGTCAGCAAATTGATCTTTAATTTTTTTTATAACTGTGCTGAAGTAATTCGTGTCAACAGTCGCAATGGTTTTATCGCGATATTGCTTTAGACATTGAAAATGAAGTATTTTACCACTCTGAATATCTTCTGCAAAAATAATAATGCAAATCAACTCTTCTACCAAAACATAGGTTTCCCTTTCCTTGCAGTTTTAGATTCAGATCTTTTAATTTCGCCGTGATATCCACCATAAAGTAAAATTTTTGCAATCATTTGTCGTTCTCTAATTCAGGGTGATTAATGCCTTTTTCGTTGAGAAATGTATTTATTTCATTCAAGCACAAAGCAAAACATTTCAACACCTTACCTTTGGAAAGCCATCGCACTTTATTGTGAAGAAGGAAGTCGGAATACTGAGTGTCCGTTTCGTTCAAGAATTCTTTAAACTGACGATGGTAGAGTGCTTTTGACAAGATGCTGTTAACAATCTTGATTACCAAAATTCATGACCTCAACTATTTCGGCCGGAAATGTTTGGTCACAAAGCGCTTCTTGGTGTATTATGCAGTGAAACGCAAGTATTTCGTGGTTTATCTTGCTCTGAAGAATCGTTATTGTCCCTTTATTTTTCCTGTCATACTTCTGGCTCCATCAGTTGCTAACGAAACGATTTTATTTAAATCGGTCTTATTATCTTCGAGGCATTTTTGCACATTTTTCGCTATATCTTCCCCTCTAGTTCGTCCCGAAAGCGGTAGCAATCCTAGAAGCTCTTCTTTTGGACCATGGGAAGACATATATGTACCTGATAAAAAGGGCAACTTGTGCCGTGTCTTTTATGACGCAAGACTCATCTATAGCAAGTGATTAGACAGAAGCCAGTTGAATGTCTTCCACCTGCAAATATGTTACATTTGAAGACATTTAAGCTATTCTATCTTGTACTGATTTAGCGGATAGTGGCAAATCTTTGCTTTTTTTCAAGATTTCTGGTTTGTTTTTGAAATCACGAAAAAGTTCTTCAGATGCACGTATGAAGCAATCTTTGACATACTCACCATCTGTGAATGTTTTGCCTTTTTTTTGCAATTTCTAATGATATCGCAAAGCTTGCCAGATTAACATTACTTGTAGATTGCGTCCAGTTACTTAACATGGAACTTGATTGCTGTTTTTGTTTTTGGAGCACGTCGACAGCTTTTTTTCGTTCTTCGCCGGCTGAATATTTACTAGCAAATTGAGTATGTTTTGTAGTGAAGTGTCTCTCTAAATTTGATTTCTTATTGTGTACAAGTTTTTCGCAGCAAATGAGACAAGACGGGAGGCCATCTGAGTTGCATATGAAAGCGAACGACTTCGTCCATTCCCGATTTAGTTCTCGATGCTCTTCTTCAGTTTTCCTTTTTTAAGTAGCTCCATGCTTGGGATAAAGCTGTGATAAAGAGCCACAGTTTCACATCCAAAGAGCCGCATGTGCCTCGCGAGCCGGTGATTGCCGATCCCTGCACCCAAACCAATATGCGCCAACATGGTGTATCCATACAATATTTTTATTATGCTTATGTTATTTCCGCAAGTGTAAGCAGTAAGTTGACAAAGTTTTATCGCAATCGGATGAACGGTATGGAAGCGCATTTAATACAGACAAACAAACATTCATTTTTATATATTGATATAAATTTATAAAAACCCAAAAGTCCCAGGACGTCTCGACACAGAATCCCTAATTATCAGAGTGAACTTAGCTAATCGTAAGCTTACAGATCGTTGTGCTGTAAAAACAAATGAATCAATACAAATTTAAATCAGGCCATGGTTTTTGGAAAGAATGTTGCTTTAAATGAAATATATTTCAAAAATTTCCTTTACTTTATCTTATATATGTAGACGATCTTCCTGGAATAATGATTTTTCGCAGCTTCGTCAGCAGCCGCAGTACCGCAGCTAATCCAGAATCTAGACTGGAAGGGAAGGACATCCTCGTGCATGCCGTCGGGTGTCAGAACTGGTATACGGTTCGTGCCCAGAGTTCCACGCTTAATCTTAAAATACCTCCTTGAGCATCAGACATTAAAGATGTTGAAGCTAATTAAGATACTAGCACTGGTGCATCCTACCTTCTTTTTGGTCTTATTCATCATAAAAAGGAATAGAAATAAAACGATGAAATACAATGGTTCAAATAAAAATTTATTAAATAGTTTTTATAAATTCAATTCAATTACATCTAAGGTACATAGACACTTTTAAACAATTTTGTTAACATAACTTCAAAGCAAAACATTAAACCAAATGTAAAAGGGCTGCCAAAATCATTTTTACAGTAGTACTTGCAAATATTTTATTAAATCCATAAATTATTAAAATGTATATGTTAGCTTCCGTGCAGGATAAGTAGATTTATTGACTTGACATCGCTGATGAGTCGACATGCATTTGATTAAAACAATCAAGTATACTATGAAAACTTATGATGCAAAATAGGCGGAGTATTTGAAATTGACTTCACGTGTTTCTATTACATAAATATGGATCAACTTCTTCAGCATAATTCCATTTTTTAAGCAAAGTTGGAGTTAAATCTGCATTACAATCGGAGAGTTCGCCGTCTTCGTCAATTAGACACATCGGATGCGTTCCATCGTGAGTTTTCGAAACAAGACGAATGTTGTCAAGAAACTTATTGAACGGAACATTTTTTATGCAGCTGCATAGCCACGGATTGCCGTGAAGAGTTACGGTTAGAAAAGTGTTACTTCTTCTTCTCAAGAAGTCGACAGGTAATTTCGTCAAATTGTTGCAATGTATCGATAAATGCGTCAAAGATTTGTGAGAACTGAACTTGGAAGAAATATGCGAGAGCTGATTACCGTTCAAAAACAATTCAGACAGGTGTTCAAGATTTCTTATAAATTCATAATCGAATTCCTGAATAAAATTGTCGGCCAGATTGATACTTTTCATATTTTTATTGAAATGAAACAGATCACCTATTTCAACCATACCATTTTTACTGAAATCTACAAATTGCAAATTGGTTAGTTTCCGAATGTTTTCAAAATTAATCGAATTAATTTTGTTGTTTGAAGCTTTTAAATGTGTGATATTTAAAGGAAATGGAAAAAAATTATCAATAAAAGGGAAATTATTGAAACTAATATCGAGCATCTTGGCGTTAATGTTATTACTGAACATCATTTTACTTAAAATTTTAAGTTGATTGTGAGACAAATTTATATCTTGGAGTTTCTTTAGATGATTGAAAATATTGCCGGGTACTGTTTCTAAACGATTTTTTGACAAATCAATCAGAATTATCTCTTCGTTATATTTGAAAATATCAGAAGGTATGGTCGAAATGTTATTATTGTCGAGATAAATTTCTTTTAAGCGCTCACATTGCGAAAACAAATCTACATGCAAGATGTTTAATTCATTTCTGCTCAGATTCAGAAATTCAATTTTTTTCAAACCAAAGAAAGTCGAATTTTCTAAGTCAATCATCTTATTATCACTGAGATCAACTTTAGTTGCTTCCTTCGCATAACTGAAAATTCTTTTAGGAAATCTCGAGAACCTATTGCTGTTCAGAAAAATAGCTCCTAATTGATTCGTTTCTGAGGGCATACTAGATGAAATGTTAATAAACATTAAGATATTTCTCGACAAGTCGACAGCCTTCAGTGCGACGTTTTTTGAGAACAAATCTGATGGAATAATTCCTAAATGGTTATCATTCAAAAAAATTTCATCGAGGAGATCCAAGTTTGCAAATGTGTTCCTTTCGATTTCTAGCAACTTGTTATGTTGAAGATCCAAAATCCTAAGATGGATGTTAGTTCCAAATTGATCTTCGGAGAGATATTTTATCGAATTAAAACTGATCATCAAATCTCTAAGCGAAATGTTATCGCTGAAAAGTCTATTCGGCAATCGTTTCAATTTGTTGTATGACAGATTTAATTCAGACAAATTTCCGAGATTGTTAAAAGCACTTTCACTCACATTCACCAAATTGTTATGATGAATATACAAAGATGTCAACATCGTAATGTTGTCTAACTCGACGTCAAATGTTTCTATTTGATTATGCTCTAAATGAAGTTCCGTCAACAACTTGAGATTAGAGAAAACATTCGTATCTAAGCTCATTATGTCATTTCTGCTCATGTCGAGAACTCCAAGAGAGCGCAGGGGATTGAATATGTTAACAGGAAGCCTTTTTAAAAAATTCGACGATATATTGAGTAAATGGAGTGACGTAAGGTTAGCGAAAGACTCCTCGTTAAGATGTGTTAATTGATTTTGATGCAAATTCAGCTCGTCAAGATTTTCGAGTGATGCAAAAGAGTTAGATGGAATTGACATCAACATGTTCGATCCGAGATATAATTTAGTGAGTGATGTCAAATCTGTCAAGAAACTTAAAGGAACGGAATTCAATACATTTGAATTAAGATTTAGTATGTCAAGATGCAGCAAACCATTAAAAGCCCTAGGTGAAATTGTATGAATATTGTTTGAATTCAGGTTAATTTCGATTAGTTTTTGGCAATGTTCAAAGGCATTTCCTGGGAGAGATTCTATTAAATTGAATGAGAGATTTAATATAGTCAGCGATTTTAACCCATTGAATGTTTCTTTTGTAATTACATTTAATTTATTAGATTTTAGATCTAAACGTTCAAGTTCTGTCAAATCAGAAAAGGCGTTATCCCACACGGAGCTAATCACATTGTCATAGAGATTCAATTCAGTCAGCGATTTCAAACCAATGAAAGTTTCACTTGTAATTACATTTAATTTGTTAGAATGTAGATTTAAAATACTAAGATTTGTCAAATCAGAAAAGGCGTTATCCGACAAAAAGCTAATCGCATTTCTTATGAGATCCAGTCGAATTAGCCATTTTAACCCGATGAATGTTTCTTTTGTGATTGCATTTAATTTATTTGATTCTAGATATAAAAATTGAAGATCTGTCAAATCAGAAAAGGCGTTATCCGACAAAGAGCTAATCACATTGCTATCGAGATTCAAGCTAATCAGCGATCTTAACCCATTGAATGTTTCTTTTGTAATTACATTTAATTTGTTAGATTCTAGATCTAAATGTTTAAGTTCTGTCAAATCAGAAAAGGCGTTATCCGACAAAAAGCTAATCGCATTTCCTGAGAGATGCAGTTTATTTAGCGATTTTAACCCATTGAATGTTTTATTTGTAATGTTTTCTATTTTATTAGAACGTAGATTTAAAATACTTAGTTTTGTCAAATCAGAAAAGGCGTTATCCGTCAAAGAGCTGATTACATTGCCCGAGAGATACAATTCAGTCAACGATTTCAATCCAACAAATGCTTCTTTTGTAATTACATTTAATTTGTTAGATTTTAGATTTAAACTTTCAAGTTCTGTCAAATCAGAAAACGCGTCATCGCTTAATGAGCTTATCTCATTGTCTGAGAGATCTAACAATGTCAACGATTCCAGACCTGTTAATGTCATATCTGTTATTACTGTTATCGCGTTTGATTTAAGTGACAACGATTTAAGATTTGTAAATTTCATAAAAATATAATCCGGTGCCCATCTTATACAATTCGAGTTTTCATGTATTATGTCTACAAATATAGTTAAGTATTTTATTTGCGATGGCTTGATTTTAACGTTACTATTTATTTTATACACGGATAAAAGCGTTGGGATCGAATTGTAGGTGATCTTATAATTTGACATATTCTTATCGGATATATCCGCACTATCACCGCTAACACATGGAAGTGATCCATTATAAGGCAAGCATGTAAATTCTACCCAACAAGAAAAATGAGATTGACTGTTAATTAACTGTATGTAAGTAAATAACACAGGCAGATATCGGATGGACTTCATTATTATCTATCGTAGATTGTATATGTCTAAACTTTTTATATTTTAATTTACTTTAAATTTGAAAATAGATAGAACTAAGACGTATTCAGAGACGACATAAATCCAAGACCACAATGAAGATAATTGATTTAAATATATAAATTGTTAACAGGAAAACATTATGCTCGGATCAAAAGAGCAACGTTTCATTTTAAAATTATACGCAGCTCACAATCTCTAAAGTAAATATTGTAAAGCGGATGCAGTATAATTTTTCGTAAATTAAAAACGCAACAATGCCAATTGTCGATTAGCAAGAAGAGACTAAATGTGTAGAACAAGCCTGAATATCTGTGGGCAGAAGGAACTTGTGTTGGCTGGACGTTAGATTGACTTTGGACGGAGGCAGCTTCAAATACGTCCAGCAGCTTCTCGACGATGCTCAGATGATCAGGCTTTTCAATATACTCCCAACCTTCGGCAGGATTAACTGACTATTTTTACTGATGGTGCTGTAAAGAAAAAACACATATGTACAATTAGTTTGTTATTCAATCAGAATTCTATCGAAAGTGATGAACGATGCTGAAGAATGATTTAGAAAAGGATATGCGATGCGTTTAGATTACCTTAAAGAAACAGAAGTAGTAGAATTTAGTGGTTTGGCAGCGTTAGCATCAGATATGCAAATATTGGCTGAATCGCGACTTTTGATAAGACTCAAAAGACAAACAAGAGAGCTTTGAAGGTAACGTCTAGTTCAGATTCATCTGAATAATGTGAAGAAGCGAGCTCATTAGTCTTATATAGTCGAGTTATCAACACGGGATTGATTGTTCAACTTGGTTGATCCGGGGTCAAATTTTGATAGACGCAATTATATTATACTTTGAGCTAGATGATATTGTGTTTCGACCTTTTCGCGTCCTTTTCAGTGCTGTGTGGCTGACCCGGAATTTGGACCCCGCCGCCTCGCCCAAGAAGTCGCTCAGTGCTTTCGCGCCAAGATCCCCCAGACGGAGTTTCAGGACCATGTCCCCTCGTGCGACCCCTTCTGCGTTTGCTCGCTCCTGCAGTTTGTTCAGGACGTCTGCGTAAGACAGCTACTCTGTATTCTGCGGGTTCGATAATTATCATTTTCCGCTTTTCTCCTCGGTTATTTTCCGTCCTGTCGCCGTTTCTCCTGTTGCCTTTTTGGGGCAGGTGGTTTTTGCGGAGGCTTCGGTGATTGTTTCGGCGTTTGGGTCTCTTCTGTTGTTCCGTGTTTCTTCTTCGGTGTCTCTTCCGTTCTTTTCCGAGGCTTCTTCTTTTTCTTCTTCCCCGAGGCCGTCTTCCACCCTTCCGGGTGTTCCGACGGTTTCGGGGTCGAAGTGTTGATGGGTGTCGGGGCCTCCATTGCCCTTTCGGAGTCCTTCTGACTCCCCTTTCTGCGGCTTCTTTGAGCAGTTTAATCTGCACCTGAGCTTCGAGAAGTTCTTTACGTAGTCCTCGGATCTCCTTCAAGGAGGCTAGTCTAAAACCACCTAAGCTACGTTAAGCTGCGTTCCCACGGTGACGCCGAAGCAGTTCGAAAAACCCCTTCGTATACAATTTCTTGAAATTAGAGATTCGTCAGTCCATGCCCTGCTGTTTGACCTCCACATAACAGACAGATTAGTCCTTTGCCCGCACTTTTCACCTCTTGAATGCTTCGCAGGTTCTCCGAAGAGTAAACAAGAAGAAGCTGTATCTTCTTGTAACCACTCGCATTCGCAAAAAAGAAGAGTGTCAGACGGTCTTTCATCATTTTATGGCCTGGTAACTTGGTCCGACCGGCCAAGTTAACGAATCGAAGTATTTTAGAATCAATGTTTTTTTTCAATATAATATATAATTTCCATTATCAGCCGTTTCTCTTTTAATCCCAACCCTATAAAAATTCTTCTGATTTTAAGACAAAAAAACCAATGGTTGCTTTCACGTCTGCACGAAAATATCTGCGAAGATCTTAAAATATTGTCATCACATAGTTTTAAGTTAAATCAAGCCGAGTGTTGCAAAACGTTCAATTTTAATTCAATAAATTTTTATTGCATGATAAATGCCACAGGGAGTCTGGCATTATCTTGGTTAAAAAAAATAGCGCCCTTCCTATTCAACAAACAGGGTCGTTTTTTAATCAATTCATGGTTCAAGAGCAACCGTTTTCCTGTCATCATTGTTTTTAAATATGACGTATTAAAGCTTAAAACATCCTCCATTTTGAGACTATCACATTTGTATATGTAAACACTTTATGATTCTGATAAAGTAAACGGCCTGACGAAAGCCACACAAATAGAAATAATTAGGTAAAATAATATAATGGCTTATTGATTTGGAATATGAAAATATTTTGAGGTTTTTCATTATTTTAATAAGTAAAAGGTCATGAATGTGTGATTACGTATCAAATGAAATGAAATGTATTTTTGAAAATAATCATCGGCGTTTTATTCGATTATGGATGTTTTTTTCGTTGTGATGTCGTCGAATAATAGCGATATCCTGGACCTCTTTTCTCCAATCGCTTCACTTGTCAATATCATCAGCTCAGCATACTTCCGATGAGTGAATTCCGCCTGAATTCTAGACGATTTAAGAAAGTTTGTAAGTTTTAGGGATCCTGCCCAGTAGGGATCCTGAAGTCTCGGTTTTTTCAAAGTTCCGGGACTCGAGTCATGATAATTTCAACGTCCCAGAACTTCCCGGAAATCGAGACTTTAATTTTCTCTTCGAATATGTACAGATTTTTTTAAAAATAAATATTTATCTGTATTACATATCTTGTTCAAAAGAATCATCTTGTTCTATCTTTCTGAATTATCATTTTCGAAGTCACTTTCTTCAGTGTTTTGTTCATCTTTATTGGAAAAATCTAAATCATCTTCTGTTTCAACGTTTTCTGTTTCTGTTTGATAAGTTTTCTGGTACAATGTTTCAATTACAGCCAGATGTATAGCATGATTTATGCAAAGTTCATTGACGACAGGACTTTCACGCCCAAACTTTTTCATCAAACTAACACCGTGCAAGGATGCTATCGAGCCATCTACTTCATCAGTATCATCAATTATTACCAGACGATCATGCCAAGAACTTCATCGTTGCTAAACCAGGCGCTACAAATTAAATTGCAACTTTGGAAGACAATAAGCGAGGGATTAAACTCAAAAGATAGTAACGTATTGTGGGGGATGTGATGGTTTTCCACATCTATGTTTACCCAGTTTTGTACCCAGATGAAGTATTTCACAACTTGATTCTCATCAGCATTGTATATAAACTCTTCGTTTCGTTCTCTTCACTTCGTTCATTCTTCGTTCTTTTGTACTATGTATTGATCTTAGCAAATCTCCCTGACTTTGTTGATTGAAAGGTTTTACAGAATTTAGAGTTTTTAAAAAATGTTCGGGATCCTTGTGTTTCGAGAAAAAAACCCCTGCGGCCCTGCGGAGACATTGGATCTGCATATCGATCGATCGCTTCTTGCGCGTGCACCGTTGCCGGTTAGGTAGTGACGCACAGGAAGTGGGAGTCGGGAAGAGTCGTCAGTTAGTCTTGGCTGTGAGAAGAGAGTCTTTTTATTCGACGCCCGTTTATTCCCGATATGATGGCCCGATAGAAAAACGAACCAGTGCGCTAGCGCGGCCATCCCGGCGAGCACGTGGGAGCGGGGAGCCGCTCTGGGACTCAAGATCGCCTCCACCTCAACGTTACACTGGTGTCAGAATCGGTGGGTTGTGAATGCTGAGCGTTTTGTATGGAATACGATAGATGGATGAATAAAACCAAAGAACTAATCATCCCACTGATGTACGCCAAAAACGTTTATAAATCGAACATAAAAATGAATATTTGAATGAATGAAGAGCTTTGGTGTGCCATAGGTGAGAAAATGTTGCGGAGCACTGATATATAGTATAGTATACTATACTATACCGTTCATCCGATTGCGATGAAACTTTGGTGAGTTGTTGGATTGGGAAGGATACACGCGCAATACGACGATTAAGCTCTGCTCACAGGAGAGAGGGAGACAGTCGATCTTCGAGGCGAGAGCGAGCGCGCCCATGCTTTTGGATCCAAGTCCTTCAGCCCGCGCTACACATGGCCTGAAGCAATAAACAACGTACCTGTACTACTGCGTTTTTCAAATAAATACTAGGCGCGTGTGGCATTACATAATAAATTTGTTTATATACTTCTTATCTTTCCCCAGTCGTCGGTTCTTAGACCATATAGTGAGTTACGGATCTTTTAAAATATTGATTATATTACATTTAAAAAAAAAATTGAAGCTTAATTAATTTCAGATTTATTTGCTGAAATGCAAATTGGTCGTTTGAAGAATTTATCTCGTACACTTGCAAAAGTCCTGCGAATCTCTTACACCGCCTCGCCAAAAACACGAAGTTTCGATCGGGTCATTAAACATTCATCGAGAGACCTCAGGAGACCTTAAAAGCTTCGCTCAGAACTTAATAGATTAGGGGGAACTTAATTTATTTTTATACCATCAAAGATTTCTACTTCGACTTTAGAGGCCCGTCGAGGGATAATTGATAGCATAAATGTATTTATTCGTCTATTAAACCGTGTATCTATGAGGGTCATACAAAATAACGGCCATGTAACACTTGACGACCTTCACTCAGAACTTCCTGATATTTTTCGAAGTCTTTCATGATATTCTTGGGCTCCCCCATGCATACGCTCCAAAAAGGATGGTCTTTCGCGGGTACGCTTGCTATCGAATCGCACTAGGTTTCAAAATAAAGAAGAAAATGATCAGATGATAATATAAAATCGAAGTTCTTGACCAAGACCTTTATTATCCGGAGATGAAAATAATTCAGCTGCGAGAGCGCTGAAAACCCAGCGGGAAGAACATGCCTTCCCGTGACCAATTTTATTTTGTAGTTGTAATTTTTAGAACTGCATATATACTTAGCAATTTTAACAATGCAGGACATGAATTAGAAGGGGACTAAAAATAAAATTCTCACACTAATATACTTTGTCGATATGCATAAAATTTGAATTAAGGGCGTTTGCGCTTCCTTTATATACGCATCTGAAGAATTGTTTAAGTTCATCGTTTAAGGACTGAAAAATGTTTTCAGATCCTGCCCAAAAACAGCTACCGTTAATTAGACGAAAATCCATCAAACGGTGCCATCTTTATTTCTCCTCTGAAGAAGTGCTTCGATCGCAATTTTTCTCCAATTTTATCCAGTTGTTTTTGTCCCCGTGCGAAAAACAACCCCGACTCGTGCAAGATTAAATCTTTTCGTCATAATATAATTGTTATACATCTTCAATTTTCACTGTGCCCCAAGCACTCAAAGGAGAGATGTTATTCTGGATATATTTAAGGTTAAACTCATCTTTGCTTGAACTCTTATTTTACATTCAACGTTGGTGCTTTTACACGCTGTAACCTCGAGCTTAATTAATTACATATTCTTCAAAAGCAGATTTTTGCAATCGAAAACAAGAGTAATTGTTTTAGTGCCTTATACAGGGTGCATCCCAAAAGTCATGAAACATATTTTTTTTCCACACCTCTACTGGTCGCAATGCATTTTAAACGGTTAGATGAGGTGGAGGCGATCCTTAGCTTCATAATGCAAAGTTCAGTCTGCTGCGAGCATCAATAGAATCAGGATACCTGATTTAATCAAAAATTGCTCAAGCATGCTTAGAAAGCGTCAGAGTGCCAAATGGCACACCCCGGTGTCCCCGAAACCAAAGGCCAGGATGAACAAATCCAATGTGAAAACAATGCTGATTTTCTTTTTAGACACCGAGGGTGTGGTCCACGAAGAATTTGTACTTCAAAGACAGACCATCAACGCTGCCTATTACGCGGATGTTCTGGAAAGACTTTCTCAACCCTTGAAATTTTGTCTGAAAAGGCCCTACCTGTAGATTCATTTTAAAGTGTCCTTTGTCACGGCGCGACAAAGTTGGCAGCCCTAAGATGACAAGTACACAAAAAATAGTGCCAAATAAGGTGCGGTCACAATGACAAAATCTCTGTTCGGCAACACTGGCAACTTTTCGCTAGGTGTGTTCCAGGCATCATAGATGCTTGCCTCCGGGCTGTCGTGACGAGTGGATGTGCGGTCGGTTGCGCTCCGGTTGTCATCGGAGTCCCAACCTGGACCAGGTAAGATCCAGGAGTTGGAGCCACCAGCTCCCGGGTGATAGAGAAGTACCACCAGGGCGTGTGGGGGTTCATTGGATCTGGGATTTTCCGGGGAATCTGTTGGTACATACCCCAACTCTTTCCCGGGAAATCCCGAGGGGCCTTTTCCGACACTACCGGAACCTTTTGTCTCCTAGAGAATTTTCCGGAATGATTTTCTCGGATGACGTTTCTGGACCACTCGGGGAATCTTTACTAGGAACCACCCCACAGTCCCATACGCGAAGATGGCGAGACTGTTAGGCTCACAGCACAACTTTGGGCTCGATATAACGAACTCGAGCCAGAGAGCTGAGATAGAAGAAACCCGAGCAGATCTCAACGCGACACGCGCCAAGTTCTACGAAACGGGCGATGAAATTGAGCAAAGAAAGCTGGAGATAGAACTAAGTAAAACCATATGAAACCTTTTCAACATGGCGAAATCCATGTCGAACGTCCGTAAGGGCCTCGTCGCCTTGATCGGAAATACGAAGGCTCTAAACGACCACATAAGAAGGGTCCAGGTCATTACAGACGATCAAAAAGAGAAGCTATACCAACTGCGGAAAGAACTCAGCGAGGCGCAGGAGCAGATCAAGCTATCCAAACAACAGAAGACGGAGAGGGAGAAGGAAAAGGAGAGAGCATCGGTGGCTCCGGTCCCCCTCCTCACCGAGCAGGTTGCCAGAACACCCGGAAGACTGGAAGGCGGCAACGAAGAAGAAGAAAGGAAAGAAAACCAAAACAGAAGAGACCCCGACGTCGAGACAACCGCTGCAGCCTCCACCTGCCCCACGGCAACAGCAGCAACGGACGAAAACGCAGGAGAAGCGAGCGGAGAGAATAGTTATTGAACCCGCAGAAAGGGAGACCGAGAAGCGGTCATACACAGAAGTTCTTAATAAGCTGCAGGTCCGAGCAAACGGACAAGGCGTTGCTGCGGCACAATCGATCAGAAAGACGGCACGGGGGGACTTGATCTTGAGGACATTTACGAGGAGGCCGAATTCATAGACGAGGCCCTGAACAGGGCCCTTGGCGACGAGAAACGTCAGAGTGTGAAAGTAAAAGTGGCTTACAACGGCACTTTCACATGCACCGCGGAGATTCCATGGAGTGCCGAATTAGACCACATCCTACGAGAAGGGCGTGTGAGGATCGGCGCCGTTATGTGCCGCATCCGGGACCGAGTGGAGGTATGTCGCTGCTTCCGCTGCCTCGGTTACGAACATTTGGCGGCGACGTGCAAAGCCGAAGACAGGAGCAAGAAGTGCTGGGAGACCGGTCACAAATCGGCAGAGTGCAATGCTCCTGCACAATGCGAACCGAACAAGAACGCAGAGAAGGATTACCGGCACCGGTGCGGAAGCCCCAGTGCAGCGACTTCAAAGAAGCCCTCAAAAAGCGGAGGAGCTAATAGAGTTGAGAGGCCACTTGAGTAGAGGAGGCCCCCTTCGGGTGGACAAGGAACACGAAGGGAGGGCTAAGAGCCTGAGCGTCTTACGCTAGCAAATGCCTGGCGGTTGGGCAGCGCAAAGACGAAGAAGGTCACGGGAGCGGTTTAGTGGGTAGGTGCGCTTGTATTGAACATCAATCGTGAATCCCACACTACCCGAGAAGGGTGTCTTACGAAGATTCCACTCCCACAGAAAAAAAGGCATCATAGATGGCTCAGTTTGACTTAATTAATCATCTCTGGTCTAAGAAATCAAAATCATAACTTACACAAAAAGCCCTAAAAGAAGAGGGAGTGGCCACAAGGACTGTGTGTCCAACCGGTCCGCCTTTCATATCACTGACACTTCGAATGAGCGCCTCGCGATCGGACGCCATACCCGAACATCTCCGCAGAACATGTTCTGCATCCAGTGGCGGATTTAGCATTCAAGAGGGCCTTGGCGCAATTTAAATTTGAGGCCCCCTGGACCCATTTGACCAATTCTATCATTCGGCCCTCGATGTGCACGCTCCTTTCCTCTTGCGATTTCACTATTACACGACATCAATACAGAAATTGAGCCAGTTTTTTAATTGAATATTGGTATTTCACTGTGCTGAAAAAGCGCTCTTTTATAAAAATGCAAAAAATAATTTAGTTTCTCATCGGTAAAATGGCGACTATTTTTATTGAATTCATTGTGTTTTCTTAAGGTTATAATGCTTTTTTGAAAAATAAAATCCCGGAGAGCCAACTCTTTAGCTCGACTTGATTCGTGCTTATCTACTAATTTAGGGGGTTGACGAATGAGCAAAGTAAGACCGCGCTCGTGGCATTCTTTGACAACAGTTTTCAGAATATCTTTTAAACATCTGGATAATACAATTAAAATATTTAACATCAGCTTTATTACAACATTCTTCAAAATTGTTGATCCATAACACGTGTTAAAATAATCGAAATCTATGGATATCGAAACTGCATAAAAAGGATTTCACCCATTTTTATAATTTAAAAGAGGAGATTGGTGAAAACGTAGATTTATATAATTACAAAGAATATATTGCTGTATTGGAGAAAATACTAGATAAATTCGAAAAAAGATTCGCAGATTTTAAAAAGCTTAATACAGTTCGCAACTTCATATTATTACCGTTGAATATGAACGAAGACAATATCCAAAGTCTTGCTCAAGATATATCAATGCTATTTTCATTGAACAAGTGTGAGGTTGAATTGCAATTAATCGAATTGCAAAATGATATCACATTACTGCATGCACTTTGCAACGAGTGTTTATCAACCAGGTTATTTACATATTGTCAACGACACACAATGTCAAATATCTCATTAAATTTAACATTTGAATCAAGAAAAAAGTGCATAAATCCTTTGTTATTTTTTTTCCCCCCTCAAAAATGAAATATATGCTGTATATGTATAATAAAAATATATCTAATAATATTTCGCATTTAAAATAAACATTTTTAAATTGAAAAGTATCTCCCAAGACAAAAAAGATTGGACGCCCTAAATTGTTAACAAACTAAACATATTCAAATTTTGTATGGGCGCCTAAAATTTTATAGCAATTTGTTACTACAGCGTGGTCCATATCTCGACGCTATAGAAGGGTTGACTGTAATTATTTATGATGAATTCTAAGCCAATAACAATGCTAATTGATGCACGGAGTCACTTATCCTTATGACATTCGCTTTTGAACTTGGCTCATATTTTGTGATAATAGTCGCAGTGGAAATGGTTCTTGCGGCGGGTGTCTAATTAACACATGGGCGTCATGTGGCATTTCGCAGTATGAAATGATTATTAAATTTTACACCGAGACCCGTTTGGCGTCGCTATCAACGCACTTAAGGTACGCCCTTTGAAGACCGCAAGGTCCTTCAGATGGTTAAAGCATCGGTTAACTGGAAGGTTTCATTTATTACGACCGTTAAACCCTTGTAATGATTACGTATAGTGTCTTTGTTGCGTCATTTGAACGAATATATTCACCATAACGGAATGGAAGTTACCGAAATGAGGCCTACTTTGGTGGGTGCGAACTGGCCGCGACCGGCGTTATTATCTGCTCGAGGGCAGGGCTAGAATAGATAGAATTCACTATATCTAGATGTTATTATATATTACACAACGCTCACTAGCTGGCTCACATCCAAAAGAGCTCATGGAAATGAGCAAAAAGAATAGCAAACAGACCCACTCAAGATAACATTGTCTTCCGTTGCCTTCTATATCGATTTGAGTCAAACTGGGAAGTTGAATCTCCAATAAGGAAGAACCAGCTAATTTTTGAATTCGCGAGGATAAGATGAGCGAGACCAACTGAGTGAGGGGAAAATAAGGATTGGACCCGATGAACTCCAGAAAGTCCTTTCCAGCGGTGGCGGATTTAGAACTTGGGAGGCCCTTGGTGTAATTTATGTCTGAAGCCAGGGCCGTAACAAAAGGGTGGCAAAGCAAAGGAGGGCGCAAAACGCAGAACACCGACCCGATCAGTCTTCTTTGGACAACTTCGTTTTGTAATAAGTTCGTAAATCGTTCTGTATAACGTGTTCAGGTATGGGGAGTCCGATCGCGAGGCGCTCATTCGTCATATCAGCGGTCCGAAAAGCGGACCGATTGAACACACAGGTCTTGCGGCCTCTCCGTCCCTTTTTAGGACTTTTTGCGGCATTTTCTATTATCTGTACGAGCACGGAAGCTACCTCAGAGGCTAACTTACATAGGTGCCTCGCACCAAATGAGATCGGGGACGAGTTTAGACTTCCCCCGAACAATAAACACTATATATTTACATACCTTACATATAGGTTTCGCACCTCGCTGTGCATTTTTGTTGAGCGGGCTGGCATGCTCCCGAATAATGGGACTAATAAACAGATCGAATCAGAGGAGGCTCCCCATGTGAAATGATGGACCCACATTTCATTCTGAATTGATGCAAAAAATCGGCCTTATTGCTGTGAAACATCGCCAGTTGCTCGAATAAAACATCATCACGACGCCATTTCTGTTGCATTATGAGCAAACGCAGCACCCATCTTACGCACAGCTTTCTCATGTCCAAATTTTCGCAGCGATGTTTCACAGCAATAAAGCTGAGTTTTTGCATGCATCAATTCATAACTATAGAATAAACATGGGCCCATCGCTTCTCTCACGCGCACGACACGCTCATTCTCAACTTCGAGTAGCCAGTTAGATTGGATTTTGTAACATTTAACTATAAAACTAGCTAAGATATATACATATATATTGTAAATTAAAACTAGATAAAATAAATTTGTAAGATAAATATATAGGTTTTATGGTTGGGAGGAAGTCTGATCTCGCTTGCAATCTCATTTGGCGCAAGTCGCCTATGTAAATTAGCCTCTGGATGGGCTTTTGTGATCGTACAGATTATAAAAGCCCAATGGATACAGATCATAAAAGAAAATGCTGCAAAAAGCCCTAATATAGTGGCCACAAGGTCTGTGTGTCCAACTGGTCCGCTTTTCGGACCGCTGACACGACGAACGAATGCCTCGCGATCGGACCCCATGCACGAAAGTGTTCACAGAACACGGTCTGCATATATGAATGGACACTCCGAGGTCGCATGACAAGGCTGTCGCATCAGCGATCAATGCCTACTTGGAAACGATGAAATGGGAAATTTTACCCCACTCGCCCGACATTGCTCCTTCTGATTACCACTTTTCTGATCGATGACTCACGGTAAATGAGTCTCAAAATAGATAGATGTGCAATATAAAATTATATGTAAGCACATAAGCACAAGTGCAGCTTTCAAAATATATTTAGAAAAAGGAAATTGGATATAAATTATAATAAAAACATGAAAAGCAATTTGTATGAGAAAATGCCTGTATCTATACTTAATTTTCCCAATATATCGGTAATTACCGATGGAGCTTTTTGATTGATTTATCGATAAATCGTTAATGCAAGCCCTAACAACACGTAGTGAGTTAGATTGTTCAGAGAAGATGATGATACTCACGATGAGACAACGAGTGGGTTGATGAGTTGATTACAAGATGTCGTATGCGAAAATCCAAAAAAAGCTGAATCAAGTTTACGACATAATACGGTTTATAATTTTTGATTTTGTATATGGTCATACGAATAGCGAATGCCGATTTCAAATTATATTGAAGAATTTATTGGAAAATATCTAGAATTTTCACGATAACAGTTATCGTAGAATATATCGCTTTATATTGTAAAAGTTCAATTCTTCAAAAGTTTTTGTATGGTTACATAATCGTTTTAACGACCACAGATTTATCATACATTTTACAATATGAACTTGATCTTTAAAACATTAAGCTCATTGCCGATACGCTAGTGAGTATTTATAAATTGTTAATATTGAAGACATGCGTAGTGTACGGCGGAACAGATTGATCTCAAAAACGAATGCATTTATTTACAATACAGTTTAATAAAATACAATTGATTTGTGCGTTAAAATACAAAATTTATTTAATGTTGAACGTCGAGACTGTTTTGTCTCGAAGCGGTAATAAAATTCGTATTTTTAGGCACAAATCAGAACATTTAGATAATTATACAGACTTATAATACATATTTGTAACATAGTTTTGGTTATCAATTTAACCAAATACTGAATAATTGATTAAGCATATATAATTATTTCAAAAGCAATTATGAATTCTTCAATAAAACAAAAAGATGCTTTCAAAATTTATTCCGTATAATGATGGCGAACTAAATAACAATAGATGGCATTTCAATAAAAAATACATTCTCTTAATTTACCATTATCACAGTAAATATTTATTAAGCACTCGATACCGATAACTATCATTGAAAATTATTCAACGGAGCACTGCTTCGCATTGATAAATATCAATAGATTAAGAAAATATACTGAGTTCAAATGCCATGCAAAGGCGACACATTTATATATACACATTTTAAATTTGACATAAATACTCTTCTTCTCTTTTGAAAATCACAAAAAATACATGTTCATCTAATAACTATATGATATATGGGACTCTACAATCTAAATAAGTCGAGTAGATAGTCCTTAATATTCAAGAAAAATCACGACGAATTACGACATTAACACTTTCGCGGGCACGTGGGACGCATTTCTATGTATTTTTGACGCTAAACATTCACAAAATACCGTCCAAATAATTGAAAAAACCAAAATAGGTATCCGCGAACATATTAATTGACCACAGTATCAACATATACAGCGTGCAGCAGGAAAATTATGTTATTTTAAAAATGAATAACACAAACAGCTTATTTTTTTCACAGAGGGTTTTAAAAATTATATCGTTATGGTGGTCTCCGTTTTGATCAATGCTCGCTCATCACCAGGGTGCGGCAGGGAAATTTCATTCATTCTGAGAAGTCGAGCTCATTCAAAAGAGCGGGTTTGGTGTGCATTATCCAGAATAAGCATCATTGAACCGTGTTTTTTTTTAATATAACAGTCAGTTACGTTCATTATGTCCACACGATTAGGGAGTCTTTTTTTATCAAAACTTGAAGAAATTGATGTGGGGATTACAGCAGGAATGAGACATAGTCATCGATATGCTAGAAAGAGCGGAGAAAAGCTTTGAAACTCGATGCATTGACCAGAACAGAGGCCACCTCAATGATATAATTTTTAAAACTTAATAATTAAATCTTTAAATATGTATCGTTTGCGTTATTAATTTTTAAAATGAGGCAGTATTCCTGCCGCACCCTGTAAAACAAGAATTGGTATACTATTCATATTAAATTGAAATACAGTCATCCCTCCTATAATATCGTTTACGTAAACAACAGGTAAAATACGTAACGTCACACAACGCGCATATTAGTCACTTGTACTTGCATTGGGTGCCTAACATTCTATAGTGTAGTCCCTATCTCGACGCTATAGAAGGGTCGACTGCATAAATCTTCCATTTGAAAAGATATGTACGATCCACAAATTTCTATTTTTTCCAATAAAAACAATACAAGCACTAAATATTAAAACATTTGTAAATGTTTACATAATCACATTTTTAAGATAATCAGCCAATTAGACCAAGATTCAATCCGCTATTAATATTTGAGAAATACGCGCGCCCAGACGGCACGCATTTTCAATATCGACTTATTGAAGCTAATATTAGCACTAACTATACTGAATGGTTACGTCGCTAAAACGATAAAATCACGAAGAGAACACGATTAGTAAGCAACAAAAATTTCAACCCAACGAGCCTATATTTTGGGTCGATCAAACATTTAAATCACAGATTGAAAAATACACATATTCATTAAATACGCACCAATCGTTTCAAATAAATTTTGTAATCCGACTACTTAACCAGCTAAGGAGGTAACTCAATTGTTCATAAATTTGTGTAACATACAAAATAGGATACATTTTCATAGTGAATAAATAATATTCAACACACAATACCTACGCTTAAGCAAATAGAATTTTACCCGTGTATTAAAAAATAATTGCCGAGGCCGACTCTAAAATAATATTTTAAATACTTGAATGATCATACGCTCTCAAGTCAGCTATTGTACGACGTCCATTTTAAGTGATCGGCAATTGACTAAAAGATCAGGAACTCAAATATTCCAACGGCAATAAGATCCATATTTGATTATGCTAATTCTAATATAATAAATACACCGAAGCATTATTTCAAAAATCACAATTAAATAACAATCAAGAGTAAAGCAATGGTATAACCACGCATATAGATGATTCAAATTGCTCATCGCGCGTAGATTTCATTCAGCTAGCTTTGCCTACGCGCGTATTTCTTTCTGTCCATCAATAAAAAAGATTTCCACACTAAAAATCGAATGAGAGATCTCCAGTGACGCTTTGATCATTGATTAGCTTTGATCACAATCGCACATACTTTGTGAGATACAGTGCAATAAATACGTACATTTTGTTATTAAGGCTCGATCTACGCCGTACAATTTGTACATATCTCGGTATGAAGATCCGTTTTTGTGGCGAAAAAATATCATCGAAAGCGAATTTAAAAAGTAGGGACTTTGCAAGAATTAAATCAATTTCAAGCTTGGATATCGAGGATGCGAATGCAAGTGAAGACCTTGTTAAAAGAACCGGTTGTATAAGAGGCGGAATCGAACAATGCCGATGGTTCATTGGATAATATCGATGGATCAAATCCACCGACAAACAATAATAATTTACATCCACCGGATAAATTGGACTTTTGATAGATTCGATTGCCGAAACGAAGATCGAAGCCTCATCCAAATGCGGGTGACCCCACAGAATATCCGCAGCTCGTATCGGGATGATGACGAACATGTTAAGCTCAAATTTAAGCTTATTTGAAATCATGTACAAATACAATCTTACTCAAAATTATATTTTAAACAATTGTTTCTACATTGTAGCGGTGGTTACTTTTGTTCATTGTATTATTCATAATTAAATAACAGTTTTAAACAGTATTTTTCCCCATAAGATATTATGATGAATGAAAAAAAAGCTCTTATTATAGCACAATATATTAAGACAATCATATACACTAAATATTACATCATAAGCTGCGGGATTGCACGCAATTGGATGGATGTATTAAAAATATGCATTGAATGTGATATGATAATTACAAAGTATATTATAATTTAGTCGTTATTATTATGATGGGCATAAAAACAGAGTCAATTCATAAAATTGTCAGAACAAAATAAAAATTCGAGTGATTCAATTCAAAAGCAAAGCTGTTTAAATGCAAGACATTAAATTAACATATTTGATAGAATAAATACTAGCACTGAATCGTAACAGCGCTGAAATAAATGCTTGTTAAAAATGTAATGTATCGTCGTTCAGATTGCACGTCTTTCTTTTGTCAGTGTTCGGTTCGGCGATGTCAGAAATTGTTTCCAAATTTTAAATCGGGCATTTTATCGATGAAAATCGCATAGCTTCAAAAATTGAAGCCAATCCAGATATGTCCATTCAAGGTAATAACAGATAAGACGGAATATTCATGGTCATTCAAAAATACCTTGCTGAGCATCGGCAAATTGGGGAACAAGGCGTATGGGTACCGCACACATTAAGTGTGCTGAAATATGAAATGAAATTGAATGTCCTCTCCAAACAATCCGTCCTAAAATATCTATATAACATATGATGGGCAATGATAGTTAATGATATTAGTCAAAACGTTAGTTTGTCGACGAGCTAAGATCTATTCCATCTTGATTTTGATTAACAAATCATAAAACACAATTTAATCTCAATGATGGAATTACATCCCAAAAGTCATGAAACATTTTTCTGCCACGCGCCTACTGGTCGAAACGTATTCAAACAGATTGATTAAAGTAAAAACCAAAGTTCCGTCTGCTGCGATTGGTGCACACTTGTTTCGAGACCACGTCACAATGCGCGATGGCGGATACTTCGGAACATTGGGCAATCAAATTTTATACAGGGCATAGGAGTCAGTGGAAAAAATGTGTACTCTTGGAGTATTGTCGACAATTTTTTAAAAAATATATATATTTCATGACTTTTGGGATATACCTTATACAATGCAATTTTATTAAAATATGGAAACTTTTTCGTGCCATTTCTTTTAGTCGATTGGTTTAAGGCCGTCTCACCAATGGTTTTGTCAAAAAATAAATTTATCACCGTTGTTACAATTAATCGATAAATTCATAGTGTGGTTACATTTTCAATGTATTAAAATATTATTTTATATAAATGCAATCATTGTTTTAATGTAGCATAAAATACAATACGTCATTTCAGAATAATAGCTTGCATAGAGCTTAATGCCAAAAAATTTATAAAAACATTATATTTACACAATTAATAAGATACAAATACACCAGCAAATTATGTTTTGGAAAAAAAGACATTTAACTAATTTTAAATCTAAAATCAAGTAATATTTGATGATTTACTAAATTTTTTAATTAAACTATAAATCATTTTTGTCTATTAACTCAAATTCATCCGAATCCGAATCAGATTTCACAGTAGGCGTAGTCGCCCATGGATATCTAAATATTGATGGAATCCAGCTAACTTGGTGTTGATCTTTGGTATTTATAATTTTTTCTACTACTGCAACATTCTTGTCTTGAGTCGATGAGCGTTTTTCTAAAATCACATATTTGTATAACATAAGCAACACGTGGTAAATAATATGAAATAATTCAAAAGAGTATTCATTATCTATACGAATATTTACCATTACCGTCCGGAATAAAATCATTATCACTATCGCTAGAGTCGGTGGGAGGTAATGACGGTGTGGACGCTTGTGATTTTTCTTGCTTGGTTGTCTCTAGAAAATTTTCTTCGTCATCTTCATCGCTACTCTCAAGCTCTCCTGCCGCATATGATAAAGCTGCATTCACGTCTAAAAATATAATGTATTTTTCAACGTACATTTTATATACCGAACGACAACACAACACGATGAGTTACTACTGCATCCACCTTATTCCCCTGATCTTGTTCCTTCGGATTCGGATTATCCGTGATCTTATAAATATTAAAAATAAATACTACTTGATGATAAATACCTGATGAAAGTGAAAGATCAGCCATGATTATGGAATTGCATTCTTTTTTCTCTTGAATCTCTCCAGCACGATTCAATTCCTCCATTTCCTTTTGTGAAAAATCTGGCATAAATTCTTCAACGTCATGATCAGAATCTACATGGAAAAGTGATTACATATTAATAATTCATTTTTGTGTACATAAAGGTATAAATTTATTACAATCTGTCATAATATTGGGTGTGTGAATAAGTTCCTGCCGTTTCACCATCAATTCTTGTTTGTTCGTATTTTATGCGCTGCCATACCGTTAATTCGATCGCGATAAAACTTTTCCAACTTATTGTTTGCACTTTCTCAAATAATATAGGTATAGTAAAATTGACTTGCAGTAGATCTTATATATAAAAATCGATGTTTGTATGTTTGTTCATATTTATAAGAAAACCAACAAAATAAAAAATAAATAATTCTTTCTATTACTCCTAATTAAACAAGATAACTCTCTCAAATTACTTCTGTGGCAGCAACACGCCAGGTAGCAGCTAGTGGCATATGCGTATTTCTGCAAATGTGAAAACATTCTTTTTCGTAGTGTGAAACATTTTGAACACAAAATAATGATTTCGATCACCAAAACAGATATACTACGATAATCCCGAGCGATATGGATTAAACCCGGCCAAGCAGTAGTATCGACGTCAAAAGCGGAATATCCATGATTCCAAGGTATTATGATTTGCTCTAACCCAACCAAACCATCACAGCAGATCTCTACCGAAAGCAATTTATGCGTTTGAGCCGAGCATTGAATGAAAAGCAGCCAAAATATGCCCAAAGACACGACATGGTGATTTTGCAGCATGATAATGCTAGGCCGCACATTGCATCAGCGCACAAAAACTACCTGAAAGCAATGAAATGAGAAATATTACCCCACCTGCCGTACTCTACTTGTTACGATGTACGTTCGATGATTCATGATCTGTCTAAGCAGCACTTCACTTCTTACGAAGATACCAAAAAATGGGTCAATTCTTGCTACCAGAAAAATAGTGGCTAGAGAAGACCAATAATTTAATAATCCCATGATAAACGGCGAGAACTTATTCACACACCCAATATACAAAATAAGAATACAAATCTACAATTCAAATGTAACAAATGAGTACGTACCCGTATTGCAGTGCATGGCGTTAATAGTAGAATGCAAATTTGGTGCGAGCGGAGACAAAAGCGCCAATGTAATCAACGCATGTGAAAATATAGCACCGCCTATACTGTTCATAAACCATAGCGCTCCCATACTGCTGCACACAATTACACAAAACTGTAAATAAACGCATTGTTAATGTCGATGTTCCATAAAATTGCAAATTTTGAATGCGTTCAACCTAATAATAAAATATATCAATTAGATTGATGCCAATTTGTAAAACACTTTCAAATGGATGACTTCCCGGATTCCGTTCACTATCGGTTCGTAGACGAACGCATAGGAAGACCAGGTGTCGACCTTTATTAATATTTATTCGATGATTAAATTATGTTAAGAATATTCTATTGCCGTGGGTAATTTTTCGGAAACCAGACATCCCGGAACAAGCCTCCTTAATCCCGTACACGCGTACACAATACAAGAATTCTCATCTGCAATATCAAGTTCCATTATGTTTGGCGGAATGTGACTATGAACTTCTTAAACTGGACGAAACCATAGCTGCGGAAGTTTATCGTCGACAATTAGATACGCTATGCATACGATTATTTTTCAATTTTTATTTAATAACTTCGCATGGAAATTTTATAGAAATATAGAATATGATATGCCAATGACGCATGTCGCAATGGCACAGTCTATGGAGTTATCGTTTACATTATGAATGAAACAATTGAACCAGTGCAAGTTTTCTAAAAAGATTTAGATTGTTTTGAAAATAAATTTTAATTCAAATACTTCATCCTAAAAATAAATATTATATAATATTAAATAGTTTCCCATTTTTCACCTTTGATGGATTTTCCTGTCGCAGGTTAATCATATCGACATATGCAACTGAGAGCCACTGCTGGGCTCTCATAGTTGCGCGCATTAGTTGTTCGCCGCTGCCATTTCGAGGGGGTATGCGCTCACGACATGGACGTTTTCCTACACCCAGTACAGTTGCTAGACCGTCTAACAAAACAATCAACAGTAAACAAATTCCTATCAATCCCAATGGGCGGATTTCCATTATTCTTAGAAGCCTGTAACAAAAAATAACAATTTTTAAACTAATAACATTTATATTATATACAATACATATTTAAATATATAAACATATTTAAATATGCAATTATTTTTATTTATAATAATATGTCCTATAAGCAAAAGTTTTAGTTTCATAACCAAATAGTTAGATATAAATTTTTTTTAACAAAAACCGTGTTTGATTTGTTAAATTTAAATACTTAAATTTGAGTCCCGCTGTGGTACGAGCAACCTATAAGTTACGAGTCACTTTGGTAGCTTCCGCAATCTTAAGGCCCCGAGGATGCATTTCTCCCCAACGCAGAAAGCCTTAAACGCCTTAAACGTGGAAGGAGTGACCACAATGTTTGTGTGTCCAACCGGTCCATCTCTCAGACCGTTGACACTGCGAAGGAGCGCCTCGCTATTGGACGAATTATCATGAAATCATTCATTCATCGGGTCATTGAAATCCAGCACTTTAAGATTACATTCAATGTTGTTATTATATTTTGTATTATCACATTCATAGTATAAACATTACGGAAATACTTATAAATACAATTATATAAAGACGAATCTCATGGAAAAAAATATCTTTGAATGTTTGTATTGTTACATTGTGGGAAATTTCATTACAAGCAAATTAAAAATTTGTCTTGGGGACCATATTTAAGGACAATAAAGCCTGGAGTGCGGCCGTGACCAATTCGTGGAACCGGGGCTACTTAAACTCTGGGTGGTTAACAGGCCTAGCCCCGAGGATTTCCACGAAAAGATGAGGAATCCTTGCCAAGATTTCTGATTGGTGCATTTTTGTACGCCAAAACGTCTGGAAGGTGTGGAGACACAGGGACATCCGCCCCAACACTAGCGGTCTTCAGGAGTTACCGGGTCTCGTGGGATCAACACTTCTTCGTAGATTAGATCCTCACGACTTTCGTATCGAAGGTTTTCTTCAATCTGCTCTTGAGCTTCGACTGGTATTATCAAGACTTGCCATGCAAAGAGCCTCCGCCGACTTAATCATACTTTCCGCCTTTCTCTCGTGGCCACTCATAAACGCCATCTGCTTCGCTTATTTTTACAATACATAAATCTGACCTCCGTCATTAATTAGAGCCAGACGAGTGCCGCCCTGGACATTAAATTAAACAGTTTTACACTAGACCAGCGTTGTTAGATGCGAGAGCCGTTGCAGGACGCATAGTAAACATATTTTTAATTTAAATAAATAATTAAACAGATCGGTTAATTTTATATGAAAACCGGCAGTCGAAACAAAACACGAGCGTCGAAAATATCCTTCAAAAATATGTATAGTTTTTCCGATTTCATCACGTTTGTGCCCCACTTTCATTGTTATTTTGCTCGCAAATATTTCCAAAAGGAAAATAAATATCAGGCTGTAATTTTTATTACGCTCAATGAAGAAAAGTGAATGGCAAATAAAAAATGACCCACATAAATCAAGTTTCTATTGCATAATTGTGCATAATAAGCATTACAACGTCAACACACTAGTTCATGATCTAGTTATTTTAAAAACACTATTTTTAATGATTTACGGCGAAATTATTTTGATTCCAATATTGTTGCAAATATATTTCATAAGTCCTATACTATAGAAGAACATTCCATATATTAAATATTGTTGGTATGTATCATTTTCAAATATTTTAAACAGATAATGAATCAATTGACATAAATAAAGCTAGATCATAGTTTTATTACCGACATAAATATTTCCAAAGCTTTAAAGAATGATTATTAATCCAAAACAATATATAACAATTCAAACACGTTTTATTGTAATGCCGTTAATCAATATTGGTCTTCTTATTGGCAATTTAATGCATCAAAGTAATTTAAAAACAAAACAACAGTTTGGCCTTTCTAAAATAAAATAAAAATATATGATTTCCAAATAGATATAATTACATACCAATACAACATGTTTATGGTTACGATGAAACTGATGCTTATTAATGGATTCTTCCATAGAAGAACGTCTTGCAAGGTGCCAGCATAGGGTCGCAGCAGTCGAGACACACGCTGCTCAACATTCGTGGTGGGATTCGGTTTTCGGAAATTGAATATGCGCTTAAAAAAGTTGGATATGTAAGCCATTTTTGCTTCGCTGTAAATTTGCTCGTTTCAGGTTCTCGATAATTCACATCTGTTCAATATTACGTTGACATCGTCACTGCTGAAAATAAAGACAATAGTTAATTCGTGTACTGCGTAATAAAATAAGACAATTTTATGTGTATTTTTAAGCTCCGTAATCAGTCACGGCTCGGCAATAAAATGATGCAAATATTACGTTTTATAAATTAAATTGCATGCATTTTAGATCCCTCGTAGTTCAAATTTTTCGTCATACGAAGGATCTTCACGGAGTTTTCAACGAATAATTGGAATTTGCACCTTTGGAATTTTCAATACATCGGATATTTAAATCTCTTTTATAAAATGAAAACATAATCCATAAAGGACTCAGAAGGTGATGATATAGTAGGAGAAAACCGCTAAAAATATGAAGATGCGGTATGTGGCCTAAGGACGACTGTTTGGAATCCCAATTCATTGTCATTTATAAAAAAGGTTCCAATGTAACCAAACCACAATCAAAGCGAATTATAGCGTCTCCAAGCCAAAAAGAGGCAAAATTTCCATCGGCACGCTAATGACGCCAATTGCCACGTCAAGAGAAGAAATATCTATTACTATCCAATAATATGTCAAAACTTGGAAAACGAGAACAAGCGAGAGAAGACATATAGCATTTGAATTACTAGAAATATATGCTGAGAATCCCGTGCTCAAGACGTGTCTTACATTGTTCTTTGAACACATCGCGCGCAGAGAAGACGATAATCTCAAATGGCTGGTTGTGGCAGAAGAAGAGCTCCCACACACTCTAGATCTGACCAGATCAGGAGTGTATTGGTTGGACCGTAAAAATATGCAATGAGACAATACCAACCATCTATCCGTTATCGTCTGAATCTTTTACCTAATATGAAAAAGTTCTATGCAAAACCATCGATTTCCAATTTTCTTATTGGGAGTAGTTTTGGAGTTATGTTGGAGCTTTTCAAATCTTAGGAGTGCCAAAAAAATAATAAATATGGCCAAATTTACTATGAGCTGTTTATCTTAAAGAGATAAGCTTGGTCGATTGCTCTGTGACTGATCAATTGACAAAAACAAAAGGAAGATAAGCTCTAGATAGCAGCCACAGTATAAAAATGGGTCACACGTTGAGAGCTTATCGAGAGTGCCGACTAAGCCTCGCATCAATTGTAAAGAAATAATCCACTTCTACCGACCATCGTCTACCTTCAGCGTTCAATAGGTCTGGCCAGAACTATATCTGTATATAAGTTGAATAAGACGTATCAATCTTTATATTTAGATGGTAACGGTAAACTGTAATCATACGTGGAGACATATGGACGAAGTATCAATGGAAGAATATCTTAGAAGACTGATGGAAGAGATGGTGAAAGTGACGTGGAAGATTTCAGCAATTACGACGATGAAGATTATGTTCCTGTTCCCAAAGGTATTTCTGATGTGGAAGAGTAATTGGTAATTGACTGTATTGAATGAATTATACATTTAAAATGACGAAGATCGCCGTCAACAAGGAGAACTATCCAACGACTTTAAACAAGCGCATGATGGAACCAAATGATTCACGCAACCACCAACAACAGGACGCTTAATGAATGGTCGACGGAAGTGTTAAACGGAGGATGCTCATGCAGAAGAATCCAGAGCAAACATATCGGCTCTTGTCTCTGTTGTTTCATCAGATTTGTCGATCAGAACGACAAACAAAAAGAGCAGCTATAATTTAGACACTACGTATACAGGTTTCGTTCAAAAAGTAATGCATCAAATTATTTCCAGACATGACGATACACCACAATGCATTCTAACCCACTGGGTTAGGTTAAAGGGAGCGTCAGCTTTAAAAGCCGTCTCCGAGCTATCAGGGAGTCTGGGTGCGAGTTCCCGTGAACCCCTTTTTGAGGCAACGTAAAACATCGCAATAGATTGTTATATGGATCGCTATCAAATGTTGCGTTAAATTTGGGAAGTCCACCACTGAACGTTTGTATTAATTCAGATTCCTAAAGAGTGCCGATGAACCCCGCAATGAACTAAACGACCGATTGACGCATTGTAACTGAAGATTTGAACACAGACGCACGGAAACTTCATCACGACAACGCGCCAAACCATAGCGCCTTTGTTTTCAATGATAACCTGGCCAAGACCTGCACCACATTGATTCCTCGGCCTCCCTACGGCCCTGACCTAGCTCCCCCAGACTTTTATTATTTGCTCGCTTGAAAGGAAAACATTGGAACATCCCGGAGAAGGCTTTCCAAGCCTGATAACACAGCATCCAGATGTATATCAACGCAGATTTTAGATTAATTGTATAATAAATGGGTTTTTATATGAATTTGGATGCATTACTTTTTGAATGCACCCTGTATATACCAGCAAAAGTAATAATTGAGGACGAGCAGCTCTTTCCGTTCAAGGAAAAGACCGTGTTTACCCAATACCTACCCAAAGCCTACCGAATATGGCATAAAGGTATGATGGGTCTGTGATTCAGGTAATAGATATCCTTGCAAAGTTATCCTGTATATTAGAAAAGAAGGAGGCCAGATAGCAGCCAATTTTTGATGGCATTTAAAAAAAATGCGTAATTTATTCGATCATTTTCCATACAAAATGTATGACGGTCCGTCAGGACCTGTTTCATTGACGAGACGGAATTAAAACTTTGTGGGGGCTCTGGAGCCCAACCTAAGTAATACAGGCATATATTTTTTTAACGAAATCAGGAAGTGAATCACAAACAAAGAGATTCAAAAAACGGATGCTTCCCGAGGAATAAAATATGGAAACGCGCCAAGCACAAAAAGAGTGGGCGTTTATTTTATCGTCCTGTTTTACTCGATATATTAATTTGCAACGTGCGCATAAAAAAAGGAACGAACAAAGAAATCATATCCAGATGTTCAACGCTTGGCTTTCTTCTGTCGATTTTAATAAAAATATGGATCGTTGAGATCTATTCGGATGGTGGATTTTGGTAATGAATTTACGTTGCGGTAAATGTGCTTTACGTTGGTCTATTTCTGGAAAATATTTAGGGAATCGACGATACTTTGATAAACTACAAATTGATATATACTTGGACTGTTTGTTTTGTATACATTTATATGAAATAAAAATATTTACATTTAAATGTTAGATGAGAGAAAAGTCGCACACACAAAGAGGACACACCGGAAACATTGAAAGATTAGTTCCTTGCGGCGAAGAAAATAAAAAATGCGACGTAGGATAATTTTGATAGGAATGTCAGATGCGTACTGCGATTTGGTAAAAGATCCCTCCGGCGAGACGTTTAGTTTTCGGGATAGCACAAGGGTCGCAGGAATATCCCGTGCTTGAGCGCACACCGGTGCGACGCAAAATTTCAAAAGACCTTGGGTGTCAAAAAATGATGAGGGCGCTTCGCGTTCACCGAGCTGAAAGGATACGCCGTGCAAATTTTCATCGTCTAAATTGCGTCGCAGATAAAAAGAGGAACCTCTCGTCTCGATCCGAAGCTTCGTCCCAAAGGCGCGGGCAGAGTCGCAGCCGTTCGCAGCGCACCGATGATCCGCCGACTCCTCCCGAGTGCACCCGAACTCACTTCAAACGACCGTCAAGCCACTGACAACGACCGACGGATACTACTGCGCGTTTTCAACGTCACACCTATTTATTTACTTCTCATTTTTCGTCTTAACACACAAAATCGCGTCCATCTCGCCATGACATTTCATCATATTATAATTTTATTTTTTCCACTTTATTCGGCATGCTATCGAATTTAATCCAAAATCGAACATACTCTACTGCTATCAATATTTTACGAACATCATCGATGTTGAAATAAAAACATTCGTGTCCAAAAAAATATTTAAAAAAATAATAAAATAGCAATTCCGCCGTTCGGGCCGTATCGCTCGTCGTCGGATCGACGGCGGTACAAATCTCATCGTTTCACTCGTCGCGCCAAGCAAATTTGAAACGATAACTTCGGCAAAGATCAAATCCAGCTTTTAGACATGGACAGATGCGGGGGCGCGAGGGGCTAGGGAGTCTCATGCTATTCAAACGCTCCCGCGGAACTTCATCAATCGAACCGGGAATTATAGTAGGAGCTCTTAACACATTGGCGGACACGCATGCATATGCAGTCATATTTGGTTTTGTCGCATGGGACACATATGTCACTACATCTGCACGTAATACAATATGACCTCGTATAACACGGTTATATGGTTCCGCAAAAACGTTGTGTAATACAAATCCGTGTTATACAAGGTTTGAAGTTCATACAAAATTAGGGTTTGCGTTCCTAAAAACATCGAAAATAGTTTATATAAGTATGCACTTAATTTATTTGTTTATGTGAATTTACGAAATTAATTGAAAAAAACTTTAATAACATTTAATATCCCATTCATTCATCATCGTTATCACTTATAATTCTATATGATTTATTCTTTTTCAAGATCTGTTGAGGGTTTCCATCATCAAAGAACTCTGGAGTATTTCTGGTTTTGGCCTTAAAAAATTCTTTATGTATTTCATTATGATGTTCCAAAATCAGTTGTAGTTTTCTCTTGAATTTTAAACTTATTTCCATCATAAGATAATTTTCTACAAAAAATAATCGAGACATCCCCGCCGAAATCTGGACGCTTGGAAACAGTGGCGTAACAACTAATTGGCGACTGTCTAATCTTTGTATACATATATAGAGTACATATATGTTTTTCAAATTGTTATATTAACCTCTCCCTACTACCGGTGATGTATTTACTACACATCGACTCTAATAATGGGAATATCGATATGAAATATAATAGATACGGGCTTCAGAATTTTTGTATTCCTACGTAATATAATTACGAATTACATAAAAGTATTGTAGAATATAAATATTCATCTGCAGGGACGGAAATAAATAATTTATCGGGAAATCGGGAGTTTTGCGAGTTTTAGTCCGTGTCTCAGCAGAAAGGAATTTTATCAGTCACATTGATGATGTTATACGAAAATGGGGGCTCACGCGGTCATCAACTCGAACTAGCATTTAAATATCTGATGACGATACCTCCAGCAAGTGTGGAGGCTGAGCGTGTATTTTCAGCAGCAAGTTGCCTGGCTTCCAAAATCAGATCCAAACTAAATGACGAAACACTCGATGCTTTTATGTTACTTCGGGCATGTTTTCAAAATAATGTTTGAATTTTTTAGTGTTTAATTTATCTATTTTTGAATTGTATTTTTATATTTTCTTAAATAAATAAAATTCTTTCGTCTTCAAGTATTTTTTTATATTAAACAAATGGACTTATTAGTAATCTTTGGGGGTAGAAACTAGCTAGATAACTTAAAACAAAAACCAGCTAAGATAGCCAGAATTAATTAATAAGATGTATAGTTAAATTTAGATAAATATATACATAGTTTTTACGGCTGGGGAGAAATCTAGACTTGTTTGCGACCTCATTTAGAGCGCGCCACCTATGTAAATTAGCCTTTGAGTGGGCTTCCGTGATCGTACAGATCATAGGAGGCCCCGGGTACGCATTTATCCCCAAAAATGCCGCAATCCCTAAAAGAGGACGGAGTGGCCACGAGGTCTGTGTCCAACCGGTCCGCTTTTCGATCCGCTGACGTGATTAATGAGCACCTCGCGATCGGACGCCATACCCGAACACGTCTACAGAACGATTAAGAGCTATCATTACAAAACGAAGTTGTCCGAAAAAGACTGATCGGGTGAGTTGTTCAAATTTTACAATCTGTCGAAAATATTATTGTTTTTATTTTATTTCGGGCTACTCAAATCCAATTAAATTGTGTTATAATTTATTGATTAACGAATTCAAAATGCACAGAGAAGATACTCCATTTGTATTTTTAAATATCACGAAATACATTCATACAGCAAAATTCCGGGTTATATTTGAGTCCCGTCGTAGAATGCATAGCTCGCTGTCGACAAATAGAAAAAAATACAAATGCATTATATTTAATGCATCTTTTCCTAGCTCGGTTGTCCGGCGCAGCTTTCTGTCGAAGATCCTTCGATACGCTTTCTAAAAAAGAATAGAATTTTACCGTTAAATCGCAAACAATGTAATATTTCTTCGAGTACCTGCACATTTGAAGGGACCGAGCCATTCCATTGTTTCACATCGTCGCATTCCAGACGCCCTCGCCAAATATTTTCTTGTCGCACAAATTTGGGAATATAAAATCTAAGGACGGGTCGACGAGTTGTCGTTTTTGCGTTTAAGGCAGCGGTCCTTAAATTAAGGTACGCGGATCCCTGGGGGTCCGCAAAGCCATTACAGGAGGTCCACGAAAATATAAAAAAATCATTTATCTATACTTGAACAAGATATTTTCGTGGAATTATCATACGTTTTTGAAATTACAAGTCAACAAAACTAAACTCACAAACTTTTAGTTTTCACAAAGCTTAAAAAACCCTGTAAACTTCAGGCCGTAAGATTTTCAAAAAATAGTTCCGCAAAAAGCTCTCTATCCTACATCAGCTCTTTTGAATTGTCGAATTCGTCCATGACGGCTTCGAACACTACCAATCAACGGGTGCAGTTTTTTTTTGGATATCTCCAAAGCTTTCGACAAAGTCTAACACCCGGACTCAATCCTTTGAGTACTGACCCGGTCGAGAGTTGCACATGGTTTTTATTTTACTCAGCCACTCTTCTTTATATGCATCAACACTGATTGACGCTGTTCATTTCTATAATATAAACACTAAGTTGTATAATCCCTCTTTTCTTCGTTATCTTTGTATCCAGGTATGGCATCCGATCGCGAGCCGCTCGTTAAGCGGTTTGAAAAGCGGACCGATTGAGCATACAAACCTTATGGCCACTTCGTCCTCTTTTAGTGCATTTTGCGACATTTTCGTTGATAAATGCGTACCCTTTATGGTCTGTACGATCGCAGAAATCCCTCCAAAGGCTAATTTAATGAAGTTGTGAGCGAAACTATACTTCCCTCTACCCATAAAACTTACTTACAGGCTACTCGAAGTTGAGAATGAGCGTGTCCTCGCGGACATGGTTATTGGATTCAATTTTACACCTTGCTGTGCACTTTTGTTAAGTAGGATGGCATTATTCTGATTAGCGGTACCAATAAACAGCTCGGGGCGGTGGATGATCCACATATTCCCTTGTCTCATGTGTGAATTGATGGACCCGCGTTTCATCCATTGTTATGAATCTACTCAAAAACTTGTCTTTATTGCTGTGAAACTTTGACAAACGCTCGATTAAAACATCTTCACGACGTGGTTTTGTTTCATTCTGAGCAAACGCGGCACCCATCTTGCGCACAGCTTTACCATGTCCAAATTTTCAGTCAATATGCGATGTACACCAATTTTATAAATGCCTATCATATCTGCTAGCTCGCGTACTTTTGATCTACGATCATCCAATATAATTTTGTGGATTTTCTTCATCACACCTCGCCTGGTCGATTTTCGTTTTCTTTATTTATTCCAGAATTTACTGAATTTAGTGAATACGATTGCATAAAAATAGATTAAATGAACTTTTTCTTGGATCGCGATCCGCTCATTCGTCATATCAGCGGTCCGAAAAGTGGACCAATTGAGCATACAAACCTTATGGCCACTCTAGATAGTAGCCGCCGTCTATACTTTAAGTCGGGTACTTTTGGGACTATCTTTGTATATTATTTTAAAACGTGCATTATAATAGTATTTATTATATTGCAATTAGAATGGTGTTAGTTAACTTTAAAATATAAATTGGATTTCCGGGAGTGGAGGCGTGAAGTTAGATACTTGCCACTCAACTATAATAATGGGTATATGGATCTAAAATATAATAGATACGGGGTTCAGAATATTTCAGAATTTCATATGGTGTACCAAATACATATCATGGTAGCGCGCTGGTGTTTTTTAATAGCAAAATATAACGAAGTCAATGCCATCAATTTCAGCATTCAAAACGAAAATAGGAGAATATCCCTTTTAGGGATTGCGTATAAATTATTTAAGTTAAGTTACAGATTTTTTTCTAATATACTTATATATATTTTTTATATTTTGGTAATGCTTAGTACTAACTACTAAGGGTCACTTATCTCCATAACTATGAGCGTTTTTCATACATTCTCGATGACCATATACCCTCGGCCGCCCTTGGGGCTGTAAAACTACCGTTAATGGGACTTATTTATACCTGCTTCATAGCAGAAATAGATATATCCTAGTCAAATGTGCAAAAGCAACGTAAATATGATCTTGAAATTATATTTCGTTTTTTTTTTGTGTAGAATAATATTTTGTCCATATGGCAGACGACATATATTATTATATTAAAAACACCTTTCCTGTCGACGTCAGTAGCAATTAAAAATTCTTGCAAAAGTGGAAACATTTCTAAATCCTCCTCTTGTACGCGACAATCCCAAAGAACCAGTTTCTTTTTAAATGTATCGATCTTATTTTTCAGTTTAAAAATATTTATACGAAACCTCTGGCAAGTTTACTCATTCATTCCTCGTCCAAAAATGTTCTAGTAGAGCCGAGTTGAACTGTGGGACCGCTTTGGAGTGCTAAAATTTACTGTCAATGGATGGCCAAGCCATTTCGCTTTTGCGATGAGTTATTTTAATAGTAGCTATGTATAGATCTTACCCAATCTTCCTGACTTTATTCATTGAAGGGCTTTACAGAATTTAGAGGTTAAAAAAATCGTTCGGAATCCTTATATTTCGAGAAAAAATGATCTTTCTATTTATAGCCATAGAATTAATGAAAATCTGGTATAGTCTAATGGTCTGGCCAAACCTTGATTTTTTTTCATAGAATTTGTGTGGAAAATCACATTTTTATTTATATTCCATAAGGAAATTTTTATCCTTTCGCTCCATAAGATATTTTATCATGTTGATCTGTATTTTTATTTTTGAGTTAAAAAATATTTCTCATCATATGTTTGGAAAAACCCAAATTTAGTATGATATTTTTCTATTACCTGAAAAAAAAAACCAAAATCCTTTTTGAAGTTCATAAAAATTGTCCGAGAAAAAAATGACCACACGTAATGGCAATAGGAGTTGGTAGGGAAAAATCAATGACAACAACGTGTGGCCATAGGAGTTGTAAGAGTTAAAAGAGGACGTCAACGACGTCGGACGACGTTCGCGAAACCTTTTTACATATGGCAGCACTGAACTGACGTTTGTTATGTCACGCGCGAACCGTTCTGTCGGATCGTGCGATCGAATTTTTTCACACGTCAAATGCAAATAACCTGGCTCAGAAACTTCCTGTTTAAATGGCCGGGTAGGAAGCGGCTGGGAGTCTACAGATTCTTGCCCATATTCTTCGTCCTGGGCGCCTCGCTCGAATATTCCATGATCAATTGGAGAGTGGGCGAAACAAACTTTTACAATACTTATAAAAAGCGCCAAGCGAAGAATTTGATCGAGGAAGCCATCCACAATCACTGACGTCCGGTTCCGGATCGCAGCCATCGGGAGAGGGACGCTTTTCGAAATGCCTGCCGGAGTTCCAGTCGGGGAATATTTAAAATTCACCCTTGCGGCGTTCTTAAGCATGGCGCTGGGCGCTCAGACCGTGCACATGTTCTACAGGCCGATGGAAGACTTGGACGCTTATATCTCTAACGAAATGGGCAAATTGCCCTCTGAGATTCAAGAGGAGCTGGCTTCCACGATTAAAGCTCCGAAGCTGACGGACAGACACTAGTGTGACAGGTTTAAATCGATCATCTATTCCAGCACGGCTTAGATAAAAATGTATATAATAATGTAAAATTCATCATCGGCTTGCAAATAAATTTCTTTAACTCTATGCGGTCTTTGAAAAAAAAAACCCACCAGGTCCCTAAATATTTGCAATTATTAAATATTGTATTATAATAATCGTAGAATGTAAGAAACTACTGATTTTTAGCGAGCAGAAAAATTTACAGAATCTTTCAATAGGGACGCCTGAATTTTTTACCATGTCGCTAAAGCAATGTGTGTCAAAATTGTTGTAAATTGTTCAATTATATATGGCAAATCACTATGGAAGATATAGCATTGAACCATGTGTATAAATTTTCAAAATTAGCACTCCGTTTGAGAAACGATTTAACGCCTTTAGACTTATTCCTTCGCGGCTATCTTAAATCGCAGGTTTATGCGTATACACCACATACAATTGATGCCCTTGTCGGAATCTAGGTATAAAATGAGGGCGGATTTGATGGTCCATAGGCAACTATAATATATTTTGCTGTTATAATTGGTCACTACTTTCAAACTCATTTATATCAGTACTTTTTCACAATTTATGGCAATTTTTTAATAGCACAAAAATATTGTAAATGTAAAACTATGACGAAAATATCAGATAGCGCGTTGATAGTCTCTTTTTTTTGCCAAGTATTCAAGATGACTAGTATTCAATATTCAACATGTCTTTCCATCGTTTTGGCAGTTCTTCAATACCTTTTTTGTAAAAACTTTCCGGTTTAAAAGCAAAAAACGATTTAAATGCATTTCCACATCAGCTGCATTTTCGAATCGTTCTCTCAGGCTGTACTCCGTGAATCTGAAAAGGTGGAAATCCATCGGGGTGAGGTCCAGTGAATAAATAGGATGCGGTAATACTTCCCATTTTAATTCCCGTATTTTATCTAGTGTCAATTTTGATTTATGACTATCGTGAAGCAGTATTGTCTTCTTTATGTTGAATAAATCCGATAACTCCTCGATTGTTCGCCGTGAATCTGACTCGATTAAGGATTTTAGTGCATCATTATCAAAATTCAGGAATCGTTCTATTCTCGGTTCATCACTTAAGCTTCTATTGCCCGATTTAAATATCTGGATTTAATATTGAAGATTTTGTATATTTATATTTGCATTAAATACTCAATTAAATGCAAATGAAATAAATTGTAAAATTGTATTTAAGTATAAGAAGATGTCGCCCAAAATACTCATGAGCTGGCCCCCGTGGAAGGAGCCACCACATGCATCTGGGCGACATGGCGACGTACGTATTAACATAAACATATCAATACACACTCAACATAGAACCGATCGATACAACATCGGGAAAATTAATGTCAATTAAACTAACCTTGTATAATATGTGTTAATATAAAATGTATAAATTAACAGCGCAAGATGCATATGTATCTATCATGTATTTACGCAGCTCATCTTGTCGTCTCTCGTATTTGTCATATGTCTTTATAGAATCGAAACATAAACGTATAGATGCATTCGAATTGCTAAGAATCACATGGATGGCCAAACGCTGCTACTCATCTATCCTGGATGAATTAAAAATAGAAACATGACTGTCAACCACATGCTTAAGACGTGTCTTATAATTGTTTGGACACATTGCTTGCAGAGAAGACGATAATCTCGAATGGCTGTTTGCCGTAGAAAAGCTCTTATCTGCTGGTTTGACCAAATCAAGAATGCCACTGGCCTTACATCTGTACAAGCACTGTGATTGATACAAACCGTGATCACGATTGTCTCTTCAATTTTGCTAATAGAATTAAATCAGTCTTATTTTTCCAGATTAAGAGCGTGCCTACTCTCTTATGCAAAACATTGATCATGATTATTCCGCAGCGTTCGAATGCATTTTTTAATGCGTTATTTATGAATGAAATACTTGCAGTTGTGATGTAGATAACATTTTATTCATATATTATTAAAGCATTTATTTTAATACATAAAAAAATCTTAAAACATTTGTATAGTCATTATTTCATTTTTACACTGTTAATGCGTATGAAATTATAGGAACGATTAAAAGATAAAAGCCTTTTCAGTTTAATCGACAACTCTCGATCTTTCAGTTTTCCCTAGTAAATCCGGCAAAAGGCCGCGTGGGGTTAAAAAATAATATTTGTGATTAAAACTTAATTATTCCAGTGTTAATATTCAAAAAATTAAGAAGTGTATTACTATTTTATATCAAGGCAAGAATGAAACGCAAATAAAAATAAAAATAACTAACGTTAAGCTGAAAATATATTTGGAAATTTATATATATATGTGTTTATAAAAAAGACTAAATTATCATCATTATCTTCAAAGGGTGTTAGCTTCTATGTCTTCTTAAAAATATGAGTACTGCTCAGATTAATCGCAAAGTCTTATCATACCTGGAACAAAGTTTATAAATATTTTAATCAGGATGTAATTCATAAAAACAATTATATTTGAAAATATATATAATTATAATAAACATTCCTCGTATGATTTCCATTTAAAATATTTATATATATGCGTGTTTTTATATATTTCTCAATGTACGTCAGACGAGTAACATTCATAAAAGACCTGATAGAAACTATTATCCAATTAACGATCTAATTCAGGCTTAATTTATTTTGCTTAATTCTACTAACATTTATTTATAAATATTTAGCGAATGTCCTTTCCTTCTTCTGGTGTGGAAACGAAGACGTTTCGATATTTTTGCTTCTCTCTAATGATGTTGAAAAACAGTGCAAGAACTGAATAAAGCAAAGATTGACATTTATAATAATAGTTTCCATTGGGTTTCTTTATTTTTGTAACGTATCATTTATTGTTATTTAGTTAGTTTGTCAGATGCATCTGAAAATAAATATGTTAGTAATCACATTTTCATCGTTTAAAAAGAGCGTAGAATACTTTTCAGCGCAACTAATAAGCCGGTATAAATCTGTTTCAAATTTAAGATTAAAAATTTCAACGTTAAAAAGAAATTTTCCGATGATAATTATTATCTCGTGTACATTTTAATAATGCTGTGCGAATTCCTGTTATTATATATATTGTTTTTTTTTTATATGACCTGTCCTCCGCACGTTGGCAAACAGAGTCCTATTTTGTTACCTGGGTGCTAAGACTGGTCCACTGCCAGACATTCTTCAGCCATGATGTCTTACAGTGGGCCTGAATCCGTTGACTAATGATCTTTCCCTATATTATCCGGCATTGTGTTGAGTGCCTCGACTTATTTATCCAGCACAAAGCCAAAGCCAAAATCAGCACATCGACATTAATCCTCCAAGCAGTCCATGGAATTTTCAGTATCCTGTATGCCTACATTTCGAACACTTGGAGCTTTTTATATGGTGTCTATCAGAGGCCATTATTTCAACCCATACAAAATGATGCTATGCATGTAGCAGTTATATTTATATCAAATGCTTTTTACAATCTATAAAACACATGTATAGGTAAACATTTATATCGCGACATCGTTGCGCTAATATTTGGACACCAAATCCTCTCTTGTGCCATTTGCTTTCTCGAGAACATTAAGCTGATCATTCTATTGCTTTATCATCCGCTAGCACTTTAAGCGGCTCTATCTAAATATTATCTCTTACAGCAGCTTTCCCGTTTTTGCGTTACTTTATTTTTATACAATAATACTGCGTTAACTAAACTTAATCGAAGCAAAGCGCGGATCTTGTAAAGCATATTTTGACGTAGCGCTCAATCAAAATTGGTATTTTGTGTTCGTTTTTATAACTCCAAAGCAAAATTATACATAATTGTATACTAAACGTATAAAATTTTATATTTGCGGATCCAAACGTGTTTCTTATTTCATCGTAATTACGCAATTTTATTTAATGGCGATGAGTGTGTTTCAATCTTAAATTGTACAGCTTTCATTAAAATGTCTTTTATGTATTATATCACACTTATAATTCATCGATTGATTAAACAAATTATTGCCTCGTACAACATTAAATGAATTTATGCAGAAAATGTTTCCTCTGCGTTGAGTTAGAGTTAGAGATTATCTTATGTTTATTACAGCAGCCAAATGTAACGAGTATATTTTTAAAGAAGCTTATTGATGCGAAAGTTTAACGAAAGCATGTTATATGTGTATATACTGTATTCTCATATCTTTATAAGCGAGCATTTTTGAAGAGCGGATTAATTTTAAAAAAACATTTTCTGCTTGCGGTTATTGAAAAATAGTATAAGAATTTATTTCAAGCTTTGAAACTTAATCAACGTTCTAATTGATATTTTTGCCATGCGGTTAAATTACTTGATTTTTTAAAACTAATCGCGTTGATCTAATTCATTAGTTGAATATTAGATTGCCTAATTTTAATAGTGAATGAAAATCGATCGTACTCTATAAGATAGTTCGAATTATTATTGTTTTACTGGGTTAAATTGAAGTTTTTGCCCTACTGAAATATGTTACCTCTCTTTATCGTATGTACCATAATATAAATATGAATTATTTTCTCTCATTGCCTACGTATTCTGTAAACAATTTCCCGTTTTTTAATTATTATTTTATATCCAGCATATGTAACAAGTATTATTTGGCTCGGATCAATTTCATAATAGCTGACACATATATATAGGTACATACTCCGTCCTAACGTTGGTCACCTTCCCGCCAGCAGTATGCCTTTCATAAGTTCTCCCCGAAGGACTCCTTCTTTGTAAACTACGAACCGGTGCGTTAGCTGCCGAAGAAGCTATTGATGTAAAAAACAATTTATATTATTTAAGCATGCAATAAATCTTACATTTGCAAATCAATTTTGTTAGATTTTGTCAATCGGGTGATTTGTATAACTTACCAAATCTTCATTTAATTTTCAGTGCCATAATTGAACAATATTCAGGATGTTTAAAGTATTATTTGTATGCAAATGTATTAACTAGTAATTCTAATTTAAACATTTTAAATACGAGAGGAATTCAAATATTGCCCGGAATTTTGCTGTACAAATTTATTAATCTATATACAGTGAAACCTCGATTTTACGTTTTCCAAGGGACCCTGAAAAAAAAACGGTAATTGCGGGAAACGGTGAATGCGGGAAAGCTTCAAATAATAATAGTTTGACGGGACTATAAAAAATGAACGGTCCATCCGGGAAAACGTATTATGCGGGAACGGTTTATCGAGGTTCCACTGTACATATAAAAATAAAAATTGTTTGTTTGTAGACTATACATTTCTATTCCATTCATCCAAGCGCGATGAAACTTTGGTGAGTTATTGACCGTGTATCCAAGAAGGGTTTTAATTAGTCTATACACAGGATGCTTCGCACATGGACCGACAAAACTTTTTTGGGGTTATGGGGGTCTTTTGCTACGTTTCACACATCCTGAGTGTCAGAGTTGTCAAAATAGATTTTTTTTTCAACATTTTGAAAACACACACAACATAACTTTTTAGTCTGTGGTCGTAAAAGCACAAAATAACTGTTACATGTCATACACATCATCAAATAAGTCGTTAAACATGAAGAGTTACCAGTTTGCCAGCGTCAGGGTTAAGAAAATAATTTTTATGCTTATGTTATTAAATTTATTTACAAAACTTGTTCAAATTGGCCACCTCCACATATGCTTGCACCACACCTTTTCCTTATTTCAACTGTAGTTGTCTAAAGTAGCATTATTGGCGGCAATTATTCTTTCAATCAATATTTTTTTTGGGCACCTCTGTCATGCAAATTAATTATTTTACACGACCCCAGACAAAGAAATCCATTGGTGTCAGGTCTGGAGACCATGCGAACCACGGAAAAAAGCACGCCTCTATAAAAATAAATCCAGTGGTGTCAGATCTGGAGACTGTGCGAGCCACGGAATAGGGCCACCAAAAGAATTAATTAATTAAGTTTAAAAAAAATCTATTTTGACAACCCTGACACTTAGAACATAGGGCCTATGGGTGAAACGTAGCCAAAGACCCCCCCTAATCCCCAAAAAAATGTGCAAAACACCCTGTATAAAAATTACTATTTATGTATGTACTGTATACACTCCTGTATCATTAATTCGATGAAACTTTGAGGAGTTGTGCGTACCTCCATGAATATTTATGAATTAGAACAAGCATTGTTGGTATACGCAATTTGTTTTGTGAGACATTTATCAGATACACGAAGGGAGAGAGGAAGATAGTCGGTCTTCGAAACGCATATTTTTGGATCCTAACCTTTCAGCCCGCGCTACACGTGGCCTGAAGCAATAAATCACGTAACTGTACTACTACGCGCACTAAAAATACAAATGGAGTATCTTATTTTACATACATAGTTCTATTCATTAGAAAAATAAATTCCATTGGATAGGAAGCTTCTTGGTCCCGTCACTGAAGAAAGAAGGCGAAAAGTAGCGTCCTCTGTTGCGCAACGCGTAATTATTCGTTTTCTCGTAAACGACGGTGTGAAATTTTAACAAGAATCGAGGCACAGTTCAGTGATGCTATTCTAAGACCCAAGTGTTTGGGTTCAAAATTTTGGTAGAATAGTCTGCTGGAAAAGTGATGACTGGTATTTTGGGACTCGAAAAAAGGGAACTACGTAGAAAAATAAGATATTCCATTTGTATTTTTATATACCACCGGAGCAGAATTCCGGTTTATATTTGAATCCCCCAAGTAGAAAAAAGTCTCAGTCGATTCGCTAATCTTTTTTCGATATTAATTTTGAAAAGTACCTGATTTTTTGTTAAACAAGGATTTGCTCTTTCCTTCCTTTTCGCTTTCCATTTCTTCTGAAATCTTTTTCAGCTTTTCGCTGTCCACGTTTCTGCTTTTGTCTCGCGATTTCTCTCTTCTGTGCGTTGAATCTCTACTTCGGCTCTTTTCTTTGACATGTCCGTCTCTTCCGTCTCGTTCCAGAGACGTGTCGGCGCTTCGCGATTTTTCCTTCAGCGTTATTTTGTCCCTCGTCAATGATGATATAGTACCTTCTCGTATTCTCTCTCTGTGGCGGCTTCTCTCGTGGCTGGTGGGCTTGGTCTTCTCTCCAGATTTATCCATACTTGCGTGTCTGTCACTCAAGCTCATGATGGTCGAAACTGCTGTTTTGTGACGAATTTCAGGTACTGCAGTAGATGCGCGTCTGTAAAATTAACATAGTTTTCAGATGTAAACAATTACAATGGTTGAAATGTGCAGTGTTAAACATACTTCGATGAACTTTTTGACGATTCTCTCTTACGGTCAACGCTTCTGGTGTTTGATTGATTGTCCGAGGAAACTCTAAGGTCTTCCCTTTTGGCAGTGTCCGCACTGTGCTTCGAACGTCTGACCGTTTTCTTTCTGGCCACGTCTAAATGACCGGATATGTCCTCTGATGATGATCCATGGATTTGTAAAAGAGCATCCCTACTGTTGGCTCTTTGTAGCCTTCGCGCCTTGACGACTTCTCCGCTCGAGCTCTTTTTCCTCTGCGGTCTTTCGGGTCTTTCTGAGCTTTGTTCGTTGATGCTTGGTTTTTTTCTAGACACCACAGGAATTCTTTGCTCTTTCGGGATGCTTTCTAGACTTGAATTGGAAGAAGTGCGAATTTTGCTCGTTTTTGTACTCGTTGCTGCGTTGTACCTTTTTGTTCCGCCTATGATGGTCTGGACGGCTTTGTGTTCTGACGCCTTTGATTTGTCTTTCCACATGACAGCTTCTGATATCGTTGCTAAAGATTGTGTGTTTTTGTAGTTTTTCTGTGTAGAATCACTGGAATAAGTCAACTTCATTGTGTCCTCGTCTGAATAATCATTTAAAGCTTGAAGGATTTCGTCAGCGGCTTTCGTCAACTCGTCGATTATTGATTCTCCCGAATTGATACTTTTCGTAGTTACATCGTTCGTTACCTTCTTGTGAACGTTTAGATTTTCATATATGGGATTTTCTTCGCGATAACTTTCAGATTTTTTCATAGATGTATTTTTCACTTCCAATTGCTTCGTTTGTACGTTTCCATAGAAATGTTTTTCATTGTTATCCTTAATAATTGCTAGATTTTCCATTGTATTTTTATTCGTTTGATTCTGTCTCCTTAAAGAATTTTGATTGTGATCATTTTCATTTTTGTTACATGCCTTGATTCCGAAATACGACAATTCATGCTCTTTGAGTTTTCTTGCAGAACCCCTGGTTGGCATAAGAGACCTCGGCGTAGACAAAGTATCAGCAAATGATAAACTGCTAGTATGCTGATAATCCTTGCCACTACTGCTGACTTCTTTCTTTGCTACAGTTTTATCTATATCTTCTTGGCTAAAGTTCATTGCAGTTTTCATTTTATTTATTATTTGTAATTCATCATTTGCTTGATTGTCTTTATAAGAATGATTCGGAGACATCTTTAAGTATTTGGAAATTACAATAGATTGCTTATTGCCTCTAGTCTTCGATTCAGATATTTCGAATTGATTGTGAGAAATGTCAGACTCTGAAACTATAACGAATACATAAATATAACTATAATATCAACAATAAATACCACTTGATTTAATAGAAATGTATTATACTGAGAGCTGGCAGCATAAATTGTAGGTCATCTAATACATCTGAATAATTTTATAGTTATGTTCTGGCGCGTTTCTGGACTATCATTATGACAGTCTGGCGACTGAGTGCCGTTGGATTTGGGAGGGGAGGGGGTTGCCAGACTATTACCAGCTTGTTAAGATAGTACCAGTCTGTTTCAAACTTGCCAAAGCTAACCAAAAAATTATGTCTCCCCTCCCAAACCCTGTCGGACAATCAGTCGCCAGACTGTCATAATGATAATCCAGAAACACGTCAGAACACAACTATTAAATTATTCACATGTGTTAGATGACCTTCAATTTATGTTTCTTTGTATATATGTCATATATGATTAATGAATTATATTAATACAGGACCGAAAAGTAATCAAAAACTTAATCAGATTTGATCGAAATTGAATTAAATAAACGAGGAATTTGATTTCATTTTGAATTGTCGCTAATCGCACAAGAGCAGCGAAGAAGTGTTTGGGTCTTTTTTGAGCTACTTTTCGGTCCCCTCCATATTGATTTTTAATTTGTGTATGATTTTTAGCAAGAAGCAATGCTTACCTTTGTTATTTAACGGTAGTGGAGGTGACTTGTCTTTATGGTTGTATGATGTTTCTACAATTGGGTCTCCAATGCCGAAGTTGACTTTAGTAGAATAGCCTTTTATCTCGACTTGATTCTTTGAATTGTATGTGCATGCGGTGTTCGCGGATGATTTGTCATTGGAGATCTTTTGGATTTTGCCATAGGACTTGGAGGCTTCGTGCGATTCGTCGATGTTCTGGATCAGCGGGTCTTTGAACGTGTCATTTTTTAAGGTAACCGAAGAGCACCAGAGCGGGGCTTCGGTTCTGGTTTGCGTGGGCCTCAATTTGATGCCCCAAACGTTCTTCTCGATGTTGAACTGAGTTGAATTTATCTCCGATAGGACGTTCTTGTCTTCCCCTAAATGGTACGGTTTGGGTTTCAATGGCTTATTTTTTAATATTCCCCTTGGCTGCTCGCTTTCTGACACTTCTTCATTATTGTTCGGTGAATTTTGTGCGTCTAGCAGTTCGCTGTTGGTTTCGGCTTCTTTCGGTGTGCTCTTAATTTCTGTGATTATCGCATAGTTAAGCTTCAACCCGTCCTTGTTTTCTGCGTTGGTTGCGTTTTGTGCGTCCACAATAGGTTTGTCCATGAAAGAATCCCCGAAATGTGTGACAGGTAGAGTTTTGTCGACTTCTTTGACAGAAGGAACGGTGCTGCTTTTTCGTCGTCTTCTGAAGTTGTTGGTCGACGGAGGCTTCCCATCAGTTTCTACTATATTAACGCGACCCGAATCTGCAGTGAAGTGTACTTCCGTTTTGCAGAATTCGACCTTTTTATTCTTCTTCTCGAAGATATCATTCGCGAAATCGTTTAAATGGTTGTTGCTTTTGAATCCGTCGACAGCTATCGTGTGCCGTTTAAACGGAAATTCGTCAGACTTCTTAGAAAGAGTCGGTACACTGTTCGACATGATGCTCGGATCGTACAAGTCGAAGGAAGGACTGAGATCTTCTTGGAAATCTTTCAGGGATGGATCCTTCGCTACGATGGTCGGCTCTTGCTTGACCGGAATGCTGATCGATATTTGGTTCGCCGACTGGGCAATCAGACTTTTGGATTTCAAATCGTCCGATGTCGCCTTTTTTGGGTTTTGGGCAGTCATCGACACTGGTTTTCTGTTGTTTAGCAGCCACGTTTCAAAGGATTCTTTTTTATCGGCACTTCCGAGCGTGATTACAGTACCGCGACTAGTTTTTTGACTTTCAAAATGATCGCTCTTGTTAGTTGACATGGAATGGTTGCTGAGTAGATTCATCACCTCCGACGAACGACAGATCCCACTGTCCGTCGAGGATTCCATGTTTTTTTCGAGGTTGGACAAGAGATGGTTGGAAGGTTTTTGATTGTTCTGTACTTTTTCAAATCCGTACGATTTTCTTCTTGCGTGCCAATCGTCACTGCGGGCGGAAATGCCATTGATCAATTTAGACACGCGAGATTCCAGACTATTTGTACCGCAAGAATACGCCGATTTACTTTGGGAAGAATTCATCATCGATTCCATTCCATAAATATAGGAGCGAACATTGGGAAGAGCAATTTTGTCATCGCTAGCAGTGGTCTCTTCCAATTTTTCGCTATGGTCTTCCGCAACGATGCCATCGTCCAATTCTTGCACGGCGTGATCCGACGTGCTCTTCAATTTGCCTCTGATTTCATTCAGGGTATCTGTATTGACAAAGGCCTTTTTCTTGAGAATACTCGGCTTAATCAAGAAACTTTCAGAAGACGAGCTCATACCGTCAGAAATATTTTCTGGTTCTTCAGATATATTTTCTGGACGCGCCAATGTCTTATCGGAAGCAATGGAAGACTCGTCCCCGATAACGCTGAACGATGCAGTTTTTATGGTCTTCCCGAACCAAGTTTGCTTTTGACAATTTTCCAACTCTTTTTTTATCCTACTGACGCTGCCCCAATTTTCTGGAAGATCTAAAGGCTTAGCATTACCGATTCTCGACATCTTCGTCGGGTACTGCAAAGACCTTCTCACTTTAGAAGCCCTCCGCCATTCCTCCAACTGATCGGATTCATCCCTGAAGACGCTCTCCTTCTCCGGACAGCTATCATAAAAGCTGTCTTCTGAATTTTTAGATGAATTCGTCTTGTATCCATTCGTTGAATCGTTAAAATCTGTAGTTTCAGAACTAGAAGAGTGTTTATCACTACCACTGAGCGCTTCCACTATAGCAATATTGTTTTTCGAAAGTTCGATCGTTTGCGTATTATTAATATGTTGAGATCCGTTGGCGACGATCGATGGCGACTGCAATGCCTGAGGCTGAGTATCGGCATCAAACCAATGGCAGAGTCTTGACACCGTCGACGATCCTTCTCCAAGAAGTGGACGCACTTTGGTCGGAGGTCGTCTTCCGCTGAGCATTCCGCTTCTTCCAATGCTCAGCCTGTCCTTCTGTGAGCTCACGTCTAGCGGATTGACTTTTAACTGAAAAAGACATTTACAAATTAATATTGTCAAAATCACAAAAACTATAAAATATTTCCCACTAATTCAGGCACAAGATATGCTAGAATTAGAAGACAACCATCAATATACAGGATCTTTCAAAAAGGACGCTCGAAATTTGTTAACCTATAGCAGCTATGTTGCGCTACAGATCGATTATTAACACCATTGTATAACTGGATAATATGGATACCGACGACATGCGGTTCCAACAGGACGGCGCTACATGCCGCAGAGCGCATGCCACGATGGACATTCTGCACGAGCGATTTGAGGGCATGGTTGTCTCAATACATCATAACGAACAACATCCAGCAAATTCAGACAGATTTATGCGACGGTCATCGAAAATTGGACCTCCCGAATACGCGCCACCAAGCAAAGCCGCGGCGCACATTTGAACGACGCTATATTCCATACTTAATGCCATAAAATATTATTTCAAATAAAATAAAAAATAAGCCGATATATCGTACGCAATTTGTTTTATTTGCATTTAAAAATCGAGCGTCCTTATTTAAAGGCCCCAAAATGTTACTTTTAAATAAAGATGAACATACGCGAGGACTTCTTATTTTTTAAAAGGATACTATCATACTTGCAAGTCATCGAAATGACGTTGAAATCCAGTCGAGCTACTGGAGTGGGAATGCGAAGTTGTGTGGGAGGCTGTGAGCACTTGCAACAGTCCAGGACCTCTGGCGCTCAACACTTCGACCTGACGACGCGCCCTCAGACTGCGTCCATCAGATCCGACGCAAGACACACCTTCCACAACCTGAAAACAATTTAAATAAATATTTGAGCGTCATTCAAGACAGATTCATCGTTTACATCATTTACAAACTGGTAAAATTATAATTCAACTATGTGAATTTCTCAAGGGATTCAAATGATACAGATATTCTCGCACGCTGAGTGCGGAGATTAGTGAATCGGAGACAGAGACGGATGTCTTGCGTCTCATACAATCGTGCATCGATGGCAATATCGTGCTGTAAAGCTACACATCCGTCCAAGCTTTAAGAACACAAATAATTGTATTTATAGAAAGGAATATTTTTCATTGAAATCTGTTGGTGATCTTTTTAGAATCATAATAAATATTAGAAAGTCACATAAATCAATTATATATTTAAAACTCAGCGTGGTAATAAAAGTGATTCTATTTGAAATGCTATTTTATCGATCGACCCCATTTTTTTAATTTCAATCTTCGACAAATGCATTATTTTGTTATTAAAATCGAAGATACACATTTGTATTGTTGATGTTTACGCAAATAAACGAACGAATATTGTGTGCTATTAACAGTGTAGAGGTTCATTTATTGATATATACAATTTTGAATCATACTGCGCGGTCTTGAGAGAAAATTAGATTTATAGTGGATAGCATCTGTGTTTAAGTCAATTCTACTAAAACAAATTCAGCATTAATCGTACGCATAAGAAATGTATTGAACCGAAAAAACCGATATTTTCGAATAGGTTCAGCTCCGGTTCGAATGCCTGCTAATAACGACGCTTAATGTGATATTTTTGATAAAAACTACCCATGTGAAAACCCTCTATATAAATATTGTTGCCCTGAAATAAGTATCAAACTTAACATAATTCATCAACGCTTCGAACAAATTTCATATCTGAAATGCACGACCGCGATTTGTGTTCGAAAAATTGATCAGACTGTTCGCAATTATTTGATTATTATAACTTAAATTTCTCCAGTCTTAACATGGTCGTGCAATTAACCACGTCCAATCATCGGGTCGAATCAGAAATTGGGTTGTCGATTTAAAGATAGAAATATTCTACAACCTAATTTCTAACGGCGTTGTTAAAGAATCGTCGATTTGTTTGTGCTGTTGAAAAGCACACCAGGTCAAGGATTGATCATCCCTGTTCTTCGAAGAGTTTATTGAATTGTTATTCTCGTTGCGTGGTCTTCTACCGACGACGACGTCTTCTTGTCGTCGGAACCATCAGAGGGCAACAGCCTTTGCTGCTTCTACTGCACTTCACTTTCTATACTTCAATCCCAACACGGTTCATGTTCGGCAAGACTATTCGCATCTATTTTTCCTTTCCGATAAATAAACTTGCATTTCTGGTCTTCTCGTTAAGGAAAAAAATGCGATAAGATCTCTCTCGCAAGTTGATAACATGTAGGATGCTGGACGATCAAAGCTAAGGAGCTCCACAATATTGATTTAACATTTTCGATCGGAACTGAACGGGACTCAATGATCAAAAATGCGTCTCAAAGATCAAAAAAATAGAATTGCGTCAGTACCCTGGCATTATATAAAATCCCATAGATTCTTTGTAATATAAATACATTACAGTTACACATGAAGATTCGGAATTTCAGTTAATCAAAAATTGATCGTTATTAAACAATATTGAGTTCAAACTGAGACATGAACACGCATGAAAGCAGATATTGATAGAAACATCAACAGAGCTGTAGGAATAGGATAGATATGTGACATAACAATTCAAAATGTTCACCTTGTGAATATTTGAATATATCGTACAGATCATAAGGGGTACGCATTTAACAACGAAAATGTTGCAAATGTTGCCCTAAAAGAGGACGAAGTGGCCATAAGGTCTGTATGCTCAATCGGTCCGCTTTTCGAACCGCTGAATGAGCGGCTCGCGATCGGATGCCTTACTTGAACACAACGATAACGAAGAAAAGAGGGACTAGACAATTTAGTGTATATCGTAAAAATGGACAGAGTCAATCAGTGTTAATGCATATAAAGTAGAGTGGCTGAGTAAAATAAAAATCATGTGAAACTTTCGACCGGGTCAGTACTCAGCGTTTTGCGCCCCAAGTCCAGTTGCACCCGTGGCAGGGGCCTGCTTTGCCACGCCCTTGTTACGACCCTACCATCAGTAATTTCTTAAGAAAAACTTGTGCAAAAATTGAAGAACAAGTGCGAAATGATCATCGCGTGATGCTTAACGACCTTTACGAAGAGTTTACTGGCATTTCTCGAAGTCTCCTCTGTGATATTGTGGCGTAAAAACCTGGTTACAAGATGTTATGTGCCAGATGAGTGCCCAGAATGTTCTTAGGCATACAAAAACTGGCGCCCTAACCACAGAAATGTTTCGATCTTGACGGCGATTACATTAAAAAATAACTTAATATATTCGTGAAGTGTCCTGTGAATTTCAATTAAATACATTCATTTTTCAATCCTACATAAATGTTGTAACCTCACTTTCTGGACGATCCTGGTACTATCATATAAAAATCACTATAACTTGAAAGCTACCAAATATTTTGAATAACCACTAACTGCATCGCAGGACTGACGTAACAGTACTAATCGTGGAAAAACATAGTATTGTATGTCCCGATGAAAATGTGTTAAGGGGGTATTCTAGTCTAGGGGCACAAATTTTGGGTGTTTTTTCAAGCTCGATAAAAAATAAACAATTTTTTTTTATTAACCTTTTATACCAGGGTTTTATTGACATTTTCAGAGAAAAGAGATCAAAAAATCATCCTCAAAAAAAAAAAAAATTATTTTCATAAAATGGCGACTTTTTTTTTAAAAAAAAGGTAATTTTTAAAGTAGTTGAAAATGAAATTTTGACATAAATCTGGTAGAAACAATAGAAGATTATATAAAAAGAGTTTATACCAAAATTAAAATAAATCGGTAGAATATCATGTCAACCGTGTTGTAAAAAGTAGTACCGGCTTAGTTGCCGCTTAACTAAATTGCTACAACTCTCTAAATAATTGGAATTTTGGAAATTTCTTTAGTAGATATATTTTTTAAAAAAATCTAATTTAATTTTCTAAACTAGAGTACAGAAAATGAAAAATCAGAATATTAAAAAAGTAGTATCTACGGAATTAAGAAGTCATTCCCGATGAAAAATTGAAATTCTCTAAACTGAAAACATCACCAAATTCGTTGTGATTTTTATAGGATATCTGGACTGTCTATTACTTAGAATTAAATTTATTTTTAATTACAAAATTTGTCCCGTTTAAATTAAAACGGATGTCGACTCTAATAATACAACGTTTCAATATACATTGACCGCTCATTCTCTATGCAAATCATCGGCTCAAAATTGCCATTGGCCTCTAACTGGAAGTGGTTTTAATTACACTCTCACTTTTCAAAAGACATTTACATTTTAACAAAGGCAATGAAATTGAAGCATCTCGATGCCATAATTTATTAACACGTTTTGGTCCGGACCAGCTTGGCAGATAAAAAATAATTGGGTGCGCTGTTTTGTTTGAAGTATAAGCGGTCAAATTTGAACTGGCAATTGAGGTAAAGTTTAATAAAAATATAAGGATCGTCCGTTCTTCGAATTCGGATCCGTCATGAACATTTCTGAACACTTTCTTGCTAAACATCAAGCACGTCATCTTCTTCAAGATCATTATTGTACTCACTTGATTTTGTCATTATTCATTTTGCTCATCAGCCAGCAAGACTCGAGAAATTCTTGAATATCCAAGTGAGTTTCTACTTTCATTAGCAACTGCAGGTCATAATTTCAGCCAACAAGTATCATCATTAGAGTCCTTTACCTCATCAATTGACCCATTTATGACAACTTTCGGATATTCATATATTAAACCGATGAAGGTACTTAGGGCTGTAATTACGTTTAACTCGTTAGATAATCTGGGACATTAACCCTTTGTTTGCTATATTTCTCTTTCTCGTTTGATCGCGTTAAGGTACAAGCGAGTCGCATTAAAAAGTTAAACATTGATACCTTGACACACAGAAATTACCTTGTATTCGAGTATTTTGATTGCATCAAAAAGTACGCCTCTAAGGCGAACGCGCGCTCCTCCCTCGTCCCACATTAGGTTCCGCTCTTTCAAATGAGTACCATCTCACCCTTTTCGGAATAACTTTCGCTTCAAGACGCGCGTTTCAAATAAAGAAGTTTCCCTGCTGCACCCTGTGTCTCAAAATGCGTACCAAACCATTAGTACGCGAGATCCTTAAGGTCGACTCATGCAACGTAATAATTCCACCAAGCTGTGTTTGTTTATCTTAGAAATCCAAAAATAATTTTATAGCTTAATAATAGGCATAGGGCATCTTTCCTGGTAGACGAAAAAAGCCTGCGAGAGAGATGATGTTATCGCCTCGTCAACAAAGAGTCTCGCAGCTGGGATCTCTCGCTTGTTAAATACTTGTATAAAATAATTTGGAGACACACCAACAATCGTTTATCTCTTCACCTGGCATTCGAGTGAATGTTTCACTTTACAGTACCCATTCATAAAACCCTAGGAGAAATCCTACGTCTGCGAATAGTCGAACTCCTGGGATAGTATGAGAGGGGTGGAGTGGAGGTGGGCGAAAGCAGTCTCGTCAGACTGCTCACCAAACGCTGCTTGAGTTGTCCTGCTAACATGAGTTGGGTGTGCAGCTCACCCTATATGTATGGAACAGCTGATTACAGAAGGAGCAGGAGGATTTTGTGCAAAAGGCGACACCAATATCTTCAACATACAGGGGACATCCTAGATCATATAGGGAAGAATGACTTACGGCTGCTCGAACGGTAACTCGTCTCTGTGGCTAGCTACTATGAATGACCGAAACCAATATGAGTACCATTGGGAAGGGGAATCACCTACAGTCCGTCATCTGCTGCAGCCCCCTCCAATCCGAGATTGAATTCGTGGTGGCATTGACCTCGCGCAGTAGTTCCTTTGATGTTTAGTTTAACCCTACCCTCTCTCCCTCTTTATCGCACCTTCGGATGAACGTAGTCTAAATCTTGGCAATCTTCTTCCACATTTCGGACTTCTCATGCGATCTGATAGTGAACAGACCGTAAAACGACCGGGAGAGCAGGGCGACTTTACCCCATTTCGAAATGTGTGGATTTTATTTTTATAAAAAATCAAAAGCTGTATAAATAAAATGAGAAAATAAATGCAATAGAAACCTTTCCGTAAGAGTGTGCGGGTGCAGACCAGTGGGTGGCTTCAATCTGCGTGTGTTGAAGACCTCCACTTCCTCTTCTGCGCCACTCTTCCCTCCTCACTACTCCGGCAGCTCCAGCCGGTTCTGGTATGGCGATCTCCATCCCTGGACGAGAATTTCTCGAGCTTCGACCGGGAGACGTCTTCCGTCGAAGATCGGGACTTTCGGGCACTGATCGCACGGCAACGGCAGCTGTGGGTCGGTTCGTTCGGGAATAGTCGGACTGCGGCATGCAGCTGCTGGACCATCCTTCGTCAGATCGCCTGATCACGATCTGAAAAAAAAGCAATGCTCTACGATTATTTTATAAATAAAAGCTTACATCTTCTTGCGCGTGCATCGTTGTCGATCCGGCAGTAACACGCAAGATGCGGGAGTCGTGAGTTTATCGAATAACCTTGGCTACGGGAGGACGTCCTTCCCGCAGCCAGATCTCTCTTGTGTTTAATAAAGAAGCTATCCAAGACGAGAGATTTTCTGTTCGACGTCCGTCCACCTGAATCCATCCATGCGACTACATAACGACCCAAAGCAACAGAAAGCAGCATAAAAACGCACAGTACACCCGTGAGCATGGGCAGATATGCATGTCATGTTTTTCTTATTCGATGACACAACTATTGCTAGCAAATGCAAATGCGTAAAAATATACAAGGAAGAAAACCGTATGTAAGATCAAAGTGTGCTGCTTTTTATTAAATTCAATGCATACATCTTCTTAAAAAGCATATGAAATAATAAAAATACCAATAGCGATTTGAGCGTTTCTCTAAAATATACGCCAACCAATTATTATATTAAGCATGCCTCGTTGGAAATGAATTATAATAACGATGAATACACGTGTAATTATTGGATGAATAATGCATTTTGTTTGGCTCAATATAAACCAGGTCTCGTAACAGTGCTACTGGTTTATGTTGGTGTAGTTAAAAATGGATTCCTCAATACACCGATGCGATAATGCGTGGATCCACAACATTTTCGATTTCGTCTTTGATGTTTAAGGTCTTTTCTCTAATGTAAACCTGAATCAGCATGCGTTAATCGGGGTGGGTTTATTTTTTGCCCGTTTCTTTTACAATTGCTCGTTATATCCGTGATAATCGTTATAAATAAGTTTGAGAGTTTTTTGTTGTTGTGATAATTGAGTGCTTTTAATTTTTTTTGAGGATTGTTTTGAAAGATGTATAAAAATGTATTCCAAAATATGCTTTCAAAGATTTTAGATAGATTTTCTTCTGAGTGTTAAAATAGACAATATCATTATTATATTTTAATTTGTAATCACCACGAATTGATCATTCCGATTACTTTAGTAAAATGTAAGTGTCCGCGGATGATAAAGTATTCAGATGCCATTTTAGAGATTTGTTTATCGCGCATCAATGGATGATTTGAGTATAAAAAGCCACCTGTGTGAGTGGGTGTTGTGCGATAATAACCTTGTCCTATTACAATATGCGTGGATGAAAGCGGGTAATCCCCACGAATCTCCACGAAATCTGATTTGTAGATTCTCTACGTGCAATCTACGTGCATTGCGCAATAAGAAGATTATTATTGCAAAATTATATTTTTGTGCATTATTTCGGCCTGCTTCGGCAATGTTCCGCTATTGCTCACTGTTCTTATATAAAAATAAACGCATCCATCTCCATCATGACTTTTTGCCGTTCGTGATGATCACAATGGCTTCTTCGCAATTCCCGGAACTGTATGGGTCAGATTTTTCTCACTGTGGTTCATCACGGCTTGGGAATCAATGGGACGTGAAAAAATATTGATTCGTTAACACACTTTAGGCGGGGCGGCGGTAACTGTTCGCGGTTAGAACTGTAATGCTCGATGAGCAGTTAACCAAATTTGGAATACGGTTTTGTATTGTTTATTTGTTTTTAAATTTTAAAATGGTAACATTGATGAAAATCCAACTGTGGCTCGCGTACCAATAAAACAACATAGAAATGTACTTAGATCAGTAACAGTTTGATTGCAATAGAAAATGTATTCACAGTATACGAAGGTCATGATTAGGGAATCCAATCCCGGGATCCCGGACAGTTTTAGGTGCTCATAAATCCCGGGATTAGGAAAAGTAATCCCGAAAAAATCGGGATTGAAACTTTTATCTAACAGAAATCGTACATCTCACCAGCACTCATGTTGAAGGCTACTAAATCGAGACATTCTCGCCAAAATCTGGACGCTTGGAAACAGTGGCGTAACTACTAATTGGCGAGCTTAGGCGATGCCTAGGGGTAGTAACTGTCTAATCTATGTATACACATATACAGTACATATATGTTTTTCAAATTGGTATATTAACATTTTCCTACCGATGATGTATTTACTACACCTCCATATGAAATATAATAGATACGGGGTTCAAAATTTTTGTATTCCTCCGTAATATAATTACGAATCACATCAAAGTATTATAGTATACAAGTATTCATCTGCAGCGACGGAAATAAATAATTTGTCGGGAAGTCGGGAATTTTGCGAGTTTTAGTCCGGGTCTCAGCAGATAGGAATTTTATCAGTCACATTGATGATGTTAAACGAAAATGGGGACTCACGCGTTCATCAACTCAGACTAGCATTTAAATATCTGATGACGATACCTCCAACGAGTGTGGAGGCTGAGCGTGCATTTTTAGCAGCAGGTTGCCTGGCTATTAAAATCAAATCCAGACTATTGATCGGCCATTTTATTCAATCACAGTAAATTCATCCGACGGAGAGGTAGTCGCGCGCTCCCGCCACCTCCAATCCATGCGATATTCGCGTGATCATCCGTTTTTTTTAATTTACAGAACAATACCACCACAAATATCCATGGAAGCATGAGGAATTTTATAATAGTGATGTGATGAGTCGACAACGTGCTACGAAGTGAGTTAAATTATTCAGAGAGCATTAGGGATTTCTGTCGAACTAGTGCAAAAAAATAAAGTGCGAAGTAAGAAATGACGGACATGTGACGTTTGACGACCTTCATGAAGCATTTCCTGACATTTCTTAAAGTCTCATTGGTGATATTGTGTCGAAAAAATTTGGTTACATGAAGTTGTGTGTTTGATGGGTGCCCAGAATGCTCACACCGAAGCACCGTCAAAATCGTGTTTTGCACAGGAGGAAGAAGCTGTTGAGGTCTATCGTGATGTGGATGTGTGGATACTTTTCCAACTAAAGTCGATTAATAGCAAATAATTAGAATAATGAATGAAAAAGGGATACTATAAAAAAAGAGTGTTCGGTTGAATATGGGTTGTTTCCGAATTATTTTTTTTCTACTTAATTCAACTATAGCTATTCAACTATAAACAAGATTGCCACATTTATGATGACGCAATAATTATTTAGTCACCTTCTGGACATGCATTTAGCTCATTGGCTCGAAATGGAGGTTGTTTTAGAAGAATAATTTGGCGATGTTCGAACAATTTTCGGAAAAACTACAAAATAGCATGTCGCTTTCTATAAATTCTCTCGGAGGTTATATCATAGAAATGAAATTATAGGCATGACACCAGCCTGCCTTGGGTGTACGCGAGACTTACGAAATGTTGAAAAGGGTGCGTTGGCGTCAGTTTACAATGCAGATCGAAGACAAGCACGTGGGCAGTCTTTCATTTCTTTCTTCTTTCTGCACCCAATATCTGTCTATCTCGTTTCTTCCGAAGATATTTTTTTCCTTTTCATCGCCCAAATGGAATTAACTACATAAATCTACGTGAACTATCACAAATCAGAACTGTTGATGCGTGGGCCGGAAGGTTGCCTTTGGTCCCATCGGCTACTGCCCAAACAAAAACAGAAATTGGTGTTAATACATCTTACTAATTATTCATCATGGATTTTCAAATTACTGGAGTTATCCTCTGATGATGATTTACGGATTTGTGTGGATGATTTTCCTCTATTGATCTTTAGGCCATCCTAAATATTGATGGTTAACGCTTGGCGTTTTTCTAATTACCATAGATTTTCAATGCTCCTTCAGGATGCTTTCTAAACATGGATTGAAAGAAGAGCAGATTTTGCTCGTTTGTGAACTCGTTGCTGCATTGTACTTTTTTGTTTCGCCTATGATGGTTTAGATAGCATTATTTTCTGACACCATTGATTTGTCTTTCCACATGAAAGCTTTCGTCAGCGGTTTTCATCGGGTCGTCGATTATTGATTCTCCCGAATTAAGACATTTTGTAGTTACGTCATTCGATATATTCTTATGAATGTTTAGGTTTTCATATATAGGATTTTCTCCGTTGATAACTTTGGGAGAAATTTGGGAAAAAAGGGATTTTTTTTGTAGTTATGGGTGTCGTATACTACGTTTCACACATAGGCACCGTGTCCTAAACGTAAAGGTTGTCGAAATACATTTTTTTTTCAACATTTTATATCTATAGTTTATACCCTTTCCAACGATATACTACATATCACATATTTTTATAAGTCGTTAAACTTGAAGAGTAACCAGTTTGCCAGAGACGTGACACCACTGGATTTCTTTGCCTAGGGACGTGCCCTATTCTGTGGCTCGCACGGTCTTCAGACCTGACACCGCTGGATTTCTTAGTCTGGGGACGTGCCCTATTCCGTGTCTCGCATGATCTTCAGACCTGATTCCATTAGGTTTCGTTGTCTAAAGTTTATCTCCGATCTAACTTGGTTATAATTAGGTCAAGTACGAAAAAAAAACTTAAAACTTTATTTGAGACAAGATTTGCAAATTTTAATTCTATGAAAGACTATGAAAGGACGCTATAAGAGGGTCGACTGAATATAGAAGCTATTTATACTTATAAAAGGAATTAAGTCTCCTCTCAGACCCAGAATTAATGAAGTTCATCTTAGGTCAGTTTTAAAAGTAATCACCGCTAGCCATGTTTATAGAAATAGGAAAAATAGCAACAGAGAACAGATGCCAAGTGTCAAGGAGAAAACATTAAACTGTCTTTGTCTAAATAAACCTTCGTCTCTATGAACATTTTAAGCGTACTAATAACGGATGATTTGACACGACATTTTATCTTATCCTAATTTAACCACACACGGAAGACAATTGGAAATCATCACTTAAAAATAGTCTATCCCTGGGGAAATCTTCCATGGAGATTGCCCACGTCCTATAGCAGATATGGCATCTTAACACTTTACTGTCCGTGGATGCAACAACAGCGTCTTTAGCTATGTAGAAAATTACACGCAAAGAAAATACGATGGAATATTTTGTAATTTTACCGCTTAATGTTGCTATATTCACACGAAATATCGACAGCGACTCATCGGTGAGTCGCTATGGGTTTTCATAAAAAATAAAATATTTTTGATTCATAAAAATTATACATAATTCCAAAATTTCAAAAATGTCTTCAGATCTTAAGGGATCTTGGTGTTTCCATTTTATTTTTAAATAAATTCAACAGAGATCACCAGGGCTGCCCGTCAAATGATTTATTTTGATAGTTTAATATTAACAAAAAATATGTATTATGTATTATATTGACAAACCCGAACAAGAAATGCTCAAAATCCTTAAATTATCCCGCAAGTCACCCATATGTAGTAAATAAATTTAATCGTATTGATGTTTTTTTATGTTTTCACCCTGAAAAATTCGCAAAATGGTCATGTGGCTGAAATGACATTGATGTCAAATGAGTGCTTCAGTATATTGATTTACGTTAATCGGCATTCGTGCGGTTGATGAAGTGTTAAACAAAATATTTACGTTATAAGGGAATTGCATATGCAATTGCATCAATGAATATGGAATAATATGTATGATATAATCGAGTTAACGCATTAGCGGACACGTCTGCATCTAGAATCTAGAAGGATGCAATTGCCAGAAAACGGCCAGAATTAGCGAATAGACGAGGTTTTTCATCACGATAACCCCTCATGTGTCCTTTGCTCGTCAGAAATAAATTATTATCATTTGACTGGGATGTTTTAGCTCATCCTCCATCCTCCCGACCCCCTTGGGGGTCGCGACCCCCAGGTTGGGGATCGCTGGTCTAAGCTATGTATACATATATACAGTACATATATGTTTTTCAAATTGGTATATTAACCTTTCCCTACCGGTGATGTATTTACTACACCTCGACTCTAATAATGAGAATATCGATATGAAATATAATAGATACGGGGTTCAAAATTTTTGTATTCCTCCGTAATATAATTACGAATCACATCAAAGTATTATAGTATATAAGTATTCATATGCAGCGACGGAAATAAATAATTTGTCGGGAAATCGGGAATTTTGCGAGTTTTAGTCTGTGTCTCGGCAGAAAGCAATTTTATCAGTCACATTAATGGTGTTATACGAAAATGAGATCTCACGCGGTCATCAACTCAGACTAGCATTTAAATATCTGTTGACGATACCTCCAATGAGTTTGGAGACTGAGTGTGCATTTTCAGGAGCAAATTACGATGGTTTCGATGATTCTCATGTGGCAATTTTAGCCTAGTTGATAACCACTGAAGTGGGAGGCCTACTAAATTCGATACCGAGCTGCTGAAATCGCTAGTAGATTCAGATCCAAAATTAAATGTAACAGAAATAACGTCAAGACTCAAGGGGCTACTTGGTCAATAGTGAAAAGACACTCAAAAACAGGGATCAACGACGAAGTTGCTGCACATCGCTTATAACTTTAACGAGCCATTTCTACACCGGATTTTAACTTGTGATGAAAAATGGATGTTATATGACAATATTAAAGGAACTAAGCAGTAGCTTTCAATTAATCAACCAGCTGTACCAAGTCCTTAACCTTCTTTGACTATAAAAAAGGTCCTCTTGAGCATATGGTGGGATTGTGGTGGGATAATACACTTTGAGTTTCTAAAGCTAGGAGAAATTATCAATGCAAAACAATTTTTTTTCGCTTTAATTCGAAATAATTGATTACTTATGGGTCCCCCTAATATTTGTGAAGTATCCTATAAATCTCAATTAAATACAAGCATTTTTTTGCTAGATGAATCTCGAACTTTCTACTATAACAAAATATTTAAAACCATTATTTTTCAAAACAAAGCCATTGTAGAATGTGGCAAATAAATGGAAAATAGCAATCATTTACAGGAATTCCGATTCTTTCGACTGCTCACAAAATCCGATTGTCATCAATTAATTTGCATCATTTCGAACAGCTATGCAATCAGCTCGAAAAAAAAGAAAATGTGCAAAACAATACGTTGTATGGTGCATATATTATGGCGTAATATCACTTTCGATAATAAAGCATTGTTAACGTCCGTTTTTGTAATTGGCATTTAAATTGCTCTCTCTAATTGCTTCAAAATATTTTTAATTGCATACAATCGAGAATCAAGCATAGAAAGCACATGTATGTAATATTGGAAAGAGCGTTCATGTTATAAAACCCGATGCGTACACCGAATGTTTCAATGTTCGATTTCAGAGAGAATTTGCGTTTTTTGTCGTTTCTGCGACTAAACATCTGCCGTCACCCGCACCAACTAGCGCTCCGCGTATCAGTAGTTGAAGAGATTCAAAAATGAATAGCGTTTCTTTGGCTTTGTTCATAAATACTGATTTTAAGCTTGAATGACGAATGGTCGTTATGCTTGAAGAAGGGTCCCGTCATAAAGTCTCGCAGCTGGGTCTCTTTCCAGACACCCTTTAATAAAGCAATTTTTTGATTGTACTATTAAGATTTTAACAGGAATAATCCTCGAGCCAAGACTGTTTGAATTTCGCCTTCCAGCCTTGTCTTGCAACCCCCTCAAATGATAATCATTACAATCTCAGAAGAAATCTATTATAAAGGCTTCGAACGATGCCGTCACAAATTGGCATGATTTTACAATGGCCATTGAACAAACGCCGTAATTTATAAAAATGATTTTAAAACAACATATGTCCAATTAAAACCAATTTGTACATAATCCACGGTCGTTGCATTGTATATTTCACCTCGATACTTCCAATTTGAACCCAATTTCAGGCACCTACTCAAACTACTAACATGACCTTAAATTTCATTTCAATTTTCAACACGCATATTTAGTTTTATAATTAACAACGTGTAAACATATGCGTTGTTGTCGGCCATCGGCCATCGTTTCAATCGGAAATATGATGTATTATGATGTTAATTTGTACAGATTTAATTTGCCAGATTAATGACGACATCTTCCTTCTCTCTTTAGGCGCAATTTATCAATTTAACAGCGTCATGTTCTGTGGCGTTGCGGACCCATTGTGTCTCTGAAGAAACGGCGCCGATCGCTTCTTGCGCGTGCATCGTTATCGATTCGGTGGTGACGCGCATGAAGAGTTGGCGAATAACCTTGGTTGCGGGAGGACGTCCTTCCTGCGGGCAAATCTTTCTCGTCATCAATAAAAAGTTATCTAATACGAGAGACTTTCTGTACGACCCCCGTTTACCTACATCCATTCGTCCGGCTATTAAGCTCTGTTTCTATGACGGTAAATCAATTATTTAAAAAAAATGTTTTATAACAAGCTCTTAATAATCAGTCTTTTTTAAAATGTCCAAAAAATTAAAGAGACTTTGTTAATATTCAAAAGCATAAATTCGACAAGAAAGTAGCTGATTGAATAATAAATATAATTTATTAATACATCTGTATATGCGGATATTTCCGAATTTCTTTTAAATGCGAATTTGTTTGAGATATGCGATACCATTGAACAGACAGACATACATATTAAACGTATGAAGTTGCTATTTACGAAGACATTCCCAGAATTATCCGATCTGAAGTATATATGGCGATTGTTGTGTTAATGGTGAGTTGTTTACAATGGTAAAATATTAGGTGGCAGATTTTAAACGAAGCCGTACGATCTGACAGAGCCGTAACTAGGATATAAAGCGCCCGTGGCAAGTATCTAACTTAACGCCCCCCTCCCCCAGAAATCAAATTTATTTTTTAAAGTTAAGTTATAAAGTTAAGTTATAAAAGCAATATATTAAAAATACTAAAATAATGTATTTTTTAAAATAATATTCAAAAATAGTCCCAAAAGTACCCAACCTAATGTATAGATGGCGGTTATTGTTGTATGTAACTATTATAGAAAGTTTCTAGATGCTATGTAGCTTCCGTGATCGTACAGATCATAAAACATGCCGCAAAAAGTCCCAAAAGAGGACGGAGTGGCTATAAAGTTTGTATGTTCAATCGGTCCGCTTTTCCAACCGTTGATATGACGAATGAGCGACTCGCGATCGGATAAACTGAACATAACTATAACGAAGAAAAGAGGGATTAGACAACTTAGTATATATTATAAAAGCGGACAAAGTCAATCAGTGTTGGTTCGTGTACAATAGAATGGGTCGATATTCTGCGTTTTGCGCCCCAAGCCAAATTCCGCCCGTGGCGGGCGCCTGCTTTGCCACGCCCTTGTTACGGCCCTGCGATCTGACAAGACGAACATCGTAGTGGCCAACCAAATGAGGTAACCACGCCAGAAATTATGAAGAAAATACACAAATTGTTATTGGATGATGACATGGTAGCCATTTCAAAAAGTGTCGTACATCGCATATTGATTGAAAATTTGCACATGAGAAAGCTGTGCGCAAGATGGGTGCCGCGTTTGCTCACAATGGAACAAAAATAGAGAATTTTACAATCGAGTGTTTGGCGATGTCCTGAAAGAGGAAAATCGCTTACATAGACGACAAAGACAGTTCTGTCTGCAGACAAAGTCATGGAATAAGTCCTAGTTCTGTAATTGATTGCACGTGACTGCATTATGATTTTTTAAAGTGCAATTTAAATTCAAACTTTTTGCAAACTATATCTAGATCCTTGAAACTTCCAACGCTCAGTTGAAGATCCATGATGGCAGAAATTTCGCTGAACACTGATATAGACAATCCATAAGGATCCATCAAGAAAGAAAGACGACCAGCACAAGTTGAGCGTCTGATCATGATAGACCAAAAGCTCATTTAAAAAGTTTTTTTTCGCAATGTCTTCATTATCATGCAAATTTACGACGTGATGTCGCTTTTTTTAAATTTGTACATCTGTCTCATCAGTAGCGTGTTAGATACGGAGATGCAGATTCAGCGAAGGCGTAGCCCCTCTCCTCCTTCAGGGAGCAGGTGAGATGAGGTGAAGTGCTAACGATACCAAGACTAGGACCGGCACAGCCAGACACAACTCCTAATAAGGCTCGATCAGCTTCGACGGCCACGGGGGGCTCCGGGGGCGGGAGCGCGCCCATGCCACACTCTTGCAGAAGCTTCCAACCGATGACCTCACATGTCACAACTCGAAACACTTTCAGATCAACACCTCGCCATCCGGACTGGAGATTTGGCATTTAAAAGCAATGCTAAACTGACAACTGTCAATGTTGTCAACGACTGCCAAAAAACATTATCCGACATTAGCCAGATTTATGAAGCTTTTACGTGTCCAAATCCAAGATATCCTCAGCGTGCAATAATGGTACAATCTATTGATGCAATGCATTTGTATCCTACTCAATCTTTACATCAACATTTTTTGATTAACACATTCCAACCGCTGTGATAATGCACTTCTTGCTTTCTAATTGAATATATATTAGGTGTGTGAATATGTTCCTGCCGTTTTTCTTGAATATAAATCCTTATCAAAGTATTATCCATCGCTAGCCACTAATTTTACCCCTCTTTCTGACTTGAAGATCCTTTCTTTTGTATCATTCCCAATGCTATCAGACGTTTCTAAACTGTTATTCGATCGACTCCTAATGATTTTGCGAGTTCAGATTGCGTTTGACATGGATCTTTATCGAGCAATGTTTCCAATTCTTCGTCTTTTTTAACTTTTTTGGTTGCGTTCTCATCAAAATCATTATTTCCGAAGCGATTGTTGTTTACACTTTAATGCATACTGATTTTAAAGCTAATAGTAATTGTTATAACACCATGTTAAGGTGAAACGGCAGGAACTTATTCACATCCAATATAAAATCATCTTTTGACCAAATTAAATAAACATTTGTCAATTATATTTTTGTATCCGCGCGAAGCTTGCTTTTAAAGCAAGCGGACCGGATTGAGTTAACACTGCATTGCTGTTAATCCAAGAATCTACGCTATGACTTACAAGCTGGTTAACCGTTTAGATCAGTGGCTCTTAATCGGCGCTCAATATTTCAAGCAATTTTATCAACAAACATATCAACAACATTAAAATAAGTAATAGACCAACATGTCATTATTATAAATTACTAGCTGGTACCCGCTGGTAAATTACTAGCGCATTGCTGCTACAGAAGTAATAATTCTAAAAATATCGTTTGAAATAGTTATCCTGTTTAATTAGGAAAGATATTTTGTTGATTTTATAATAAATATGAACAAACATACGAACATCAATTTTTATATATAAGATCTAATTAAAGATAATTGTACCATACCTATATTATTTGAGAAAGTACAAACAATAAGTTGGCAAAGTTTTATTGCAATCTAATGAACGGTATGGCAGCGCATTAAATACGGACAAACAAACATTGATTTTTTTTATACATTAAACTATGCTTATGTTACTCGCGGAATTTTTAGCAATAAGTGGACAATGTCTTATTGCAATCCAATGAAAGGTATGACAGCGCATTTCGAACGAACAAAGCACAATTCATTTTTATATATTGGATTATATATCAAGTCAAAACCATATATAGCCGATTTAAATACTTATGTACTGTCAATATAAGCATACAAGCGCAACTTTTTTTTCAGGATAAATATCTGTTTGGGGAAAAAAATCATAAAAATACAGTACATAGTTCTAGTTCAGTTCCAAACATTTATATCGGTTCGATTGCGGTTTTTACGGGTTTCGGTTTAGCTCCGAATAATTCATTTTTGAATTTACTTAATTTAATTAAAAATTTAATATCTGGCATAATTCAAAAAATTTACTTTTTCTTTTATAATAATCATTCTACATTAATAATATTGGTTAGGGTTATTAATTGAGAATTTGTTTATTAAGATTTATTTCTAAAAAATGCCTGGAATTTTAAAGATAAATAATTAATTAAAGTTGTAATTATTAGAACTTGAAGTATACAATGATATAATTTATTAAACGTGAGGATATTAACATGGCGCTTATTAGTTTGAAGTTTGGGAATCCCAGTTTGGAATACATAACACTAGGAAACAAATTTAAATCTGGGTACATAACAAATATATATAGGAAGAGATAACTTGAACAAAATAAATATTTATCCGACATATTGATTTAACAGAACAATTAACAGGAAGAACCGAAAAAACCCATATTTTCGAAACGGTTCAGTTCCAGCTTTTCATTCAGTTCCGATTCGAAGCCCTGGAATTATTAATATCGTTGTCAACAGATAACAACCTAAAAAGTTTGTTAAGTCACGGTAAATTCTTCCGATGGAGAAGTCGTCGCACAGTTATCAATTTTTATTTAAAAGAACAATACCGCTGCAAATATCCATCAGAAGCTCATGTTAGTTTATGGTAGTGATGTGATGAGTCGACAACATGTCACGAAGTGGGGTCAAATTGTTCAGAGACCATCAGAGATTTCTGAAAAACTTGTGAAACAAATTGAAGTGCGAAGTGCAAAATTACCGCCGAGTGATGTTTGACGATCTCATGATGAATTTCCTGGTATTTCTCGAAGTCTCCTCAGTGATATTGTATCGGAAAAATTTGGTTGTAAGAATTTGTGTACAAGATGTATGCCCAGAATGCACACCAATGTGTGCGCGTGAATTTTTGGACCGTTTTGCGCAAGAGGGAGAAGCTTTTCTGGACTCTATCATGAAAGGGGATGAGACGTGGGTGTATCATCACACCCCAGAATTCAAAATACAATCTAAAAAGAGCTGACAGCGTTGGTCTATGACACTGATATACAAAAGCTGGTGCGTCGATCCCACATAAATATTGTAACGTTACTTTCTGGATGACCCTCATATTATCCCTTATGGTAATATCGTTATTTTCAATGATCCTGTTTTGCTCGACTATCATTTGTGCATTTTTGTTATGTGCAAAATACTGTGAATCTGTTAGTGGTTTAACTTTTGGTGATAAAAGCTCAGATTATGGTGTAGTTTTACTTCAATTCAAGATATTTTATATTTAACTGACACGTCCAGGAAACCTAAGCATATAGATTATCTATTTATGCTTGACTCAATTGAATGCTTTTTCAAAATCTATAAAGCAGATGTTAATTGCATTAGAGTGGACACTGGTACACGAAACCCGCAAGGACGACCCGCGACACGTTGCATTGGATTTACTGGTTTTTTTTACACGTTACAATTTTACAGAATTTACACGCACTGGACCATTGTATCCATTTGGCATGTTTTGTGCGTATGTTATTTTGTGTTATAGGAAGCGATATTACAACCAAAAAATCTAGTCTGATGATAAACGCAGGATAACTTACCTTCCTAGATCGATCGTAAGAATTAATTGGCTCTATTCAACGGGAATCTGGAACGGAACGGAAATGATAATTAACTAGCAGAAGAACGAAAGTCATTTCATTATTGATAAATTTGAAATAGAAATAAGAATGCTGCAAAAGAAATGAACTATTTGCGTTTTAACTTTATAGCATACTAGCTGGTACCCGGCGCGTTGTTGCCACAGATGTAATAATTCTAAAAATATCGTTTGAAATTTGAAAGAGTTATCCTGTTTAGTTAGGAATGATATTTTGTTGGTTTTATAATAAATATGAACAAACATACGAACATCGATTTTTATATATAAGATCTACTTAAATTTAATTGCACTATACCTATATTATTTGAGAAGGTGCAAACAATAAATTGGCAAAGTTTTATCGCAATCAAATGAACGGTATGGCAGCGCATTTAATACGGACAAACAAACATTGTTTTTTTTTTAATATATATTAGACTACACCTATGTTACTCGCGAAATCCTTAGCAATAAGTGTACGAAGTTTTATCACAACCCGATGAACGGTATGACAGGGCATTTTGAACGAACAAAACCCAATTAATTTTTATATATTAGATTTAATTTTTATTCATTTAATAAATTTAACGTACAAATGAAGAAAAAATACTGCATAACTGCCAGTGAATTTAGAAACACATAGCGACTCACCGGTGAGTCGCCGGCGCTTAAGTGGTAAGTAGTTGTTACAGTTTCGCACTGTTCGTCCATAGATGGCTTGGACCCCAATGGAAAACGTTCAAATCGTCCAGGATTCGAACCCTTTTTTTAATTGCATTAATTAAATAATTAATTACGAATATCTGATACGCTATGTTGTTGTTAGTAATATAACAACAATGAATATATAAATCATCCGAAGGTGATCATGTTTCATTTTTACGTCACCGCGTCTCACATTTGGCTTCGTGTCGAACTGTGAAAGTCAAAAATGGAGCATTAGAAAGTAAAAGGACTTAATGAAATCATAAATCTCGCGCCAAATAACTTGTTTGTCTCCCATTATGCAAAATAATATTTCAAGAAGAACCATATTTCACTCGCAATATAATCGAAAGAAAGCTTTTCTACAAGATGGAATTATTTTAGCGATCTAAATATACAATAATCAATCAATTTCATCCATTGATTTCATAGGAGAATGGCGATATACGAATCTTTCAAAGAAGACGCTCGAAATTTATTAGGTTATAGCAGTTATATTTTTAATGTAATGCATAATGAATTTATTGTAAATTATTCATACATGTATGGCGAATTATACTTAGATATTTATAAGTTGTTTGATAATTTATTACTACACTTTTACTATTGTTCAGATATTGAAGAAAAAACCATATAGATATCCCGAATGTAAGAACAAAAGCTAATGAAGTTACAAGAAATTTTAACGATAATAACGTCAAACCTTCTATAGCGTCAAGATAGGGACCACTTTATAGAAAATTAGGCACCCATACAAAATTTATACAGTTTTTTAAAAAGTGCAAGTGATTATTACGCGCGACGGGGTAATGATTTTATGTATTTTAGTAAGTCACAAAAGCTAAAAATAAGCATAGAAATAATTTGACGCACTTATATATAATTTCAGTGATTTAACATTATTTTTAAAACGTGTAACATCAATTTTAGACGAGATTAGAACAATATATATTATTGCGTGATCAATTGTGGCGTGTCCGTAGAGGATGGTTCCGACCAACGAGTCGGGTGCGATGAACGACGGAACACCTTTAGGACTTCATTCGTTCGGTGATAGAGTTTGAATTAAGGCAGGTGCTGCAGGAGCAATCGGCACAGTATATTTATTGAATTGGCCCATGATTGGAAAACCAGCAACAAGGAAGCGAATGTGCAGGGTATGGAGCTGCGGTCGTAGATGCTTCACCATTGTAGGGTTGGGACCGAAGAGCTGGTCGTCCGAGGAGATACTTCTATATTGAGGTCTGGTAGTCAACTACTCATACTGAGCGAATCTCCTTTTCTTCCTGGCTTAATATCTTTCAATGCGTTGCAAAATCCATTCTATGGGACTATTGCCAACCATTTTTACATAGTTTTTCATATCAAATGTGTGCTTTAAAATGTGGTCACCAGCTACATATCTTGTAGGTTTGAACCCAAGACGATTGAGTTACGAGTCCAACCGCTTAACGGTACCCAAAAAAGAGCAAGAACGTATTTAAAACAACAAGTCAACTAATTAGCCAAGAAAGCGATCTTAAACACGCTCACTTCGGTGAGCAGTAGGGTGACTGTGCGCAAGTGAAAATCAGTAGTTTGCAGTAGGAAAAGCTCAGATCAAATGCAAGAATGCAATATTTATCCTCGAATGGGCATTGAGGACGTCCTAGTCCTGCAATGGACTGCTTGCTGCTGTCATATGATGATGAAACACAATCTCTTTTCATGAATCGATACATCTTAGCGTCTCGGGTTGCGCCATAGTTTATTGGAATCTAGGGAATTTCAAAGAGGTAATCCAAAAATATTGAGCATCGCTGCTCTTAAGTCTATACTTATAATGGATGAGGAAATAATTCGGTCTATGCGAACTTCCTCTTCGCTCATTTGTATGCAAAGACCATTGTTGGCTGCATTGTGCTTTAGCACGTTTATGCGAACAAGATATATTGAAATTAGTAGACAGTCCCAATGTTGATGATTCATCATCACGCCACAGCATAATACTACTGATTCATATCATCACCTGGCCTGAGATAAACAAGAAGACTTTGGCCTATTTCAAGGAACTTCATAGAATCTTCGTTGCATGGGTCTTAGGCGCTTTTACAGTCCAACAGTAAGTTCGTCGATTGACGAATCGTTTATAGTCCATTTCAGCCGATATTGACTGTTTATTGCTAATCAAATGGCTTTTTCAGTATGGAAACGACCTCGATTAGGCGAATCTAGCAAAAAACGAGTATTTCTCTTTGGCGTTTTGTTTCCATGAAAATAAGAACGAGAGGATGGAATGGGCAGGATGTAGAAACGTCAGTCACCTTGGTGGAACTCGCGCGATAATTACCCGAAAATCTGCGAATGGTGAGATTCAATTTGATCGAATCAACGGGATGGTTATCACTCAGACCGTAAAATGTAGCAGATCAAGACGATAGATTAATTTCGAAATGAGCATAATGGCTTCCAGCAGCTAGAACCTAGCTGTTATTGCTCTGTTCTTGAGCTACTTGTCCGCGGAAACCTTTCGAGAGCATTAATAATAATAACTATCGCGTACCGGTCTACCCGGTTGTCATGCTCTGTCAAACAGTCCGTTATGTGGAGCAAAGGTTCCCAAAGTGGGTGGCGCGATGATTGGGGGGGAACAGTTCGTATAATCATTTGAAAGATTCGACAAAATCTATCCAATATTCAACAATCGGCTGCTTGAAGCAATAGACCAACAAAAAGCCTTCCACTCAGTAATAGACTGAGAGCTGACAGCATAAATTGTAGATCATCTAACACATGTGAATAATTTAATAGTTGTGCTCTGGCGTGTTTCTGGAATATCATTATGACAGTCTGGCGACTGAGTGCCATTGGGTTTAGGAGGGGTGGGGATTGCCAGACTATTACCAGCTTATTAAGATAGTACCATACTGGTTCAAACTTGCTGAAGCCAACCAGAAAATGATACCAACTTAAAAAAAAAGTTGGAATAAATTATTCTTAATCTAATATATATAAATTAATCTATGTTTGTTCGTATGTAATGCGCTGCCATACCGTTTATCAGATTGCAATAAAACTTCGTCCACTTATTGCTAAGGATTGCGCAAGTAACATAGGCATAGTCTAATATATAAAAATCAATGTTTATCTGTTCGTATTCAATGCACTGCCATACCGTTCATCCGATTGCGTTAAAACTTTGTTAACTTATTGTTTACACTTGCGGGAATAACATAGGCATATAAAAATATTGTTTATGTACGCAGTTTGTTATGCGAGGTGCCGGGTAATCACTAGTACCTTAGAATAAATAGTTAACGTTTTTAAAAACGCGTTGCATTAACAACACTTATAAATGATTGTTTATTTTACTCATTTATAGAAAATCTAAAAAAATACTTTGAATTTTCACTGGATTTCAATCCCGTTTCCTCCCAAACCCAACGGCACTCAGTCGCCAGACTGTCATAATGATAGTCTGATAACACGCCAGAACACAACTATTAAATTATTCACATGTATTAGATTATTTTCAATTTATGCAGCAAAATATAGTATCTATGTTTAATTCAATTTAAAATGGAAATAGATGATAAATCCGATAATTTCTGTCGTAAGAAATGTTTTCGTCGCTGCGGTTGTCAAGTTGTTCGGCTACAGAAATTACACTGGGAGGTTCCGTGCCGTCAGAAAAGATTGAATTTTTTACGATACCAACGGCTTAACGACTTTAAGCCGTCTTAAAACCGTAACAGAACTGATATACATGTTAAGAACGTAACCCAAACCAAAACCGAAATAAAAAAATAACGGTTCGAAGCCCTGGTATTCAGTCTGGCAGGACCTGCATATTGGAGACGATAGAATGCAGGATGTGAAGAATTATTTTGCGCAATAGGATTTATTTTTAGTTTTTTGAATATTCAAAATTATCGAAAGTTCAATGCAATTCGAATAGCAATAAGAAATAAGCAAATAAAGCTGTTCTGACACTAAAGTTTTGTTGAATTATTTTTAACTTCTTCTTGCACACTTTGACAGTCGGCCAGCTCGAGTCCCTCAACCACTTAGTTGCCGGTGGTTTTTTGTCTACTTTTATCAGACAAAATAGCGCTATGATAATAGCATTTAGATTGTCGAAGCACAATCTCTGCAAAAATGCAAAAGTACACAAATATCGGACGAAAAAACGAGTTTTTGACACAGTGAGCGTATTTAGATGAGTCACAAAAAAGTGTAAATAAACGTCAAGACTCTCAAGATTACCGTTCGTTTTCGACTGTAAATGATGATATTTGCTCCATGTTGGCAATGCACAAAGAAGTGTCTTAATTGGTACCGGTCGCCATCACTAGATGGCAAAAATACAGTAAATCTGTAGCAGTTCTACTGTATTCGCTAATTTGCTTATATAAATAAGAACTAATCAACTGATTCAAATCGAACGGAGGACTGAAATACAAGCGAAGAACGTATTCGATAAGAGAAATCGGGTGCCGCACGAATCATCGCCAACAAATTGAGTGCGTCGAATCTGATCTATAACTACAATCCGGACTGTAGAGCAGAAAATGGGACGAAATGAGGCACTGATTGATTGACACAATGTCAAATAATTATTTTCAGATGTAAAGAGCGTTCCTACAGACAAACAGACGAACTTATAAATGTAATAACGATAAGACATCAAGGAACACGATATTATTATTTGGGCGTAATTCACAGTAAAAGTCACAAAGTCATATTTCTCCCGCTTATGGTAGTGATGTGATGAGTCGACAACATGTCATAAAGTGAATCAGGTTGTTCAGAGAAGGCCGTACTGATGCTCACTACGAGGCAAGGAGTAGAAGACCAGGGAGACCTCTTATTAAATATTTCATGCTTTTTATCCGGAATATTAATTGTCTACAATAAATCTCACGCCTTTGTGGCAACCCTTAATCCTTTCATACAAACATCAAAAAATATTTTCTCAATTATTTTAACACATTTATGTCGGGTTTATCTATAGCATTGGTTTTCACCTGATGCAGAATGTATTTGCAAAAATATTGCAATAACAGAAAGAATGCTCTAACTTTATATCTAGTAGGTTAGTTACTAGCAGTAAAGTTTCTAGAAACAATTGGAAAAAATGTTTAGGATATTATGGAAAAATAATAAATATAGGAGTAGTTTTTAAACTGTTGTGCGCATACCAGCGTGAAATAAAATATTTTATAATTTATAGAATACTAGCCGATACGCAGCCAGTTTGTTGGTTTTATTATAAATATGAACAAAAATATAAACATTGATTTTTATATATAAAATCTACTGTAAGCTAATTGTACTATACCTATATTATTTGAGAAAGTGCAAACAATAAGTTGGCAAAGTTTTATCGCAATCGAATGAACGGTATGGCAGCGCATCAAATACGGACAAACAAACATTGATTTTTATACATTGGATTATATCTATGTTACTCCCGCAAATGTTAACAATAAGTTGACAAATTTTTATTGCAATTAGATGAACGGTATGGCAGCGCATTAATTACGTCTTATCACACACTCATCGTGCTGTAAAGATACCCCTACACTTCTAGATATCAAATTTGCAATCCATAACGCTTAATTTTCTTCGCTTTCTTAGATCATTGGTGATCTTCTTAGAATCATGATAAATAATAGAAAGCCGAAGAAAGTGAAGCTTCAACAAATGCATTATTTTGTTACTAAACCTGAAGATACACATGTGTATTGTTTATGTTCACGCGAAGAAATTAACGAATATTGTGTGCTATCAACAATGTCAAGGTTCATTTATTGATATACACGCTTGATTCACGCTGCGCGGCCCTCAGAGAAAAGTGGGTTTGTGCAGACAATAAGCGGTGCATATACAGATAATAGGCGTGTAAAGGAACCCATACACTTTTATATGCTCGCTGGGAATTGTATATACATTTTCATAAAACGTTTATTTATTGTTTGAGTATAACATTTTGTGTCATATATAGGCATTATGTAAAATTAAAATAAAACTTGTATTAAAATTAAAAAATATAAATGTAAATACACACAAATTACAATTTTTTTAAAAAGCACTTTTTTCTGCTCTCAACTCACTGTGTCACTTTGTTACGAACAAGGTCTAAGAAAAGAATGAGTGTCTAGAAATCGAAACTCGATTGTTCGTGTTGTCTTGAGAACAGGCGTTTGTTTTAATAATTTAAATAAGAGCATCGTTCTTATCGTTAACCAATTTTGTTATTCCACCTTGACTGTTTTGGAGTGGAGTCATTAGCCGGCCATTAGCGTCATCTCCGGTCCGAATGGGTTAATAATATGATAAGCATGTCTAATTAACAATCATGCAATATTGTTCAAATGAATCAAATAATTTGATCGATTCCTGAAGTTATCGTTTTAATTCACTTAATCTATATGTAACCATATATATAACTGGCCTACAAGTTGTGGGACAAAACAATTGTTTTATAGACACAGCATTGGTTCTGGTTTGTACTTTCGGCGGACCTGTATATGCATTAAAATAAGCTGGTTTTATATCAGAGCTCTAAATCAAATTTAGCAGGCGGATGATGTACAGTCGTGAAAGTGTGTGCAAAATGGGAATTCAGCATATTATAGTGTTCATTGTTATGCACGTTTCCACGACGCCTTATTTCTGGTAATTAAAGTGAAATTGGCGAATTAATAATAAGTTTTGTTATTATTATTTAAGAGAAAAAAGGCAATTGTGATAGCAGAAACGCTCGTGTTGCATACTTTCCTCTTCCGTCGAGTGGAACAAGGCCGCTGGCCACGATTACCAAGCAATTGAGACGGTTTCAATTCACGTTTGTGTTAAATATTAAATTAATCATTCACAATTAAGCGCAAATAAGGCTCATCATGGATAAACATGGTGTTTATGGATGTTTGAAGTGAAAAAACCGAGCCCCTGAATACCAACGATGATCATTTCTTGAGCGGGACTCCCCCGGCCTAAAATTCCTGCAGTTATAAAATTGCATTTTGATATAATTCCATGCGAGATATTAATAGCAATCGTCTAATATTGAACATAAACTTATCACACTTTAATTATATGATGACCGCGCAGCGTGAGTGAAGCTTGTATATCAATAAATGAACCTCAACACCATTGATAGCACACAATAATCGTTCATTTCTTCGCGTAAACATAAGCAATACACGCGCATGTTTTCAGTTTCAGTAAGCATCAGAGCCGTAACGAGGGTATGAAGCGCCCGTGGCAAATACCCCGCGCGTTACTATGATATGTATTTGGTACACCATATGCAATTTTGAAAAATTCTGAGCCCCGTATCTATTTTATTTCTTATCGATACTCCTATTATTATAGTCGAGTTGTAGTAAATACATCATAGTAAAGAAAAGGTTATACGAGGCCGTACGAACTGCCAAGACGAACCTCATGTAAGTTAACCTCTGAGGGATCTTCCGTGATCGTACAGATCATAGAAAATGCCGCAAAACGCCCTAAAAGAAGACGGAGTGGCCACACGGTCTGTGTGTTCAACCGGTCCGCTTTTCGAACCCCTGACATGACAAATGAGCGCCTCACGGTTGGACGCCATACCCGAAAATGTCTACAGAATGATTACAAACTCTCATTACAAAACGAACTTGTCCGAAGAAGACTGATCGGGTGGGTTGTTTAAATTTTATAATCGATCGAAAATATTGTCATTGTTTTATTGCGGACTTATGCCAGCCCAATGTTTAAGCAATTTCAAAGAAAAGAGGGATTAGACAACTTATATATATTATAAAAACGAACATAGTCAATAAATGTTGATTCATGTTAAGTAGAATGGTCAAGTAAAATAAAAACCATGTGCAACTCTCGACTGGGTCTGTATTCTACATTTTGCGCCCCAAGTCCAGTTGCGCCCGTGATGGGCGTCTGCTTTACCACCCCTTTGAAACAGAGACGGAGAGAGTGTCTTGCGTACATCGTACGATTGTATAGATCGTTAACCCCTAATTGAAACCTGAGTGAACGATATAATGAATCGACTTCAAGTGTATTATTTATATTTACTTGAAGAAATGACCGAATATTGTATGCTATAAACAGTGTTTATTTATTTATGTACAAGTTTCAGATACGTTGCGACGGTCCTGACAGATAAGCGGATTGTTAATTTTAGATTTTTTAATGCGCATTCGCATAAAAAAAAAGCTTTATCCAAGCGTGATTGATTTATGTGGCTTTCTATTATTTATTATGATTCTAAGAAGACCACCAACGATCTAAGAATACTCCATATCTAATGGTTTTCAATCGGATACGGACAAATTTCATTATAATTTCAATGTTTATTTTGTCGTCGTTTGTTGATAATCGATGCGACGATTCTCTTTATTGTATTGTGTGAAAAAAAATCGTTCAAATATTGTGTTTCTTTAAAGAAATACAAATGATTCTTTGTGTTTGTAAATCTTGGTCGGACGTGTAGGGGTACCTTTACAGCACGATTCAATAATCTCTGCACTCAATGTGCCAGAACGCATATATGCGTGATTACTCATCATTTTGTGAAAATAAAATGGTTTTATTTTCTTTGAGGAAGAAACTATAGCGATATTTTTATTAATTAAGAAATTTTCATTTATTTTTTATTTTAGATGACTGAAAAGCTTGAAATCGTGTCAACTAGGACACATCCTTTTTTACCCCTTACACTTTATCAGCCTATAACTTTTTTAATTTTAATTTGTTTCTTTTTCTTTTATTTTTTTGTATATTCTGAAAATTTCAATAAGGTAAAAAAATGTATGTCAATAATATTTTTTGTTTCATTTTAACCAAATTGAAAAAACACCCAAAAGTTGTGCCTCTGAACTAGAATATAGAATACCCCATTAATATCCAAATTTATCATACATTTTACAAGATGATTCTATTATCTATTGAACAAAACAATAAACGACGAAAACAAATACCACAAAACAGTCCTTGAAATCCAAATTTTAGATTTGGAGATAGTAATGAACAGATACGTTGATCAAACAAATGCATTTATCGTTGATCAAACAGGTGTAAATCGTTATTTAAGCATGACACAAATGATAGCCCTGCCCTCGAGCAGATAATAATATACAAATAAATTCGACGTTCACTAAAATGTGTCGCAAAAGCTGGGTTGGAAAATCTTAAACTTAACATGATATCGACACGTTTTGAATACAATATATAGTTTTTTACACAGTTTGCGCGTATTTACAGCGGTTATCACGGATATAACGAGGGATCATTCAATGAGAATTATTGAAAAATACCATATAGCATACATAATAAATACATGTATAAATCAAATGTTCTATGCATTTTGGCCGTAAATTCTAAATTTCTAGATATTAATGGTGATTTAAATGCGCAGAGCGTAAACGGTAGCACTTTCAATGAACATTCCGAAGCATTTATAAAAACTGACTAAACAAAAATGAAGGGGTGGCTTTAAATCTTCATTCCTCATCCTCCAACGTCATTGACCAAGCGGATGGCGCAAACCGCGCGTTCAACAAACATTGCGAAAGACCGACAACAATTTGATGTGTTCTCATTTCATAGGATTGTGCAAATTTTCAATAATGTATTTCGAGTGGATGGACGTCTATGGTTTGTGGGTGACGATGATGGTGTGTCTCTTTGTCAAGTTCTGCTATTTATGTAGGTGGTCGCCGGCGATCCTAATAAATCAAAGTAACGTACAATTTTTTCGAGCGTTCCCCAGGCCCAACGTGTATTATTATCGAACATATGGTGCCATTCCAAATCGGACGAGATGCTTAATTCTCTTCCGAGAAAATTTGTTAAACGTACCCAAATTGCACACCATCAAGCATTATAATACAGCGCCAAACAAATGGATGCATAAAAACCGAGATTAAGTGCGTGGCAAGGAAAACTGCAAGCATTTCACGTTTATAACGAGCAGACTTAATGATTGCACCGCGATTTTGACGACCGAAAACATATCTGAATGAATACAAGCCATCAATATGTGTCAAAGTCTTATATTTTAAATATGTTTTTCAGTGGGATAACAGCAACTAGTGCAATTGGTATTTTAGTCTAAAATTTTGGAAAAATCGTTTTTGTATTTTTTTTCATATTTTCAAAGTTTAGATCTTTAAGAATATATTATATGAATGAATTTCAAAAATGTTGATTATTTACGGAGTTATAACTATTTTAGTAACGCAGCAACAAAGCCGATACTACTTTTTTTCTACACGGTTGACATAATATCTCAAGTTTCAATGAACTGATTTATTTCAAATTTGGTACAAATATTGTCTTTATAACCTTCTATTGTTTCTATCAGATTTATGTCAAAATTTTATTTTTAACTATTTTTAAAAAATAAAACTGTGAAAAAATAAGACCAAAAAATTTTTTTTTTTTAAATAAAAAAATCACCATTTTGTGAAAATATTATGTCGTTTATTTGTGGTAAGGATTATAGCGCCATTTTTTCTTGTTAAGAATATGTTTTTTAAATTTTGTTTGAGATGACTAAAAGTGTTAAAATCATGTTCACCAGAACACGCCTTTTTTTCTACCCCTTACACTTTACCAGCCTATAACTTTTTTAATTTTAATTTTTTTCTCTTTTTTGTTTTTTTGTTTGCTTTTAAAATACCACAATAAAAATCTGGTATAAAAATGTTTATTAAAAATATGTTTCGTTTCTTTTTTATCGAACTTTAAAAAAAACATCCGAAATTTGTGCATTTTATCTTTTGTGTTGTTTTTCAATTACAATATCACACAATACACACAAACACATTCTATGCACGAAAATGCGTAAAAAGAAAGTAGACGAATCCAAAAACTGTTAGAATCGAGTTTTAACCCATTTTTTGCAGGATTCCATATTGCCATATCTCCAGGAATCATCCGATGGGGATGTTCATTTTTAGCACGAATGGAAATCAAATGTTGTTATAGAAAAAAAAAGACACACAACATTTCTTAAGCGTAAGCTTAATTTATACAGCCTTCGAATTATGCATCACCATTGATGGCAATAGTGCATTCTTTGAACAGTGAGCGAGCACAACCTAAATAAAATAGAAAGGAGATAAGAGTGATGATCTGAAATTTTGACGTTATAAAAGCGCTCGATTCCGGAACGATAAAACCGCTATTTCTCCCGGAGTATCGATATATAAGATAACGGTTCGAAGTCCTGCTTTATTCTGTGATATATAATGACTTAATTAATTGCAACGGATGGAAAATGCCTGGAGAAATTGCGCCATTGGCGGAAAATTGATGATTTTTCGCATTGTTTAGTAAAATTGAAAAAAAACGATGTTACATATGAGGGGTCGGATATTGATGGTAAAAAATATGGCATGCCATTATTTTTTTTTTGAGTTGTATATGTGCAGATTTTTACTGTTATGCAGTTGACAATACCAATGAATGCGTTTAGCTTCCTGTGATTTCGTCATATTTTAAAATGATCTATGAATCACGAAATTTACTGTTGTTGAGCATTTTCTGAGGATGGTTGCCTCTTCTAAATTAATTCGTATGCAGAGACATTTGATATTTTGGAATGCTATTTTTCTTCTATTGGATCGTCGCGATTAAATTCAAAGAAAACATATTGACACTGACCTCTTGAACTGTCATATGAGCAGTTATAGAAAGAAGCCTTCCGCATCCGACGGATCTTTCTCAAGCTGTTCCACTATGCCCGCTTTTAAACACTTCTTGGATTCTCAAAATGATCCCACAAGGAGCACTGATCGCTGCGACGGACGGAAGCGTCGATTTTCACTGCTTTAGAGGAATCCTAAATGTTTCGTCACTCGTAAAAGCCATTCCATCGCCCGTGACCATGGTTCACCATATATGGCCAGCGAATCCCTTCACAGTAACGGTTGTTGCGGTCGAAGATTTACAAAACGAAGGAAGTTCTAAGAGACGTTCCCAAGGGGTTGCTTACCGCGGTCAGCAGCTTCCGAAGATGGACAATGTGGTCCTCACTCCAGTCTGCCGGTTCTGTCGACGCAGACTCTAATAACTAAGCTAAATACGAGTGGGCAGACTGGTAGGCCAGTCGAATAACCACGGCCATCCGAAGACGTGAGGCCACACTGGCAGCCGGTACCGAACTGCCCACCACCCACCTCCTTCTCGCGACCCACGAAACCTCCCGATGCATCTCTTTCTACCGAAGGCTGTGTAAGCCAAGTATTGACATTAGGCTGTAACATATCAAGCTGCTGAAATTGACATACTATACCTACCAATTCCGTTTGTTCAATGCAATATTTTGGCGTAAGTATCAATAGAACTTTCCTCCTGTGCATTCTGGGCAACCATGTCGTACACAACTTCTTGTAACCAAGTTTTTCCGACACAATAACATCAAGAAGACTTCAAGAAATATCAGGAAATTCCTCGTCGTCAATCATTTTGCACTTGTTCTTTAATTTTGTGGACAAGTTCATCAGAAATCATCAATGGTTTCTCATCAATACGGCCTTCTTTGGACAAAATTACACACTTCATGACATGCTGTCGACTCATCACATCACTACCATAAATTTCCACGAGCTTTCGATGGATATTTGCGGCGGTATTGGTAACAAAATGGCCGACAAACACGCGGGACCAAACAAATCGACGGTTCGGATTCCTCCTATATACCAAGCGCATTAACAAAAGACTATTAAAATTAATGTAAATTGTTTTTATTAAATTTATTATGTTTTGTAAAAGATATGGCGTTTTAATCCGAACAGTCATATGACATGCCCTAACAATATTAAATTTATTTTAATCCAACACGATCAGATATTTTTTGAACTTATTTAAAATAAATCTTTTAGCGCTTTAATATATTACATATTATTAAAAACTAGAAGATGTTTCTGATCTATTTATTCGCTTGTCATATTTTCGAGGGAAACGCTTAGAAAACTTATTATAATTGCACTCTACAAATTAAAAAATATATATTATTAATTCGTTTATTTTGTCTCATTTTTTGTGGGCGGAGGGGCGCTTAAAACGCTGCATTCAAATGGATCTAAGATGCTTATATTATTATTGCTCACATAAAATAAAAAAAACAAATTTTAACACAAGTTGTAAAATTTTAAATTAAAAATCATCCTTAAATCTCAACAGAGTGATTTTTAATGTTATTTTAAAATTTATCGAATAGTTATTGGAATTGTGTAATCGTACAAATGTTAATAAATTTGACGTAGTTATAATTTGGAGCAATGATGTCCACGTTTGTATTGATCGATAGCAAAATCGTTAAGGCCAAATGAAAGCTGACAGTTGGCGCGGTGTTTGACAGTTGGCCGTGTTGATTAAGTTCAGAAATGAAAGAAAGGCTCATCTTCAATGCGCACGACTATCAAATATGATGAATTGCAGCATATTTGACAGTCGACGCCCTTCGAGGGTCGCCACTGCACGTCGCCTGCAAATGGGGGCATCCGCATGGGGCGCAATCACACATTACAAATTGGATTTTGTCAAAATTAAAAATTACAATGGGAAGATTCGCTCGACTGCTCTAATAAAAGTGTGCGATCCTTCTGGGAAAGTTTCTATAATGTTCGAAGATGAGAATATCGCCATATTGTTCGGTTTACAGGCAGCCGAATGGAAACGAATCGAACAATTGGCAGAGACCGTTCCCGAATTATTCTATAGACCTTTCAAAAACGGTTTGAATGAAAGTTTTTCTGCTCAACAACAGCTATTTTATAGATTTTGCTACGTGAGCCAAATCAAGGAAGCTTTTTTCATATCGTACAAGCGAATGCCGAATGTTCGTAAAGGAGAAAAAACGATAGCATTTTTAAAAGTCAACGAATGCTCGCTTATAAATCCTAAATTACTGAATATGTTTGAGATTATTTAATAAAACTATTTTAACATCAGGCTCGTTTAAATACCAAACAATCCTGTTTATGTCCTATCCTTATTTATTGTGCCATATCCATTTACCTGATGTATCTGCTCTGAAAACTTTAACGACATAATTATTGTTACAAATCGGACATTCATAAATGCTCTGTTTGACTCGATTGATCATTGAGAAGTTTTAAACACAATTTAAGACAATCTGTCTCCCAAATGTATTAATGTAGTTGATATTTTTTCTTATTATGACAGATCATTATTCCGGGCAGCGATTGATAAAGTAAAAGTAGGACATCTGGTTGCTAATATTTTTGGAGAACAACGCACATAAACTAGATGAATCATTCCTCGTATACAGAATAAAAAATGTATCAATATTAAATATTTTCATTCTCTGAAGATTAATCTTGAATTTATATTTGAAAATTAATTTTTACCATCCAAAAGCATTTGTTTTATCTACTCGGCTATACAGCTCTTATTCCTCCAAATCAAATTGGCAATATATACGGGATCAGCGTGTTTGTTTCAAGGTTCCTCTTGTGTATTATTTCCAAATTATAGAAGATTCGCGCATGATAATTTATGGAATAGGACGAAATATACGTAGATAAGAGCATTGATGCATTCATAAACAACTCATACTAATTTCAAAACAATAATTATCAAATTGTGCTAAAGTTCACATGTACATAAATGTTTGTGATAGATTTATAAACATATCAGACTAAGACAACAAAAATTATATTACGCATCCATTTGAAGTCTCAATCTGAATTTTACTTCCTTCTGTCAACTGGCTGCGACTTTGTGGCTAATGCTGACGACTTTGCCCTAAATTTTTGTGGAAAGACGAGCAAGGAAATATAATAAATGTGCAATATTTTCGCGCTACAAAATATTGATCAAACACAATTGATTTTTCTAATGTGATAATGAAAAATATTACAAAATGTTTATACATTTATTTCACAAATTACAAAAATTCCGAAATATTAAACTGTTTTCAGGGGATCCTCGTCTTTCAGACTCACTTTAACTTTAACTTTATTCTCCAGAATTTTTTCCAATTTTTTTGAAAAGTCTCGAAGAAAACCACGCTCCGAATTAGAATGGTTGGTCAAAATTACGGACGTACCACAATGCACTGCATCCAAAACTTCGTGATGACCCATCTCGCCTACGAAAGCAACAAAAATATTTAAAATTATTCATTAGATCTACATAAATAGACATTTCAGATGCTTCAGTGTAGTAAATACACCATAGTATAGGAAAGGTTAATAACCTTCTTTTAACTTCAAAAATATAGGGTCCAAATGTACCCTAACACAGATTTAATAAACTATCAATTAAGATAAAATAACTATTTGTCAAGACTTATATCTTAAAGAAACGAAAATATATATTGGGTGTGTGAATAAGTTCCTGCCGTTTCACCATCAGATGGCGGTATAACAATTTTGTGCATATAGCTTAAGCGGTGACGCATCTATATTGAAGTATTATAACAGAGCTTCAAAATCAGTGTGCGCCATTCCGTTAAAAAGACGAATAATTAGAAACATTGCTTGATGAAGATCTAAGTCAAATGCAAACTGAACTTGCAAAACAACTTTGACAACAGTTTTGAAACGTCTGGCGTATCAGACTGGTGATGCCAAGCAATAGCATCGATGCTAAAGCGGAATCCAAGTGGTTCCAAGATCATATTCTTTATTTCGAGGGATCAGCTGGTATTATGAGCTGCTCTGACTCAACCAAACCATCACAGGAGATCTCTACCGAAAACAATTGATGCGTTTGAGCCGATTATTAAAGGAAAAGTGGCCACAAAATGCCCAAAGACGCGACAAGGTGATTTTGCAGCATACTAACGCTAGGCCGCATATCGCATCAGCGATTAAAACCTATCTGGAAACGATGAAATGCGATGTATTCTACCGATATTGCTCCTTCCAATTACCATTTTTCCAATTGATGGCCTTGCTGAGCAGCACTTCTTGGCAATATGGGCAAACATAGTGACTAACGACGAACAATACTTACGTTTGCATTGCTTTTTTAAAATAAAAGATTTATTTTCATGAAAAATGGCGGGAACTTATTCACACTCCCAATAATAAAAATGTAAAGCTCTCGGTTACCGGTCAAGTACAAATCTGCTTTTACTCCACGAAGTAAAGATGCCCCAGAGCCTGCACAAATGGCCACACTTTTTATTATAGAGGATACGGAGCTATCCCGAGCTAACGCCAGCTGTACGTGTTTTAATCCGGTATGATTTTTAACAGAAACGATGATATCCTCTAGCTTAGTTGGATTCGTTAATTCACACAACCTGTAAATTATACAATTTTATTTCAGAATAGAAAATAAAGCATGTTTCATATTGTCTATATGCTTTAAATACCTTCCAGATCCGGTATCAGGCAGTAAGCCTATTAAGATAAAATCTCTTTTATGATCAGGTAAACTATCAGCTAACCAATCATTCACTCCTCCGCTGACCGAATCCCAACTTGTATGTGGACTATAAACGGCAATGCGCTCTTCTAAGCATCTACTTACTATACGTTGCTTCCATGAACTAATACAAAATTGATGACGCGTTTATTTTTTGCATTATTAATCAAACGTCAAAGATAGACACGGAAAAAACAATTACTCTTGTGTGACTCTTTTCAACGACGAGAATATCGGTGGATGATATGATACGATCATGTCTGCGCCGTCAGTGACTGCTTCGTCCATAACGTCTTCCGTCAAATCATTTGTAAGCAAAATATTAGAGATTGTTCTGAAAACATATCGAAATATTAAATCGACGTAAATGCATTTTAACTATATTTATCCGTAAACTATCAAACCTGGGAGTGAAAGGTTCGATAAGTACACCGGTGTTATCCCATTTCTCCGATAAACTCAACGGAGCAAATTCTTCCAATTTGTTTATTACGTTTTTATAAGGAATTCCACCGATCTTATTATCCGCCATATGTCTTTTGATAAAGCGAGCCCCGTTCCAGAGATTTCTAGTATTTTTCACTGCAATTAATCCTTTCACTACGATACTATACGTCATTTAACTCCCGATATTGACGTCCGTCACTGAAATACAAGGATAATATATGTAAATGTTAGAAACATTTTTTTAAAAAAAGATGATATTTTAACTGTAAACTCTGTAATCGAATTCCATTGATAATTTTGAATAAAATTATTCATATTTACAAGAAGAAAACACGCAATAATAAACAAATATTTTATTCCATATATTCATACATACCGAATTTAAAAAAATTACATTAGTATTGTAAAATAATAATATATACATCATGTAAAAAACCTACGAAACCATTTAAATTTATGTCAAACGAAGCTGCATTATATTGTATGAATTAATACAGACGAAAGCAGATCAAATTGGGGCTATTCGCTTTTATTTTAAAATGTGTTTTATATAAATTATTTGAGACTATACAAATTTAATTGATACAAACATCAATTATAGAATTTATTTCATATAAGGCATGGTTTAGCATTTGCTAATGATTTGGTAACTTTTTTGGGATTCTCCGGGATGAGAGCTCAAGCTCCGAAGCCGTAAGTTCAAATCGAGAGATCATGGATATGTACAGCATAGTAAAAGTAGACAAATACGTTGAAAAATTGGAAGTCATGGGTCCTAGCTTACACTGGGTAATTGCAGGATGAAAATAGAATTATTTTGAAATAACAAACATTTCTCTTTATGAAAACATTCTTACACTGTACATACAAGTTGTGTTCATTAAGTAATGCGAACAGACGCGACGATACAACCACGGCGCGTTCTAATCCGCTGGGCTAGATTGAGGGGGATGTGAGCTTTAAAACGCGTCCTTGAAAAGTTGTCTTCGAGTTGTCGGATAATCAGGACATGTGTTTCTGTGAACATCTTTTCAAGGCTATAAGGCGCAATAGATTGTTCTGTGGCAAATGGAAGTCCACCATTGAAATGTTAATATAAATTCACCAGGCATTTGGAAGTGATTACAGACATCCATTTGTACATGAGAAAGCTGTGTGCAAGTTGGGTGCTGTGTTTGCTCACAATGGAACACAAACAACGTCGAGTGTTTGGCGATGTTTTACTCAGCTTGTATGAATCAACTCCAAAGGTAGAGTTTCATTTTGGGATGCGCATAGGATAATCAAGATATTTTATCCACATCTTATGCGTTTTTTTTGTTAGGTCGGGTACTTCTACATATTTTTTTATAAATTTGGCCGCATTATATATTGAACGCACTCGAAATAATTTTATTAATAATTCTAATCCAGTAAAATTAATTCGGGAATCCTGCAAGTTTTTCTAAAAATAAAAATTGCTAAACAGTGTTTATACATTTTTCTTAAAACTATTCAATATATTTCCATATTTTTATATCTCCGTCGTCGCTACAGGACACAAGTTGATTTGGACTTTTAGGATTCCATTTGACAGCGTTCACGTCTTGAGTGTGAGCTCCGTGTTCGGCACAAACTAATTCAAAACTTGGTTCGTTCGGCTTAGAATCCTCGGTTTCTTTGAAGATTCTTATTATATCGTCGCCGCACGCGGTAGCTATTAAATCATTTCCATGACACCAAGATACGTCATAAACTGTTCTCGTGTGAAAACCTGAGAGGGTGCAAATACATTTCCACACTGGTAAATTGTCCGGTGTCGCTATTCCTTCTAGATTGTTCGGCAAGTATTCTTTCCAAATTTTTACAGTGCGATCGTCGCTTCCACTCGCTATGCGATCTCCGCTTTTATCAAAACTCAAACTCCAAACGGTCGATTGATGCGACTGTAGCGTGCTAACACAAAACCAATCACTGTCCGAATGATCTTCTTTGAAAATTTTTATTGTATTGTCATACGAAGCTGAAGCTAATAAGTCTTTAGATGGATGCCAAACGACCTACAATAAAATTAAACAATCCTTAAATATTTGATCGGAATAAATGTACAAATAATAATGCGATTGTTAATTTTATCACATAAGATAACCTTTTTGACATCTTGCAAATGAGCGTTGAGCACAGCCGCACATTCAAAATCATTATCGCCGACCACTTCCCACACCCAAACGGATTTATCCCGGGAACAAGTCGCCAAGAGCTGACCGGACGGCGACCACGAAACACTTTTGACTTCGTTTTCATGTCCTTCCAAAGTCGCATTGCATTCGAACTCCCCTTGGAATAAACGACGATAAAATTAATGAACACAATCAAATTATTACATTATAATTTTAAGGCGTTAAAATAAAACCTGATTTTTTGTCCCAAATGGCAGTCGTCCCGTCGAAACTGGCGGATGCTAAAAAATCTCCAGACGGACACCAAGCCACTTCTCTTATGGTGCGCTGATGTCCATCAGTCAAAATTGTTTTATTCACCCAATTTTTTCCATCGTATCCCCAAATTCTAATCGTTTTATCTTCGCCGCAAGTGGCGAGTAAGTTTCCCAACGGATGCCATGCCACATTCCATACGCGTCCTTTATGTCCGGATAAACATTGTTCGAGTTGAAGTTTACCCATAGTCAACTAAATACACTGACGCTTCAACTGTAAAATACTTATCTATTCATACATGGGAAAAAATAACACATGCATCTTAAAATCGACGGATATAACTCAAAATTTATTTTTATCAATGCACAAACTTTGCTAATACTTTGCTCATCCTCTGTCACTACAGATTATTTTATGTACAGTATTAAAATAATATTATCAAATTACAATGAAAATTATATCACATATTTCATTAAAATAAACATCTTTCGAGCCGTATTGGATCGGGCCCGAATGGCAGCCTACCCGTCCGAAGATGTATTTCGTTAAAAATACAAAAATGAAACAAATAAACGATAAAATAGTGATTATATCTTTGAAAATCGATCACGAGTTCACAACATCCATCTTAACCTCAAATCTTAAATACGCTGTAAAGACGAAAAATGAATCATTTTATGCGAGTAAATAATAAACTTACACAGAATAATCACAAAATTAGACGCAATATATTCAAGACTTAAGCAAATGTCAAAACGTCTACTCGATCGCACGAATTGAAACAGTTTATGGCCGTTATATCGTCCTTTTAACAATGACTAAAGAAAATATTTTTTTATGAATTTAACCACTTAAATGCCCACCCCGTATATATTCGCATAATTCTTTACTTACTCAAACTGTATTTTTTTTTTTACCTCATTTGAGATGAGAAAAATCGTTCAATTTGATACAAAACAACGTGTGTATTCGTAATTTAAAATTTCTTCAAAATAAATGTATGAATTAATTTCATTTTGGAGCAAAATAATCCTCACTTATTTAATAAATTAATTGGCTTTTTTGAAAAATACATTTTAACAGCAGCTATTTTTTAATACACATGATAATAATAAAATAACTAAAAAATATATAAAATACAAAAGCACAATTATAATGAAAATACGCAAATAGTGTATTTAAATAAGTGTATATTAAAATTGGATCCCTAAACAGTTCATTATTATTATTTAGATTGATCCAGATTGACGCTTGAATACGAAGTCCAATAAAAATATGCAATTAAAAAAAAGTATTTTTTATGATAAAAGCATTTAGTTTTTGTAAAATATATTACTTATCTGCTTATTAAAATCCAATTTTTATTAAAAAAATATTCTATAATGTGTTTGATAGGGTTTCTGGTAAGTTTTTTACTTATTTTAAGAAATAATTTTGATATCTGTTTTAAAAAAATATTTTATTACATCTCTAAAAAATTGGATACGTATTTAAATATAAATAGCGAGTTTATGCTTAATAGAATACGTTTTTTTTTTGTGGTAAATATAAATAAAGAGGTTAATATATTTTCTATAGAGGAGATTGACGTATATATACGGTAATGGCAGTTAAGTAGTATAAATACACATGTAATTTTTTTCTTTTATTTAGAAAGAAATGAAAAACGTAAGTCATAAATAAAATAAATAGTGGTAATATTCGAATAGAAATTGATTTCGAATTTAGTCGTCAAAAACAACATGCTTAAAAAAAAAAGTGTTTAGATCTAAAGTTAATGACGCAAGGCGACTTGTCCGGACAATTTCGCGCCAGAAACGATAATGGCGTTGCTCGTCTTTGTCGAGTGCGCTCATTAGAGCGTTCCGTCTTCCAGTTCAGATCGTTTTATTATAAGTCGCACTTGTAGTTTTATAAATAGTTATAACGAATCGCAGTTCGAGTGTAATTATAGATGACGTTTTTCGATATCGACATGTGAGATATATTTTCGCAGAAGCGTATAGAAAAACCGAAAGAAAAGACAATGGAGCCAATATTTAACGACGCAAAGTTAACCAAGGCCGAAATGTTTCTTCTGATTGAAAAAATCATGGATAGCGACAACATTAAACAGGAACAAATGTGCACGATAGTCGAACTGCTCAACAAAAATTTGCTCCGTCAAGATAATACAAATCGAATATTGAAGATATTCGGTATTATTTTTACTAAAATCAAGGTAAATATATTAAGCTATACTTAAATATGAATATATATTTAGAATCGCAGTCAATCGAAATATATTTATCGTAGATATCTTGTTATTTAGAAAAATGTATTTAATTAAGCTTTAATCGTTAATTAAAGCTTGTGATGTTCTTTGGTTTTTATGATGCTTTAACACTGTTATTAAATAATTTATCTCGCGGAACTAAAAATCAACGATAGTATCTTGTTTAAAAATTAACTTTATAAAATAATCTTTAATTGTTATTTGTAGATCAAAATCATAATTTTAATGCTCATTATTTATTAAGAAAAATGCTCATATTCTTAGGCCTTAATTTAATATTTAGCTTGAATCAAATTTTGATTGAAGCTTGGTTATAGTACTTCAATATAGACGCAGAAACCACTTAAGCTATACGTACACAATTGTTATACCGCTATCTGATGGTGAAACGGCGGGAACTTATTCACACACCCAGTATGTATCTTATTTTTGTTATAGGGTGGCATGTATCCAGAATTTCCACTGCTATCGGAGACTGTAAAATCAGCAATGAAAATGCTCGTAAAGGTGATTGAAAGTAATGAACCACAAGCCGAACGGAATGAGGCTATCATGAAATATTTAGAATTTCTCTTAGACACTCCGGAAAATATTTACAAAAAGGCGAGGGCGGAGCTCTCCCCGTTAATGCTGAAGCTTCTTGATTTATATTTCGATACATCCGCTCCGGAAAAGCCATACCATAACATGGTCCGTATTTCACAATGTTAATATTAATATTTTTAATGCTGCAACATAATAATAAAATTCATCATTTTAGGTATTAACATTTTTTAAGAAGCATTTATGTAGCCTTTCTGAAAAAGAGCAGAAAGATTTCGTCGAAAGTGGTCTACATGTGTGGTTGTCATCTATGACGAACCATATGTTCAAAGAAGATCCAAATTTTTCCAGAAAATTGAGCATTGACGTTGCTGCAGATATTTTGCCTATTCTTTTGAAGACAAAATATCGAGATAGCTTGCATTGGCTGCGATTATCCAAGAATTTTCAAGACTCCACAAAGTAAGAATTCACTTGTTGTGCAGGGTCTTTCAATAAGGACGCTCGATTTTTAAATGCAAATAAAACAAGGCGTATGTGAGATCCTGTATTTTTAAACAATATTGATGCCATTTTTCTCATTGAAAACAAATATTTATAGGTATCCGAAGGTTTTGTTGGATCTGCTGAACAACAATGACCCGTCGTGGTGTCGTCTCTGGAGGTTCGTGATACAAATATTGGGGACTGAACTGCACAAAATCGGTGGTTCCATCAATCCATTGCTCTTCGTCCTCCAGGAAGCGTTCAAGAAGGGCATTTCATTCAAACTGGAAGCGTTTCAATGTTTAAAAACTCTAATTGATAATTTCGCCCTCGATAATAAAGTTTTGTTTAATTCAAGTCGCATCAAAGTATTGTCAATAGCTTTCGAATCGAACAACGCCAAGACGGAACAGGTTGCACTCTTAAAATTCGGCATATGGTGGTTCCTCATAACTCTCCTGCGCCCGAATATAAAAACGCATGCTTCTTTAATATTGCTCCCATTCTTAAAATTCTGCTTCAGCGATCCCATAAAACATCCACCACCCAAATACAACCGGACGTATCCCGGAGAATTTTTTGCATCGGTGCAGAAAATTGCCATTAAATCTTTTGTTGAAATATGCGGACACTCAAATTGCTCCAATTGCACCGGAGACGGATTTAAAAAATTGAGCCAACCCATCCTAGACAGTGAACTATTGGAGCAACATCATAATGCATGGATCCATGCATTGAAACAAGTCACCGTTTACGCCAACACGCATATGCTCAAAGTCGATAAAAATGACCTCGAGGAATCGAAACAGAATTTGAGATGCATTTGGGAGTCTTTCGTCAAAATTGCAGCTGATGTTAAAAACAATCAAACCTTCAATACCATCTTCAAAAATATAATGAATTTATTGGCATCATTTGTTGAAGTAAGTAGTACGAGATTGAGGAGATAAGGCGTGACGTTAAAAATAAAATTACCAATTTAATTCCAACGATGTTCTTAATTTATTTTCAGGAACACGCCGAGAACGCACTGTTTGCTGAGACACTGGTGACGTTGATTATTCCGATCGTTGCAAACAGAGGATATTCTGTTACAGTTTTGAACGATCCTAATGTTAAATTGTCGGACAATTTAACGCCGATAAAATACTTAATCAAACTGATTTTAACGCCGAAACTTTATCATAAGTATGTACCATTTAATTTTTTTGTCATATAGCATGAGCGAAATGGCGTCCCAACATGATTTGCGCAGATTCAATTCGCCAGATTGACAGTGATAACTTCTGTAGCCCACTTCTGACACCAGTGGAATCTGCATAGATAAACTGCACCATTGCGTTGGAATGCCATTTCGTTCAAGCCACAGTTATTTGGTTTAGTGTCACAGTAGTAAGATTTTATTAGCCCTATAAGAGAGCCCCAGTTACCGACAACGCATTTAATCATTTCCGTCTGTCCTGAGCATCCTCTCTCTAATTGTCCAGGAATAAACGTGCGGGGTCTTTTCCGATAGGTCTGCTGCCATTCAGTCCCGAATCTAATATGGCTTGAGGAATTTTATGAGCCGGCATCGGAATCTGATGAAGATTGTAATCGATGCTTCTCTGTACATGTCCATGACTTCTTGATTTGACCTCATGATTTCGGAGTCTGAGGCCTCGTCCTGGAGAGGTCTGAAAAATGTTCTTTGCTGCCTCCAATGCAATATTAAAAAGTTATGGGGAGATGGCATCCCTCGGCTGACTCCCATCATCACTTCTAAAGGATCCAACAGGGCACCGTTGAAGCATACTACACTAATAGATTCGGACACGCACATCCTTGACAGCCTCACCAACTTACCCATGATTCCCATCTCCAACATGGTCCTCCAGAACTTTCATTGGCATTCAACCGTTGCCCAAATATTTATGTTATTGTTTAAAATCCATTTTACATCACAAGTGATGATGAGATTTAAAAATGGAATTTCATCATTACGAATCACTAACAAAGAACACACCTCTTAACGAAGAGGTCCCTACTTATCCGGTTCTTTAATCTTTTCTATTAATTGCAAAACTTTTAATTGTCGGCAATGAACTTGCGCGGTCATTGTTTCTTCCGGTTTCATTAAATCACAGCGAAATATTGACCACATATCTCACTACATACACATGATAAACTTTTTTATAGTCAATCCGGGCTTACGGCCGGGGTTGGAATTGGGCGTTCTTTTCGAGAAAGCCATCAAATTTTTCTCTATATTATCGTAAATGACCCATGTTATCACAAAGGCGTAGCACGTGTTTCGTTGCTCATTTTCGTAGAAACTCGTAAATGTTCATACTCTTTCATCATAAAATTTAGGCATAATTAACTGAAATCGCTATCATCGGATAAGATATTAAGATCTTTCGTCAAAGATGAGATGACTTTCATTTGTGTTGTCTTGAGAGCAGGCGTTTGTTTTGATAATCGAGATACTCACATCATTCTTATCGTTGATTAATTTTGTTATTCCCCTTTGACTATTCTGGAGTGGCGTCATTAGCCGAGTATCACCACTCCTTTGCAAAATCTACTCCTTCAGAAGTAAACTGGCAGGCTTGCACGGTAACCCTGTCCTTTTATTTTCGCAACACAATAATAGGCTAAAATAGCTGAACAACCGAAAGCAGATGCCATGCAAGTTGAACATCAAGAAATGAACGAATATTGTGTGCTATCAATAGTTTTAAGGTTCATTTATTGAACCTGGTTTATTATCAAGCTTGTTACATGCTGCGGCAGAGCTGACAGAAAAGTGATTATATTAGCGTGTATGTTCTCCGATGTGAAAGGGTTAAATGGCCGAATGGTATCCCAGTCCTTGCGATATCTTCTCGATTGTTTACTGTGGATTTGACTCGATTAAGAATTTTGGTGTATCGTTATTAAAATTTGTATATCGTCCTTTTCTCGGTTCATCTCTTAACTCCTACGGGAGTACTGTCGGAGTCCCTCCGTTATCCCCTCCACTATTCAGAAAGAGCACTCTTGTACATTGAAACTCGGAGACAGACAGAGACAGAGAGAACTTAGCGCAGTTCGGGAGACTGAGACGGAGAGCTTCCCCGTATGCATCGCACAATTGTATAGATCGTTAGCCCAAATTTATCGACCAATAATGATTTTGTTTTCAAGTGTGACTTCATCGATTTTAAATTTGCTCACTAACGAAAAGGTCAATCCTTAGTTATATTAATTGCGTTCTTGTTTTTTAGAGATACCATGAGTAAAATTCAAATTGATTTTAAAAACCTTGTCGAAGTGGGTTTGCTGTCAGGGCCAGGTGAATTCAGCTCTTGGATTATAGATGAACTTACTCCTAATAATCACGGGCCGCTCTTATGGTGCCATCTTACTGATGCGGTAGTGAGGTGTACTCATTTTCAACCGACTGTTGAAATCGCATCAAAAATTCTTAATTGGCCCATCGAAAAATATACGGATGATTTGAAGGTATGTTTATGTATTCTTTTGATCATATTAAATTTAAATGTAAATTTAAAAATCTTACAAAATGCTGCGTATAGAAAATTAGGTGAAGTACACAGGACATAGTATACGCAGCGGCACAGAGGCTTAAAATTTGGCTTGAATCAAAAATTTTCGCCCCAGGTGGCTACAATAGCGATTTTAAACATGTTTAAGATCATTTAAAACATTGAGTTTGCCCTAAATCATCCCAAACATGATCGATTGGGTTCCTATCAGGATTTCAGGCTTGAGACGGACATTGAGCGATGTGAGGTCGGGTGTTCAAAAATATCACTGCCAATGAACCCTGCATACGGCAAAGAACTTCTTCAATGTACCGTTCAGTTATAAGACTTCCATTGATGACTTCGTTTTTTTCTTTTAGGCCATGGATATTATTACTTCATGGAAAAAAATGTATAATTCTCAAAAGGGCAGAACTAATAAGAATAACACTGTATGCCAGCTGGACGATATTATCTTAGATACGCTTTTAACGGCGTACAGTGATAATATTTCTACAAATAATTTGATGTTTTTGAATTTACTTCCTGTAGTCTTAAAGAAACAAGCCGAAGATCAACCAGGTATTTCTTTCCCGATTGCATATAATGCATTTATTTTAATATTAGCAACCGATGATTATAAACGGCTTCTGAACGCTCTCATTGTAAAATGCTCGGTATTAAATAGACTCGATCTATGACCCGCTCTCTGTAATCTTGGTACTTGTAGCATAAAATTTACCTGTACTGTAAGGCCGGAGAGACATTAAACACCCGGAAATCATGTTTTTATGAAATTACATTTGCGTTTTGTAATTTAAGCGAATGTATTTTATAGAAATTTGATTTCCGGTAATGATATTGATGTTTTTTTGTTTTTTAATGGGCATTGTTTAAGTTTGCATTGCTTATAAATTCACAATATCAACATATTCAAATACAATGGGCAACATAGATTAATAATGCTTTGCTATACAAATGGGACTTGATGTTTCTTTAGTAATATGAGGTTGCTTGATATTTTGTATAAGAACACTTGTGAATATTAAAATTGTGAATCCATATGAATATATTTATTTTTTGTAGGCCATATTGATGTTACGAGACGAGCATTAACGGAATTCAAAAATTGTTTGAATGTTTATGAAGATAAAAAAATCACAAACTTGCAGCTTATAGCGCTTTGTGAATCGTTAAAAGCTTTCAGATTTATTTTAGGGCTCTGTAATACGTTTTGTGTTACTCCGTCGTCTGCAGACCTTCTTATTATTACAATTAACAGTGTTTTGAAAATTCTCAAATATTATTTTACAACTGATTACATGGTAATTATGAAAATATTTATTGGGTGTGTGAATAAGTTCCTGCCGTTTTTCATGAAAATAAATCCTTTATTTTAAAAAAGCAAGCCAATTAAAGTGTGTTTGGAAGGAGGGGGAAACGGAAGGTCTCCGATAGTACTACCGTAAGAGTTAACCATTCTTTTCTTTCTTACTATCACTGCCTCGCGTTGGCCGCATCTTAAACTGAACGGCAGGTGATCAAGTTCCAAACTGAGACAACATATCTTTGCATCACGCTAACGGAGAGGTGCTCTTTTAACCAGCATGTTGTTGACGTTATGTCCAGGGCGGCATATGCCTTTGGAAAAATATCTAGATTGTGTGGTGCAGAATGGAGAGAGTTTGCGGATTACATACCAGGCAATCTATGGGTCCATAGCCACCTACGTGTTTAGCGCTTGGCTTTCGAGGGAAAAATAAAACTATTATGATAAAGCTAAACACTATGCAGCGACTCCCGCTGCTCTGTATTACCGCCGCTTACTGCTATGTAGCCTTTCTGTCCTTGCTGGAGTATTTCCGCTTGATCTCCAAATGCAGCTCAGTGCAGTCAAGTTCAATAAGATGAGAGGCCGAAATATTGTAATGGGTTGGGGATAGTAGATTAGCCGGAGTGTCTATGCAACTACCCGCATATGAACGCAGAACATCTGTCAGTGTGGCGTCCGAGAGAGAGAAGCTCTTATGACGTGTCCAGGGTCCATGTTCCGGACCAGTAGGACACTGATTTAGTGACCAGCCCCCGCACCTTCAGCGCTTTTAACTCCTTCTGTAGGAGTTTTGGAGCCATTAGCGAAATTAGTGGTTTCTATGGGGCTTGGCTACTATCACTGTCTCGCTCAATGCACTTGGTCATCAGATTGATTTTTAATAAGATAATGCAATAAAATTCCCAGCAAACATGGTTTACTTGGCACAAAATTTTATATTTTTCATAACGGTGAAACGGCAGGAATTTATTCACACACCTGATGCTATTCAGATATTTAAAATAATCCTTGATTTTTAATTTTTTTTTTTTGTTCCAGGATTTTATTAACATGGGTCTGGAATTCTTTAGTCATTTAAATTTGTTGTTAGACACGTTAAATAATTTTGATATTCCTTTATATTCTGATCAGATAATGAAAAACGTTATTGAGTTGGTGTATGTTTTAAAGAAGAATGTTAAAGATATAGATATTGCTGTAAAATGTCCGAAGCTTGAAGCCAAACTGAAAGTGCACGAGGCCATGCGTTTATCTGAAAGGCTTCCAAAAGAAATTACTGCTGAATCTAAAAATGTGATAAAATCACCAGCAACACCAAAAATCAACAAGAAAAAAGCCCCATCAAAATCAAAAGATATGGAAGAGTTTGTCGTTATTAAACCTTCGTGGAAATTTGATCCTAAAAATTTGACTGAACACCAAAAAGATGTGTTGAAGCGCAGGAGAGACGACATCCCGGCTCTGTATGAAGATCTTTCACAATCGCAAGATGAAAGTTTAATGAAACTGTGGAAACCACCCGGTTACAAATCAGACAGTCAAGGCGATTCTTCAGTCAGTCAGAGTATATCCAGCGATGTAGTTGTTGCTGATAAAAAACCTTCTGAATCGAATAATATAAAGATTTCTAAAAGCGTAAATACAAAATCCGTTTCAAGTATTAATAATTACCTCATAAAGGGAAACAATACAGATGTATCTTCAAATAAAATTAAATTATCAGATTCTACTTTCCTGGTCAAAGCAAATGAAAATAGCGATATTATTAAAAACGGCAGTCGAGCATCTCAAATGATACATTTATGCCAAGTAGAAAATAGTGAAAAACCTTCGATAGAAAGTTTGAATAATAACGGTAAATCTTCGGAAACGTCCATCAAATTGAAATGCAATATTAATAACGCCAAAATTATTGTCAAAAATACTTTTGATAAAGATGCGTATAATTCCGTTAAAGATACGTCCCTGAACACATCCGTTTCAGTCGTTACTAATAAATCGTGCGAGCAGTTGAAAACGAAGGATTCGAAAAACTCATCGAATCAAAATGCAAATAGTCTACCAATGAAAGAATCCAATCTGAACGCAATCAAAGAGAAGGAGCCCAGTCCGAAAGCAAATATTGATTTTGACAAAACCGACATAGAAAATATTGAACAGAACGATCCGATTCAATCGCCGGCCTCTACCCAAAAGAAAAGAAAGTCTCTTCTAGCTAGACTTAACGAAAATATGAAGAATTTAAACGGTTCTTTCGACAAACAAGATAACACAGAGAAAGTGGATAATTTGTCGATTACTGATATAGGAAACGAGACAAATATAATAAAAGACGACTCGGTATCAACAGATCAAACAAAACTCAATAATTATGTAACAACCAGCGCCGGCACTACTCGTCCAAGTCGAGTAAAGAGAAAACCGAACAAGTTTATAGTCGACGAAGGTTTCGATACAAAAAAAAGAAAATGCGCAACACCCACTAATAATGATTCTGAAATTTTGAGCCAAGATAGCGATACCAAAACTGAGACCATCCCAGGGAAGAAAGTCGATACTGCTCCGGTTCTTGCTCCGTTAGAAATTTTAAATACAAACAATGAAAGCGACTGTCCATCTCCAGAAGTCGTTACATTGAAGATTAAAAAAAAGAAGTCGAGACTCATTAATCAATTGGCAATTGATACCAACGAAGGTCATCCGTTGATGAAATTGAATAAAACTCCAAAATCATCATCGAACACCCGTAACACTAGACGCTCTATACATATGGCAGACAATTCCAATGCGAAAAACACGAGCGTATCGAAAAACAAAAAAGAACCAGAACAACAATCCATCTACTCTCAAGAAACTCCTGTCTTTGACGAATTACCTAAAAGTATTTTTTCTCAAGATACTGAAGTCGTACCGAATCAGCTAAAATGCACAGAGAAAAATGCGCCATTACCCATGTCTATCGAATCGGGCGATTTAAACGAGCCGTCTGAAAATAATACTGAAATTGTTAAGAAGGAAGACGGGCTCAATTGCAGTCCGGATTTTATTGAGAGTAGTCAAGAAGAAGTTTCGTTCATCACAACGCTGAAATTATCAATCTCGAAAACAAAGGAAATTAATCCGAATAAAGACGAGACTGAATCTAAACCCGAAACTGTACACGCAGGCGGTATTCCAAGCACCGAAGAAGTAATTTTGTCCTCGCAAGAAATTGCAGAAGCTGATACTGAACCTCTAAATGTAAACAAAATAGATGATAATCCGCAGAAGGAATTTAAAAATGCTATCAGTAATGACGAGGAACCCGTTGTAATAAACGACGCAAAAGAGGAATTGGAATGCACAAAAGAAACTGCAAAGATTGAGAGTATTGCCGCCGAATCTACGGAAGATGATATAAAACATGAAGAAAAATGTATAAATAATAAAATCGATGATGTTCCCAGTTGCTTCAATAACAGCATTATTTCTTCTCCGTGTAAAGAGGACACCATCGAGAGAAATTTGGAACTTTTCAATGACACTATTGATTTATCCCCGATAAAAGGAATTACGTCTTCTACTGAGCATTCTCCTATTAGTAAAACGTCTCCAGATAAAGCCGATAATACCGTAGCGGATGTTCCGAAACAAATTATTGATAATTCCTTGATTGACAATGAAACTAGTATTAAGAAACCTGGCAAATATATTACTTCGCCGGATCTATTTTCTAACGAGAAAGTTAGTCCTGTTAAACAAAATATCCAAATGACTGAGGTTTCACCGCCTAAAACTTCCATCGCTTTACCCACGCCGATTACTAAGCCACCTTTGAGAAACAGTTGGACTTCGATGATGCACGCCGGAAGCAGAACAGCGCAAATGATTAGACTGTGTATAAGCAACGATAAAGAGCATGATACTGAAAATGAGGAGTCGTCGTCTATTAATAAAAAAGATAATTCGCCAATAAATACTTCCACTTCAAAGAGCTTTCTGAATATCGAAAATAAAGACGTTGGAAACAATCAACCTCTTTTAGAATTCAGCAAAATCATCCCTTGCTCGACGGCAAGTCCAGTCGGTCCAATTCTTAAAAGGAAATTTGAATCGGACGATAATACAATGTCGCCGTCATCAAAAGTACGCTTCATTCTTTAATCATGACATGCGATACATAACAATGCGTTTATTAATATGTCCTTTTATTTTTCAGAAAAAGCGCGTTAGTTTTCACGATCCGCCAGTTTCGACGATGATGAGCGTGGAGAAATATATCAACCCGCGAACAGTGAAGTCGCCGCAGTTGCAGAGTAAAATTTTGAACGGCAAAAATGAGACGAGCTCGCCTCGACCGCATCGACTTATCGTAGTCAAGAGCTTAATTAAGACGATAGAAATAGAGGCTGCACGTAATACTTTGGCGTCTGAAGAAATCCTCCCTATAACGAGAGAATCTTCAGAGTTGGAAAATTCTCCGATGCCGCTCGTTAGCGATTCTCAAATTTCAGATATTTGCTCGTTAATCGTAGATTCGCCGAAACCGTTGAACATAATTACGAATCACTTGCTCGATGATAGTCTTCCGGTTTATCCGAATTTAGTGAATTGTCAAGCGTGCATAAGCGAAATATCGTCAGATTTATCGTCGCCTCTGTGGAAAGATAATTTTCTTAAAGAGATCAAAGAAAAATTATCAACTATTGGAGACGTGGCAAAACTGACGGAACTCGAAGTAAATAGATTGCCTTTTAAGTCGCCTAAACTTGAGACCGTCAAGAAAGCTTTGAGTCTTTACGAAGAAAAGATGAAACTGGTCTCGGAAAATGCCGATAACAGCGATGTAGATATTAATGTGTCTAAATCATCTAACGAGGATAAAACAACACCGCTATCAGATGTAGAAAATAAAGACCCGTTAGTGGATAATTGTGAAGATTTACCGTTCATTGAAAACACGGAAATTGTTAATGATGAATGTGATATATTGACGCAACCTGTTACAATCGATGATCAGATTGCTGCGAATGCTGTCGAAGAAATGGAATTGACAGAGGTAAGGATTCAATGAAAATACAATTTTTGCTATTAAAAAACATTACCTTTTGCCTGCGTAAAGACAATTTTTCGATTCCATTTCTGAAAATGTCCTTTAATTTATTACTGAAAATCTTATTTAAGTTTGTTTTCACTTTTCCGACATTATTAAATATTTGTTTTTCCATGAAAATAAATCCTTTATTTTAAATTTAATATATAAAAATTAATCTCTGTTTGTTCGTATGCAATGCACTGCCATACCGCTCATCAGATTGTGATAAAACTTCGTCCACTTATTGCTAAGGTTTGCGCGAGTAACATAGGCGTAGTTTGTCCGTATTTAATGCGCTGCCATACCGTTCATCCGATTGCGATAAAACTTTGTCAACTTACTCTTTACACTTGCGGGAATAACAGGCATAGTAAAAATATTGTTTGTGTACGCAGTTTGTTATGCGGGACGTGGCATTGCAACGCATGCCGGGTAATCTCTAAAATGCTCCTTTACCAGATAAATCCTCCGTAAATACAGTTTACTTGGCATAAAATTCAACATTTTTCATGCGACAAATAAAAAATATTGTTTACGCTTTAACGGAATGACGCACACTGATTTTAAAGCTAAGTACACACAATTACACTGCCATCTGTTTTTGAAAAGGCAGGAACTTATTCATACACCCAATAACTCCAGAAAAATCCCATCACACACACATAAAAAGAAGGACCTTATTGTTAGTATGTTCATCTGCAACAATTCACTGGGAACTCAATATAATACAATTTTCTTACGCGACTATTTCCTATTGAACTCTTTGATTTTCCTATTTCCATTTTTAACCGATGGCACTTGTTGAGTTTCATATTAACGAAATCGAAGAAATTTCGATCGAAAAATCGATCCCCCTAACATTACAGTAATTAATTTAATTATGCATTATTTTTAGACGGCTGAAAAAGAAGAGCTGGCTTTGCTTAAAGACGTATCAATGCCGTGCGACAAAATGGATATCGTAGACGACGCATCCGAACTGAAAGAGATGCCGGAATCTGCTCAAACAAACGAAATCGAGACTATAACAGTGGATTCGGAAGATGATATGGACATTTTGAACAGACTTTTAGCATCTCGTCCTCAAGAAGTGTTGAAAATTACAACTGAAAAATTATCCCATATTCAGCTGCTAGAAAGCATTCCGTCGTCGTCGCTGATAGACTATGTTTCAAGGAAAGCAGCCTCGGATAGTGAATTCAATAAAGAAATACTAACGACATTGAATACGAGTGATATTGTATCGGAAAAGGCAAATCACTTGCTGTCGAAAATGCGCGATAGTTTAAGGAACAATTTTGATAACATACTTAAATCATTGGATAAGATGGAATATCCCTGATTGTTTATAATCGAGTTTGTTTTTCATTGATAACTTTTCTTTGTGATATTTTTAAAAATTAGCGTATTAATTTAATAATATTCGTATTGAATCTCGTAAGTGAATTTTAACATTGCGTTTTGTTTTGTATATTTGTTATTGGCACATTATTGAGTTATCTTATTATTGTTTACTTCTGTGCATTTACATTAATGTTATTCTGAAATTGGTGTTTAAGTTGTTTACGCTTTAATTTATTTAGTCACATCTGTTTATGGCTTTCCATCCATCCTTTGATTGTTATATTTACTTTTAGTTTAATGTACGGATATAACTGTAAATTTTAGTTTGGGTAATATTCCTAAATATCCCTATTTTCCTACTAATGTACTTCCAGTCAAAATGTTCCAAATAGTCCCAAGAAGTATCCGACTTGACTGACCTAAGGTTGACCAAATGAGGTGTCCATGCCAAAAATGGTGTCAGAAATACACAATGGTATTGGATGACTCTACTGAAAGTGCGCGAGCTAGCAGATATGGCAGGCATTTAAAAAAGTGCATATTAATTGAAAATTTGTACATGAGAAAGCTGTGCGCAAGATGGGCGCTGCATTTGCTCACAATGCAACAGAAAACTGTCGTGAGAATGTTTCAATCAAGTGTTTGGTGATATTTTGCAGCAATAAAATCGAGTTTTTGCGTCGATTGGGGTTGGGGCCTTCCACATAACCGTGTCTATCATAGGGTCTGAACATGTAGACCCACAACGACACCCGTATACCTAAGGTACAAAATAGTTTGTGTAAAAAAACTAACTGTCCCCAAGAGGACCGATTTTTGCAATTGGAGTCAAGGACCTTCCAATTTTCTTTAGCGCTATTTGGATTAAGAATCTATTATGGAGGTTGAGTCGAATTTGGCACTGAAACTGGAGCAAAAGGTTTTAAAGGCGCTTATAGCAACGGGGCGGGTAACTAGGTCTTTGTGTCCAACAGGGAACTCTGACACGGCACGAGAGTGCCTCTCACTTGGAAGCTATGCCCGAACACGACCACAGAATATGTTCTGCATCCATGAACGTATCCATGCTATGTTGAGACTTAATAGCAGTCTTGTCCATTCCTCTGAATTCAAGCCTGTTTGTCCAAATCAAAACAATGGAACCAAAAGAGGAGAATTGGCTCCAAAGACGGCAAAGACCCTATTCGCCAGATTTAACACCCTCGGATATTTTTTTGCGTTTTTACTAGGTCGGGTACTTCCAGGACTATCTTCCAATGTATTAAAGTGTGCAAATATAAAGTCAAAATTCCGAATATGATATTAATATAATTTTTTTCCAAATATATTTGATCGTACGCAATAATAAAAGGAAGAAAATATAATATATGCGCTCAATATTTGTTATACTAATTTTGCGAGATGCTCGGCTTTTCAAGCATTAACCAAAGCGACGCCGACCAAACGGCCGACTGTACTCCCGGAAAATTTAAATCTTATTCTTTAATTCATTAACGTGTCATATTTCAATTTAACTCGTCTGTTTTTGACGGAAAGACAGACGGAAAATGGTGCTTATTCCCTACATTTGCTTAGTAAAAGGCAGGAAACTTATGCACGGATATTGCTCAATATTTTTTATTATTATTAATTGTATTAATTTATTGTCTTTGTATTCTATACATATAAACAATGTCATCATTTTGAAACCTGAAAAATATTTCACATAAAATTAGCTAGTAACTGACAATATATTTGTACGCGTGTCGAACTGCCGATTTTTAAAATTAATTTCTGGTCACTGGTGATCGATGCATAGTTAATTTTTATTTATATAATATGTTTTTGTTGAAGATATTTTGACTTAATGATACGATAAGCTACTTTTTTTAATTAAGATTTTTGCATTTTGTCTTCGTAATTCGTTTTAATATTAATCGATTAGATTTTAAATCTATAGATGTTATATACATGGCGACTATACGCTGTTGATGCTATTTTAACGTCGTAAACGATTGTGATTATTGCATAAGCTGAATGAAAACAACAAATTATAATTAATTTATAGCGAAAATCGATTAATCTATTGATTATGTAAGTCTGAATAGGATAATATCAGTACGAAAAATGAAGCATAATTATTTTGATTAACGCCTGAATTAAAAAGGTCGATTAGTGATACGTGTAAAGAGTCATAGTAGCATTATTTTTAAACAAATAACATTTGTTAAATTCATTGTGTAGTCATTTTTAGCGTTAAGTTTATCTTAAATACGTTACAGTTTATACAATCCCGCCAAGCTGTGAGAATTTCACATAGTTTTGTATATTTTATTATTTGACGAAAATATATTTTTAAATATAGATTGTATTTTTAATGTTTTTGTATAAACGTAATAAATGAAAGAAGTACAGATGCATTAAACGCTTCTTTTATTTTAATAAGAAAATAATGGTTTCTTCTCACAAACTTGATTAGAACTGACATCAGCGATGTATACATATCGGATAGGCGGACTATTACGAATAGTTACGCAGTCGACGCTTTGGTCACGTCTGATCTAGGGTTAATTTGCATACAATAAGACCCCGTTTAATGCATTACATCCAAACATTGCAGTGCTAAACGACATCATCAGCATAAATGGGGATAAATTAAATAGAACAGAATAAGATTTATTTTTTATTACTTCATTTTTATTAATAAAAAGTTCGAATAAAAAAGTTGTTTGTGACGAGGAAGGTTCAAGGAACCATTTCTCAGTCTCCTCATTCCACGAAATATTGATATTATCTGTAGCATCCATGACGTTGTAGTTTTTTCCAAATATTTAATACCCGTCGCTCGAACGCCTGAAAATTCAATTTTATTCTGATAGATAATTTTCCATTTTGCTATCCAGCAGCTAGAATGATCTGTTCGGATTGAATGGACCAGGCAAAACCAACACCTCGAAATCCATATGTATTCCGTGTATGAGACTTGTAAACACGTTTACCTTATGTAATTCTTGCAACTCTATATACAAGAATCAATATTTGTTTGTACGTATTTAATGCGCTGCCATACCAATCATCCGATTGCGATAAAACTTTGTCAACTTACTCTTTACATTTGCGGGAATAACATAGGCATAATAAAAGTATTGTTTGCGTACGCAGTTTATTATACGAGACGTGGCATTGCAACGCATACCAGATCGATTTTGAATGAAATAATGCAGTAAAATTCCCCGTAAATACAGTTTGATCAGCGTAGCTCTGGATGTTCCCGAGAATGCGCCAGTCATAGTTTGTACGTTGCATTCGTTTGTGACAATGCACTGATTGCACTAATCACTATTTTATGAATGCAAAATAATTCATCGGACTATGAGAAATAAAACGACTGCATAATGAAATAACGCTTTATTTTAAAAAGTCAATATAAATAATAAAAAAATACGGTAACAGGTCTATTTCCATTCCTATTTACATGTCAATCTTACGCACCAGTTTTGTAAATAAGTCTACATGAGCGTTCAAAACCGGCGTCTAAGAAACGGTATCACTGCGCATGGAATTAACAACATTTTGCTGGACTATCGGGTCGATAATTGATGAAGATTAAATTATCTAATTAGCCTAAATTAATTATACTCGAGTACCACTAACTCGTTCGTCGGGCCGGGATTCTCGTTGCAATCGTAGAATTTAAAACTACGACTAGTTTTTAAATTGAGCGATTTTAAACGCCCCCTCCCGCGGCTCAATAATGCAATACTTACTTTAAAAACGGATATGATTATTTATTTGATATATCACTTGTGTCAGGTATTTAATATAGAATACGATATTAAATTAAACATAGTAGACACCCATTTCAATAAATATATTTCTAGTCTAGACGGTAAAAGTTGCCACACAAGTTGGAATATTTATTCAGAATTGCGATGAAAGCATTCGAATCCGTCGAAGAATTGAATGCGTCAAATGACTACGATTGTATTTAATCAATATGATCATTTTTGCGCACTTATTTGATTAGGATGTAGAATAAAAATTTACATCGATAAAAAAGCCTCTATTTAGACTATTAACAGATTTGATGATAATGTGGCTCGACAATTCAAATAAAAATGGAATGCTAAATACTAAATATATAATGGTAAGATACACGCAAATTTATTAGCATTTAAAACTGATCACACTGAACGTCTTGCGATTAAACAATAGAAATTGCAAATTATATTAAACGCAGTTTGAAAACAATTTTATTGAGATGATTAACAGATCAATATATAGTATCAACCCTTCTATAGCGTCCACTTTGTATGCAATTTTGTATGGGTGCTTAACTTTCTATAGCGTAGTCTCGACGCTATAGAAGGCTTGATGTATTTATTGAGGATCTTGTACACTGGAATGTATGCTATTCATATATTTTTATCATTAAAAGCAGAATAGAGATTCAGATTAATTGTTAGGATAAAATAAAAGTAACGATTTGATTCACAGTTTAAAATATTACCATGCAGATCGATTACGATTCATTTTATTCTACGTACACGTTTGATATTTTGTTTAAGAGGATACAATGCGTTGATTTTGTTAACCCTTCTGTCAATAAGTAGGTCTGGCCAGACCTTTTTGCTTTTGCGATGATGATGAAATTGGATACCCGTTTATTACACAAAAACGCATGGAAATTTCATCACGACAATGCGCTAAGACAAATTCGTAATATCAGTGAAGCCGTGACCAAAAGGATAACTATTCGGAGGCTTTGAATTGAAAAGCTCGACCAACTATAGCTAAATTTAATTATGAAAATCAGCCATAATGCCATTAAATTGGGAATCCGTAACGGAAGAATTACTAGCAGCTTTTGGAACTATTCTTTTTCTACAATATGCTAGATATTGCAGCATTGGCATCGTTCATATTCAAGAATTTGAACCGGTTAATCATCCTATCCGAGTCAATGACACCAAATGTAGAGAAAAAGGATGAATAACCCACGTATACTCGAAAGTTCTTTAGAGGACCTTTGCAGCACAACCCGATTTGTGCATAACAAATGCGAGGAGGATCATTTCCCCGCACAAAATGTACGAAGATCCAGCCAGACCTATTTCACTGACGGGAGGAAATTGAAACGTTCACCGACAGAAGGGTCAAAAATCATTTAATTATAGTAAATGACTGATGTTTTACTACTTAGTCTAAAAGTTAAATATACATAAGAGTCATTAGAAGTAAATAGAAAGTATATGTACAAAAATTATAGCCAGACAATAACTTAATGGAATCCATAGGACAACGATAAAGATTTTAAAATAGTCCATGATTACATCCCCTCGCAAAGGACATATTGTCGTATTCAAGTTTACGTCATTCCATTTGCATAAATTAATGAAAATCTCTTAAACAAAAAATATACATCTAATTATTGGATGAATGAGCAAAGTTTTTCACCGAGGAGGCGAATAAGGCACTTATATGGACACCAACCGACTTTGAAGCGAATTGTCAACATCGAAAGCTTGCACCCAATGTATTTACATCATTTATAAAATAAACAAGCACACTGTAGTAGAATATTATTCAGTCTCATGGAAATCTCATCTCTGCGATATACTTGTGTTGCAAATTATGATGAGACGATGACCGCTGCGGCAGGCGCGCCGGCTGCAATGCATGCGAAGAGTGTGATCGGACCGGTCTTTCAATGGGGGAGATCTTGCGAGTTCCCCTCGAGCGATCTTCGTACTTTCTACCCCTGTCGTCGCAATGATTCCGCTTTCCATCGTCGTACGTGGCGCGTCTGTTTCCTTCCTGTCTTTGGCGATGCCACGCGCGTTCAGCGTCGTATCCGAATAAATCTAACTGTTGAGGTACAAATTGACTAACTGTGGGAGTTATTTGATGATGAGATCGACGCCATCCCTCTTCGTAGCGCCTCCTCGTGTTCTCATCCTCGGCTGCGCGTCTACGTTGCGATTGACTCGAGCTGCTTTCGCTGGAATCTTCTCCGGATGTACCGATTCCGAGATCTTTTTCGTCTCCGTATCCTTTGAAAACGGCACCGTTGAACGGTTTTCCGTACATGCTGTCTTTCAATACTATTTGAGAATGTGAAATGCCATATGGATGGTTGTATGATTTTTCAACATTCGACTTGTCCTCTTCTTCTTTCGTAGAAGTACACGAGCCGGGTCCAAACAGCGAGAGCAATACGGGTAACAACAAAATGCCGTGCATGGCTCCGAAGAATATAACCAAGAACACCATTTTAAAGAACACCAAAAATATGTAGCTATCGGCGAAAATGAGCGCTGCTACACCCAAGATCGTACTGGAAGCTCCTTGAATGATCGGCAATCCCAACGAATAAAGACATTCTCTCACTTTATCGTCTGGCGCTTTGGCCTTTGACGCCATGTAAGCGTAGCAAATATGCGCAGTAAAGTCCACCGAAAATCCGATGCACATTATCAGATTTATCATTGCTATGGAATCCAAATTGACATTCCACAATGCCATATAGCCGACGACGCCGACTTCTATTGAAATGATGCTGAACGCCACCCACAAGGAGCACAGGAAGTTCGGAATGAAAATAAACGAAATGACCATCATGATGAGAGCGCCGACGATCATATTCTGAATGGAAACCGGTCGTACGAGTTCAAACTGCAACAAAAAAATTAAAACTACACATTAATACGACAATATTATGCAGATTTCACAGCGCGCTCAAAACGAAATCTTCATCACCTGATCGAAGAACACGAAATACGGATGGAACACGCTCGCATTCAACGGAGACTCGTGACATATTTCCCGGAGCAATTTCACCATATCTTTTTCATGATTCGTATCACTGACGTTTACGGCTTGAATCATAAATCTGGACGCTATAATCTGAGTTTGATTTTCATTGTATTTTACATCCAATGAAAGCGGATTGGTGGGGAAAAGCCAATGCTGAAAAAATAAAAAAATTATTAGACGTTATATAAAATAATGAATGTGTGTTTGAGTTTGTTTGTTCGCGTTGTATGCATTCCTATACCAATCATCCGATTGCAATGAAACTTTGTTGAGTTATTGTATGCACATCAGTAAAGATTATAGATAGATATAGATAAAAACGACGTCAATGCAATCAATTTCAGCATTTAAAAGGAAAAAGGGATATATCCTTTCTAAGTATTGTATAAAGAATCATTGGAAAACTTTATATAGCAAATTCTTTCGTTGTGTGGCATTGCAACACACGCCGGGTACTCGCTAGTATTTAATACATGTTAGTGTGTGTTCTCAATAAAACATACTCCTCGTAATGTTGATATAAATTCTTGTTCGCCCGATATTGATATATTATTCCTCCTCGAATAATCTAAGAACGTTCTTAGCCATGATTCCGAATACAACGGTGATGATATATATGATGTATTTTCCAACTTCTGCATTAAATCTTCCATTTGGGCTTGAATTACAGGATCGGAATAGTTATTGGCGCCACTTATGATGACCTGGAACAAAATGTCTTTTATTAATTCGTGTGCAAATCAACGATGGCAATGAATTGTCTTGTTATATTCACCTGAATTCTGTACGGGAATTCTCTAAAATAGTAATCTTCCATGTCGAAAAATTTCACCGAGTACGAATCGGCTCGGGAAAGCTTGCGACGTTCGAGGCCCTCTTTGATGTTGGTTATGCCGTACCCGGCTCCTCCTAAATAGAGCGCAAACGCCAACACTACCAGGCATTTGACCCATCCTTTGTTTAGCACGGTAGCGACGCGATCGCGGAAGAACGCCATGATTTTATGCTCTTGATTGTCCGCGGGATTGTCGGGATCCGAATGATCGATTCCTCCGGTACACATTTTGCGATACAACCAGGAACGTTCCTCTGTAATTTAAATAAAACATGGTTTAAACACTGTTGTAAAATACGTTTCATTTTATATTGTGGATGTGTACTCTTCCCGCTCTTGTTAAATTTGTAATTCGAGAAAATCATGTCCGATACCTCTGACAGTGGACCGGTTTTAGCACCGGAGCATTGTCCCGGGCAACAGTCGACAAAATCAATACAGGACTTCTGGCTTCTAACGCTCTTACAACAACAAAGAAGAACATATTACCTTTTTTAGCTCTGGAGACCGGCAGAACTGTTATGCAGAGGATCGAATGAAGATTCTTTTGCTCGCAGTATCCGGAGATGGCCATACACGCGGAGAAGAACGTGATGTGCCACAAGTACGTGAAACAGACGGCGAAACCTACAATGCACACAATTTTGTTAACCGACGGTAAATTTAGTCAATATTTCATTAGTTCGGAACGATCTATTTTTACCTGAATAGATACAAAATATCCGAACGGATGGAAATTGATTGAATATTCCGATCCAAAAGGAGACCATGTCGGTGATCGACGTGATGGTGATGGAGACGGCAGCTTCGGACATGGTCTGGGCCATTCTTTCCGGGACGCTCAACTTGACGGACGTCCTGCGCCACGCTGCCAACATCACGAACGAATCGTCGATGCCGATACCTGAATTCATATAAAATATTGAGCCGTCAAAAACGCTGCATCTGTTTTATACGTACATGAAATTTCAATTATTAAATATTGTACAAAGTTTAAGCTTTTAAAAAAATGATTTATTTAATAAGGAAAATTTTTGATTTACTTTATGTTTTTCTGACCTTTCAACCGGCATTGATAAACTACAAGTAAACAAACAAGTGTCGAGAGTTGACGATCTACATATTGAAAAAGAGTCCTTTCAATTCGAGATTATTGAACGCTAAAATAATATTGGACGCGATCAGGTAAATGACACCGGTGACGCAACGATCGCCTTGCGTTTTTGAGTCGAATAGAATAATAGAGATAAATTAATGATTAAATCACTGGCCGACCATTCCGCTGACGGGCTTACATATTTGTGGGCGAGATTTGCACACCGCAACACCTAATTGTATATAGAATTATCTCGACCGCTATGAATCACGTTTCAAATCACATATGGAGAATAATGCATTTTTAAAAGACGCCGCGAGCGACCGCCGCCAGAGGCGCCCCCGTCAATGCGACGATACTTCGAAGCGATTGAATCGTTTCAAATCCAAATTGCATACGTACAACAACATCGATTCGGGCGTTACGCTGACGTTTAAAAGATTTATCTAAGGAATGCTCACATCTGTCAGAAAAATAGATTTTAGGAAGACCATTAAGCCGAACTGATATATGGTCACTCATTAGGAATTATAGTCAGGAAGCGACCGGTTACTGTGCGTCACTCCTTCCATAAACGGATACGAGACCGATGCGTCCATCGCGATCAATATTCTTCATACTCGACGACGGACGAACATTTCCAAGTCTCATATAATGCATCGTCCATTTCACCCCGTTTGACAATCCAATAGTATTTTAACGACTTCCCAAGCGGTGATAACGAGCCTTCCGAGAAAAACAATAAAAGGGCATTATTTTACTCGAACAAACTGAGATAATTTTTCGTCGAAGCGAACGAGTTAATGGCGTTTAAATGTCAAAAAGATAATTTCGAGAAAAATTGACAGGAGCTTTTATTTGAATTTGCGCAGTTCTCTCGCCGACCGACAGAGGCGCCACCGCCGACGCGACGTGCGAAAACGAAGCATTTTAAATGTGTATTTAAATATTTCTTTAATCAGCATTGTTGTAAAAGAGACTCGAGATCTATTATTTCGAGTCGTTACGTAAGCCATTCGCGTTACGTATTACGGAAAATGATAGTACTATCGTTCAATTGTAACGATAAGTCAGTTTTATATAGAATTTAGGTCAAAGTTTAAAATCCTTACATTGCGTATATGATGCTTTTATAAAATAAACAATTGTGTGGGTTTTTTTTGGATTGGTTCCTGAACAATATTTGAAAAGTGTGCGAACATATTTTTCGCTCGGCGGATGCTCGATATTTGAACGCTTTATGGCCTCAAGAAATGCGCTCCAATTGACAGCGGAATTGGAAATAATGTTACTTTTTCGGAGCATACCTACGAGATATTTTTAATCGCGAAATTAAAACTCATAAAATCATAGCGATATTTACGATTTTAAACGAATGACCAATGCGCTATTGTCAATTTATCGATTCGATATCCAATAGCTTTATTTTGACGTTTGACTTTTTTCGCCGTTTTGGCAATAATGATGCCGAATTTGACCAGGCGTTTTCGTTTTGACGTCATCGTTTTAGATCGAATTTTGATTAAATGCAATACAAATTTATTTGCAACGCCTCAGAGGCAGGTCGTTTGCACTAGCTTCGTATAAAATTGCGCAAATTGTTTATGTAATATAACGGGATATCAAGCCGCAATAAATTACAAACATAAAAAATAATTTAAAAAGGGTAAATTGTAAATTTAATAATGATAGTGCCTTTGAGAAATCGTCTCGAGTACAAAATTGATAATTTAAATGTCCTGTGTGAGTATTTATATTGCCTGAAAGTTCTTTGTGAAAGTTAACCACGTGCGAATTTGTAAAGAATGCAAAGTACCTATGTATTTATGCTAACAGCATTAATGTGGTGTATGGCATTCCTTGGACCATTTTGGCTCTTGTCCATATTTTATCTTTTTTGCAAATGAAGTAAATTTTAAAAATAAAATCGCCTCGTTTATTGCGCCTTAGGGCGTATAAAAATGAATACAATTTCTTCTGTGTGATCTGTTATCCATTGAGCATCTAAAATATTCACTTTTACCAATCGCAGGCCAGCTAGACGATGTCATTGTTTGTGTTCATTGGTGTCACAACTCGTTTTGAATAATAATCGACCATTAATATCGTGTTTGGTTTTTATAGACAGCAAAAAGATTCGATTAAATCGAGTTCTTAGGGCAGCATCAAGCTCTTGTCTTCTTTATTTCCCGGATATTCAATTGGAAAATGCGTTGATTCGTTACAAAATATTGAATGAGCAAAATCGACCTCGCAAAACAAGAATTTCGAATGCCAGAACCTTGTTGTCAAATTATTTTCAAACGATGAATCATGTTTTAGTTACCTATCATCAAGAAAGGAGCAGCCAAATTGATGCCGATGAATTCGACTCCGAGATATATTGCAACACCAAATGCAGAAGCAGTCGCCATCACGGCCGAAATGTTGCCAAGCAGCCCCAGCCATGGTTTCGAACGAACCTAAAAACACAAAAGTGCAATTAATCCAAAGAGCTAGATGAACATGTAGTCGCAGAAGAGATAGAAGAGAGCGTACCCAATCGGTCATCATACAAGTGATGATCGAAAACAGACACATGATGATGAAAGTGGAACTGAAGAAAGGAATAACCGTCCGAGTATTCTTCTCCAATTCGTGATCGAGCGTTCGCGAAGCGAATCTTGCAATGGATATGTATTTGAACATTCCCGATTCTTCTGCCTCCCCGACGGCATCCAAAAACGATTCTTCCCAAGCTGCTCCTCTGAAAAAGATATCCATATTGGCTTAAATTAGATTACAGCCAAACAAGTACACATACACGCTATAAACTTCTATGATAATTTTCAATCTATGATAAAATTGCTTCTATGATAAAAATGAATTGTTTGTTCGTACGAAATGCGCTGCCATACCATTCATCAGATTGCAATAAAACTTCATCCATTTATTGCTAAGGATTGCGCGAGTAACATAGGTATAGTTTAATATACAAAAATACAAATTTGTTTGTTCGTATTTTATGCGCTGCCAAACCGTTCATTAGATTGCGATAAAACTTTGCAAACTTATTGTTTGCACTTTCTCAAATAATATAGATGTAGTACAATTGACTTACAGTAGATCTTATATATATAAAAACCAATGTTTGTTCATATTTATAATAAAACAATTATTATTTCTGTGACAGCAACGTGCCGGGTACCAGCTAGCTTAAAATAAATTTGATAGATGTTGCTTTAACAATATGATCACTATCATCTAACAAACTTTAGGCGTTTCGATTGAAATTTTTAGTAGTTAAACAGTCTCCTGTTGTCTTCTAATGGAAAAAAAAACATCCCTTTGATGGAAGTCATCATGTATTTATCGATTCCCCTTATTAAAAAGCCATAATTTTGTAGTGCAACGATAGCGGTATGAATTGCTAACATAATTCGGCTGATTTTGCCATTTTAAATTTAAAAGAAATCGTATTTTAAACATCAAAGGGCAATTAATTGCAACACGATTCAAAATTTCCACAACATCGTTTCAAAATGCAAAATTAATTATGTTTTATGCAATTTGGAACAACGGGTCAAGAAAATTAAAAAAAAAAACCACTATCATATACGCATTGTATAATAAGTGGCGAGAGTTATTCTCTGGTTTTTTATTTTTTTTCTTATGTCTGTATTAAAATTCGATTACATATTATGATCTATTGTCAAGTGGATGGGTTCTAGAATTGAATTAAATTTATAACGGTTAAGTATTATGCTTTTATACAGATCTTGATAATATGCCAGGCGTTTCCAAACTTATTGTCGGTAGTGCACATGATATGAATGCGATTATGATGATGATTCATTTCAAGATATTTTATTATATCTTCAATTAAGTTGCAGATCTTCAAATTCATATATCTTCATTTCGGTCGCATTCCTTATGGCTGACAAGTTTGCTAATTTTGGAACATTAGGTTAGTGCGTTAATGGTACTTTTAATAAATTATGTAAATGCTTGCCTATTGTCTTGAAGCCCTATCTATCGGATTTTGCTAGTTTCGTTTCAATTTAGGTCGTGTAACAGTCCCAAAATTTTTTTTTAAATTACTAAGGAAAAAGTGATACAGGGTGCAGCAGAGAAATTTCCTTATTTGAAATGCGCACCTTAGAGTGAAAATTATTTTGAAAAAAAATAAATTTATGCTTATTTAAAAGAACAGAATTTAACGTTTTCTTTCATGTAAGAACTGTTTTTAAATATTGCTCTGTAATATGAAAAAAAAAACAATTAAACTGCTGTCTCTTATACTGGTTATGTTATTCATTTTAAAAATAAGATAGCTGACCCTATGCTAGATAGCTCAATCAAATTGATAATGAACAACTTTGCCTCATGATAGTGGCAGATTTTCCTATAGGCACAAAATACACGCCCTCGGGCGCCAAAAAAAATTTTGTCCCACCGCGTAATTCAAAGGATTCAAGAAATTTATGCTCTTTTCTTCGGTTTCACTTTTACGCGACTTGTTGAAATACCAACCTTCAATTGAAAAACTAGACAGTTCGTTGCTTAAATGCTGTGTAATAGTAAAATCATAATAGGAAACCGTGCATTTCGAGGGGCGAATGGCAGAATTTGTCCCAGGCTGAAAAACCAAATGGATTCAGGGAGCTTCAAACTTAAATTGGGCCAAGGGTCTCTCAAGTGCTAAATGTGCAATAGACCATGGTAAATGCAGACTTTCGATTGACTCCATGAAAACTTGTAGAGATATTGAATATTGATATATCAGATTTAATTGTAACAGAAGATAAAAAGCGAATTGCATACAATAATTCCTTGATTCCTTAATTCCTGAACAAGCGCCTGTTTTTATCCCTATAAAATAATTACACCAAAAAAAGGCTATGTTTATGTGCTTGGTAGCGTATATAGGGCATATTATATTTCAAACTGTTTAAATTAAATGACACAATGCTGTGAATAACTGGACAAAATTAGTCCCACCGGAACAAGTGAAAATACCCGTTTTTTTTAAAGATTTTTATCCTATGGATGGTCAATAGGTTGAAAATAGTTTTGTCTAATAATATATAATGGAATAGATTGAATAAAAATGTTTCTTATATGATATTTATGTCTTTTATTCATCAAAATCCAATTTTTGGACCATTTTCTTTTGTCACAAATTTCAATTTTGACAACGGCTTCGTTCATAAATCTTGCCATTTAATAGAACCAACACTCAAATTGATATTCTTATCGTCTTTCTTTCTAAGATAGCTTGGATAATTTCCAAAAAAAGACATTGCTTCAAGCGTCTTGGTCCTGGGTCGATTCCCCCCGAGTGTGCAATCAAATCAGATTACCCAAGATCCTCATTACACGTCATTATAATATCATTAAAAGGCATTGTTATTTTTTGCAACAATTTTTTGCCGTTGTTGTCATCGCCGTCATGTATAATAATGGCCATAATTTTCGACAAAATATGCTAGATGATTAATTTTAATAATGCGGTATTTCTTCTAGCCATAAAGTGTCCCACTTTTGTAACTTTGGCTGCGCCGTTGTATAATATTTTTCACTTTTTTCTACAATTTAGGCAACGAAATTAAATATGCAATTTGCTGGAGTTTCAAGAACAAAAAATGCTCATGGATCTGAGCAACATTAAAGCATTGCTTCTGTACTTATCATTCAGGGCAAATATTGCTATGAACCTTGGGCACAACGATTGAGACCCCAATTCGTTTCCTTTTCGTTTATGCGATATGCAATTAGACCTTCATTTGTCCAGCGTTTAGTATTCATGGTCATCCTCAAAACCAAAAGTAATTAGACATATTTATCTTAAAACTGCGTTTGCAATACCCCAAAGTATTCCTAATGGGGACCAAAATGATGCCAATACTATTTGTAAACGAAGAGCACAAAAACAAATTTTAGACATTTAATAAGATCGTTTGCATTTATAGATATGTGAGCAACGGCAGACATATTTTTTAAGCTCCACGATCCAAAATATAAAAATAAATTGCATTTATTGTGTGCAAATCAGCATTTTTAAATGATATTTTAATAATTATTGCGAATCTAGTCACCCCAAATGATCCTACTTGATAAATCAGGCTAAATCTGAATCGAAACTATCGATAGCAATTTTTTTTACAGTCTGGATTTGAATCCGAACCTTTATAACAAGGATCCAAAATTTAACCCACCATATCAAAATACGTTATTCTTCTACAATATGCAGTTTGATGATGCAAATTCATGTCGGAGATCCATGTTAAGTTGTATTAAGATCGACTAGAGTGCGATGAACAGACAGACATACATTGGGGAGGCGATGAATGATTTATTTACCGTGCGTCCTGCAACTTTGTATCGGCGGTAACAAAGTAAACCAGCTGCACAGAGGGCGTCATGATGATGAAATCATTTTCGTCGACTTGCGTCCCACCGAAGAAGACAGGAAAGACGTGCGCTTCATAAGTCTCAGGGTTGAACATCACGGGAAACGTGAGCTTCAGGGATCCATTTTCCACCTGGTTTAAAACATATGCATATTAAAAAAGTGGCTGCTATTCAATCTATCCGCTTTAAAAACAAGTTTGCACTGGCCAATAGCCAATACATATCAAAATCACGGATATAACGAGCAAATTATGTATCAAGCGTATTGAATTTTGCTCATGTATATGAGCTTAAGCGCTAAATTGGGGGCTTGAAGCAAACATAGCAATATATTTACCTCACTCAAGATTCGGTCTAGATTGAGGATGTCGTTGGAGAAGCAGTTGTCCAGCCATCTTGCGCAGGCATTCTTGTAGGTGAATTCTTCGTCTTCCCATTTCGCAGTTGCGTTTTGAACTAGGTCATCAAGTATTCGGAGTTCCCGCCAAATTTCGGCTCGCAGCATGTTGGGGTTCGTTTGGTCTTTCGCTATTACGATCAATCGACCGAATCGTCCTGAAAGCACATTGAAAGTTGAAAGCCAATCGACAATCGTGCTGATGAAATTTAACGAAACACAATTAATCAACAAAAACAAACATAATTTGATAAGGAATAAATAATACAAGCACTATCGCCGTTTTTAACACATCAGCATGTAATTGCATGCATGGAAAATTAAATTTAATGATAATTGAATGTTTACATCCAATTATTTATCGATGAGAAATATTTAATGAATGACGATATAAGAAAGCTAGTTTAAGATGATTTTATGGTTGAAATAAAATAATTGTAAATATCTGAAATTTATAATAATGAATCAGCATCAATTCTGATACAAAATTAAAAAATAATCCATCATAGATTCGAAGCAATAAGATTTAGAATTTTTTTTAAATCCAAATTTAATAGAATATGAATTATCTTACCATACAAATAAAGACATAAATAAAGCTAAATACATATGACGAACAGTGAGCAATAATATGATGCATATTTGTATAAAATTAGAATATTTCACGCTTATAGCGAGCACATCAAATTTAAGCATTATGAATGTAATGGACACAGAAAGAAATGTTTTCATAATATCAATACCGATGGTATGTATAATATATGCTAAGTCGGGTCGCGAGGCGCTCATTCGTCGTGTCAGCCGTCCGAAAAGCGGACCGGTTGGGCACACAGACCTCGTGGCCACTCTTTACGGCATTTTCGGTGACAAATACGCACTAAATCTAGAAATTTATTTTCTCCCCCACGCTCAGAGCGCAAGTGGCCATTCGAAGTTGAGAATGAGCGTGCCCTCGCGGATATGGATATTAAATTCAGATTTTGCACCTTGCTATGCATTTTTGTTGAGCGGGCTTACATAGTGGGACCTCAAATAGTGGAACCAATAAACAGCTCGAGTCAGTGGAGGGTCACCATCTTTTTTTTTGTCTCAGATGTAAAGTGATGAACCCATGGATTATGAATTGATGCTAAAACTTGGCTTTATTGCTGTGAAACATTGCCAAATATTCGATTGAAATATCGTCACGACGCCGTTTATGTTCCATTGTGAGCAAACGCGGCATCCATCTTGCGCACAGCTTTCTCATGTCCAAATTTACAGTCACTATGCAATGTATAGCTTAAAATCTTTAAAATTCAGTCGAATGCGTTCATTTTGAATATCGTTAAAAGCAATATCACGGTTATAGCGACCAATAGCGCGGGTATTTTACAAATCGGACAAATTCCGTGATTAAATTATTGAAATATGTCATTGAATGTTTACAAAAAGCTATTTCGACAAAGTCAAAAATGTTAAATAAATCATCATATTTTAAGCAAAACTTTCCATTCCATTCAAAAAGTAATATGAATAACATTTTTGAAATCCCAATAAATACAAAAAACACTCGAATATCGACGGTGAGGTCGCGCAGTAAAGGTAACCCTACACGTCTACATTTTCTCAAATATTGCGATTCTACTTGAAAGGCCGCTTAAGTTACTAAAACTGAAGACACACATACGCATTGTTTTTGTTTACGCTCATAAATTAACGATTATTGTGCGCTATCAAAAGTGTTAAGGTTCATTTATTAATATACGAGTTTAATTCATGCTGCGCGATCCTGTGTGGATTTGTGTGGACGATAAGTTGTGGACATACGAATATAGCATCTATGTTTAACTCAATTAAGCATCAACTCACTAATCAAAGGGCTGAATCTGTCCGCTATGATGCTCGTTATAACCGATTTTAACAGTGTTTTGAATACATCCGCGAGGAAAAAAATGAAAATGGACTAGATTTTGATTGAATGCAGCGTCTTATATGAATTTGACGCGTTCGATAAAATCAAATGTGTATTTAATGCAGCATAATTTCGACAAGCATTTCGCAATTCGTCCATAGACTATGCGTTTCATCACAGAATATGGACGATAGCGATCGACCACGCTCTTATCCGAGGTCGCACTTGGTTCATGGCATCCATTTTTGACACAGATTTTAAACTTGAACCGCGCATGGAGAAAATTGGTTTTTCGCTGACCTCTGGAACAATGAAACCTGTTTAATTTCACATTCCAACATGAAATCTCGCTGGTTCGAAATGCATCGTCCGAAGCTGTAACAGTTTTGCGACGCAATTAGAACTGCGGCATAAGAAAAGCTATCGACCTCCGCACAAATGGATGAAGATAAACGTGTTTATGATTATTGAGCGCTTGGCAACGTTTGGTAGACTCGATGTAATATCATTTTTTTGAAAATTCTGCCATGTTTTGCGATCGTGCTTGTGAGAATATCCTCTGCTGTTGTCAATCAGATGACACAATTTCAATTAAAGCATGTACATATCAAGAAATACATAATACGGCAGGGAAATGGGGGCATTTAAAGACAGTCCCCTGCGTGATCGTTACTAAATTTACATGACAGAACCGTTCTTTTAAATTCGAGCCACTCCAACCTTCTCGAAATGACCGTAGAGTTAAATAACACATGTTTTGAGTTAAGTTAGGATAGTTTGAATGGGAATTTAAGATAGAAAACTCCTACAATCTGGATTTGAAGCTTCGTCTAATACAATGTAACAATGTCTATTATAGCTAGGCATATAACAATATGAAAAACATTAACATAAGCGACCGATCCTTGAAAAAATATTTATATATCATCAATTAGCATAGCTTATCGTTAATGCAGATCCTACACATCATGGTCACCCTATTAACCTTTTCAGTGCGCGACGCGTTTATTCATGTGCATATATAATATTCATGCGCGTGTTCGAACACAATCTATTCCAAACAAATTTAAGGGGGGTATTCTAATATAGAATTTTGCAAAAAATCTATTTTTTTTGCATTGTTTTAAAGTTTAGTATTTTATGAATATATACCGGAATGAAATTTTTAAACGCGTTTTTCCCGAAACTACTTTTTTCAACGCGGTTGACATCATATCTCAAGTTTTAATCAACTAATTTAATTCAAATTTGATACGCATATTTTTTATATAATCTCTTCTATTGTTTGTACCAAATTTATGTCAAAAAATTATTTTTAACTGTTTAAAAAAATATTAAAACTGAAAAAATAAGGCCAAAAAATTACTTTCTTTTAAACAGTCGCCATTTTGTGAATATAAAATACTTTTTTTTCTTTGAGGTTGGAACTATAGCGACATCTTTATTTATTAATAATCTTTTTTATTTTTTAATTTTAGATGATTATAAAGGTTGCAATTATGTCAACCAGGATACAACTCTTTTTACATCTTAAAATATGACAGACTATAATTTTTTTGTATATTCTGAAAATGTATATTGAAAATATTTTTTGTTTCTTTCTTGTCGAGCTTGAAAAACACCCAAAATTTGTGTCTTTAGACCAGAATACCCGCATTCAATTGCCACTTTGTCAAGATGTTTATTTATAACTATTATCACGGATATAACGAGCAATCACACAACCAATATGTTCAAAATAAACACCGCGTAAATCAAGATTCGGGTCGGCATTTAGATTTAATATATTTTTAACTTATATAATTCATGACAAATGTGTGCTTTTGCATTTAAGTTAATTTAAGAAATTAGACTTTCAATCAAGTGCAAGCGCTCCGCATATCACCTACCAAGAATGATACAAAACACAAAGAAAACCACAGCCTGTTTAATAGTCGAATGCGGAATTATGCAAGACAAACAACAAACCACAAACGAGTTAAATCGAAAATAAAAACATATATCGTTTAATGTGTGATTCCTATGAGTAAACATCGCTGTTTGAAGGCGAGAAAGTGCTGATGCACTTGGCGTTATACCAATGTCATTGGCTTTTCTACTACCAAAATAAATATTTGTATTTTTCTCTCATACCCTGACGCTAATAAAGCCGAAGACAAATTACACAAAGAACGACAAGTTCTCAATCCTCTGTATTTTGAATTTCGTAATCGTCTCGATTTTGTGCCGATGCCGCTAATCTATCGCCAAGATGACCTGAATCTTGACCTGGAGACATTATGTACAAATGACCCAATTGTATCGATCAATGGCGAGTTGTTTAGCTAATTTTCTTGCAGCTTTTGGCGATGGTTTTCGCTGAATTGAAGAAATTTTGCGCCGTGTGACCATATGGTTACGCTCGAATGACTTATCGAGCGTGTATGGGCTAAGATGGCATTTTACGTCAAGTCTCGTGGTTTGATTGCGGGATCAATGTTGGTCCTCTTGTACGCAGACGCAGTGGACTTAGTGTGCAGCCTCTGCGCAGGCGCGTTTTGGATATATACATATATATATTTGGGTTAAATATATATACTATATTTGTATGTCCACCGCTTATCGTCCATACAAATCCACTTTTCTCTGAGGACCGCGCAGCATGAATCAAGCTTGTATGTCAATAAATGAACCTTAACACGTTTTCAATATATAATCAATTTTGTTACCAAGTTTTAAGTAGATAATTAATTTATGTGGCTTTCTGCTATTTATTATAATTCTAAGAAGATCACAAACGATCTAAGAATTAGTCTATAGTTGATGGTTTTTGCAGTATTTGAGAATATTTAGACGTGTAAGGGCACCTTTACAGCACGATCCCATCGATGTACGAATATAAAATGTGACATAAGACGCCCGTCTCTGTCTCCGATTCACTAATATCCGCATTCAATGTGCGAGAATGCTCTTACTGTATCATTCGAGTTCGAACGCACATAAGTGCGATTACTCATCAACGGGTTATCAACAATTGAAAGATGTGGCTGGGTGTTGTGTAATATATAATAAAATAGGCTTGCTATCTATTGCCACCATATGAACACGTTCGTCTTTAAAAGATTGACGCCTTTAATCATTAATTTCGCATTTATGCGAATCATTTTGCAGGATGCGGCAGGGAAACTTCCTTATTTGACGCTTTTAATGTGGACGCGCGCTACTCTCACATCTGCAGCATGATCGTCACTACATGATAAAAATGGTTAAATCCTGCTTTTTCGAATGAATGCAATTTCATTTTTGTCGAAATAATTGTCGCTTAAGGGCGCGCGTTTCAAATAAGGAAGTTTCCCTGCCGCACCAATTCGTGCTAAGATTTGATGGTGAGATTCAAAGGTCCATGAGGTATTACACCAGTGTGATAATGTGTAGTATAAGCATTGATTGTTACCTGGTCTTGTAATTCTTGCGACGTTGAATTTATGGCTGTAGTCAACTTTGAAGAACTCTTCGACGATGTTCCTCTCGGTCTTTCCAGCACCGCTTATTGGCGAAAATAAGTACTCGGGGTCTATTTCGTACTTGATCTGCTGATATCCAGTGATGCAGAGCATCGTCAGGAGTATAGGAACTATGATGAAGTAGCCGGGATGCTTCCCGACGATGAGTCCCAATTTGTAAAAGGAACGGTTGAGCAAGTTGTCCACGCATGTCACGCCGCAAGTCATCTGCGAAAGAATAAATGCAAGGCGTTAAAACAGTTGAGAAACATCAAAAATAATGGGTGTTATCTAATTTAAAAATTAGCATGAACGCATTTGAATCGACGTTTTCCCATTCGTCGCATCAAAAAGAAAAGTTTACGAAATCGGAAGTCGACTGTTGCAACGTTGATCGCCAATCGGGTGATAAAATTCGAAATTCCGCGGTGAAAAATCCCAACAAACATTCGGTCGGCAAAACAGCACGCTGCAATCATGTGTTGCATCAAAAGCGATCTGGTTGCGAAATTGAATCACAGTTTATTAATTTTTCTTCGATGTGAGTCGCACACATTGCGTGGAGCTCGCCAGAGGTCATCCGCTAGTGTCAGAAGTGATAAACTATTGACTATGATAACAGAAGAAGGTCTTTGATCGAAGATGGCCAACAAAAAAATTGCTATCGATCAATACATATTTTCGTTTTCATGGCCAAGGCGATAAAAATCATACAGCAGCGAGAAAACGTGAGTGAAGATCGTTATAAGAGCGAAATTCAAGTGCGCGCGCACTCGTACAACACAAGGAAAAGCGTCGGCAAAAGCTGGTCGAAACGTCAAATTACGCGACAGCTTGGCAGCTATTTAAATCCACCCAAATCAGCCAAATTTTGCATGTTTACAGCAAATCAAGGCCGACCGTATGCTAATCGATTTAATTTAATATTCAAACAACTGATTATCCGGGTGTCTTTCATCGAAGCTTATAAAAATCATGCCGAGATCGACCATAGCGCTTAAAAAGGGCGAAGCTGTGAAGACAATCGATGGATTCATTTAATTAACAAATTTGAGGGCTTCAGCGCGTATAACAAAGCAACGGTACGCGAGACTCTCAATGACGACCCGCAAATATATATTTTTTTGAAATCCAACCACGTTGTTGAATAAATTTCACATGAATAAATGGGAGACTCCAATGAAGCGTAGACAACGTGGCGGCGCTCCGCTCCCACGTACTCGTCGCACGCGGGTTCGTTCTGCGTTCGGACCGTTGTGCAGTCGGGCGGATACGATCATCTTAGATAAATTCTTTATTAACTCTTTTGTCAATGATATGGCCAGACCATTATGGTTTTGCAATAAGTTTTTTTTTAATACTGACTATGTATAGGTCTCATCAAATCTCCCTAGCTGTGTCCTTACAGAGATTTTACAGAATTTGAAATAAATAAAAAATCAGATCCTTGTGTTTCGAGAAAAAATAATACTTCTATTTATGTATCTAGAGTCAATACAATAGGTTTGGCCGGGCCTAGATATATTTTAGACGTTTTTCTTCATTTTCCATTAAGAAATTTCAATCCTTTTGACATTGACCTGCACTATAAGAAAGATTTATAGTATATTTCGTATCAATTTTTTTTTTTTGCTATTTCATTGATGGAAGAACATTAAACCTCATGAGAGAGAAAGAGATTTAGCCGCGGGAAGGACGTCTTCCCGCAGCCAAGGCTATCTGACGACTCCTGCACAAATTAACAGTGCCATTGCATGGGGATGATAATTCGCCCACGTCAGTTTGATTGGTACCGCGTGTTTGTCGACCATTTTGTTCAGTCATAGTAAATTCTTCTGATGGAGAAGTCGTCGCGCGCTCTCGCCATCTCCAGTCCATACGAGATCCACGCCATATTTTTGAAGATTCTCATTGGGAGACCATCAGTGATTTCTGACGAACTTGTGCATATAATTGAATAACAAATGCGAAATGACCGTCATGTGACGCTTAACGACCTTTACGAATAATTTCATGACATTTATCCAAGTCTCCTCGGTAATATTACTTCGGAAAAACTTGGTTACGGTGAGTTGTTTGCGAGATGGGTGCTCAGAATCCACAGGAGGGAGAAGCTTTTCTGGATTATATCTATAAGACATGGGTGCAGGGAATCCAGTCCCGGGATCCCGGACAGTTTTCGGTGCTCATGAATCTCGGGATTAGTAAACGTAATCCCGACAAATTCGGGATTGAAATTTTTATCCAATAGATACCGTACACCTCACCAGCACGATGAAGGCTACTAAATCGAGACGCTTGGAAACAGTGGCGTAACTAATAATTGGCGAGCTTAGGCGACACCTAGGGATAGTAACTGTCTAATCTATGAATACATATATAGAGTACATATATGTTTTTCAAATTTTTATATTTTAATCTTTTCCTAACGGTGATGTATTTACTACACCTCGACTCTAATAATGGGAATATTGATATGAAATATAATAGATCCGGGATTCAGATTTTTTGTATTTCTCCGTAATATAATTACGAATCACGTCAAAGTATTAGATTATATTAGTATTCATCTGCAGTGACAGAAATAAATAATTTGTCGGGAAATCGGGAATTTTTCGAGTTTTATTGAATTGTATTTTTATCTTTTCTTAAATTAATAAAATTCTTTCGCCATCAAATTATTGTTTATATTAAACAAATGGACTTATTGTTAATGTTATTTCTTAAACTATTGAAAATCCCGATCCCGGGAATGATCCCGGGATTGTATAATGCAATCCCGAAATCGAAATTTTGGCTCGGGATTGGATTCCCTACACGGGTGTGTCACTACATCCCAGAATCCAAAAAAAAAGATGACAGTGGAGGTTTATAACATTGGCATACAAACGCTACAGAAATTTTTCGATCTCAACGGCGTTTTAAATTTAAAATATTTGTGAATCGTCGATGATTTATGCTCGTTATAACCGAACTCGGACGCATTTTAACCGTCGTAGAGATGGGCGTTCATTATTCTATATGAGTTTTGCAACCTCCAAGATTAGCAAAGCCATTTATCATCGACCCAAGCGGATTGGTGAACGATCGAAGGAATTGTGGAAAAAAATATTCGCGAATGGCACTAATCATTTCGCATGCGAAATGTGTTGCATATATTATCAAAATTTTCTTATTATCGACTCTTTTATGATGACAGTCGAGGAAACAAAATTTGCAAGAATATTAAAAAATGTCATTGGAACTGCGACGGCAAGTTGTGAATTTATGTCCAGCGAATCGTGTAAAAATAGCCAGGTCTTACTATACGGATGGACTGGTTTAGTCGGTTTCTAAGCATGACAATATTTTCTTTGGACAGCTGACGCAATAGAAACTCGACTAAATCCGATAGAATTTATAAACTATGTGTAGATTTTCACTATTGATTAAGATATAGTGTGTAATATAGTATTTTTAGCGCCAAATTTGAAAAACGTGCGCCCACAAAGTGATGTATGTGTCACAAGCTGAGACCGGTTGATCGAGCGATTTGTTTAGCTAAAACTTGTCGATGGGTGAAAGGGCGCAGCACTATTCCATTGGGCTCGATGGACACATTCAATGTCCAATTCGGGACCCGCCAGACCAAATGTTACCAAATCGATATAGTCGATTGACCAGCAATAACAGCGCATTCATTCTTAGATAAATATCAATTTTGGCAACAAACAAGCAACCCTTAAAATATCGACTGCCTGAATTGTTTGCCAGTCCTGAGGCTTCCAGATTGCTATTGGTAGCTCTAAATATTAGGTCATCCCAAAAGAAATCCATTTTTTATCAATAAACACTTAATTGTTTCAATATTTTTATACGTCAATATAAAATAGAATCACATTTATTATTAACATCTAATTAACATCATGTCTGAAAGCTTTCTATAAACTTTTTATAGAAACTAGATGATTTCGCCTACGAAATTTGAATCTAGATAGTTTTGACTTTGAGTGCTAAATTTGGTTAATATCAATAGAAAAACGTTCCAATTTTTTTAACTTAGCTATTTTATTTAAGTTGTATGTGGGCAGTTTTTGTTTGAGCGAGTCTAAATGGAATGAAACTTGTTATGCAAAAACAGACTTGTCATGTTTCTGTAATACAACGTTACCCGTGTGGTATCACTGGTCCTTACAATTGTCTAATTATTTTGCATTAAATATATTAAATACTGCATTTGCAGTTTTTGCAGTTGAAGCGGTTAGGCAAATTGGCATGTACGTCACGAAAAGCGAAACTCCAAACGGCTGTTAGTCGGAGAGAGGGGGAAAATTGTTTCTATCATCTCTGTCTTTCATGCACACTTTTTTTTACTCGGCCATTCTACTTTACATGCGTCAACACTGATTAACTCTGTCAATTTCTACAATATACACTAAGTTGTCTAATCCCTCTTTTCTTCGTTGTCGTTATGTTCAGGTATGGCATCCAATCGCGAACCACTCATTCAGCGGTCCAAAAAGCGGACCGATTGAGCATACAAAACTTATGGCCGTTTCGTCCTCTTTTAGGGCGTTTTGCGACATTCTCGTTGATAAATGCGTACCCCATATGATCTGTACGATCGCAGAAGTCCCTCCAGAGGCTAATTTACATAGGTGGCTTACGCCAAATGAAGTCGTGAGCGAGATTAGACTTCCCTTTACTCATAAAACTTACTTACAAGCCACTCGAAGTTGAGAATGCGCATATCCTCGTGGACATGGTTATTAGATTCGGTTTTACACTCTGGTGTGCACTTTTGTTGAGTAGCCTAGCATTATTCTGATTAGCGGTATCAATAAACAGCTCGGGACGGTGGAGGATATCCATATTCATTTGTCTCATGTGATGGATCCGCGTTTCATCCATTGTTATGAATCGACTCAAAAACTTATCTTTATTGCTGTGGAATTTTGCCAAACGCTCGATTAAAACATCTTCACGACGTTGTTTTTGTTTCATTGTGAGCAAACGCGGCACCCATCTTGCGCACAGCTTTATCATGTCCAAATTTTCAATCAATATGCGATGTACAGCACTTTTTTAAATGCCTATCATATCTGCTAGCTCGCGCACTTTTGATCGACGATCATCCAATATAATTTTTTGGATTTTCTTCACCACACCTCGCCTGGTCGATTTTCGTTGTCTTTATTTATTCCAGAATTTACACTCAGACTGCTCTAAATATTTAAATTAAGTGAATACGATTGCATAAAAATAGATTAAATCAACATTTTCTTGGATCGCAAGCCGCTCATTCGTCATATCAGCGATCCGAAAAGCGGACCGATTGAGCATACAAACTTTATGATCCCCTCTACATGCCAGGTGCGTCATCTTCAAAACAAAAAATCATATATATCATCACCATAAATCAAAATAATCATACTTGTTTGAAGCGGGAGTTCATCAATAAGCCAGAGCAGCGAGTGGCCATAAAACGTTATGACCAGTTAAGGTCATGTTTTTGTCCGCAGTGATTGTGATGCGTTTAAATCATGATTTTTAAACGCGTCGAAGTATTCAAATAGTATAATAACATGTTTCTGATTTCATTTTGATATAGCAATGGCCTTCGTAGTAGCAGAATGTGAATAGTTCGAAGGCGAATCTTCAACGTTGCGTGCCTTATGTTTATCAGCGGATTCAACGCCATCAACTGGTTATAAATTTAGCATCATAAAATGCAAATATGTTCTAATAATCATTGAAGATTTGCCAGATTTCGAATTCGTAACATTTGATCCGGTTCGATCAACTTCAAATGTGGCCGATTATTCAACAGCGCGTCTGTGTGGACAAGCAGGGAAAATATTGACCGCAAAACTGCAGTTCTATGAATGCGTTTGTGCAACGCTGCGAGTGCATTAAATTGCTAGAAAACACTTTCGTAAGTGCTCGTTGAATGTGCGCCATTTGGAGTCAGTTCTGCGACGCAACATAGACTGACATCGTAGGTCTCCATCTGGAACTAACTTTTTGATGATGTTCAAAATTATTAGCAAGAACTTCATGAAAACCGGTCGCACACAACGCAAGGCAACTTGCGGAGAAAAACTCGATTTCGTTTTCGGGTCAACCGCTACCTGACGCGGTTCTGGTAGACTCTTCTGGGCCCGGGTATTCCCAGAACGCGAGAAAGAGAAATTGTGTTCTAGAAATTGACGATGAACAATCTCATGCGGCTCGGAGTGATTGCCATAATTAGATGACGCAACTATAACAATTCATTGGGCTTATCGCTTGTGGGAAAAATAGGCATCGATGCTCTTGCATGCAAAGTCCGTGCGTTATGCAAAAGACCTATGACAAAACTCTTGTCTTGACGCTCTACTGGATTACAAAGATGGCTTACAAATCTTTCATAATGGAGCTACGAACAAATCCGTAAAAATATACATTTACAGCACATATGCATTAAGCAGTATATAGATTTTCATTTGGCTCCGTGCCGCATCACGATTCAACCATATGAAGTTATCCCGTCGATGAGGAAGCCCGCATATGCTGCGAACGGACTCGAGCGATAAATAAAGAGTATGCCCGCACATATCAATCAATTTGTCCGTATACGGTTGAAAACCATTAGGGATGGGGTCTTCTTAGATCGTTGGTCGTCTTCTTAGAATCATAATAAATAGTAAAAAGCCTCACAAATCAAATATAGTTATAAATATTTGCTGAAATTTATCTTGACACAACCCCAAAGCAAAGGGGAAGTATAAAAAATTCAATGTCCGATAAATTAAAAATATTATAGCAAACGGCTCTATAGAGCCGGTTCAAATCCGATGATTTTGATATTGAATTAAACATTCAGTTGTTGAAGACAATTTTGATACATAAAAACGCTTGTTTAACACGCGCGAGGGGGCATTGAGCTTACGTATTTTATCCATTGCTTATGTAAAAGACACCGCAAACGAAGTGGACGCTATAGGAGGGCTGTCTATATTTTGATGTCGATATAGCGGATTGAATCTTAAATTTGAGTTTGGGGTTTTGAAAAATCATTATCCAAATAATCTTACCCTAACTCAATCACATATGGGAGTAATATTAAGCAGATTTGTTTTCATTCTAAAAGTATGGTTTGTGTAATAATTTGATTTGCAGGTCACGGACTAACTGGGGTCACAATCTGAAGTTTTACATTTTGAATCATGCAGTTGGTAAATCTGTGATGAGTTACGCCAGCAAATCAAGTTTTTTAGTCGAAGATGAAAAGATCAAATTTTGAAAAAATCAATAAAAAGCATACGTGGCTTTCAGCACAATATATGGCCTAGAGGCATTATTTTAAAATTTCAATTAGCATATTGAGCTAACGTTGAATGCAGATAGTAGCTATAGTGAGCAATCGTACAATTTTTTATATTTGGTGCTTTTATATACACATTTCACGTTTATAACGAGCGCATTAAAATTCGACATTATAAACATTTATGGCATGAATGCTAGAAATACCGTCGAAATAAGTCATGTTGGCATGAACGCCCTTAATACATATTTTTTTCCATGGAATTTGTAGGAGAAATCACGTTGTTTATCATGTTCCCTTAGGAAATTTTAATCATTTCGCTCTATAAAATCATCGTAATGATATTATCATGTTAATCTGCATTTTTACCCATGAAGTTTCGCATTATATGCTTGGAAAAACTTCTATTTAGTATGATATTTTTATTTTGTCTGTGCTGCAGAAATTTTTTTGCACAATGTCTATATAAAAACCAGATTTTCATGAAATGGATGTTCTTTTAAAGGTATCTTGTAAATTGAAAAACAAGAAGGAGGTCATAAAGCAGTTAACTTAGGTGAAAAAGTGCTACAGGAATTAACTGGCAAGTACAAAGGACAAAAAGGAGGACTGCGAGCGATGCGTGTCAAACTCATGCGGCTCGTTATAACCGAGCCCGACAGTGTTTAGATCGTTTTTTCGCATGCACGCCATAGAAAAATCAGGTGATTATCCGAGACATGATGTGTTTAATCATATCCGATCGGAAAAAACAAATTTGTCCTGCATTTAATGGTCAAATTTGAATTTGTACACAACGAGTATAATTGTAGTGTGAAATTAATATGCGATGACGAAAGTTCAATTATTCATATAATATTTACAACACATTCAAATAGCATATTTACTCTAGTTGAATATTACTTAAGTCTCGGATTACAAAACATTAATTTCGACTATTAACGAGTCATTCATTGAAAAATGTACGTAATAAAAAATTATTTAACCAATTCGTCGAAGACTACGCAACTGACCGATTGCTCACTTTTGGCGTTTCCCCCCAATTAAATGATTATTGATCATTTTCCTGTGTATTTATTTAAAAAAAAAGTCTTCAAATCCTTCAGATGATAGCCCATATTATCCACAATTTCGCTTCATAGCAAACGAATATTTTGATGATTGGCATAAAAAGCTATAACGACTTGTTGTAAATACACAAATAAATCAAATTAGCCGCATTTTGGTGAATACAATATGATAAAGTCAGACTAAATAATGGAACTCATCATTATGGCTGAGAATACAATCCACGATTTCCCATCCCAGTTATATAATTCCCACTGATTTTGTTATAATATCAACTTTCTTCATTGTTCAATCCGGATGCATAATCGTTAGCAAAGTGATCATCGACGACCCATTGCTTAAAATTCCCAAAAACACAATGAATTCAATTAAATCCAATCATTTTCGGTGTAATACTTATATACTTTGGATATGATGTATATAAAAAATATGAGTATGTACGACTTTTTTACGCGGTTTTATGTAAAAAAAAATGCATCAGGATTGTTCCGCCAGTTGATAAACAATGGATTTCACTTATAATTAAATATGATTTCAATGACAGTATATGAACAAAATAATCAAATTTATTATAAGGATGTCATATTTTATTGGATTAAAACCTTTTGAGCCATTAGCTTTTTTAAAAAAAAATTCTATGGTAGGATATATTGGCTTGAACGTCACGTAGAGTGAAACGCTCCAGGCGGTAGTTGGTCAGAAATAAATATAGCCTATTTTATTATATATTACACAAAAGCTGCTAAATCCCTTAGCTGACAATTTAAATTAATGTATAAAATATTTCTTTTCCTATGTCATAAGAAGTTCCTGATTTGTTATAGATTAACGAATACCCGGCATGCGTTGCAATGCGCTTAATAATTATTTGAAAAGAAACGCAGTACGTGGTTTATTGCTTCAGGTCGCGTGTAGCGCGAGCCGAAGAGCTTCAACGTTATGTTTCAATGTTAAAAGTGTGATCCGCAGTGATGCGATATTTTCGCCGCTAGCGGATACGTACGTCATATCCAGTATACGAAAATAGTACATCATCAAGTTCAAACAATATAAGTTCCCGATATAAACAATTCTTACATCTAACGTACACAACACAGCAATCGGACATATCGGCCATTTTCCATTGAGTTTTGCTTAATTTTCACAATGCGGATATATTCGTCATACCCAATTTGAATGCACTTTTGTCTTGACGGATATATACGTCATACCCATTTAAAGGGTTAACCACCGTATTGTGCGCGCATTCTTTCTCTCCCCGTCCACGCAGCCCAAACTTCATTTAATCAGACCAATATGCGCTAACATGGTGCATCCATACAATATTTTTACTATGCATAAGTTTTATCGCAAGCTAACGAACGGTATGGCAGTGCATTACATGCGAACAAATAGAGATTTATTTTTATATATAATATCATCATCATTATCATATTGCAGCACTGCAGAGCTATGGGCCTCTTCAATATCCATTCACAGGAAGGTATTACATCCATCTCGTCTGTATCATACATTCACCTCCTCATTCACTCGATATTGAAGGTAGCATTACCACCCAGTTTTACTTCGAACGCTCACCCAACTCCTGAATGAACGTATTTACAAACGCTTTCGCGACCGTCTCGATAGGGAGTGTGGGAGGTTTGTAAAGACCGAGCAGTTTTCTTCGGAAGACATTGGAAAACTACTCTAGACGACCTTTATTATTCTACTGGAAATAGCTTTCTGGAGTGCAGAGTTCAGTTGCGCGTCCAGAAACGCGATAAAACAATAAAGCAGATAATTTGAATGAAAAATATTCTATTAAAAATACAAGCATAGCATTGTAAATAAAGTGCTATTCCAGCAACATGTGCGTGCATACTCATTAAAGAACGGATGAATTCCATGGAATATTCAAAGAAAGATGCTCAATTTTGAAGCGCAATCGATACGTTCACCTTGGTGGCCCGCTGGGTGGCATTCTGGGCACCAATCTCGTACACACTCCTTGTAACCAAATTTTTCTGACACAAAATCACCGAGGAGACATTAAAAAATGTCAGAAAATTATTCGTGAAGGTCGTCAGGCATCACACGGTGGTCATTTTCCACGAGCTTCCAATAGATATTCGCGGCGGTTTTGTTCTGCATAGGCAAAAAACGACGACCGGGCGGACTTCGCACGGACGTATGGTGTCAGAAGCGCGCGAAGACTTCTCCATAGGAAGAATTTACTGTGACTGAACAAAATGGCGATTATATTCTGGATGCTACGATTCTGTTTCTTTTGGATGCCTCAAACGCCAAAGCCTCGCATACAAACCGATTATTAATATACACAGTTAAATTCTTGTGTACAAGAACGAGTAAAGCATATCGAGCCCATGGAAGTAGGTAATGGTTACAGATCCCACTGCAATACATTTGAATAATTTCTACCGCTTTATTAAGCAACAAAAATGCTTTTTAATCGTCTTATCGTCATTTTGACACACAAAAGTGCTGTGCATTATCTGAAATAAAACAAGGTTTTAAGAGCGCTCCCAGCAATCAAATGCGTATCAAAGTTCTCCCAGATTGTCGAAATTTATTTACATTTCAAATGCAACCAAAATGGCTTTACGTCACGTACTCTTATAATTTACAAGAGCGTATTTACAGATCAAAGTTGGTGTTTAGTTGGTCGCCGCGATAGCACTATTCCAAGCAACGAAGGTAATCTAGTCTCTAAGCTGTAAGAGTATCGATGGCGAAGAAAAAGGAGGTCATTTTACGTTAACATGTCGTAAATTGTTGTAAATAGACTAATTAATAAGGGTGATGACGATCATGTCTTTGCGGCGGTGAAGGCCGGTCAATACAGAAATGCAGATCTTGGTAACGCCTATGATCAAAGTAACACCGAACATATCGGACGTTATCATCATCATCATCATCGATGATAAATTCGATCGAGGTGGCTGAGCATTCTCTGATGAATTTGTGTGAAGGCTGGTTTGAGATATATGGGTCGATGAGTTCATGGAAAATCGAACGAAGATTGTTAATAGCTATGGACATCTTTCGATTTAGCGATGGGTTGTTTATGGAAAATTAAATTAAATCTGTTGTTAAATCAAATCAGTCAATTATAGATAGCCCTGCCCGACTTTATTAATCCTTTGGGCCCCAAATGCGCCCAAGCGAAGAACGTTTGATAAAAAAAAACACTTTTTTCAACATGGTTGACATGATATCTCATATTTTAATCAATAAAATTTATTTAAAATTTAATATAAATATTTTTTATATAATCTTCTATTGTTCCTACCAGATTTATATTAAAATTTTATTTTTAACTATTTAAAAAAATTAAAACTGTGAAAAAATAAAGCCAAAAATTGATTTTTTTTTGAACAGTCGCCATTTTGTAAAAATAAAATTATATATTTTTTTTGAGCTAGGGACTATAGTGACATATTTATTTATTAAGAATCTTTTTATTTAAAAAAATTTTAGGTGATAAAAATGGTTAGAATGATGTCAACCGAGACATGCTCTTTTTTATGCCCTTTACACTTTATCAGCCTGTAACCTTTTATTTTTTTCATATTCTGAAAGTTTCAATAAATATCTGGTAAAAAATTGTTGCATAAGAATAGGATCACACTTTATGTCAATATAAAAATCAATCTCTCATTTGCGCAAGACGTGTATTGAACCGTAAAAACCGATATTTTCAAAGCGGTTCAATTTCGGTTTTCGTTCCGCAAATACAACGGTTTTATCGGCATATTATCCACTCTCGTTTATTGCCATACAACAGTCGACCCTCCTATAGCGTCCATTTCGTTTGCGGCGTGTAGTTGATAATACTGTATGGGCGTCTAACTTTATTTAGCGTTTTATTTCTATAGAAGGGTTGACTGTACTAAATTACTATCTAATCGATGATACTAGTTTCAACCTTTCCAATATGCCTTAAATTATTCCCTCAAAATAAGCTTCATACCGGAATGAAACCGAAAACGGATAACCGGTTAAGCCGTTATTTTTGCCGGAATTAAAACCGCAGCCAAGCCGATAAAAATGTATTAGGAACGTGATCAAAAACAAAATAAAAAATAACGGTTCGAAGCCCTGATATTTAATGCTGCTAAACCAACCCCATCGATATGAACCGGCTCGATAGAGCCGGTTGTTATAATATTTTTAATGTATTGGGCATCGATAGAAATTTTTAGGCATGTCGAATGTATTTTATTGTAATCGGAGAGAAATAACTTTTATGATATTAGCTATTTTGAAAAATAATGAAATATGAAGACGTGCCATTTTGGATGTGAACCGGCTCGCGAAGCCGGTTGTTACGATAATCAATCAATATCTTGAGACAAGCTTGTTACACTATTTAAAACATCTGTATCATATTGGCAAGGAATTTGGGTTTTCCCCCGAAAATGTCGCTAACCGCATTACAACAGCATCTGATATGAATACAATTTATGACTTTCCGGTCTTCATAATTTATGAAATTTCCATTGGATTGGAAGCGCACATTGCTGTGTTTTTGGACTTAATTTGTTTAAATATGGAGTATTTTTCTATGAACAATAAGTGGATTTTGCAATAATTAGCATTGCAAAGCGCCTGTTATGTCCAATGGGCATCTTGTCTTTAAATGGAATCCATTAGGTTCGTAATCATCAATTGTTTTTACATCAGCGGTGCTCCAAATGACATCCATGACGCAACTTGTAGCATTGATGCAATATGTATTTTCCTGTCTGTAATGCATATGATGAAAAGAAGCTTTGGGGTTGATGTGTCCAAAAATGATGCTGATCTTCAAGCTCCGAAACTGGGGCTGGAAGATTCCGTTAGTAAATTTGCAACGGATTAGAAAGCAAGTGCTGTGGGCAAAATGTTTATTTTTTGAATATAATACAAACATTATTACAAAACTTGCCCGCAAAATAATCATCGTTCTTTAATATAAAAAGTGTGCTAGATACTTTTTGCCACTGATGTCTTCATCGCATGAGTTGCTCTTTTCTCAGCGCTAGGAAAGAAATCGTCTTCTGCTAATTACTCGCTAATGATCGAAGCCCAAACGTGCAGTTTTTATCAAACTGTGCTTTTAATAAAATTTGGAGTGTCTTACGCAAATTCATGTGGGTCAAGCTAGTAATAAATGAAAGATGACAAGGAGACAATTTGGAGCATTTCAAAGAGGAATTCAATGGCACGAAATGGAACATTCAATTGAATCCTTTAAAATGTTCATAAAAACATTGGATTTGCAGGACAGTCTCTTCAATTCATAGAAAATATTCACATACACATCATGTGATTGATATTGAAAGCAGTTGTCTAATCCCTCTTTTCTTCGTTATCGTTATGTCCGGGTATGGCATCCGATCGCGAGGCGCTTCAGCGTCATATCAGCGGTCCGAAAAGTGGACCAATTGAGCATACAAATCTTATGGTCACTCTCCGTCTCTTTTAGGGCTTTTTACGGCATTTTCTTTGATCTGTAGGATCACAGAAGCAACGTAGCGTCTAGACACTTTCTATTACAGTTTTTTAGGTCGGATACTTTTGGAACTATATTTGTATATTATTTTAAAACATACATTATAATATATATGGCATTTATATATACACGTCTTCCCATTGCTTTGGCAGTTCTTCGATCTTTTTTTTTTGTAAAAACTTCTGGCTTAAAAGCAAAAAACAAATTTTAACCCTTTGATTAGTAAGTTCATTTTAAACTGACCCAGACATAGATGCTATATTCGTATTTGCACAACTTATCGTCCACATAAATTCATTTTTCTCTCAGAACGGCGCAGCGTGAGTGAAGCTTGTATGTCAATAAATGAACCTTAACACTGTCGATAGTGAATTTGTTGAAGTTTGAAATCGATACATTTGAGCCAAACAATCGATGCAAAAGCGATTCAAATAGAGTAATTTTATTTTTGTTGAAGATCTAAGAAGACACCATACCTGATGGTTTTCAACTGGATACGTACAAATTCCATTATAGTTTTAATATTTATTTTTACTCTATGATTTTTTTTAAATATCGTATTATATAATATATATTAAGGCGTGTAGGGGGATCTTTACAGCACGATCTTGCGAGGATGCGATAATACTATCCAGATAAATTCCGTCGTTCATTTTTTTTGCGTTCGGTGAAGGCGTTGCGGCACCCATCCTACTCCATAGCACCCATCCTATTCGTTTCGATATTGCCAACTGTGAACCACTTCACCATAAACATCTTTGAGTATTTTACTGGCTTTTGTGGCATTCCAACCCAAATTAAAAAAAAAACAGCATACAATAGATTTTCAGATACAGATTTAGATAGTTTCGGGTTCGGACATTTTATTTTTAACAATAAAAAAATCTGTTGCACAAAAAAATGTCTAACTAATCAGATTAGATAAATATTTTATCAAATATTTATTTGAATAAATCCATTAATGATTTAGAGCAGTGAGCGGTCGCGAGAGAGCGAGGACTTGCTCAGATCATAATAGATTTAAATTCATAAAAATCTAAATAAAAGGCCATCATACATAAATTTACTCAATTCCACAAAATAAAAATTAAATTAAAAACCTCTGACCTGAAATAAAACCGCCCAAATCGCAGTTCAAACGTCATCAGCAATTAATATGATAAACCGATCCTTGAATAAAAGCAAAGCAAATACACAATAATACATTGATCGCCTATATTTTAATGAAATTTGTGAAAAATGTTCATTTTTTAAATCCATAACTTAATTTAACGATGCACATCGAAGCCTTTTAAAATCATCTTTTAGAAAACTCACCACGAAAAATTGGATTGGATTGGTTTTATATAGTCAAACCTTCTATAACGTCAAGATAGGGACCACGCTATATAAACATTACGTCATTGAATGTTAAGCATACATACAAAATTTAGGCGTGCTTAGTTTGTTAAGACAAGATATTGACCTTATATATTTTACCTGTTGCTTGCGCAAAAATGGACGCTATAAGAGGGTTGACTGTAATTGGATTAGAATGGATATTTTTCGAAAATAAACGAACACACGCACGTGGTCCTGCCCTACTTTATTAGGCCTGATTCACACTATGGTGCCAGTAACGGTTCGATCTCGCTCCGGTCTCGGTCCGATCAAATATTCTTACACAAGAAACAATCAGAGTATTCACACTATCGGATCGTTCAATCCCGTTTTTTGTATGAGAATATTTGACCGGACCGAGAGCGAGAGCGAGATCGAACCGTTACCGGCACCATAGTGTGGATCAGGCCTTAATCGTCCCAATATATTGCTTTTCAGAAAGAGGAACTCAAGATAAAGCTGGATCGATTGGATCCTGGATCTAGTTCGCTCCACCGACACTGGGTCACAAATATCGATCGGAAGGCCTCAGATAAATTGAAGCCATGAATTATTTTAATCACATTGTACAAGATTCAGTTCACTGATTTTTTTGTGGTTAGTGTAATACCGACGACCTTCACTATTTATTACTTTTTTCACCCTGTTCGTGTTTATGTAACCTTTTTATCAACATCGCCATGTACAAAGTGGATTTGAGTCTCGTTTCGCCTATTTATTTTTTTGTCATATCTACAATCGGCGTCGAAGGCGTAATACCATAGATATTTATTCATGAGGTCATTTGAAATTTGGCGAGAATTTGATATGAAATGCTAATCAACCGCTCGACAGATAAGGCGCACTGATTGAATTCAAAACTGAATGAAAATGACGTATTCGAATTCCGAACGAGGAGAATATCTATATGGGTATCCGCGACAATTGAGCGTTTGAGATTATCGAACGCCCGCGGGGCAATCTTTGATGCTTGCCATGCGCGCGCATCGAAATGTCATGCAGAACGAACCGCGCCAAGCTTGCATATCAATAAATGAACCTCAACACTGTCGATGGCATGCAATATTTGTTCTTTTATTCGCATAAACATCAATAATACACATGTGTATCTTCAGTTTTAGTAACAAAATAATACATTTGTTGAAGTTTAAAATCGAAATCATAAATATTATTGAATAAATAATAATATTGTATTGGAAATAGAATCACGGTATTGTAAATGAAACACTATGGATTTAGAAGTGTAGATCAATTAAATGATGTTGTTTTGCCATATTTGTAATGGAGTTATATTTAGCAATTAATATGGAGGGCATTTTTAGAAACATTCTCTCAGTATTGTTGGCCTGCAATTAAATTGTGTACGTGCTCACTGAAGAGTGCAACTTTTCACATTTTTTGACCGGCTGTGTAGTAATTTTCACGCTCTGGTTCAAAACACCAGTCGAGACTCAATCTACGACCTGAGTAGGTATCCGCTTTTTAATGGCCACTCGCCGCTCCAAAGTACAATTGGATGTCCCACATCGACGGGGTTGTTTTGTTTCTTGGATGGATGATTGATAATTCGAACCGACCGAGATCTTGTTGCATGAATATCAGCATTTTTATTATATTGATTTATTTTGTGAGTAAAATGCATAAACATGTTTTAATTGCAATTCATTTCGCGATACTCATGAAGATTTCGATTTTCATGGATCTCTATTAAAAATGTATGGTAATCTCATTAATCTGCTTTCACTTTACTGTAGCATTACCATTTAAATCGAATGGAGATCGGGTAAGATAGCCCCATAAGATAGTTTGGATGAGCTTTCAGAATAGACCGTTAAAAATCAGTAGGAACCGGATTCGTTGATCGGAAGATGTGACGTCGAGAAATTTCTCATCTTCCGGCATCGTTCCTATGAATAATGAATCCGGTATTTTATTGTATTGATGATGACCAAGGCCGTGAGAATAGGTCATGACGAATGAAGTTCTATCGCACATATTAAATCATGTAAATATTATATTAATTCCTTAGATTAATAGTATCCCACAGCGCATGCAGTATTGGAGCACAGGAGTGAAGACTATCCCCGATGCTCTCGCAACTACATAACATTGGTGTCAGAAGTGGTATTGGGTTAGGGATGTCATTTCATCTACGCAATATCTCAATATTTTAGTCAATCATTATTGAGATAATCAAATGAATAAGTTCACATGTATACAAATAATTAATAATCAAATCAAATAATCGCTAAATGAACACAGAAATTAGAAGTTTATAATAAATGTTCATATCAAAATGATTGTCATGTGTATATAATAGGTATTTGAATACATGCAATTAGGGTATCCAATCCCGGGATCACACCAGTACGATGAAGGCTACTAAATCGAGACATTTCCATCGAGATCTGGACGCTTGGAAACAGTGGCGTAACTACTAATGGGCGAGCTTAGGCGACGCCTGGGGTCAGTAACTGTCTAATCTATTTATACATATATCGAGTACATATATGTTTTTCAAATTGTTATATTAATATTTCCCTACCGGTGATGTATTTACTACACCTCGACTCTAATAATGGGAATATCGACATGAAATATAATAGATACGGGGTTCAGATTTTTTGTATTCCTCCGTAATATAATCACGAATCACATCAAAGTATTATAGTATATAAGTATTCATCTGCAGCGACTGAAATTAATAATTTGTCGGGAAATCTGGAATTTTGCGAGTTTTAGTCCGTGTCTCAGCGGGAAGGAATTTTATCAATGTAATTTCTTAAACTATTGAAAATCCCGATCCCGGGATGATCTGATGCAATCCCGAAATCCCGGGATCGATATTTTGGCTCGGGATTGGATTCCCTACATGCAATTACTATCTTGAAAGCCCATTCAGACTTCTAACATGACAATGCACACAGGAGATAAACTTCGAGCATTCAAAAAAAAGTCTTCATCCCTTCATTTTCATGCAGAAACCCGATAAGGTCACACATTCCATCGTGTTGATGTTTCAAAATAATTTCCCTCCTTTCTCTCGGCCACATTTTTTTATTGAGCCGCCAAAACAATGAGTAATTGAGTCGAATGTCAGTTACTTTACAGTTGGTTTTGCGAAATAAATGGACGACATTAGTCTGCTCTTTCCCTGCATTGTACGTGGATATTCCATCGTCGATTTGACCATAACGAGAAAATTAACAATCGAAAATTTCTATCCATCCAACAATGTCGAATCGAAATTTAAAACTGTCGAAATCATCGCGAATTTCTAAAGCGTTAACCCTGATTAAAACCCGCACAACATGGCTGATATTTTCATACGTTTTCTCTGGCAGTGAAACCGAAAACCAAGATAATATCGGCAAATTAATAAAACACGGCATGCTCGTAGTTATTTTGGGTCTGTCATTATTTTTGGAAATCTAGATATTGAATTAAATACCGTGTTTGGATTAATAGTCCGTCAGATTAAGTGTTACTATAAAATGGTCCCACATAGATTCGAATGATAAAAAAGGAAGTCCCAAGATTTGTACCTGTAACTCAATCATCTTGGGTTCGAATCCCACAGGAGTGGTTGGCTACCACATTTTTAAAAACATACATATGCCATGAAAAACCGTGTCAAAATGGTTGGTAATGGTCCCATAAAAAGGATTTCTAAAAGCCACCTCTAAAAAAACAAAGATAAGATGATTTAAGAGATTTGTAAACATTATTTAATCATATTTATAACCCTATTAAAACATTCTTATGCAGTGCAACGTTTTAAAAATGGAAGTGGTTGCATTTATATCAAAAGTCTTCTTGATTTAATTTGTTGCGGAGGCGATTGAAAAACACACATAAATTACTGAAGGAAAAATGAACGAATATTATGTGCTCTTTTATTTATATATACTATGGCGAAAGTTGTTTTTAAATTCCCAAATACAAATAAAATAAAACACGAACAATATCAATAGTGTAGCGGTTCATTTACATTATAAAAGCTTTATGCACGCTGCGAGGTCCTGATTAAAAGTGAATTTACTTTAGAGCATAGCATGTTTGTTCTCCGTACCGAATGGGTTAAAGCTTCTATTGCCGGATTTACATTCGGGTCCCCTCAATAGCTTGGATCCTTGTGGAACAATTTTCAAATGGTGATCCTTTGAACGATCAGAAGGAAGAAATAAAATCTTGCAAAAGAAGTAAACAAGCAAGTTTGCCTATCAAATCAATGATTTGAAGCGGCGAGTGGCCACGAAATAGCAAGGATTATATCGGATCATATATTTTTTTAAATTATAATGCTTGGGTATTTCAACAAATATAATTTTGAACGAACAGACAGCAGTCATTTAATATTCTTCGAATTGCCTGAGGTGATTTCCTCGGATTTTCGTAACAGACTTTTATTACAAGTCACTTATTTGAAGCTGATGTAATTAAAATGTATTGCGCTTACATATTATTAAATGGGTTTTGGAAGCTCCTCGGCTAAAATATATTGCCTTTGATTTTGGATCTTGATTTCATCATGTAAAGTTGTGAAACGATCGTTAATACTGGTCATTCATGACTTCTATGAACATAGTACTTTATAAAACACCTATATTAGATAGGAATGTATCTATTTTTATAGAAATAAATGATTCGTGAAATAAAATTATCGCAACGAAATAGATTTTTTGTTAAGATATTTGACATAGAAAAACTAGAAGACCTTCAATGTTCTATGATATTGAAAAACCTATAGACTTTCAAATCAGATCGAACCGATCAAGGATATTATAACGCTCTAATTTTCCATTACTGTATGATTTCTTGACAAAAAATTATATAACTTGTTATTTAATACTGCCAACAATTGCCTGTAGTTTCAATCCCATTATTATATTTAATACTTACAAAAATAAATGAGTTTAAAGATTTTCCAAATGAGAATATTTCCGCGATTTAATGAATAAATCAGGAATCAAATATAAACAAAGACGTTTTTCTGATATTTATCTTTAGTTTCATTGTTTAAAGACGACGAAGAACGATTTACAATGGCGACAATCGCGAAAATAATAATCTTTCAACATCACGAATGTGTTTATAAAGTCAATGCCTTCAAATTGAGTAGTATCTGAGTTTCATTTTTATAGACAATTTACCTTTGTATTCTATGATTAAAATTTCACGCTGTGATTCCAAAAGATCATGTCGTATTATGTGTTTAAGACCGTATTCCTAAAAATGAAACATTACAAACAAGCCTTTGTGGGTTTGTTCGAACACTATTTTCATATTCCATGCGAGGTTATCACAACAGGATGGAAGATTTCCTGAGATATTCGAGCATACATAATCGCAAACAATGAGTTATAAGCCTGTGTCGCTTGACATTTTCAATATTAAATCAATCGAATCAGTGTTTAATTCTTTGAGGCAAGGGATTTTCGGGAAGAAAAAATGCCCGATTAAAATTTGGAATTGAAAAAAAATCCGCGCAATGAAAGTTATAAGGAGGGACTAATACAGTCCCACCGTGCAACATGCGCTCATGTGCTATATTTATTAAAGCAAATTATTTTTTCCATATGCAATGAGGCACATTGCATATCGTGCACGACCATGCTGACCGATATTATTTTATTTTGATGCTACAAAGTGCACTTCGTCTACGAATAGAACTAAACTTTTGGTTTAAACTTATGTTTATGACTGATGATGTTTATGCGATTCTCTATATTACCATACCAGCCACAAATCCTTCCATATTATTCCCTAACTCCTATTTTGTAAATAGGACATAGTGCTCCAGTATTTTCTATATCTTGGGAGTTTATTGATTCCCATTAAAAAAATTATTCCAATAAATGACCGAATTTATTTTTCAGCTTTTGTTAATTATTAATTTAAGTTTGAGGCTCCTTGGACCCATTTGGTTTTAATCTGGGACAAATTCGGACATGCGGCCCTCAATATGCGCGGTGGCCTTTTATTACGATTTCACTGTTACGCGGCAACAGGACAGAAAAGAGCCTAGTTTTTCAAAAGAATTTTTAATACGCCCTAAGATTTATGAGGCCCCCTATATTTTTGAAGCCTGAGGTGTGTGCTTCTCTTTTGTTGTGCGTATAAACATGTTTAAAAGATAATTAAATCAATGATTTACTCAGATATAAATTGACATCATATATCATATGGGGTTGGATGGAAGTCTGTGATATGCTGAGTTGGACTAAACAGCGATGAAATTACTTTGTACATAATTGTAACAAATGAGACACAATACGTCACACAAAGGAAGAAAAACAGTATGTCAATCAAAACAGCTGCACTTTCAATGATTGACAGGACTTGCCAATGAAAAAAAATCGTATTTGGGCGAGACACAAATTATAATATTGCTGTTCGCTAGAATTTTTTTTTTTTTGAGGTGGTATAAAAATATCCCACCTTCCATTATATGTATAAAAAAAATAAGACATATTTCATATCGCTACCCTTCAAAGAGTTAAAATATGACACCATGTTAAAATACATGCGTTCACTTTATTTTTGAAATCATGAAATACTGAATAGTATGCATTTATATTATAATATATATATATATATATATACAATTCCTTGTGCGTCGATTAAAGATGAACGCCAAACGTCAAAATATTTTCAAACGTTAGTTTACATCGCCGCCGCTAGAGTACCGCTAGTCAGTCCTTTCATGATCGAAAATTATCACGAAAGGACTTACTATGGCGTAAACGTCAAAATGCAATTTTAAAAAAAAGATTATTATTATAAAACGACATGAAGCATGAAAATAACACGTTTCAATGCGGGCAATCATAATAATAGCGCATTTCAGGGCAGACGACCGGCTGAAAATTTAAATATCAATCATCGGCAACGGGCGCAAATTTAAAACCGCTGCGGGCCAAAAATCAGCTGTCATATAAACGTCAACGAAACGCGAGCGCGATTTTAAAAGGCAGCCCTAGTTTCAAGGCTGACATTCGCGATCAGTGTTTATTTCTTTGCGTCGCCCACCATTCGACAGGTTGTTTGCCGATGCTGTTTCCGGTCGAGGCTTTTCCCCCCTCTGGCAAATTTGGCAACACTCCCTGGTGGCTGCTATATTTTCTGACATTGTATGGCTGCTCGGTGTATCATTACGCCACATTCGCCGCGTTTCTCTTCTCCGCTCCACCGTTGCATTAAGCGTTGTTTCACGAAATCTCTAAATACACGCACGTTTCCGATGAATATTTAACGGCAAAAATATTCAAGATTGTTGAGTTTCGCTAATTTCACTTTTAATCAATTAGCAAATTTCGTCCGGGGGAACTTTGCGCACGTTTGCACCCTGACGCGGGGAAATTAATTTGAATGTCGCGCGTTACAAAAATATATTTGGATTATAGTCCATGTATTTAATTTTGTGTGTAATAGTTTTATATATTATTATTACGAACTCATCGCGAGAACATTGTTTTTATTTATTTATTTAAGGCTACAAAGACTTCTGAGATCGAGGAGATCCTAACAATTAATTTGTTTGGTCCCGCGTGTTTGTCAGCCATTTTGTTCCCGTTACAATAAATTCTTCCGATGGAGAGATCGTCGCACGCTCCCATCAATTTTTTTAATATTGTTTTTTGTATTCCGGGATGTATTGACACACGTCCCATCATGATAAAATCCAGAAAAGCTTCTCCTTTTTGTGCATTCTGGGCCCCTATATCGCACACAACTCGTCGTAACCAAGTTTCTCCGACACAATATCACCGAGGAGACTTCGATAAAAGTCAGGAACTTCATCATGAAGGTCGTCAAGCGTCACAAGGCCTTCATTTTGTATTTTTTTGCACAAGTTCGTCAGAAATCACTGATGGTTTCCCACTCTTTGCCTCGTCGTAATCATCAATACGGTATTTTCTGAACAATTTAATACTCTTCGTAACATGTTATCGACTTATATTGTTTTGCAAAGTAAAAACTCACGCCAGTTTAAAAGTTGGCGCAATGGAAATTGTTTGCGATTGTGTGCAACAGAGACGGATATAATATAAACGATTCTCCCTCTTACAGATATAATATGCAGTATGTACTTTGTGACATATTATTGATTTATTACATGCGCGCGACGACTTTTCCATTGGAAGAATTTACTGTGACTGAACAAAATGGCCACTAATCTTGCAGTGGATTCTGTTTCATTTGGATGCCTCAAACCCCACAGCCTCGCGTACAAACCGTTTAATACTATACATAGTTAAATTTTTGTGTACAAGAACGAGTAAAGCATATCGAAAACATGACGATCTCTGCATTTGAAGAATTTACTGTGACTAAACAAAATGGCCGACAAACACGTGGGACCAAATAAGCTGACCGTTATGATCCCCCCTATATGTCAGGTAGCCGTTTGAGTTTTGTGTTATTCGCACATCGTTCGTTGTAGATAGTTATAATTATGGCTTTCAAAAAATATTTAACTGGATTTTAACCGGATAACTTAAGCGATTCTGAGGATGTCCTATTATTGAAATTGGATGTGGACCTATGATAAGGTTTATTTTGTTGGATGTGAAATGTTTTTTTGAAAATAAATTCTAGAACCAGATGGAGATTACTGGTTTAGTTGATCACACTTGATAGATTTTCTAGCAATGATTATTGGGGACAAAGGCTGTTATATAATCATTCCTGAATTGCAGCTAAATTTTCCTTGTCTATCCCGCGAAAATGAGAATCGACACGCACATGGTCGAGATGAATAGCCATCGGTTGTGTAACTTCAAGAATACCAAGAAGTAAAAGGCTGGAAAAAATCTCAAACCTGAAATGAGAAGCAGAACTCTCACTTGACATACCTCAGAGTGGCTGCAGAGTTGGCTGTCGCGCTCATTTTTTTGCACGTCTGCGATTTGTTGCACCTACATAATTGCATCGCAAAATGCACCAAGACATCGATAAAATATATAGGCCAATCGAGCGATCCATCAGCTCCAAATTGTCGTTTAAACGATGCCTAAACTGTCTTATATTGACTGACTGGCTTGTAAAGCCCGGCTTAACCGTAAAAACAGTGCAGCTTTATAAGGAAGCACGTTTGATGGATCTCAAGCGTTTAATCAGCGGTCAAAATATTTTTTCACTGAGAATCCATAGAAAGTAAATATTACATCACGTTACTTAATCACGGATTTACGTTTTTATATCATGTTATTGCAGCAATTAAATGTGCTATTTGGTGCAAATCATTTTATAATGCTCCATGTCGCAAACTCAGATATTCAAATACATATTTCAGGATGACTATTGCGTCAGATGAACATCTAATATAACAGTGAATGCTTCATGAATTGCATCGTAAAAATTTGGGTCAAAAATCATTCCGCCGATGATCGATAACGTTTAGGCGAAAACTGCCAAGCGCATCGCCAATGGCAGTCACAGATTTCTTGCGGGTGTTCCATTAAAACATCAAATGTGCTCTACACTTTGGGCCGAAGGTTTCAATTCCATCTCTATTGGAGCGTTGAAATCCACAGCGTGTCGTAAAGCCTACAGCCATGGAATATGGAGAAAGCGAATTGAAAAACCCGCGTATGTTTATTATAAATATTATGTTAATAGTTGCTTTCGAAGTTATAGAAAGTGAAAAATTATTTACGATCGATATGTAGATCGCCTTTAATAGAACGATTCGCGTAAAAAATAATTCATTGGTGTCAGGTTTGAGCTATTAAAGCAATGTAAGTGATTCTCAGATATAATTCTGGATGACATTATTGCCATTGAGGATACAATAACACGGGCATTGAAGTCCACAGCTATAAAAAGTCTCAATTCGTCGCTGAAGGCAGCTGGGAAAGAATTTCACGGACCTCGTGTTATTCAGATTTGTTATCGTTCGTTATCTTTACTTGAATCATGGATAAAACCCAGAAGCATCGATCCAATAAAAGGGGCGGCCCTATTTGGATTTCCAACTGCCTTCTATAATACTAAATATATATCACAATGTGCACTCAAATGTTAACCTTTTGAGGAGTTCAGTCGCGTATTTGCGATCGAATTCCAATGATTCGCGGGTCCTGTTTATGATGATTTAATATTAGCAACAGTCCAAAAGAAATCGTTACCTAACAGGTCCTCAGTTATTAGCAAAAAAAAAAAAAAAAGATTCTCAATAAATTTGTGTCATCATTCAAACGCTTTTGAAATATTCATGAGTTATCTAGAATGTAAGGTTACAAAGATTCCGGAGTTTGGGGGATATTTTTGGTTATAGCATAAATAGAGAGGATCTTAACGATCAGTTTGTTTGGTCGCGCGTGTTTGTCGGCCATTTTGTTCGGTCATAATCAACTCTTCCGATGCAAAGATCGTCGCGCAATTCCGCCATCTCTCATCCATGCGAGATTCGGGTCGTTTTTGAATTTGCAAATTGAAGAAAAAGTGCGAAATGACTGCCATGTGATGCTTGACGACCTTCAGGAATTATTTGCTGGCATTTCTTCAAGCGCCCTCGGTGATATAGCGTTGGAAAAATTTGGTTAAACGACGTTGTGTGCGAGATGGATGCCCAGAATGCACAAGAAAGAGAAGCTTTTATGGACTATATCGTGATGAGGGATGAGACGTGGGTGTGTGTGTGTAACTACACCCCAGAAACTAAAAAACAATCCTTAAAGAGCTGGCGGTGGAGGTCTATGATATTGGCATACAAAATTTGATACCCCAACTACCCAAATGTCTCAATCTCGACGGCGATTAAAATAGTTCAATATGTTTATGGAGTAGAAAATATAGTAAGTTGTAACCATGCTTTTTGGATAACCCTCGTACTAAGCGATAGATCATTAACATCAATCTATGCGGATGTACAGTCAACCCTTCTATAGCGTCGAGATAGGGAGCACACCATAGAAAGTTTGGCACCCATGCATATTTAGTTTGTTAAAAAGTGCAAGTGACCCTACGTATTTTATCTGTTGCTCACGCAAAAGATGACCCAATAGGAGGTTTACGCTATAGTAGGGTTGATTGTACTATGCTGTGAAAGAAAGGCAGTAGTAGAGCTAGGCGATGTATCGCTGTGGGGCTGAGAGGTTAGGATCCATGCGCATGCGTGCGCTCTGCCTCACCTCGAAAAGCGACTGTTGAAAACCGGGCATGCCATTATCGCCTCTCGACATAGTTGACAAAAGGCTTTGTTTGCCTTAGCAAATTTGAGAACAGACACACATTGATTTTTATATTTATAGATTGGCAAATTCTTTATCTTGCAATGGATTGACTTAGACTCCTATAAATTGGGTTTTTCCAAAAGTCTCGTGTACTCTTATTGTTGATTGTGAAATGAATCATTTTGAAAATCCCCATCTGCCACTTTCACTGGTGTTTGATAAATCTTTGAACATTGTTCATATCGAGGAATACTCGAGCAAATACTTGAGATATAGCGAGTACAAAAGCACTCCGAATTTTTTGGGTCAAGTAAACAAGTTGGGAAAAATGTGTACAGGTTCATAGGCCAAGACGGATAAGCAAGTCGAATTCTTTCTGTTTGAATTGTTCGATTTCCTGCATAGAAATGATTGAATGCCGCTCGTCCACGACCAGAACTGGAACGCACTTTTTTTTTGGTCGCTCTTCGTTCCTCTGTGAAATTTTGCGGTTTTCTGTCTTATTCGTTTCATTGTGATACTTTCGTCGGCGATTTTTTTCTTAGATTGTGCCCAACAAAACGCGGGATGCACAAGCGTGACTGTTCTAAAAAAAGAACAAGTGCAATGGAACTTCAACGAGCATGTTGGCACCGATTTGTACGGAAATCAACTCGCATTCTGAAACGTAGATGAGTTTTTCGCTCGTCGTCACCTGAAACAAGACAAAAAAACGACGTCAATTATTAAAATTCTAAGAAAGCTTGAAGATTCTGAATCATTCATCCTTGAATGATCAATGAAAGTGATCATCAGGAAGACGATACGCACGATAGATCTGAAACATTGATATATATATTTGTTTATTTAAAAAATGCTCAGGAATCAATAGTACAGAACATTCGCTTAAATTAGTCTTTATACACTCAATCATCCTATAGCGTCCACTTCGTTTGCGTTGGCGTCTTTTACGTATTCAACGGGTAACATATAACATACCAAACGCTTAAAATTGCTTGATTTGGAGCAAATATCATTTATGTAGCGCCTTTCAATAAGAACGCTCAATTTTCGAATGTAAATTAAGCAAGTTATATATACGATATCGACTCAATTTTTATTACATTTCAAAGAATATTTTATGGCAATAAATATGAAATATAATATAATTCAAATATTTGCTATGATTTTGCTTGATGATACATATTCGAGAGGTAAAATTTTCGACGACTTTGTCGCATAAATCTGGCTGAATTTGATGGATGGCGTTCGTTTTGTTGACTTTGAGGGCATCAATTGTTTAAAGTTTATACGCATTTAAATAGACCCAAATACATTAATATAAAGGCATGTATTTAGTATACATATTATCCAGCTTAAAGCCACAAAAAGATGCTTATCGTCGATCTGTAACATTCGCTGTTGACGATTTTTGGCGAAACTTTTCTCGAACGGAGCATCGATTTTGAAAATAAAATTTGATAATTTATACAAATTTTTTCAAACAATACAAACTTTCATAATAATTGCCATGTATTGTTAAATATTTGACAATAAGTTTAATATATTTTTATTTAAAAATATCGTCACTATAATCGAACAAATTTAGAGCGTCTGTATTGAAAGGCCCTATATGTGTATTTATAAATTAAGATAAACCATAAAGATTTTATGCTACAAATTTATATTTAGGTGTAAGCAATTGAAAATTGTGTTTATTGAAGGTGATCTTGTTATAAAAGCACCATGTAGAGGCGATTTCTCAAGAAATACAGCTGAATGTGGGATCGTGTAGATTTTAAGTTCGAGTAATAAAACAAGAGAAAAATTGCAAAACAAGAAGAAAATTGCAAAATTCGCTGGAAATGTCATGGCAATTGTTATTTGAGTTGATAAAATTTTTTCCATATTAAAATTCATGTCACAAAAAAACAACCATAAGGGTATAGTTTGACTGCGCTTCAATCGAATAAAATTAACAAATAGGTATTTTAAAAGCGTATTTAGTGCTTTCTTTTATGTTTTGTTTGATTGTTTGGTAGATTGTTTGATTTGGATCAAGGGTCGTTTATAGAATAGACATTGAAACAATTAAAATAGCAGTGGATGTGTCATGTGGCGAAGCGAACGAACGAATTTATAACGATCGATGTTTTCATAGAGGCTCAAAATATCATTTCAAATATGATAAACAAAATATTTGAACATTTACAATATACAAACAATATGTTTGCGTTGTAAAAATATTAAATTATGTTTACAACTATCATTAATAAAACAAACAAGCCTGCTTCGAATATTGACACGCAACTTTGAACCAGCCTTGTCTGGTCGATCAAACAATAAGCATTGTTGACAGTGTATTTTTCTTATTTCACTTATTAAATGCCTCAAATGTCTTATTAAAAAAGACGATTTCTTAAACATCATTTTTATAAATTACTTATTATATCATAAAAAGACAACAGGTGAGTGGGAATTTGTAGGACAGGAAAAGACCGGACCGCCCAAAATCTATGTACTAAAAATGCTGAGGATCCAAATGATATAAATTGGAAAAACTATAATTTTAATTGAATCGTTGAAAATAATGTCAAAAGTGCATAGGTGCCTAACTTACTATAGCGTGTTCCCTAACTCGACGCTATAGGAGGATTGATTGTACACATAAAATAGAAAATATTTGTAACTGTAGGTAGTCCCGCATTAAGCGGTTGGACTCGTAACTAGGGAATCCAATCCTGAGTGAAAATTTTGACACCGGGATTTCGGGATTGAATAAGACGATCCCGGGATCCTGGGATCGGGATTTTCAATAGTTTTCAATAACCCCCATTTTCGTATAATACCATCAATAAGACTGTTAAAATTCCTTTCTGCTGAGACATGCCAAATTCCCGATTTCCCGACTAATTATTTATTTCCGTCGCTGCAGATGAATACTTATATAATATAATACTTCGATGTGATTCGTGATTATATTTCGAAGGAATACAAAAATTCTGAAGCACGTATCTATTATATTTCATATCGATATTCCCATTTTTAGAGTCGAGGTGTAGTAAATACATCACCGGTGGGGAAATGTTAATGTAACAATTTGAAAAACATATATGTACTGTATATATGTATACATAGATTAGACAGTTACTGCCCCGAGGCGTCGCCTAAGCTCGCCCATTAGTAGTTACGCCACTATTTCCAAGCGTCCAGATTTCGACGGAAATGTCTCGATTTAGTAGCCTTTACGTGCTGGTGTAATCCCGGGATATTATATACACATGACAATCATTTTGATATGAACATTTATCATAAACTTCTAATTTCTGTGATCATTTTGCGATTATTTGATTTGATTATTAATTATTTGTATACATGTGGATCTTTGATAAGTGTGTAAATTTATCCCAATCTTTTGGTTATTTATTAATTTTATCAACAAAGGATCACATTTGGTCAAGCTTGAAATCGATTCGTTTGGATCCATAATAGTGTCTCAAATAGGATCCCACTTCTGACACCATTGTAACGTGACGTCCTCGGATTGTTGATATTAAAAAATAATCATGTAAGAAAAACATTTAATCATTTTGAACAATGCTTGAGGAAAGTATGCATGGAGCAATGTTTTAGTAGTGGCTGCACTTGAAGACCCAAGCATTGTTTGTCTAATGAAATTGCCAAGAAGCTGCAGCACGATGTGAACTTGAACTTGCCCAATAGACATCTTGCATCATGTAATCTCAACTTGAACCACGAGCACCACTCAATCTAATCCATCAGAATCAGGGAACAGCAAAGCCATCAAATTTTCTATAAAGTGACTGGATGTTGCTATTACATCGGGACAAAATGTGGGCGTTGGTCTTGATTTATTCAAAGCAATTGAAAAAATAAACCATGACCGAGGATAACCGACCTTGCAATAAGTAAGATTTATTCCAAATTAACTAATTAAGCAGTGCGATTCCAGTTATCTTCGTGCGCCGAATGATCCTGGCGAAAATATACCAACATGGACGCATGGATATTTTCGATCGTATCGGACGAAATTCGAGGAGCGTTCGAAGATCATGTCCAGCAAAGCCCGTCTATCATCAGCTCAGACGATCGGCATAGATTTTACATTATTGTATTAATTCTATTAATATTACATTATCAGTGTCCGAAGGGCAACGACTGTGCGACGACGATTTATCATGATTAATTGGCTGTCCCCTCGTGGTTTCATCGAAATGACGCTTCTCAAATGTTCAAACAACGGCGAAATTAATACAGGCATATACAATATTCAATCGGTTCTAATAACCATTCGCATAGATCATTTTAGGAAGTAACTGTGCGTCGATCGCTCGAATTATCTAACGACAAAATCGCCCAACAGTGCGAAAAAAGACACCATCAAATTTATGCATTTAGGTTTATATGCTTCGTGGAGATTTGCAAAATTGTATTTGCTAATATAATAAGGTGAAAGTCAGCATGCATATTATAATATTTTCACGCGCGATACCATCGTTCGTATTAATTTGTAACGCTACCGTTATTATGGCGCGCAATTCAAATTTAAATGAGAGTCTAATCATTTTTTGGCATTTAAACTAGATCAGACTTTAATTGAATGCGCGAAAATGTGCATTTTATAATTTGTGATTTTTCAATAAGGCTATATAATATCCAGCTTGAGGTGCCATATCCGTTATCGGATCCCTATAGGGACTTTTAGGGACATTTTTAAATAGAATTCTGGATTTGAACCGGAGCCTTTGTATAGTAAAAGTCCAGAATCTAGCCCATCATGCCAACACTTGGTCTTGACATAATATACAAGCGTATTAATTCATGAAGTCATTCTGAGGCGTTGATAGTTGTTGTGACCATTTTTTTGGCTGTTGGCGGTACGCATCGATTAACGGTGAATTTGACCTTAATTTTTTTGCGCGTGGGTTGCAAGCGGTCAATTATTGGCCACTAAGTGAACTCTGTATTTATTATGGAATGCGAAAAATGTTTTTTGAAACTATCAAACGTGTAAAACGAACCCCCGTATAACACGAGCTCTCACAGCATGGTTTCGCTCTAACGCGGCTCGACGATTGGGAAAAACCCGCTTAATTCTAGTCTAGAGACACAAATTTTGGACGTTTTTTTCAAATTCGATAAAAAGAAACAAAAATTATTTTTAAATACACTTTTTTACCAGATATTTATTGACATTTGTAAATTTTAAAGGGTTAAAAAATATATATATATTCGTTGACATGATTTCAATCTTTTTAGTGATTTAAAATAAGAATTAAAAATATATTATTAATTAATACTAATGTCGCTATAGTTCCTACCTTATAAATAAAAAAATAATTATATTGGCACAAAATGGCGACTATTTAAAAGAAAGCCATTTTTTGGCCTTATTTTTTCATAGTTTTGCTTTTTTAAAACAGTCAAAAATAAAATTTTGACATAAATCTGGTACAAACGATAAAAAAATATATAAAAAAGATTTATACCAAATTTAAAGTAAATTCATTGATTAAAACTTAAGATATGATGTCAACCGTGTTGAAAAAAGTAATTTCGAGAAAAACGCGTTTAAAGATTTAATTCTGACAGGAACGGCTTAGTTGCCGCCTCATTAAAATAGCTATAAATTCATAAATAATTGAAATTTCGAAAATTCCTTCAGAGAATATATTTTTAAAAATTTAAACTTTGAAAATATGTAAAAAAAATCAAAATCGATTTTTTTCAAAATTCTAAGCCTGAATCAAAATCATTGATCGAAAGTATAAACTTTAACACTTTATGGCCCGTACCCGTTGAATTTTATACGTTGAACATTTCCATAAATTGGATTTGAATCCAAACCATTGCAATTGGGGTCCAGAAACTAACCCATTGTTCAATCACTTGTATGCGAATCGTTCAGATTAAAATCTCGGTGCTGGGAGCTAATTAGATATTCCCATTAAAATAAGTATTCGTTTAACAAATATAGGTCGCGAATATTGGCGTAGGTAACCAAATCTTCCAATGTCCAATTCTTCAAATTGGGTCAATGAAACGTCGTCCCCGAATTTGACTGACGGACTTCCTGAACTTGACTAAAATGCCAATGTAACTTTATAATCCTGCACCACGTAACAACCCAGATTCGCTCGACATGGGGGCGAATCCACGAGGATCGGAGACGTTCGGATGTCATCGTCCTAATATAGATTTTTGTAATCTAACGACCGCTTCATTGATGGCAGAATCGAATTCCAAAACTGGTTCCGGCTTCGAATGTGTCAACTGTGTGTCTCGGTCGCGACATTTTTGCATATCATCGACAGCATGTCCCATTAGGCATCCTAAAAATTCAACGGCCGTGACGTAACGGCTCTTCTACGCGAACGACGTAAAACGGGTACTTTACACATCGAGATGTGCAGGTACAATAGAAGACTTAAACCAGAAACAGGTAGAAGCGACCGCCTGACCTACAAATTATCACCGCACTGAACTCTCGTGTGTGTACCTGTAAATAATTCTGTACATCAGCAATGACCAACATTCGAAAACGCAACCGAAAACAGTATATAATCTGCAAATCATGACCTTCTTTGGGTCGTCTGCTGGACGACAACTGTCAAACTTCAATCATAGGGTAACCCCCGCATAACGCAATAGATGGGCTCCTTAAAATGTTGCGTTATAAGAAAGATTCAGCAAGAAAGAGCTTCATCTGTATTTTCGCCTGCTTAATTTTGGATTATCCCAGATGCCATTTCCAGCAATTTTGCTTTAAAAGTGTTTTCTTCCATCAGTATTTTTTAAGTCATTCCCTCCTTCATCTTCTATATATATAAAAATCAATGTCTCAAGGATGTATGTTCGGCGTCCGATCCGCTTTGCTAAGGTAAACAAAGCCTTTTATCAACTATGCCGAGAGGCGATAATGGCATGCTCGGTTTTGCTAAGGTAAAATAAGCATTTAGCCAAGCTTGTTCTGGCAAAGTGAAGCTGCGACCGCGAGTCGTTGATGGGAGGAAGACAGTCGCTTTTCGAGGTGAGGGAGAGTGCACGCATGCGCATGGATCCTAACCTCTCAGCCCCACATCAATACGGTTGCACAAATCGGTGTAGCCCTACAATACGACCCTACAAATCGGCTTGAATATCACGAAAAGTGAAACTCCAACCGGTAACAATGGAGAATTGTTTGCAGTCCATCCATGTCCATCACATACATCATAAATATGTTATTGTGTGTGTGTCTATGACTGGCATAAAACAAGTACTACGCTAGTGACGCGCATATTTTATTGTATATTACACATAACACAGATGCATGTTTTAGCTAAAAATTTCCATTAACCCTTCTGTCGATAAAATGGCCTGGCCAGATCATTATGATTTTGCAATGAGATTTTTTTTATAGTAGTTATGTATAGATCTTACCAAATTTGTCCTCAAATAGAAATTATCATTTTTTTGCAATTCCACTGATTGTAAAGCTTTCATTGTGTAGTTTAATGATAGATCAAGATCAGATCAAATACTCAATGTATCCATAATTGTACATTATAATGTATTGTTAGGTATTTTAAAAGAGTTCTAAAATTGAAAATAAGATAAAATAAATTATTTATAGCGGATATCTCACAAACAACCTGTTTTGTTTATATTAAAAAATTAAGCATCCTTAAGGAAAGACCCTATATAGTTTTTTATTTTAAGATTTATTGCAATTTAATTTATAATCTCGCCCAAAAAGTATAGCAAAAATTATCAATTCAGTGATCATAGCTGTCTTCGAACCGCGACCCGAGCTAGTCCTCATTTTCAAATGATCAGTCGCCGCTCCAAATTATTGCAAAAACATCAAATCACACTATTGCGTTAGTACTCCATTGTTAATATCTGTTTTTATTCTTGAGTTTGGTGACTTTTAAGTGAAAATAATTCGTTCAACAAACGCTTTATGATATGCTCTCGTTGTGCATCCGATGGAAGATAACAGTATTTGATATAAGCGAAGGAATTCAAGCGACAAAGTTCAATATGCTATTTACAAAACGTGTGTATTTAAACGCCAATGCGTTACAGCTCACAATGTGTTGTGGTTTTGTGAATCATTGTGAAATTGGTTTTATTCGAGTACAAAGACTTTTGTGGACTGTTGTGGATGGTTTTTATGCTTTTTTCTTGCTCGGATAGAAATATATTTGGCAGGTATTCATTCATTACATTTCAAAGTCACTTAAATGGCTACTGCAATACAATTTCGCACTGAAAAGTGGCAAAAATGGGCTAGCCACGTGACCACATTGACTCAATATTTGGCAGACCCTGACTCTTTATTTTGGTCTACAAATATTTTAGCCAAAGAAAAGTACAATGCTTTTGTGGTTATCCTCTGCGCATTAATCATTTTGATTTGATTTTACAACAATTAATTATGACATTGTTGTGACAAATCGTCAACCTCAGGTCTTCTTCTGATGTTGATGGACAATACAAATAATCGTATTTCCATCGAACCTTTTGAATGCTTTGAGTATGTATAGAGTCATATTTTCAGATACAAACGCCTTGTGTTTTACAAATTCAACTTTTAGCTAAATTATTGATATTTTACAAAATAATAGCGAGTACTCGGTATGCATTGCAATATCACAAGCGCCTAATAATCATTTGAAAAGAAACGCAATAGCACACCAACAATGCCTGTAATAACTCAAAAATGTTCATGGATATGCACAAAACAATATCCCAAAGTTTCATTGCAATTGGACGAACAGCATAGGAATGCATACGAGACAAACATAATTCAACTTTTAGAAAATGATGTTGAATAGCGCACAAATCAATATTTGATTGAGATTGAGAAAGTACGAGCTACAAAAAAAATCAGAAGAGATAAAAGTACTAGATAAACACAATGAACTATCTAATACAAAATAGTGCATTCGCTAAACGTTTCGCAAAACAAATTCCGCACACAAACAATGATTGCGCTAATTCAAAAACCTTTTTGGATACACGTCCAATAACTCACCAAAGTTTCATCGCAATCGGATGAACAACATAGGAGCGTATACAATACGTACAAACGACAGACATACAGACATTAGTTTCTTTATATTGTACATAGATATGCACGTCAAATTCTTCCTGTGCTTATTCTCCTTTTATTTATTATTATAAATTCTCATAAATTCGTGCGGACTCCAAATGACGCTTTATGCGAAACACAGCGAATGTGTTCATTCAATTTGTGCAGGACACGCCGAGACAAGTGTTACTAATGTCATTCTATTGTAAATCCTAAAAAATCAATGATTTGATTCGATCCCTCAAAAAGATTAAGGGAGCGAATTTGTCCAATATAATCATATTATTATTTAACCCTTTGGCTGCTACAGTGTCATCGATTTTCATTTACAATCATCGATTTTGTTTTGATTGATTACGTATTTGATCGTCGGCACGAGCATAAAGTAAGGATCACACAAATGCTTAGCAGATATTCAAATTTTGAATGTGTTGGCGTTCGAATGAAGTTTTTAAACAATTTCTCCACAAGAGGAACACTAGGTCATTTCCCACGCTTTGGGCTAGAATGCGTGTTCTAACTTCAATAATGCGTTAATGTGGGACATTGCGTCCATTGTTCTTGAAGATGATTTGCAAACTACCACAGCCAAGGTCATTATTCTTGGAAAATGTGGTTTATGGACGTTAGATTAATGAAACTAGGCCGAAACGCAATGAAAAACATTTTTCCCCTTTTGTCGTTTGAGGCTCCGATTTTGATGCAAAGTAGTCATAACAGTTGTTGCTGCAATTTAATCTGTATCATTTTTGGCAACCTTGGACATGGTCGTTCAAGATGGATCAGATTTACTATAAGTATGAATCAACATAAATGATATTTAGGCTAGGCGATTTATATTCATAAATATTCAACACTAATGTGCCTTGAAAGTAAAATTTATCAAGTTTATTAGAGATCAAGAGGATGACAACAACCAACGCACACCGATACAATGGCAAATTAAAATATTGTAAAAATCGATTTTGTTTTTTTTGCATATTTTCAATGTATTTTTCGAAAATATATTTTAACATAGAATTTCCATTATCAAAGATATCAGAAGGCAGTATATTCATAATTTTGGATCAAAGTTTGTCCTTGAGAAAGCTCTGTTCGAAATGGATACCGCGTTTGCTCACACTCGATCAACGCGTCCACAATTCGGAGCGCTGTTTAGAGCTATTTTAGCGCAATAAGAGGGATTTTTTCATACGGTTTGGGACAATGGATGAAACATAGATCCATGACTACAGAATGAGATGAATTTATTTCTTAAAAAAATCCTACGAACTTATTGACCGATGTGAGCACAACGAACATTGGTCGCCATCAAGCGCTGCCTGCGACTATTGCTTGAATATTATGAAGCATTCGTTGACAAATTTGCCATTTAACGTCTACAATTTGGCCTGGACATTCCTGTCATTTGGGAGCCCACTCGAAGCTCAGAATTTGATAACACGACACTGATTGCAGTTCATATATGCTAATAGAAAGTGTGGCTAGCGCAACTACTCATCGTTTCGTATGAATGAATAATAAGACCGGTGCATATCCGAAGAGTGTTGTGTAATCGATTATGAAGAAATTATAGCTTTTACGGCATTTCTTGAATCCGTTTTACAGAATTCGAGTTCCTAAGGTGTTGCGCAACATCTTGGGACCTCACTTCCGCAGTGGCGTATAACCCAATATTTATGCAACAACCAGTCGTGTGACTTTCACGAAAACGGACAATGGCGATGTTCTATTTGATGTTTACATCTACGAAAGTGTTAATTGGGCTGCGTATCTTAGACCTATAATGAGGCTATCAACGACTGAAATAATTTTATACTAGACCGAGTCAAACGGAATAGACCAAGCGCTGATGTGGTGGGTTAAATTTTGTACCCTTATCATAGAATTTCGGATTTAAACTTGAAAATGAATACTGAATGACTGAATTTGCAACAACAATTAAAAATTTAAATGAATTATAATATAGCTATCTAAAATTAATGATCTCGATAATGGACTTAGAATAACAAAAATAATTTTAAACTACAGACAAATCTAATAAAGAATTTGAATTCGGATACACACAAATGTGTTTATATTGCATTGGGCATAGTTAAAAAAATAACAATACTATGTTAAGGATGTGGACAGAACATTCTTAACCACATACATGAAGTCAGAATTACTTAATAGTCATTCAGGTCATAATTATATGATATATTAAGCGCATTTTCACGAAGAAAAACACAATCGAAAATTATAATTTACAAAAGCAATTTCTGATTTTTATATTTGAAAATTAAATCATTTTGCTGTTGTCATGTCGATAAACAATAGAGCCATGGAAACAGCAAAATAAGATTTATACGATAAGAAAAAATATTTTAATTTTGTTAGTATTTGAGAGGCCCTAAGCGTACTGGAAGTTTGGGACTAAATATGTCCCCAATACTAAGCGGGACTTGAAGCTATTAAGAATCAACACCGCGCATTTGGTCTTTGAAACCCGCAGTTTCGCTATTTAACTGTATTTCAACCCACTATTTCTATAAGATATGATAATACCCCTTGAAATACGCAGCGAGTCAAAAAGCGTAATGTACATTTGAGGCCCCCTGGACTTATTTGGTTTTTAGCCCGGGACAAATTCTGATATTCGACCCTCGATATGATAACGCTTGTCTAGTGTTAATGCGCCACTGAACTGATATCGAGACCTGTTGTATTTAGAAGGGACCCGTGATTTCATGAGGCCCTTCAAAAGGATATTCAACAATTATTTGCGGAAGAATATTTTAGAACAATGGAATATGTTGTTTAAACATTCAGCCTAAAAAGCCTCAATTAACACCTAAACAAGACTGATCAGTTAAAATTATACATTTTATATAAACTTTTTGCCATGGATTTATAAGGATATATCAGATGAAACAATGAAAATCAATGGATTTGATATGCTCGAGCTATAAATTAGCGCCTCGCATGCCGATATGAACCGCGACCCGCGCGAGTCCAATGGTCACTCGCTGTTTCGGATCATTCAAATAAATACGCGCCTGCCAGAACGTTGCTCACAGATTGTTTGAGACTTCCAGCAAAATGTATGCAATGCATCTTTTTATTTTTGAATCGTCAACGTCGTCGTTGAACAGTCGGCTCAATTTACAACGGATTACACGATGACAAAGACGTAATTAAATTTTTAAAATAATCTGAAGGCCTCATGCTCAAGACCTGCAGCGCGAAAGTATCTTCAATTGCATGATCATACGCACAGGCCCATAACTTTACCATTGAACAGTACTTCCGGTAGCATTACGACCATTTTATTGGTGATCGTTGTCATTAAGTGGCATTAGTACCAATGGAATTTTCAACAGCCACTAAATAGATAATGTGATTATGCATCCTTGAAGTGACCGAAGTCGGTTCGACCATAGCGATACATTTTTGCGGATTAAGCGATCTTCCATCATTGCCATTAGTAAAATATTGGGAAGAAACTGGAATTGAAACATCCAGAATGATTAAGGATGCTTATGGGGGAATATTACCTTGGATCAACGAACTCAAATCAATAAATTGATAGGATCTGGATTGGAATATCTTCAAAATTTTGATTGAGAAGATTTGTTCATATCACCATTTGAACCAGATTCATGACAGCATCATCACAGAAACTCCATGGATCATAATATATGACTATTTAAAACATATTGGCATGGTGGACAGACTGGGTATTTGAACACCACTTAAATTATCCATGACTGATAAAGAACGGAGTGTACAAGTGTCATCCAGGAAGTAAAAGTCCAGAAAAGCTACTCCTTCCTATGCATTCTGGGCATCTATCTTGCACACAACTCGCCATAACAAAGTTTTTCCGACACAAAATCAACGAGGAGACTTCGAAAAACGTCAGGGAATTCTTTCTGAAGATCGTCAAGAGTCAGATGGCAGTCATTTCGCACTTATATATTCAATTTTTTTCACAAGTCTTCCACTCCTTATTTCGATATTCGCGGCGGTATTGTTCTGCAAAGTCAAAAAATGGATGACGGCATAGATTTTGCATGAACGCGCTTGCGCGACGACCTCTCCACCGGAAAAATTTACTGTGACTGAACAAAATGGCCGACAAGCACGCAAGACCAAACGAATTGACTGATTTTGCAAGATCCATCTTCAGTTTAAATTGTGTGCAAGGACACCAATACGATCATTTTGAATAAATACTTCTTCCATAAACTCGTTTCATACGTCATTTCTCTGACTCCTGAGCTTCTTGCTGTCCCTGAGACATTCTTCGCCTAAAGCCGCAAATGCAGTTTTCTGATAATTTATTCCAATCTTCGGCTTCATATATTATCGGGCAATTACTGTACGTCGTGTATGTCAAACGTTTCGACAATTCTGCGTTTGCTTCTACATTAAGACGAGCCTCATTAAATTTAGTCACGTCTTGCTCGCAGAACAAACGTTCTTCGGCGCTCGTCCATCATGGTAATATTGTATTCGTTTCAAAACGAAAAATATATAAATACATATAAGTGGTACAGGTGAAGAAATAACCTTGACCTGTAAATTAAAATTCAAGACGGATAATAGTGAATTTTATGGATCGTCGTTTGAAGAAAGCGATTTTTCCCGAAGAGACAGTAAATCTCGCATGACGTCTTCAATGTTGAACAAAACACATCTTCAATGACAATGATCTATTTAAAATATACAATACGAGAACTTATTGCATCTCGATGATAATTGCATCTGGGTTTATTGCAATTTCAAAGAACAATAGTCGAGATGGAAATTAATAGAAGCTTGCTGTCCTATTGTGCTTGCGCGAGTTTGAAATGCGAACGCGCAAGAAAGTATAGCAGAGAGTCGACCGATAGTCTTGGCCGCGGAAGGATGTATTCCTCCCGCTGATTTCCTACTAGTCTAATAACTGCGATTTTTTTTCAAGTTAAATAAAAAGCTTGGACGACTGAACGATTGTATGCACAAGATGCTGTTCATCAAATTGTTAAAACAAATAATTTATTATTGATTGAAATAAATTACAGTTTCTTGGTTTGTTGGTGTTATGCACATCATAAAACGTGAGGCTCGCGAGATTTCCAAACTGAGGCGCGCGCGTTGTCTGAGGACGTGCCCAACATATGGATTAGGTATGCAAATAACGCATTTTCATAAATATGTTTTATGCATAGGTATGTCGGATGGATTCATTTGAGAACATTGTCTTCGATTTGTTCTGATATAGTTTAATTATTGACGGGCCTAGTTTACTTTGCTCCGTGTTAATAGCCATGGTTTTGCGTTACATAGACTGTCAATGAAAAAATGCCATGAGATTGATCTAGAAACATTCCACGCCATTTTACAAAGAAATCTATTAATATTGGATCTTCTCAAAGAAAGAGAAGAATTATTTGAACTTAAACAAACAAACAAAATATATTAGGTTGTTATGATATCATCATAGCATCATGCAACTTTGACTAGTCCACAACGTCAAGTTCGACGATAGCCTCAGGTCTTTAGTAGATCTTTCAAATATCAATTGTTGAACATTATTTTTTATATAGCCTCATACATCAGCTAGTCGGATGAAGAATACAAACTCGTTTTTATGAATTGTTGCAGCATGCTTTGGGCGTTGGAAAGAATGATCCAACCTGCTAAAATTTGAACCAAGCCAATCAATTGCCGGGCTGGACGTCGAATCAAAGTCAATGTTGAAGCAATTTCATTCCGATTCATCTGGCATGTTTTGGTATCGTTTTTGTCCCAAAGCTAAATCCAACATGCGGATTTAAATGCGGTTAATTGTAATAGCGTGTTATGTAACCGACCTAGTTGGCTTTGACCGGCGACAGACATGAATGCTAAAAAGAATTCCGAAATGTTTATTATTTGGTCCGTAAGGAGTTCGATGTGCAAATCGGCCGTAAAAAGGCAGTGAAAAACCTTGTAGTCTATTCGTTGGCGTATCCGAGGCTGATGGATCAATTTCTAGAAAGACCAGTGGCTTTAAACGCACGATTCGCGGTCGTACTTGTCGCAAATGGTCGCAGTTTGAATAAAAAAATGATTAAAACTGTGTTAAATCCATATAATTCAAACATCGCCAGAACACTTGGTCTGGTTGATGGTTGAATGATATGGATTTAATCTAATATGGCACGAGGGACTCTGTGAGTCGATGTAGACGGCGGGTTCGGACGAAGCTTGTAATCGACGCTTCGCCGTGCATGTCCATGACCTCTCGAGAGCCATCCAGAAAGTAAAGCTACGACATTTATGTATGATCTAAAAATGCTTGTATTTAATTGAAATTCAATGACAAAAACGTCAAATGACAAAAAAAAATGATCAACACAAAGGACACCACTTAGCTATTATTGGGTCAATCCCAACAATTGGACGTCCCAGCTTCTAACGGGACACGGTATTTTCAGTGACCCAGGACGCAGATCATATTCTGTGGATGTGTGTGGGCATGGCTTCTGAAAGGAGCTTCTGTACCATGTTCCCGGGTCACGTGATGGGCCCATGGGGCACAGAGATCTGATGTCCCGTGATTACTCGGGAGTGTGATAGATCTCCTACTTTTTTCTCCCTCCTGTGCATTCTGGACACCCATCTCACACACATCTTCTTATAACGAAGTTTTTCCGACATTATGTCACCCAGGAGGCTTCGAAAAATGACAGGAAATTCTTCATGAACGTCGTCAAGCATGACACGCACTTGTTCTTCAATTTTTTGCATGAGTTCATCAGAAATCACTGATGGTCTCCCACACCTTGCCTCGTCAAAAATATCAGTACGGCCTTATCTGAACAACATAACCCATTTCAATGGACATTCGTGGCAATATTATTGTACAAAGTCATAAAACAGATGACGGCGCAGATCTCGCATGGACGGGAAGTGGCGGGAGCGCGCGACGATCGCTCCGTCGGAAGAATTTACTATGACTGAACAAAATGGCCGAAATACACGCGGGACCAAACAAATTGACCATTACGATCCCTCCTACAAGCCAAGTTTTAAGGGCCAACAATTGAAGCTCTATTTAATAGAAAGTTCTTATTTTATTATTGTTTAGAAGTACACACTTTTGATGTTTTTTCATGTTTGATAAAAAAGAAACTTTAAAAAAATGTGTACATATTTTTTACTAGATATTTGTTGACATTTGCAGAATGTCCAAAAAAAATTTAAAAAGGCGTGTCCTAGTAGACACGATTTAATTCTTCTATTCATCTAAAATTTAAAATAAAAGATTCTTAATAAATGAGAATGACACTATAGTCACGCTAGTACTTTAAAGAAAAAATAATGTTATTTTCACAAAAAGTCTTTTTTTGGCTTTTTTTTAACAGTTTTAATTTTTTTTAAGTAGTTAAAAATAAAATTTTGACATAAATCTGTTAAAAACAATAAAAAGTTATATATAAAAGATTTTTACTAAATTTGAAGAAAATCAACTAATTAAAACTTGAGATATGATGTCAACCGTGTTGAAAAAAGTATTTTTTTCTTAGGACAGGCTTAGTTTCCACCTCACTAAAATATCTATAACTTCGTAAATAATTGAAAATTTGGAAATATCTTTAGAAAATATATTTTTAAAAGTCTTAACTTTGAAAATATGCAAAAAAAAATCAAAATCGATTTTTTTTAAATTCTAGACTGGAATACCCATTTTTTAAATTATAAGTAATAATTTTGCTGGAAAAAAAGGTCTGATTTAAATCTAGCCAAAATAGATGCACAGATTGTTGTTAGATGTCGTAATGCGATTAGCGACCATTTTTTTTATTGGCCATGAATGCGTGCGTATTGAATCGTGTCTCAATACAAAAAAATCGATATATCAATATTGCACTTTAGGACAATCTAATTTTTTATAACATTTTACTGTTTTGTGAGAATAGTATGTAATCAAAAACGTATCCAACATTGTTCTGTGATTGATAATAGCAAAGAAGTAATATATGTTTTGCGTGAAAGTGATTTTAAGTAACACGAGGAAGTCAAATAAGGTGGTCTATAAAGTATGCCGTGTTTTCAGAAAAACTAAATGCCTCGTTATGCACCAAGACTTGCATAATATTCGCAGTGCAAAACTATCATCGCTCAACCATAATGCTAGTTAGTAAATCGCAGATTTAATTTTGATTATTGGCCGAGTGAAATCTGAACTAGATTCCTCCATAATGAGGATAGAAAAAATATGCAAAGTGTTGAATAGCGTCTTTTTACCGCGTTCAGGTAAGCTGTCCACTTGATTTATGATTCTTTTAAGCCCAAAGATTTATCTATGATTTTTTTCCATCATTATTCCCATTGAGTAAGTGCGGTTTAAAAGCTTTTGTTGGTCGAAATGCTACCCAATAAAGGATAGCTGGGGTAGATCTTAAAAGGTTTTGTAATCGTTTTACACAGTCAAATACCTGCTCCTTTGCTGAGCGCTCACAGAGATGTCCAAGAATCGATGAGCCACAAAAATACTCAGTCAATATTCATTCCTATTGTCTTTTATTTTATTTTATTAATATAAATATGCCGTTAACCTTTCCCTTACTGTGCTAAAAACGCCCGCACGCTCCGATGATATGTATTTGGTACACCATATAAAAAAGTTATTAAAAAACCACAGCATTATTAGAGTCGAGTTATAGTAAATACATCACAGGGAAGGAAAGGTTATTGACATTTTTGGCGTTTTGTTTTCAGCTTATTTTATCCAGAACATCCCAAAGGCGGTTAAATTTTATAATTGTTTTCCAGCAATTTTATAATTTCCAAAGTAAAATCAATGTTTTGTATCTATTTGTATGCATTAGTCTCTGCGGGGTATTTCCGTGATAGCAAAGATCATATAAGGCCTCGTGGATTCGCATTTATCACCGAAAATGCTGCCAAAAGTCCTAAAAGAGGACGGAGTGGCCACAAACTATATGTGCCCAACCGGTCCGCCTTTCAGACCGCTGACACGACGAATGAGCGCCTCGCGATCGGACTCCATGCCCGAATATATCCACAGAACTTGATCTGCGTCCATCAATGGATCTCCGCATGGACATTCCGAGATTGGGGAAAGTCTAAACCTAAAGAACGATCCAGTGACATCCCAGGTGGAGACAAATGCTCAGTTGTGTGATTTAAAGACACATTATGCGATATTATTGCAACGTTTGAGTGATGAAATAAAAGGAAAACCGCCTTATTTGGCAAAAAAGAAAGTGTTGTTTCATCAATACAATATTACATCCGTTAATGCAGTAACCAAAACCAAAACTCTGAATTGTTTGAATCTCCCTAAATGTTTAAGGCCCGAGACGCCAAATATACAACTGTTAAGATCATCAGCCTCAATGCAAATTAAATACAAAAAAGGTATTTTCGATTATGTAAAATATCACACGAAAAGCGTATTTTATTATCAAGCAAAAAGTGTTAAAGGAAGTTGAAGAAATATTCAATAATTACTATTTTAACGTGTCATTGACTCGGATTTTGAAGCCAATCAATGATTTAATATTAGCGCCATAAAAATGTTCGGACGATCGGGGCACGGTGTTTAACGCTTTGGCTGCTATTTTATATTTGGGACGAAATTTTGTTTGATCGCGATCGTTGTTTGCCTTCTTCGTTAGACGCACGATCGACGATATATCGTATCTTAGCACTCTGATGGTTAAGTCCTGATCTGAAGAATTTCTACTCTGATGAATGTCTGAAAACCAAGGACGAAAATGTATCGCGTTAAAACTAATTGGGAGGCTGCAATTTGCTTCCGTTTATGCAGTTGAAAATTAATTGCATAAACGGAGAGAATGCATTTAAATGCAATTGAATCGCTATGCGAATTATGATCATTTTCCTTAGATCAGTTGTTGGAGTTGATTTTCCTTATGCTGGTGTTGTAGATCGATCTTGACACAGTTTCTTCGTACACTCTGGTTTTTCTGACACGAACTGTACGCTGGAGAGATATTGCAATTATTTCAGCTTCTCGAGTTGACAAAACGAAATTATGAAGATCTGTTGTAATCTTGTTTCAGCAAACGTTAAATATGCTGCGACGAATCGCTGAAAGAAGGCATTAGCAATGTTCTGAGTTTGCTGAAAGCGGACGATGGATCTAAATCATAGTTAAATATGTCTAAACAAAATATGAGGAACTATTGGAAAATATATTTTTTGAAGGAATAATAGCGACTGTTGTTCCGTGATCATGGGCAGCTCATCACGTCCGAAATACCGATATCCATAAATGTGCGTTACATTACTTCCAATAAATAGATTTATTCAATAATATAACCAATATTATGCTAAAGGACTGATTTGTTCAAGCTGATCTTGGCAGTTTTATATGGTTTTCTTTCAATAGGAACGAAAAACATGTTTACGATATGCTTTTGTAAAACTGCCTACTTCTGTCAAATCGATTCTCCACGCACGACACATTCATTTATCATAAACTTTACGTTTCATTCACAAAGTGTGTTAATTTCAAGAAAAATTATAAATATTGAGCCCCATTAGCAATGCTGAGTAATCGTTTTTCGGGTAAAGCGTGAAGGTACTCACGCCAACAGTATAAACAAACACATTATGGTCCGCAAACACATTCTGAGCACGACTCGACGACGATCTTTTAAGGTTAAATGTTGAGTGAAATACTGCCGTATCAAATTATCCCATTGCAACAACAAAGTGCAGACAAACGAACGATAATCCGTCTTAAGATCACATGACAGTTGCCATTGAAAACCAAGCAGAAAGTGTTAATATTCGATTTATAACAAATTTAAATTAAATAAAGCTTGTTCGGGAAATTAAAATTCGGGATTTAAATTTTTATCTAACAGAAATCGTACACCACACCATCACCGGTAGGGGGTTAACCTTTCCCTACCGGTGATGTATTTACTACACCTCGACTCTAATAATGGGAATATCGACATGAAATATGATAGATACGGACTTCAGAATTTTTGTATTCCTCCGTAATATAATTACGAATCACATCGAAGTATTATAGTATATAAGTATTCATCTGCAGTGATGGAAATAAATAATTTGTCAGGAAATCGGGAATTTTGCGAGTTTTAGTCCGTGTTTCAGCAGAAAGGAATTTTATCAGACACATTGATGGTATTATACACAAATAGGGGCTCACGCGGTCATCATTTTTTAGTGTTTTATTTATTTTTGAATTTTATTTTTATCTTTTCTTAAATAAATACATTTTTTTTAACGAAAATCATATTTGTACATATAGTATTTAAACTCAAAACCATAAGAATTTTTCAAAATGGGAATAATAAAATTCGAAAACTTATGAAAAATAGTGGGTAGTAATGAAGGACATTATGTTTTGTAAGATTTTTGGCGCCAGTTTTTGTATGCCAGTATCATACACTTTCGTCAACAGATTTTTTTGGATCCTGGGGTGTAGTAATACATCTGCGTTTCATCCCCAGCCACGATAAAATCCAGAAAAGCTTCTTTCTCTTGTACATTCTGGACATTCATCTCGCACATAACTTCATGTAACCAAGTTTTTCCGGTACAATATCAACAAGAATGCTTTAAGAAATGCCAGGAAATTATTCATGAAGGTCTTCAAACATCACACGGCGGTCATTTCGCACTTCGCACTTAAATTTTTTGCACAAGTTCATCAGAAATCACTGATGATTTCTGAACAACTTAATCCTCTTCATAACATGTTGTCGACTCATCACATCACTACCATAAACTTCTATGAGCTTCCGATGGATATTAGCGGTGGTATTGTTCTATAAAGTCAAAAAACCGAATGCGGCGAGAGCGCGCGACGATCTCTTCAACGGAAGAATTTACTATGACCAAACAAAATGGCCGAAATACACGCGGGACAAACTTTATAGATGACCCTAAGCGCTGTGAACGTTCGACTAATTATTCCATTGATTAAATAATATAAACTGATTTAATAACTGCGCTTACCGGATATTTGGTGCAATTTGATAGCAATAAAACGAGCAAAAATCATATTAATTATATGAAGCATATATTATTTTTTGCAGTATTTAGATTCATAGTTATCGTTGCAAAAAATACTCAATTACATTATAGGATTATTGACCTCTTAAGTTCAACACCTTTGATTTTTTTTAATACGAAAATCGTTTGGAAATAAATAATGTCTCAGAATTGAGTGCATTTTTTGCACAGTTTGCTTCAATGGTGAGAATTCAATTTTGATTTGTTCCATCATCATTGTGTATGCAATCAAGCCGACTATGCTAATTTGTGTTCCATCATCAAATTCTAGATTCAAGAATTTGCCATTTCAAGGCAAACGCGCGAAACAAACGCCCCAGCATACATCTCAATATCGTCCTGATATGTGCATTTCCTGGATTTGAGGACCCAATCAAAGCATGTCAGTCATTTAATAATGATAAGTCCATAATGGCACATCAGATCGCATTCTGTAAAGAAACCAGGATGCCATCAATGTTCGAGTCAAACAACAATGACGCTTAAAATTCCGATTTAATTATTGGACGCTGATGAAATGCGACGATTTGGGAAACATTTCGAGAGCGACTCGAATGTGTTAAGCTCGCCAGATGCGCGCGCACGCGCTGTAGTATGCAATTGTGAACTCGGCGATTAGTTCATTCAACGGAGATGCTTCATTTTTGAGGTGCAAATGATGATCAGCTTCCAAATTCAAATTTTAAATGAATTTTTGCAACCCCTCCTTTAGTATTATCATTGACTATTGCTGCCGATTTGAACCCAATTTAACGGGACTTCTGCTCATAAAAAACATGTCGATATATCTAGCACAAATAAAAAGAATTGCGTGTTGAAACGCACATGAGTGCAACACGAAGGAGTTAACGGCCTTGCAGAACGGTGTTGCATTGATGCACGTGAGCATCCCTTGTCCGACTGTTGCAACTGTTTTCGATACCGTCATCAAGTATCATCACTCATTTGCGTTATTTATCTGATTAAAATCTATTTTGGTGCGCTTTTACAAAATGTACACACCACTCAATAAGTTCGCAGGATGATAAAATAGTCCACAAAATAGTTTTGATTGATCGTAAATTATTATTGCCATTGTTATTCAAAATTCTGCATTAAAGTTCGTCCGTGAGAAAGCTCCGTTCCAAGTGAATACCGCGTTTTCTCGCACACGATCAACGCGTCCACAATTCAGAGCGCTGTTTAGAGCTGTTTTAGCGCAATTAAAGGGGATTTTTCATGCGCTATGTGACAATGAATGGAATATGGATTGAACCCGCATTAATCAATACATACGCTTAAGCAAAATTTTACAGCAATTCATAAACATTGTTTGAATTGTTGCAATACTACAGCGTCTTTAATCATTAAGCTACGGAGCCGGAAAATGATGCGATTTCGCACATTGCAAATATTTATAAGGATGGAAGCGTCATTTTTTGTTGCGAAAAACACTTATTCATTTCCTGCGCAGAATAGGGCCGACTCTGATTACATTTCAATTTGAGAGCACACGTCATGTTGTCTTTTTTACAGGATTATGTAAACATAAAATAGCGACATTCACGAACGTGTAAAATTTCGCTACGTTTGCCGAAACGTCTTATCGGCGTTTCTGAGCTGCGGCAGAGCATCCGCCCGCGGAACATAAGGACGAGGGTTCGAATTCCAATGGGACAGTTTTGGGGCCGTTAGAAAAAAAAATGATATTCGACTGTTGTTGAATTGAATTTGTACCGTTTTTACGACCTCGACACAGTTTGATCAACCGTGCAACGATATCATCACTCTCTCCCGATGTCATGGAATCCATTCATTCGACTTTCTACCTCTTGGAGCTAAATTTACTATTCATGCGTCACAAATGTGAATTTGTTTACACGCTGTCTTAACCCGTTGATTAGGAATCGCGCATATATGCGTTCGGACTCAAGCGATGGCAAGGGCGTACTGTAAAGGTACCCCTGCACGTTTAAATATTCTCAAATATTGCAATCCATAGCGCTTCATTTTTAATGCTTTCAAATTATAATAAAATTTGTCGGTATCCATCTGTCAGTGTATGGGGTCTTCTTAGAATCATAATAAATAGTAGAAATCCACATAAATCAATTATATACTTAAAACTCAGCGCGATAACAAAAGTATACAAGCTTCAATCAAGCTGCGCGGTCCTGAGTGAAAAGTGGATTTGTGTGGACGATAAATGGTGGACATACGAATATAGCATCTATGTTTAATTCAATTTAAAATTAACTCACTATAGGGTTGAATTTGTCTGTTTTGATGCTCGTTATAACCGATTTTACCAGTATTTTGAATACATTCGAAAAGGATTGCAAGAAAAAAAAACAAAAACGTTTTAAATTTTCAAATTCAAATTTCCAAGGTCCCAATTTATAGATTTGAAGCTTCAACAAATGCATTATTTTGTTACTAAATCTGAAAACACATGTGTATTATTTATGTTTACACGAAAAAATGAACGAATATTGTGTGTTATCAACAGTGTTAGGGTTCATTTATTGATATACAAGATTTACTTACGCTACGCGCTCCTGAGAGAAAAGTGGGTTTGTGTGGACTCAATTTAAAAAGAACTCATTAAATAAATGACTAAAAAAGAAAATATTTTAACTATCATCCACCACAAAAAATGTTTCTTGATGCAACGTACAAGATGGTTGAGGACGATTTACAAAGTGCATATTTACCTCGCCATACACTCAATACTAAAAGCACAATCCACTGCAAAATAGGACCGCTTCGATATCCATTCAAGGATTGATATTAATTGTGCTCGCTAAATGTTTTTTTTTCTTCTGTTTATTAATATTTTAAGAATATACAAAAAATACGGAGTAAAATAAGGTGTGTCTTGTTTGACACGATTTTAGCTATTTTAGTCATCTAAAATTTAAAAAATTAAATAGATTCTTAATAAGAAAAAATTTCGCTATAGTTTCTACCTCAAAGAGGAAAAATAATTTTATTTTCACAAACTGGAGACTGTTTAAAAAAAGTCATTTTTTGATTTTATTTTTTCAGTTTTAATTTTTTTAAATTGTTAAAAATAAAATTTTGACATAAATCTGGTAGAAACAATAGATAATTAAATATAAAAGGTTTTTATTAAATTTGAAGAAAATCAATTAATTAAAACATGAGATATCATGTCAACCGTGTTAAAACGCGCTTAATGATTTCATTAAGTATACCGTATATATTTGGAATTTTAGAAATGTTTTTGAATATATATTCTTATTAAAGGTCTAAACTTTGAAAATTTTAGACTAGAATACCCCATTAAGAGAAATTCCCGCCAAAAGTGCGGCGCCGCTATATATAGACGTTGAACCGTGTGCTCGACGCGGTGGTATGTTTTGCATTGTATTTCTTATAAATTGTGGCATAAATCAATAGACTCTGGTGCTACATAGTTCCTAGACCATGATCCATGATATAGAACCGTTCAGCGATCGATCAATTATATATTACAGCACAAAGTATTCGTGGCATTAAATCGGAAACGATGTCATACATCGATTGCGCCTCGATATGTTCAGGGTTTCTTCGCTCCTTGCATCACTTTCTTCGCGTCGGAGACGTCATCGTTGACCATTGATCCACATTTCCAACGGTACTCTTCTCACCCACATATCTCGAAACGGGCACGCTCTGCCTGATATCGGTCACGGTGTATAACTTATTTTTTACCACTCCACTTCCTTCCAAGACGAAGCCAGCGAGGCTTCGTTATAACAGTTGTTCATTTAGTGACAAAATATATAAACACATCAGCGGGTCTGCACATAACAGAAACAGAATCGGCAGTTCATGAATCGAAAATGAAGTAGATCAGAGATGTTTTGGATCGTGTTATATCAGAGCATTAAACAGGATTGGGGTGTCTAATTCAAAGCGTCCAAATAATATTCATATATATGGCAATAACGTTGAACAATGTCTAAAAAACATTAAATTTTATTCGAGAAATGGCCAAAAATCAGCAAACACCCGTGCGCAACGTCTGTATAAAACATCGCCGCTGTGCGTGAGAGTGTACGGGAAACCCTGAGGCAGTCAATTTATCGTCGTTCACAAGCCTTTGTGCGAATTTTATGCCGGGACTTCGATCTTCACCCGTTTAAAATCCAACTGATCCAGGATATTAAGGTAAAAGAGCATATACAGCGCCGTATATTCGCTGATTGGGCTTTGGAACAGTCGGAAATTAATCCAAATTTTGTCAAAAAAAAAAAAACATCTTTAGCAAAGAGGCTTATTTTTGAATACCTGATTTGATTTGCTGAATGAGCAAATTTACCATATTGAGGATAAGTAAGGAATAATTTAAAAATTCAGACTTTAATTCGGAGATCTTAACTGACAAAAATGTATAAGATTTATTAGTATCCAGAAAGTAAGGCTACAACATTTATGCAGGATCGAAAAATGCTTATATTTAATTGGAATTCGTACATTAAACTATTTTTCAACGTATTTCTGTAGTCGGGGCGCCAGTTTTTGTATGCCAGTATCATAGACTTTCGCCACCAGCTTTTTTTGGATAGTCTTTTGGACTCTGGGGTGTAGTAATACACCTGCGTTTCATCCCCAGCCACGATGAAATCCAAAAAAACTTCTTTCTATTGTGCATTCTGGACGCCCATCTCGCACATAACTTCATGTAACCAAGTTTTTCCGACACAATATCAACGAGAAGGCTTCGAAAAATTCCAGGAAATTCTTCATGAAGGTCGTCCAACATCACACGGTGGTCAATTCGCACTTCACACTTAAATTTTTTGCACAAGTTCATCAGAAATCATTGATGATTTCTGAACAACTTAATCCTCTTCATAACACGTTGTCGACTCATCACATCACTACCATAAACTTCCATAAGCATCCGATGGATATTAGCGGCCGTATTGTTCTACAAATTCAAAAAACTGCGCGGATCAAAAAGCCGGCGAGAGCGCGCGACGATCTCTTCAACGGAAGAATTTACTATGACCAAACAAAATGGCCGAAATACACGCGTCACCAAACAAACTTCTACTACTAACGTCGTACTAAAAAGATCCAGATCGTTATGTTTGACAATAAACGCATTTTAATTGACGTCATAGTGTTTTTGCATGTATCGAATGCCATACGGTTAATTTTTTCGGCGGTGAAAGTCAATATTCACAATTTCGATTACCAAACGTTGTCCTTTGAAACATACCGTTGCAAAAGATATCGAGTCCGAAATATTGGACCTACGTATAAGGTGTCGTAAGTCGAATCGGAAGGTACGATCGATGACGACGTTGCGACACGACATGATTTTCTAGAACTCTAAGATTTACCCTATAATGCGTAAAGATTTAATTGCTGCATTTTGTAATTGCGAAGGTCGACCAGAATCAGTGAAAGGGACTTAGAACTGGACGATTATAGTAATCTGATTATTTTTAAAACTGCAATCAATAATTTGAAATAACGACCATAATTAAGTGGATGTGTAGTACATAAAAAAATATGTTTCGGTTGAAATGAAATGAAATTAACCTTCTTAGTATCGAACGACAATATATCGTCTTTGTAAACACTTGCGACTAGAGAATCCAATCCCGAGCCAAAATTTCAATCATGGGATTTCGGGATTGCATTAGATAGTCCCGGGATCAGTCCCGGGATCCCAGGAACGGGATTTTCAATAGTTTAAGAAATTACATTGATAAATTTGATCAAAAATTACTAATAAGTCCATTTATTTAATAAAAAATAATAATTAGAAGGCGAAAGAATTTTATTTATTTAAGAAAAGATAAAAATACAATTCAAAAATTTACTGCGACTAAAACTAAAACTCGTAAAATTCCCGATTTCCTGACAAATTATTTATTTCCATCACTGCAGATGATTACTTATATACTATAATACTTCGATGTGATTTGTAATTATATTACGGAGGAATACAAAAATTCTGAAGCCCGTATCTATTATATTTCATATCGATATTGCCATTATTAGAGTCGAAGTGTAGTAAATACATCACCGGTAGGGAAAGGTTAATATAACAATTTGAAAAACATATATGTATACATAGATTAGACAGTTATTGCCTCTAGGTGTCGCATAAGCTCGCAAATCAGTAATTACGCCACTGTTTTCACGTTTACTAATCCCGGGGTTTATAAGTACCTAAAACGAGATCCCGGGACTGGATTCCCTACTTGCGACAAGTGCCAACGTCGATATATCGTCATGTACGCGATTGCGCATTACTCTTTACTTAGGTCTCAAAATAAATAAATAAATTTATATTATAAACATGATAATAGTAGAATTTTGACCTTATACTAATTAACATACAAGAATCACTTGTTTTCTATCAGGTAACGTCTCATGGGGCTATCGTTTATTTTTGTCAAATTATTTGATTTCAACATTAATTTTGACATGAATAATTCAAAATGCTTTATACTATTTCGAATTATGGCCAAATCATCGTTATTTTTATTCGCAAGTCCGGTTTAAAGAGCAAAATCGAATTATTAATTTTTCTGATGATTTTCAATTAATATTATTTGTGTTATTTTCAACAAATATTCAAATATCATTGGAATTATTTTTTTTTAATATATATATATATCATCTATTTTGCAATTCAATATTCGGAAACCGAATATCTGTGTGTGATAAATCCTTTAAAATCCATATGTATAAAGCATTTCAATAATAACGCTATAAGTTTATTAGGTTATAACTGCCATATTAATAAAAAAAGATCAATCAAATTTATTGTAAATAATTTAATAATATATGGCAAATTATTTTGTAAAGTTATATTGTTGAATAATGCGTTTAAATGATCTAATTTTATTTTCAAAATAAGTACTTAATTCGAAAAATATTTCGCCAAAAACCATCTAAGCCGAGCGCTACAAATCGATTATAAGCAACTTTTTGAGACCTAAACTAGATTAAATAGATATCAACGATATGTAGTTCCTACAGGATAGCGCTATATGCGACACAGCGCATGCCGTGATGGACATTCCGCACGAGTGATTCGAAGATATGCTTATATCATGAGTTGACCACCGAAATCGTGTGATTTAATACCTTTAGACTTCTTCTTTTAGATCCATCTTAAATCACAGATTTATGCGTATAAAACGCAAATAATTGATGTTCTAAAAGTCAACATAACGAACGCCATTCAAAAAATTCAGCCAGATTTATGCGACAAAGTCATTGAAAATTAGACCTTTTGAATACGTGCCATCAAGCAAATTTGCGACAAATATTTGAATTATTTTATATTTTATATTTAATGCCATAAAATATTCTTTTAAATAAAATAAAATTTAAGTAGATATCTTATATATAACTTGTTTTATGTACATTTAAAAATTGAGCGTCTGTATTGAAATACCCCATAGTTCTGATGTAGCATTTCAAATCATGATGTTTTAACCGAAACCACCTATTTGTCAAAAAAATAGTTATATTCTATGAATTTCGATCGAATCATCATGGATATAGTCATAATCAATCAATAACTAGGATTGGATAATTCAATTTTTCAATACAATTATGAATTTACTAAATCATAAATAGGACATATAACTCGATTCATTATGCATAGTTGAATGCATTCATCCAGATGATATTTGCAAAAGTCGCGGGCACAGCATCATCGCCTCAATGTTGATTTGAATTTAGCGATGAGCATCAATTCAGCAAAAAACACATTCAAACCCCGACTTGTCCGGATTTACATATCAAGGCGCAATTGTCGCAGTTTTATCACAATTAACAATTCCATTAATTCGATGAACCGCGGCAACCTTTCGTATTTGGCGCTAAAACAACATGTTTTATATGCTCTACAACGTCATACGATGATTCCATTATTGAATCGAGTTTGCTGATTCTATAATGACATGAAATCAAAAACAAGTTTTCAAAATCTCCGAGAAAAGTCTTTTGTTTGCCTGTTCTCGGGCTGGACCTGCAGACGGCGAGATGGACCAAAAACGGTAAAATAATGTTCTAGGATCTTCAAGGAATGTCTTCGATTGGACGTTCATTTGTTATCGATAAGCGATCGATTGAAATACACTGTTACCTCGATTTACGCGCTCATTTTAACGCAATCAATATATTTAATGGATGTGCAAATTCGATCTGGAACTACGATAACAATAACGAGATGCCATTATTGATAATGATTATTTTATATTATTGATAATTGAATTGATTTTGACATAATATTTCGACATGTGTGCCATTGCGGCAATATACTGATTTTATAAAGACTGCATCGTATATTAATAAATAACCAAGTCTTCATTTACGCGGTTTTATAAAATTAATTTTGATAATTAAAACCGATTTCAATGAGCTCTAATTTTTTTTAATGTCATATAAAAAAATAATACTTGATGGTTGCTAGAGTGTTTTTTGATGAAAAATTTATTTGCTGTCTTTCTCTTTCTCGTTTGATCGCGCTGATGTGTGAGCAAGATGCACTATAACGGGGGTGACTAAACGTTTGTATCAAATTTAGATCATGGTCTACGTTTATCGTATGTGTTAAGTGATCATACAAAAAAATTAATTCAAAGCCAAAAATAAGCTTAAATTTAAAATAAACATACATATCACTGATGTGCTTATCTCGCGCACTGACCACCGATTTAACGCCTTTAGATTTCTTTCATTGGGTCCATCTTAAACAATTGATGTACTCAATGTCAACATTACGAACGAAATGCTATATGAACTTCAAAGCATTATAACATCCCACATTACAGAGAAATTGAAGATCTTACGCCTGTCACTGAAGCCCATTAGAATTTTGGGACAGCGAGTGGCCGTAAGAAGCGAGGACTTGCTTGGGTCTGTGATTTTTCAACGCAAATACACAGGATCGAATGTTAAGCTTTTGCAAGCTGAAATTAGGTACCCCTACACGTCTAAATATTCTAAGTTATTTTAATAAATGATCTTGATTTATAGAATTTATGAACATTTTTGTTGGGATGCAGAAAAAAAGTCTTAAAATAAGGATTTTTAAACGTAAATAAATAGAGTTATGGTGTTAAGTATGGAATATAACATCATTCAAATGTCCGCCGCGGCTTTGCTTGATGGCACGCATTCGGGAGATCTGTTTTTCGATGACTTCTGTAGTTTAAATCTGGCTGAATTTGCTGGATGGCAACCTGACAAAATTTGACTGTCCCTATTGAAAAACCCTATTCATTAAATGTTCCACGAAAATTGCTTGTTCAACAATAGATAAATGTTTTCGCAAACCCCAGGGCTCCGTGGACTCCATTTTAAGAACCGCTGTTCTAAAAAATCTTTCAACCGTCATAAAATGTAGGTATGATTAACTAAAATCAGATTTACACTCAGCAATAAATAATGATATGGGACAAGGCAACTCAAGCATCAATTGGCAAAAATTGTTAAAAGCAGATGCTATTCAAGTTGAACATTAAGACTTAGGACATTAAGAAATCTGTTGAGGAGCATCGACATACATGTATGTCCGAATTCTCATGTCCCAAAAAGAGCACTCTTGCACATTGAAGCTCGGAGACAGACAGAGAAAGAGAGAACTTAGCGCAGTTCAGGAGACTGAGACGGATAGCTTCCTCACATGCATCGCATGATTGTATAGATCGTTAAGCCCAAATTATCGACTTATAATGATTTCGATTTCAAGTGTGTTATTTGTTTACGCAAAGAAACGACCGAATATTGTGTGTTATCGAGAGTGTTTGTTTATTTAACTGCTTGCCGTTCTTCTCTGCGTGTTGAATGAGTCTTTGTTCAATTATCATTTCCTTCTAAAGGAGGAGCAAATTAATCGATTTTTTGTGCATTGTTTATGTAAAGAAATGACGTGGTCTTGTATTCACTATCAAGTGTTCATTTACAATTGAAGATTGTCTTACGCTGATTAGGAGCTGACAGAAAGTAATCGGCGTAAAGCGATTATGACATCAACGACTTCATCGATTTTAAATTTGCTCGCTCCTCAACAGGTTAAAATTTATGGTAAATATATAATTCACACGGGAACATGTAGACCCAATTTTACTATGAAAAACAATGTTCTTATATAAAAATAAAATACGAACAATATCAACAGTGTAAAGGTTCATCTATTGATATACAAGCTTTATGCACGCTGCGAGGTCCTGAGAGAAAAGTGGATTTATTATAGAGCATAGTCTGTATCTACTCAGCTATGGGTTAAAATATGAATTCGTAATTTTGTACAAATTTAAATTTAAAATAAATTTCAGTCAATAATAAATTCTAATGATTTAACGATACGGGCGCATCGCCAACGGCAAATTGTAAGTATTTGCATATTTTTTGATATTCATTATCTATTACATGCTATTGATATTTAAATTAAAAATATATGGCAGTCATTCTGCATTATTTCAAATTAATTATGAAATTATTAAGACTTGACAAAGTAATTTCGGCGAATCGAAACGCATCCATTTAGATATGGGTATCGTTCGTTACAAGAATCGAGAGATCTACCTGAAATTTCGGGCTTAATTGATTTTTTACAATATCTTCTACCTGCCCTTTGGATATCTACGAGTGTTTTTAAGAACTGTTAGGGTATAATTATCTACCTGTGTACTAAAAGTGTTCTAGCACTATTTCGCAGGTAACATCGCATTGTACTGCGATATAAAAGCTTTCATGCGAGCTTTAGGATTGCCCTTCGAAACACAATAAATGCCACCATTCTTCGAAAGCGCCGAATATTGAACGTCTCCCGTTTAAATTATGTTTAAAAAAAAAAACAGGTTATTAATAGTAGAAAAGCAGCGCGTTTTTTCAAAATACGATACAACAACACTTTTATTTTGATATCGCACAAATCGCACAAAATCGCAATTGAATTAATAATAGAATGTCGTTTGTGCGTCCAAGGGAACGCCATTAATCAAGGCCCATTGTGTAATCAATTATGCACAGTTCAAATCAACGTTGGTTTTCTATAATATACAGAATCTTTGCATTTTAAATGGCGAAATAAGTAATCATTGACAAATAAACAAATTTATGATCGTTATTTCCAATTGCCAAATGTAAATATGCAATAATTACTCTTTATAGGCGTTTCCAAACTTTAATAAAGTTAGATATAAGCCATTTTGTTTTGGTAGAAGATAATGCAGTCAAGCCTTCTATAGCGTCGAGATAGGGACCACACTATATAAACAAAACGCCATTGAAAGCTAGGCACCCATACAAAATGTGTACACGTTTAGATAGTTAACAAGTGCAAGTGACTGTGTTAGTCCGTGTTGCACTAGGGGACATTGACCGCAAACCAAATAGACGCTATAAGAGGGTTGACTATAAAATCATACATTTGAAATGACGTCATGTGTAAACACTGTACACTTTTATATACATAGTTTGAATAAAAATAAATTATATGTTGCTCTTAATTATTCGATATTTTCTATAAAATGTATGAATGCAAATTCATAATCGATCCTTTTTAAATGTTCAGATATTCAAAGGTTCATCAAGTTATTGTGCTCCAGCAAAACCGTTATTTTTACCGGAGCGAAAAACCGATACTAAACCGATTCGAAATTATCGTTTTTTTCGGTTCGGTGCTAGAGTCTCATGAGACAGAGAGGTTCTAAAGTGGGGAAAGGACCTGACAGGAGAGTACTTCAAGGAGGACACAAAGAGGCTCATTCACGGCTAACCACATGGCGATTATGTGGAAAAATATTCAACAAGTGTATCAACAATAGTCTGTATTTTTTTATATATACTTTTTCTAAAAAATATATAAAAATCTAGTACACTTACTTTCGAAACACCTCTCGTACGTTGTAACTACTTGTTAAATACATATTAACAAATTTTAAAACTTATTTGAAGCACCGTCATGAAACAAAGTATGATCTAATATATAAAAATGAAATGGCCTTTGTTCGTTCGAAATGCGCTGCCATGCCGTTCATCAGATTGCGATAAAATTTCGTTCACTTATTGCTAAGAATTCCGCGAGTAACATAGGTATCTAATAAATAATAATTAATGTTTGTTTGTCCGTATTTAATGTGCTGCTATACCGTTCATTCGATTGCAATAAAACTTTGCCAACTTATTGTTTGTACTTTCTCAAATAATATAGGTATAGTATAATTAACTCAAAGTAGATCTTATATATAAAAATCAATGTTTGTATGTTTGTTCATATTTAACCAACAGACGATATTTCTAGAATTATTACTTATGTGGCAGCAACGCGCCGGATATCAGCTAGTTATTAATAAATTTGTACAGCAAAATTGGGGATCTTTTCTTCGAGTCAATCATTGGCAGTCACCAATGGCCGCCATGGCGCATTCCTAAACTTCCAATAAATAAGCGCCAAGATAATAAATAGCCTTTCATTTGATAAATTATTATAACTTTAAATAACAAGTTGTATAATATATTGGTCGCCTTTGTGATTGCTCTAAAATTATAGACATTTTCTGGAAGGAAAAAATTGAACCGGAAAAACCGTTATTTTTACTGGAACGAAAAACGTAAGCGAACCGATTTAAATATTTGGAATAGACTTGATTTGAGGTGGATTTTAGCATTCCTCTTTATGGAACTATTGCCAATTATTTTTACATGGTCCAACCGCTTAACCATGAGACTTCCTACAGGTCTGTGTGGAACAGAGCCGGAACGAAAACCGAAATTAAAAACATAACGGTTCGATGACTTGAATATAGCTATCTGAGAGCTGTCGATACTTTGAGTCCTTTTATTGAAGATAAATATTTATTTGTGGGACAATCGCTTTGAATTTGACACCCCAACCAAATCAAGTTAATGCTGACGGTCTTCCACGATGAAAAGTCATAATAAATGCTCAATGTTCATAGAATAATTTGAAGATGTGATGATCCAAAACATACCCCTATGATCTTCGTTTTTATTACAGCAACAGTTTTTTACAAGGTATTCTGATCAATACATCCTAAAATAGATTCTGTTAAGTAGCAAAGATCATAGACAACCCTGATTTTTGCAAAGATCAGTTAATAGACAACCCTGGTTTGATTTATCATCAGGGTTGTCAACAAGATCTTTTGGAATATGAAGACATTTTTGGATTTCCCATTAGCATTAATTTTTTTAAATATTAAGAAATATTTGTTTTTGTACTAAGAATCATAGCGACTCACCTGTGAGTCATTGGCGCTTAAGTGGTTAAAAGAAATTCGAAGAAAGATTCTTCCTCAACAGCAACATCATTTACGAAACTAAGCTGACTTGATTACAATTTGTAACATCATTTGACTCATCCGACTCAATGTATCATCCATCTTTGACTTTGTATGATCATTACAAATTTACAACCCCTAATCGCGTGGACGACATCGGGTTAATCCGGCCAAAAATACTTAAATGCTCGATAATTACACCCAAGGCTGTCAACTCCAAAATATATTCTGCACATTGCACAGCACTTGCCTTTTACTTCCGCGTGTAAGAAAGAAAAATGTGTTTTTGTGTGATCCAGTTCCAAGTTTTCGAAGGCGAACTTCTAGCTATTGAAGTAAAAAATATGCTGCGATCCGGTCCGGTTTTGAAAGTACACACACTTTATATTAAAATATCAATAAAAAGACTTTAAACAACCATTTCTGTGCGCTTCAAGAATGGAACTACCTAATAGGCTATGGAATTTTAATATGGTGCCTTTCAATAACAACGCTCAATTTTTAAATGCAAATAAAACAATTTATATTTAAAATATCAATCTGTTTTATTTTTAAATTAAAATAATATTTTATGGCATTAAATATTAAATATAATATCGTTCAAATATCTGCCGCGGCTTTGTTTGGTGGCGCGTATTCGGGAGGTCTAATTTTCGACGACTCGTTCGTCATGTTGACTTTAAGACCCAATATAAGCGGAATAAGTCGATCGATTGACGAATTTCATCGAAAATACCGTTTAATCGAGAACAATATGGTAAGATCTATTATGGTTGTATTATAAATTAATGGCGCTCGGCAATTCCGTTATTAATTTGCAGTGATTTCTTCAGTCAATTGGGAGTGACGGTAGCATTCGTTCCGGTCATTTCATACTTTGCTACCTGTTTTATTTTTATTTCGACGGCCGTTCTTCGATCATCATCATCATCATTATCGATAGACGGAGTTTAAATGATTTTCTTATATCTTCACTGTAATATCATCGAATTTTTTAGGCACTCAATAAAGTAAAAGCGTTGAAATTATGCGCTATTGTATCCATTTTATATGGAATTATCTTCTGGAAAATTGTTTTTTTTACTGATGAGATCAGATTTAATATATGGCAACGTTTCAACGAGCGACACTACCCTCGTTGAATAAATGGGAAGCTCATTGATATTTCGGAGCGGCGAGTGCTCATCATAAAGTGAGTACTTGCTCGGGTCGCACTCGATTCGCATTTTTGGACCGAGTATGAAAATAAATACGCAAATTTTCTAAATCGTGTTAAAACAACGGTCAAAAGATCGATGATTCCAGAACAATCTCTCAAGCAATTTAAATATATTTAAAAAATGTGTTACAATAACAAAAAAACAATTCAATGACTTTGGCAATTCAGATAATCATTATCAATATCCTGGGTGATAATGTTTTGATGATTTTCGTTTTAAAATGGAGCTGTTAAAAATATTGATTCACTCCAAAATTGCTTATTTACTATTTCAGTATGGTTTTCAGCGCGTTTTTAAAAAGTGGTCGCTGACCACATCGCTTGTGGCTTTTATCCCAAAGAATTCAAATTTAAAGGACTTATCAAGGGATATAGTTTTTAATTCGGTGGTTTCCTGTATGGTTAAGATTATTCAAATGGGTATTAAATAGAAGATCCATGAGGGATTGGCAAAATTAATGTCGTTTTTAAATTGTGCTTGAATTATAAGCGGTTTTGATTAATCGCCTCGGTATTTAATTTTTCAGATCCAGGAATCGATGAAAACCTGGATCTAGACATATTAAATCAATCAATTAACCCATTTAATGCGAAGCATCTCTTGTGGCAATAAATAAATACATTTCTGCAATAAACGTATCTCATCATTAACATCAATAAGTTGTAATATTTAGAATTTTAACACATTTTTGTCGGGGAATCGCGGCGTGCAATTTTTTCAAGCAGTCATATAAATCGCTATAACTTTTAAAGTATTCAAGTTATTTAAATATTTTTTTACCAATATAACCAATCTATAAACTAGCCGATACCCAGCGCGTTGCCGCCACATAAGTAATAACTTCTAAAAATATCGTTTGTTGGTTTTATTATAAATATGAACAAACATACAAACATTGATTTTTATACATAAGATCTACTGTAAGTTGATTGTACTATACTTATATTGTTTAAAAAAATGCAAACAATAATTTGGCAAAGTTTTATCGCAATCGAATGAAAGGATATGGCAGCGCATTAAATACGGACAAACAAACATTGATTTTTATATATTAGATTAAGCCTATGTAACTTGCAAAATCTTTAACAATAAGTGGACTAAGTTTCATTGCAATTCGATGAACGATGTGGCAGCGCATTTCGAACGAACAAAACCCAATTCATGGAAATTATGACAAAAAAAACATATTAAATTGTCGCATCATTCCATATTATCCATTCAAACATCAAGTCTATACAACTATCAATATTCGAGTATGGATTACAAGCTTATATTATTCAAAAGTTCAGCTTAATAAAATATATCGTGCATATAAACGAGAAGTATTAATACCCTCCCGCCGATTGAGTGTTGAATTTAGTTTCGCAAAACAATACGTTATTTTCAAAGCCAGAATATTTCCACTTAAAAACAATAATATGCACTCGAATGATGTTAGTAAAATCATAATAAAAAAATCATCACTAGGTGCTTAACAATGGGCATTTGATGGTATTTTATTATCTTTTTATAACTTCGAAACGTATATTCCTTTATTTATCGAGTATTTAGTGCATTTCTGAAGGATTGTCGTTCGACATCAAGGAAGAATAAAAGACAACGGGAGACTGGGACTTTGAACGACAGAAAAATACCGGACCGTCCAAAATCTACTACGGACGCCGAGGACTCAAATCAAACAAATCGAATAAACAGAATTGACTGCTCTAAAAACAAAAACAAATTCAGTGACTTCATATGCATATACATATGTCGCCAATATGCTCTAGAAAACTCTACAACGACGATTCTTAAAATAAGATCCACGAAGCCTTTTTCGGGAGATATTTTCGTCGAATACCAATATTTGTATGAGTTTAATGTGTTAATTTTGTTAGGTTAGGTTAGGTTGGATGTGTGTGTGACATGTGGTTCCAATAGTACGATGCCACAGCGCATGCCACCATGGATATTCTGCACGAGCGATTTTAAGGGGAATGATTATCTCGCGACGCGAACCGATCGCTAAGAACGAAGCTATCGAGAATTGGATTTACCGAATACGTGCCGCCGAGCAAAGACGCGGCGGAAATTCGAACGACGTTAATGTTCTTTTAAATTGAGTAGATATCTCGCATATAAATTGTTTTATTTGCATTTAAAAATGGAGCGTTCTTATCGAAAGTCCCTATAGTATTTCAAAATCACCTGTGAGTTAAAAAATGGCTATATTTTATGAGTTTCGATCAAATCATCATGGGTACAGAAAAGATTCATTTTTTTGGTATGGGAAGAGGGTTGTCGATTTCGAGTTTCGAGCGAATCGCTCTGAAACCGGATTCGGTGAGATCGTTTTTGGTGAGATCAAAAAGTCGAGCAGCCGAAAGAGCTTTCTAATTGTCGAATTTGAGCGAAAGTTCCGTTAGATTTGTGCGAAATTTGGATTTGGCAAGTGTTCGGATGATTCTATCGGAGATTGCGCATATAGACTATGGCGTTGGGGATTTGATTCCGGTTCTTTGGGAACAAGTTGCGCGATTTCGACGTTTAAATGCGTAGTTTTCAGCAACGAAAGAGTTTTCAGCGGCGACGCTCCGAACGAAGATTCGAAGACGTTCGCGAGTCCGTCGCTGAAAAGTCGACATTCGTTCGAGAAGCTGCTGATTCTTTCTTCGGGTTTTGAGGAATTCGGTATGGTTTTGAAGTTGGAATATTCACCTTTGCTTATGTCTTTGAGTCTCTTTCCGTCTGCGAAATCTCCCCGCGGCGCCTTTCTCTTCGTCTTCTGCGGAAAGGCTGCAGATCCTCGACCGGGTGGAAGCACGACGATAACACACACCGTACACTTTCTTATTTAGAAACTCGGTTAATTGTCCATTTCGATCATTTGCGCATTGGATGACGGGTTTGTAAGGCGGGTATCGAAACGGCACTGCTTTTGAGTCGCAAACACTCGTATAGGGTTATCGGGAGCAGATTTAACGCGCCGGATTCAAAATTTGATTAAACATTCGTCGCAGTCACCTGCGCACGATCTTCCCTGCGGTGGACATCTTTGTCACAATACTCATTCAACACATAGATACGAAGCTAAAATAAGAAATTCGGCGAAGAAACGTATCGTAATCTCGGAACGCGTATGTGCGTCCGAGCGGCGGACGGAAAGCGCGCGCGTCACGACGGACTGCTGCGACACGACTGATGGAAGAGAAACTCCAAGTTGGGCGGCCTCCCCGCCTCCCTGCCGACCCACTCTCGGATGCACTCCTCTGCATCGACTGCATCGCCTGCATCATCTTCGACTCGCTGCAAACCATCCCGAACAAAAATCAACCCGCGAAATTCACCAACCATACACGAGGTAGTTCCAGAAACATGGCAAATATTTTATACCATCGAGTCATTTTTGCCAAGTTTGGAGAAAGAAAATAATCCGATGAGGCTAAATCTGGCGAATAGGATACACGAGGGAGCAATTCGAACTTTGATTAATTGATTTTGGCCACCGCTATAACGGATGCGTGAACCGATGCATTGTCTTGACGAAACAACATTTTTAACCAAATGTGGTCGATTTTTCTTGATTTCATCATTCAAACGTTGCGATAAGTTCGCATAATACTCGCCGTTGATTGTTTTTGTCCTTGTTGAAGATAATGAATTTTATACTAAGCGCATCCCAAAAAATGTACACCATGGTCTTGCCTGCAAATGGAACTGTCTTCGCCTTTTTTGGAGTCGATTCTCTTGGACTGTTTCTTTGTCTCGGTTTCAAAGTCGCAAGGTCTTATCCTAAAGGATCATTTTCCGTAGCCCTCCCTCTCCTCTTGGCTTCGCATGGATTTAGTCAAGTTCATGAAATCGGCGGAGCTTCATGACGCATGCCTGATGAAGAAGGCGGTGGACACCTTCGGCAAGATGTCGAGGATTGCGGCAAGTGCCTCTTGGATCTGAAGATCTAATGTCGCGCGACGAGGCTCCTGGCCGAAAACTGATCGGTTTGAAATGTCGCTGGGTCGTTCCGGATTATTGTACGTCCCAATTCCTCACACCCAAGGCACGCATGGTTTAAGGCCTTACTTTTCATTTGGACTATGAAAGTCTATGCAGAGATCCGTTCATGGATGCAGATCACGTTCTGTGGACATGTTTGGGCATGGCGTCCGATCACAAGGCGCTCATTCGGAGTGTTAGCGGTCTGAAAGGCGGACCGATTGGACACACAAATTTCGTGGCCACTCCCTCATCTTTTAGGGCATTTAGGTTTTTTTTAATGAAAATTATGGGGAGGAATGCATCCCCGGGGCTTTCTACAATCTCCCTGGTCACGGAAGCCCCATTAAAGACTAATTTACATTGGTGGCTCGCACCAAATGAGATTGCGAGCGACACTGGACTTCCCCTCACCCAAAAACTGATATATTTACCGATTTTACTTATTTATCTTACCTAGTCGCCGCGCTCAGTACGCAAATCGCCACTTGAAGCTGAGAAAAAGCGTGTCTGGTATGCTTCCAAATACACAGGATCAATAAACAGGTCGGGTCAGTGGAGGGCTCTCATGTTCCCTTGGCACAGCCCATCTCCGGATTCCCCGCCGCTCAACGCGAAGAAAAAGAGCTCCTTTCTAAAGGAGTCCAGACATTGCCAGGTCGTCCACGTTAACGCGAAGCCCAAAAGAGATAACGCTGTGCTGATTCTCGAGAACTGGAAGATCACACCCAGCACTCCTCCAAGTGAAAACTCGTCCGACACGGGCTTCGATAGAGATCTTTTGAGGGGAAACCCACCACTATCCTCGTGCCCGCATCGTGCCAGAAAAGCATCTGGTCATTGCGGACACTTGCGTACAAGCAAAATAACACACCAGGCGTTAAAAAATTAATACAGGGGGTGATGCCGAGAAACATTCCTCTGCTCCACCGTGGCTGTCGCAAAAGTTGCTGGGGTTGGGGGAAGGGGTACTCGCTACCGACACTGGACGGAGTTCATGATTATTCTGAATTATTGGTCATATTCTTATTATGTCCAGTTGTCAGCAAAACTATTACAGAAAAATTGAATATAATAAAAACATTAAATAAACTGGTACTGAGGCACACGTGAACCACAAGCCAGCATCTAATTCACTGGCCCATAGAACCCGCCCACCTCGCAATTTGTGCCAAAATTTGTACAATTTTTTTTAAAAGCTTTAGGGTCAGCCACAAGGTCTTTGTATCCAACAGGTCCTGACTCGGAGCCTCTGACGCGGCGCAGAAAAACTTCTCGACCGGTGTCCATGCCTGGACATGACTAACACACGTGATCGGCTGTCATGTCCGCCTGCAAACATGGTCATTCCGAAAGACTTAATCGCCCGTGTCCTGTGAGGAACTGGGAGGTCCAATAGCATGGAGCCACCCAGCGACACGACAAGCGATATTTAATTGAAGGAAAAAACTTTCTTAACTGACCACCATGCGTCTCACCCATCTATCTCTCATCCTAGATATTTTGACAAGCAACAAGCATCCTCTTTTTCAATAAACGGACGTGTGACTCTAGATTGAGTTGGAGACCATCCAGAAGGGATGTTTCAATACTGCCAGTGCCAATAAAAATAAGGGATGCGTTACTAAATCTAAACGGAGCCGCACCCAACTGTAGCTGCAGGTCTAAAGGCAAAAGGCCAGCCAGAACGGGCAGCGCCGCAGTTGAGACAGTCCTAAACGCTTTTGTTACAATGATGAGCGCTCTTCTCTGTATGAGCACTGTATGAGAGATGTGGGAATCATATCCTCTTCCCCGAGCAAGGTTCCTTCATCAATAGAAGACCCGATGTTTTAAAACTTATATTTTCATACTTGGGCAATGAGTGGACTCACGGCCCAATGCGGAAATCCGATGTTTGGGCATGGCGTCCGATTGCGATGCGCTCATTTGCCGTATCAGCGGTTGGAAAAGCGGACCGGTTGGACACACAGACCTTATGACCTATGTGATCTTGGGATTCTATAAATGGATGTTGGGCATTTGTGAATTTGTGGATAACATTTGTCTCGTTGAAATTCTGCCACCCAATATAATACTATTGTAAACGAAGGAGCAAACTCCTTCAGTGTAAAATTTAGCTCGGTTTTGATTTTTCGACTTGGCTTCCAATGCGCAGCGGCGGAGAAGTATGACAAATATGATAATACACAGATTGCGTAAGTATTTTAATGGAGAGAAGAATCAAAAAGTAGGTTTCTTTATCGAAACTTAATCACATAATATTTTTTAAAAAACACTACACTTAATTTAGTTTAATTTATTTAATAAAAGAGAGAGTTGTAAGAGTCTGATTATGATTACCCTCTTTATCGTCCCATAATCTACTCCAGCTATCTGTAAATTTTCCTGGCCGTGTTATTTCAAAACCGTGCAATAAAAACACGCACAAAAGAAGTTCGGGTGTACACAGCTATAAAAATAATTTGTACATGGATGAGATATCTATTCATGCTGGAAGGCGTCATTCAAGAAGCTTCAACCACATTTACAAAAATGTACAATTTGGATTCCATTAAAATATCGCATTTAAGAACTCAGAAGGACGCAGTTCTTAATGTTAAATCTAAATTGGGGAAACTTTGGCCTGTAATGGCCGTTTAAATTTCGCATTCATCAATGTAAAGTTTACGTTGGTTGGAACGAATCCATTACAATAAACGTCCAGCTACGCATCCCGAAACGCCTTTAAATGCATCCCGACGCATCTCGAGATCCGTCACGTGTTTTGGCCGTGATCTATGACGAGCTATATATGCTTGAAAATGATTCTTCTTATTTATATTTGACAATTTCACTATCTAATGACCTTTTGGCCGGGCGGTATCTCAGGCCTTCAACATCGATTGCTCACAATTCTAAAATGAATTTAGTGTTTTTATCAGTATACAAACGGTTCCAATTTAGCTTCCGGATCGGGTTGCTATGATAATTTTCCGCGATTATGCTCTTCGAATTCGTTAATTAATTTTGAATCAAAGAAGTCGTATGAGCGCAAAAAACATAATATATGTTGAGATCGTGTTTAAAAATCTTTTTCATTTCGCCAGAAAAGCATTGTAGCCGTCAAACGGTTGATAACAGTGCACTCAACTTGTTCAGCGTAAATATTAGACAATTTGACTCTTTGACTGATAAAAGTATTTTAACCGTTTGGCATCGGGTCGTCGCTTTCGCGACGGTCGAATTCGGTGCGAGAAAAGCGGGTCGTCGAAAAACCGACGCTCGCTTAATATCATATCACACAACGTATTTGACATACATTCCTACAAATATCAATCATTAATTTATGTGCACATGTGATTTAAATATGTAAAATATGTATTTTTATTTATTTCAAATTTATTATAAATATGAACAGACATACAAATGTTGATTTTTATATATAAGATCTACTGTAAGTTAATTGTACTATATTTATATTATTTGAGAAAATGCAAACAATAAGTTGGCAAAGTTTTATCACAATCGGATCAACGGTATGGAAGCGCATTAAATACGTACAAACAAACATTAATTTTTATATATTAGAAGACTATGCATATGTTACCCGCAGAATTCTTAGCAATAAGTAGACGAAGTTTTATCGCAATCAGATGAACGGTATGGCAGCGCATTTCGAACAAACAAAACCCATTTCATTTTTATATATTAGAAGAAGATAATATGACTGATATGATCATTTTTTCAAACAAATACATTGATATATTTCATTTTTTAGCTTCATATTCGAGTCAACACTACATTTTGAGTCGCTTTTATTATATTTTAATTTTTATATACCTATATAAGTCTTCGATTTTTTACCATTTTAATAGCCTCTATTTTAATATATCCTTAAAATTACGAATTTTACTACCGGGGCTCCAAACCGTTATTTATTTCATTTCGGGAAAAAACATTTTTTTCTGTTTTTGGTTCAGTTCCGAGTGATTCACTTTTGAATCGTTTTTGTTTGTAATAAAAACTTATTCCTAAGCAATTAATTTATAATATTTTATTCTTATCTTGTAAAAAGCATTCTACATAAAAAATATTTTCGAATTTACTCTTTTCACGAACGTAATAATGTCTATTCAATTCTAAAATGTCTAACATCTTAAAGTTATCATGAAGGCAACAAATCTGCGTGCAGCCATCGTGCAGTTTGAAAGTTTCAGATACATTCCTATACCGTTTATCTGATTGCAATGAAACTTTGGTAAGTGATTGGGCGTGTATCCAAGAAGGTTTTTAAATTAGCACAATCGTTATTCATGTGCGGAATTTGTTTTGCGAGACGTTTAACGGATGTACCATGTTGGCGCATATTGGTCTGGTGAGGTGAAACAGGGCTGCGGAGCGGGGAGAGAAAGAAGGATGCGCACGCAATGCGGCAGAGAGAAGGAGATAATCAGCTTTTGGATCCTAACCCTTCAGCCCGCGCTACGCGTGCCTCTCATTCTCGTTCTTTTTGTTTTGTTACATACTAACCAAAAAGTAACAAAAATCTAGGTAAGTTACTAATTTTTGTAAAACTTGTTAATTTTTGAAGACCCTAAAATAAAACTACGATAGTTTAGTGAGAAATGCTTATTTTATTTTATCCCCATCCATTTGTATGCAAATAATACAAAAATATACTTGTAATGCAGTGATTCTCAACCTTTTTGAAGTCACGGTGCACTTTTGACCATGGGAAAAAGTGGCGGTGCATCAGAAGTAAGAAGTCGAAAAAATTTGTATACATAGACATAATTTTTATTACATATTTAAAAAAATAATATTTACATACCATTTTTTTACATATTTTCTTTTTATGTCAAATTATATAAAAAATGTTTAACATTGAAAATATATTTAGTTAGTTAATTTTTCCCTAGAAACAATTTTATATTTATACGCGTTTTATTAAAAATATTTGCTCTCTTTAAGTGGTAAATCTAGGCTGGGGGGGGGGGGTGTTTTTTTCCGTTGTCCACCCAAAATGTTGTCCCTGCTTAACACAATAGAAGTTATATTATCAATCAAAAATCAATTAATGTGCTACCTGAGCTTGTTGTTAAGGAGACAATTCATTGCTTAAGAACTATCGTCCAATTTCGCTTCTCTCCCATATATATATAAAGTATTCTCTAGAGTTAAAACTAATAGGCTGGCAGATCGATTTGACAAATTTCAACCTCGAGAACAGGTTGGATTTAGAAAAGGCTTTAGTATCAACGAGCATATCCACATACTAAGACAAATCATCCAGAAAACCGAAAAATATAATCAGCTACTGTCTTTCTTGGGCAGTTTTAGACTCACTACAACGCTGTAATATAATATAAACTATCTCCCAAGCTTATCATAAACGCTTTGGAAGATGTGTTTAAACTGCTATCTTGGAAAAAGTGCCGACACAGTATTGACAACACACAAGTGGAGAAATTGTGACATAGTATTAATAGCCGAATCGTCTGAAAAGCTTCAAGACATGCTCCAAGACCTAAACGAAGTGTCAAGTAAAATTTGTCTGAAAATGAACATGGATAAAATCGAAGCCATGATAAATAGTCACTATTCTCAGACCTTCAGAGCGATATCCATTGGGGGAACACAAATTGAGGTTAAAAATGAATACACTTATCTGGGACAAGTAATACATCTCAACAGAAATTGACAGACGAATACCACTGGGATGGCAGCATTTAACCAACGCATCATCCCAGTGTTGACCCACGAAGACGTGGAATCTAATATCAAGCATTTTACACAGAATAAAGTTTTCCCAGCGTGCCATAGAGAGATCTATGCTCGGAGTGTCTTTATAATATAGAATCAGAAACGAGGATATCCGAAGAAGAACTCGAGTAGTAGACGCTACTGAAAGAATTGAAGTGGCAATGGGGGAGACAAATGTGTTGAAGAAACGACGGTCGATGGGGAAGAAAAGTGTTGGAGTGGAGACCCCTGTAAGACTGACGACATCGAAAGAATAGCAGGATGAAGCTGGATGCGGAAAGCGGAGGATCGAGAGGGATGAAGACTCATGCGTTCAACGGTGGACGAACACAGACTGATAATGATGATGATGATTATGAATCTTTCCTCAGCGGTCAGACTGCATGACGATTTGAAGATTCCGCCACGAACAGGCGCACAGCTCATCAGATACCCATTGAAACCATCCTACTGTATTCAACCATCGACATCTTATTCCGCACTCTATGTAAGAGTCTATTGTGACAATAAAATCAAAAGGTTATCGTGGCTTTAAAATAACATAATTTATCGGCTTTAAATCCTACATCTTAAAATAGACATCAAGGACCTCCAATTTACTATAAGTCGCAGTACAAAACACTTAAAAAACTAAGAACACTTGCCTGAGTATCGACGCTGCATGATGTTCAGGATAGATCCTGGAGTACGGGACGCATTCTGGAACAACACTGCACTTTATTTATTAAGATATATCCCTCTGACGATTGAGCCAAACCGTATAACCTAAGAACCGAACACGCACTGATTGTCGCCTAGCTTAATTCGACGGCTCAACTGAGCGTACGAATATAAATGTATTAATACTAAATGAAAATTATTATGAAAAACTATTGAAAGAATGCATGAGATTCTCTCTGAGATGAGCTCTTTTGATATATTCCCAAAAATATTTTTATCAAATTTGAAATTCATTAAAAAATAATATATTTATGCAATGAAAAGGATGGTGATTTTTTTTGAAAAATAATATTTTTGGGAATATATCGCAGCAGCTTATTTAATCCCATGATTTTTAAAAAATAGTTTTTCTTATATATATTAATAATTTATCATAAATGCGTTTCAATTTGTCCGTCCAGTTTAGGTGTCGAGTTTATGCTATGCAACAATATTCGGTGCAGAGCTATATTTTATTTTCACAGGTTAGGATGTGCATGTGCGTATGTTAAGTGATATTTTTTAATACACAGAGTGTTGTGCCGTTCCGGAATGTGATCCATGTTCCAGACTGTATCCTGATCGTCATGCAGCTAAAATATTGAGGCAAGTAGTCATAGTTTTTAAGTATATTGTAATACGATTATTAGGCTTATTATCGAAATGTTTAATATTGAACAATTGCATTGAGATTTCAAGAACACAGATCGGAAATAATACTCATAGTGGATTGGAAAATCAAGATGTCTATTTTAAGATGTAGGATTTAGGTCCGATTTTTGTATCATTTTTTTAAAGTCACGACTAACATTCAAATGTATATGTAAAATACAATATTCGGAAGTGATTCATTTAGCATTTCATAGCTAAAAGCTTCATTAAGCATCATCCTTAGATTAAAGAAAATACATCATATATCATTTTAAAAATATATCATCAGCTAAATAATTGGACTAAAATGTGTCAAATATTTAATTTCAGGTATGAAATCGTGTTTAATATAAAAGCAATCCGCAATTGTTTGATTACGAAATCGACCAGCCTTGATCAATCAATAGTCTTAAGTTTAGATGGACGTTGTGAAAAATTGTACAGTGTGGTTCAAAAGAACTGCTGGTGAACCAAATTCCAAAGGTGTCCAGGACTTCAAAATTCATGCAGTAAGAGCTCTCAGGTAAGAATAATAAGATTTACAAGATAAATTTGAGCTATCATTTAATTTGTCATCTAAAATATACACACAAAATATTTGGTCTAATGGATGTTTAAATTCTTTGTTTTAGGTAAGTCTTTCGAATAGCGCAATATCAATCCGAAATACCGAAGTTTTCAAATATACTCATACTTTGAGTTAAATACATAATGCGTAAAAATACGTAAAACCGAAACATAAATATTCTTCAGAATATTGTCGATTATTTTTTCTGATTTTTTACTGGATACATTTTCTTTTGTATGAGACGTATGATGTCTAGTAATATCGTCACTACTTCTTTCACTTGTACTCCCTGTGTCATTAATATTTTGGTCTGATTCACGATTTCGTTTGGTAATAAATTTATCCATTGTAACGTAGGCGAGAACTCTTAGCTGAATACCGGGGCCCAGTTTTCGTTCGAAGCCCTGAACAAAATTGTAAATGAGAGTAACAACTGCTGATTTGTAGACGTTTATGTATAGAGCCATTAATTGTTTTTATTGTTATAGACTGAGAGCTGGCAGCATAAATTGAAAGTCATCTAACACATGTGATTAATTTAATAATTATGTTCTGGTGTGTTTCTGGATTATTATTATGACAGTCTGGCGACTGATTGCCATTGAGTTTGGGAGGGGAGGGGGTTACCAGACTATTACCAGCTCCAGATAGTACCAGACTGGTTCAAACTTATTGAAGAAGCTAACCAAAAAATGATGTCAATTTTAAAAAGCTCTTGGTATATTACCAACGGCAATGAGAAAAGAAATCATCGATAGGCAATAAAAAAGAAACTTCTTTAATTTGACTTCTGGTCGTTGTGCCAGGATTTGATTTGCTTCCTCGTAGCTTTCCAATGAGTGTATCATCACTCATTGTTTCGCATTTATCACTTTTCCTTGTAGCGTAAAGCTTCCGAATTGTCATTCTCCGGTGAACTTTTCGCGATTTCGAATGCAAAATGCGATTTCGGATAACTTCAAGCGGAACGCCTCAAACAATGCAGACATTGTCGCAGTAATAATTTTCTTGTACAACAATTTTTGTCTGTATATCAAATTATCCATTATTATGGATGATTATTTATGTAATTTCAGGAAAATGCTAAGATTTATTCCAACTCTATCGATCGAAACGATAAATATAGTAATTTAATTCCTCTCCATGCGAGAAAGATACGTTTATATTATACGAGAGTCGGTCACATTTCACCATTTACATTCATCCCGAGACTCTTACCTCTAGTTAACCAGGTTTAGACGCGCTGTGTCCTTGTCTATTTGATTAACCCATCGTAGTCATGATTTTCCTACGTGTCTGCTCCCACTCGGGTCTTAATCAAAGACGGCTCGAGGAAACTCTGTGCTAAATAGCTTGTCCAGTAGAGACGGCCAAAAAAATACGAAGCTGAGGATCGGCTTATCCATGTTCTTTCTGGTTTGTATTTCACTCTACCATCCCCACCCAAAAACTCCGGAGTTGCGGGATCAATTGTCAGATTGTTCATCTAACCCTGTTGGGATAACCTAGCTAACATGAATTGGGTATGCAGATTACCCTGTGCTGCATACCCTCTGTAATTGTTAATTAAAGTTTCCCTTGATGCTGTCATCTGAATTCTCCGTTGGAGTAAATACACACCAGATATGAGTGCCAATTCTGACACTAATGAAACTCTTGGCAGCTCCCTCGAAAATCATCGATCCATTCCCAAGCCTTCTTAGCTCTTTATCGCCACAAAATTTAGCTGGAATTAAGTCAACCTACGTATATTCGGATCGAAACCTTTCAGTTCCTCGTCACACTTCGAAGTAAATAAGCTATTAGGAGTTCAGCTCATATATCGAATTACACATGACAATACACTATTGAACTAATTGATGCATGGCCACTCAAGTTCATTATTTCCTTCTTATCTAGGTGTTAAATATTATGATATTGCTAGAACCATCCAAGCTTGGGCAATTGGGGGGAAGCCCAGATGGTTTTGACATTTAAATGTATATTGCAACCCGAGGATCTACAGTAACAATTCTGATTGAACAAATTGATTATCGATGAGGCCAAGTACGTCTTGAGATTCCGATTAAGCATATGGAGTTGATTTGACCGACTTTTTTGCGTTTTTAAACTTCCGATTCAGACTTACACGTAGAGGTTGAAGATTTTATCGCTGGTCGATCGGTGGCTAAGTGGAACAAAGAAGCGATCTTCATCTTCCGGCATGTTTCTATCGTGTGTTCCCTTCTAACACATATTTATTATTTTAATTAAATAATCGACGGATGCTTTGAGCCCACTCTTCAAATGTCTGGCTTCAGACTAATTTATCAGCTGCCGGCCTACTCGCTCGACTGGAACTCGAACAAGTGTATCAAAGCTCATATGCAATACTAAGCTAGCTGTACACTATGAAATGATTCAGATGTAATTCGAAAAGCATTGAATTAAAATATGTCTTTTTTCGAAAAAATGTCAGATAGCCAGATCTCTCTTGTGATTAATAAAGAAGTTATCTAAGACGAGTCTTTCTGTTCGACGCTGAGAGCGGTGCAAGCCCGGGGACTTTGCGAGAGCGCTCCTGCTCCTACACTTCATTGGTGTCAGAAATGGGAACGATTGGGTGAACATTATTTGATCTGACGGCACATAGATTTTGGCTTACTGTCGCAATTGTGTATTAAATAACTCCTTCAAAATAAATGTATCTATTAAATAAAGGCCCTTATAAGTTGTTTTGAATCAGAGTTCTTTCGCGATACGAATAGAAAGGCACCGATATGGCCACAATTTCTAAGTATGAGACTAAAAACGAAAAATGCACTGGCATATGCATATCGTTGGAATGTTAATATGATGACTGATTACTATTGGAATGTGGAGTGAGGCATAAAAAACATTAGCTGCTTATAATCACGGAGATAATTGGTCTTCTTTTGGGCAGATTCTGAAAACGTCATCATTCTGCATTTCTAAAACTGGCTGTAAACAAGTTTACGGAAGTGGTTCGTCATTGAAGTCTCGCAGTTAGGTCTCTATTTTTGAAAGCCTGGGAAATAAATACATTATACTGATAGCCGTTGTTTACTTTTTAGATATTCATCCATCTTTTGGCAATCCTTTAGTCAAATAGTCAAACGAACTGCATTGGCTATCATTTGCTGAGGGCTACCTGATGATTATGTTTTTTTAATTGTGATAAAATGCTATTAAAATTGTTTTCCCTTAAATCCATCATTGATGTGTAAAATGTAAAAAAGACAGTTACGATTTGTACAAAGGCCTCGTTGAACGGGAAGACGATGGGATGAAATCGAAACTGTTTAGGCTTATTGACCTCGGTTGCATCACATGTGTATATTATGGACCATCAGCTTATGGTTTACCTTGAAATTTAAAATTTCACTTTTCTACTTTCGTCTCGTTATCGACAGACCATCGCCCTTTACCGTTTCATAACTACTATCTGGATACCTTGGATCGTTAGAAATGTTCATCTCAATTGCTCCATACGATCTGAAAAACAAACCTTTTTTACACTCAGTAAATATTCTTAGATCTCATCTCTCCTTATCTTCTGCCACTACTTCCGGGTTTTCTTGTGTAGAAGCCACCGTTGTAAGACATATCTAAGGGTCGTACGTGGTACAGTCAGGGTAACAGCCACCCTAAGCTGAATTCAACCTTATTCAAAAAGCAACACTGCCTCTGTGACCTGAGCTACATACAATATTACATACCATTTTACATACCTTCACCTAAGTAATTAACTAAATGAAACGTAATTGCTTCATATCGCTATGTTTATGTTTGTACAATATATATATTTTATATTCAACTTTTGTAACTGATACTCAAAATATTTTTTTTTGGATTAGTGGGTGTGCCTTCAGGAGCCACAGAAAAGTCTCTTCTTCGCTTTTCCTCGGGCTGGCATTGACTACGTTCGAGGACCATTGAAGTCTCGCAGCTGATAATTATTTGTGCTTAATATATGACGCTCGTTCATAAAGTAAGTGTACTGTAACCATAGCGGGCTGTGATTTTTTATTTTTTAAGAATTGATAAAACTGAGTGGTAGAGGGAGATATTCTGACAGAGCGAGCATCGCAGGAGCACGGTAATACGTAAACTCCCGTTGTAGTGTCCAGTTGCGTGAAAGATGCTGGTAAGAAATCCCGACAAGCGCGAGTGGATCAATAGCGCCTATGAGTTTCTTGAGCAATATGCATTGGAAGATAAGGATTTTCTGAGCTCTATTGTGGCTGGAGACGAAACATGGATGCCTCATTATACGCCTGAGTCAAAAAGACAATCATTACACTAATTCCCCATCTGTCAAAAAAACCAAAACCACAATTTGGGTAAAAAAAATCATAGCCTCAGCGTTTTGGGATCGAAATTATATAATTTTGATCGAATTTCTGTCTCAGGGGACAATATTGTGAGACCCTTAAAAAAACTCATGAAAGAGTGTGATTATTGCACAACGCTCGTCTTAACACAGTCGTACCTACCAAGGCGCTCTTGGACCCATTTCATTGGGATATTTTGAACCACCACTCGTATTCCCCTGCCTTGGTGCCTTCAGAATATCATCTTATCACCTTTCTGAAGGTATACTTAGATGGAATTGAAATTTCAACCGACGAGCTTATGCAAAAAGAGCTTCTGAAGTCGGGAAGGAGCTGGCGGGAGAGTTCTTCGAGAAGGACATAAAGAAGCTTGTGTCGCGGCTCACCATATGCATTGAACGGGATGGCAATTATATGCAAAAACAGTCAACACGTGTATCAACAATATCGTGTATTTTTTTTTTTCAAATACACTTTTTCTAAAAAAATATAAAAATTAAATACACTTACTTTCTGAATATGCTTCTGATATTTTCCATGATTGGATCCATTCTTCAAAAAAATCTCGACTTCTTATTTACGAGCTCCTACAAATAAACGAGACTTTTAGAAAAAGGTTGCTTGTCTATGAATCGAAATATGCATTTAAATGCATTTCCTGTTCTTATGCAATTTAAAACTTGATCTCAGTTTGGGCGCTCGTTGCGTCGTTTCAATTTCGACATAGACCAGTTTACAGGTGTGTATTATTTAATTGATTCTTGCTGTGATGATCTTGCGAGTGTTTTCAGCATTTATCAACGAGAACGATAAAATTTAGAATACATTATACACAATACGGTTTATAAATAAAATAAAATATCGCATTTATTTGTGAGTTTCACTTACGCAGGTGCGGTAGGGCAAATCGGACTGAACGAGACGAAAAGTGAAACTTCAAACGGCAGTTGGTTAGAAAGAGTGGGAGAATCATTTGTACTCTTTCCGTCTTTGTCTCGCACAGACATCTATGTAGAAACGCTACGCGCATGCGCTGCGTCGCCTCTACTGAATGTGCATGTAACACAAAGCAACCAGTAGTATATTTTATATTTTTTCACAAACGTTAAAAAAAAGTGCAAACAAGCTTATTATTAGGATGATGCATAAGTTTACGATCATTTTGCAACCTCGATCTCATTATCTATCTTAAATCGTAGGTCTATGCGTATAAACCGCAAACAATTGATGCCCTCACAGTCAATTTTTAGTTAACATTCCATTGACGTATATTAACGGTCTGGGCAGCTAAGATAATATTATAAATGACAGCAGATTTATTATTCTCGAATATATAATTTTTCTCATCAGACGGGCAAGTTCAATCGTGTGTAATTACAAAATTAACAATTATATATCAATCTTTAGTCCGAATCATATCAGACGTTTTTAATAAATTTTAATATTTTTAAATGAGTAGTGTTGCTGTCATTTTGATCGGTTGTAGTTATGGCTGCGATTGAAGGCGTTATGTTATCGATCGAATGTGACAGTTGAAGGACCAGTGAGACTGTCTGGTTGTATTTTTCTAAAGATGTCGTTTGAAAGCAGAGGACCTACCGGTACCGGGACGCGGCGGCGGGCCAGTCGGCCTCCTCACCTTCGGGGGAAACAGATAGGTCTTTTCTACAGAGACCAAGCGCGACTCAATAAGATACAAGGCCCGGTAAACTTATTTTTTAGCAATCAGATGTCCGGCCTTATTGATCGTCAATCCGTATGTCTTTGTGAAACATCACGTTTTAGGAATACATTTATTTTTTATTTTCTTAAAAATAATGGTACAATATTACAAAACCATAATAAAAATAATACTCAACAGTTATGATTAAATTGACCATATGTCCCGTTTTGAACGGGATCATCCCATTTTTAGGTAGCTGTTGTACACTTAAATATCTCGTTTTCAGAATGAATGTTGAATACAATTAATCAAACATTTTCTCACAAATAATTTGAATAATACAAACTTTTGCATAATTATTGATTATATTTTATGTCTGCCCGGCATCAACATCTGGTAAAAACGGATCTCTTTTTTAAGTATGTTACGGAAGTTATGGATATAAAAACATGGTTGTAAGTCGTTTTTAATCCTATTTGAAATCATCACTGTTAAGCAAATTTGTTCTTCAGAGAAATATAAACCCATATAAATTATTTATTTTCCCGTGTCCATTCCTGTTATTTTCATTAATAAATAAAAACTATGAAATATATGCGTTTTCTTGAATATTGTTACCTAAAAATTAGGACAAATCCCATTTATGTATATGGAACTAAAAATTTACCTCTAGGTAGTCTTGTGATTAAGCGGTCGGATTAAAAACTCAATCATCCTGGAGTCAAATCTACGAGAGGTGTATATAGCGATTTCTTTTTTAAAAGCATATATCAAAATGGTTGATCCCATAAAAGAAATTGCATGACACTTGAAATGCATATTCCCTATAAACTATTAAACTGACTATGATATTGAGATAGCAAAATCAATGAGCATCTTATCGCAATGGGCTCAGATGTCGCCAAAGCTAGTTGCTGTAACGAAGCAAATTTGTAAAAAAGGGTTACATTCATTAAAATGCTATAACTTTAAAACCGGCAAGTGTTTTACAAAATGATTTAGAGGTAATGTGTAGAATAATTTACAAAATAATACTTTCTTAAATTCATCTAGAAATTCCTAGTGTTTCTCAACCTTTTGCGCGTATGAACATAAAAAAATTATAATTCCGCTGTGAATGTCAATGCTATTTTTTTTAATAGTGTTAGTGATATAAACATTTTTTCTATATATTTAAATGGTATCAAAAAAATCATTCAAGTGTTTTTTTTTACATTCATTATATTCTTTTGCCAAAAATTTTTCCACAAATATACAAAAAGGGGTCTTGGTTTTATAAATTATTTTGAAATCAATTTATTAAATCCTTCCAATCTCTTTAGAGAAATTAAAACATTTTCATGTGTGCGATACTCGTTGAAAATCTGATTAACAAAAGACTCACCTATGAGTCTCCCGTCGCCAAGCGTTGGGAATTAAAAGATTTGCATATGAGTCGCCCGTCGTGCAAAAATTAAGAATTTAAATTATTAATCCTTCTGTCAATGAACGTTTCAATTTCCTCCCGTTAATGAAATAGATATAGCTGGATCTTCATACATAGGAGAAATGATGGAAAAATATTTAAAAATGCAATATTTTGTTTTTCAAACTGACTTTGTTGATACAAATCTTTCTTTTAAGCTTGTCGTTCATGTCGTCGTTGTGTCATGATGATGTTTCCATGCATCTTTGTATTCAAATCTTCGGTTACAATGCAATAAACGATTGTTTTTGTCGTGTTTAGAGTTTCTGCTATCCATTAAAGTCTCAACCGTCGGTCACCGTTTAAAATGCCACTCTTGCCTGCTCTATCAGAGCAGATTTAATAACGCATATTCAAAAACCCATTTTTTGGAATACAGCAATTAATAATTTACTGATTGTTTTGTACCATTTTGGATTGATGAATCCAAATACTTGATTTTAAGGGTAGAATTTGTTTCATTACTTAAATAATGATCGAAATGTTATGTGTAAATACTTTTATTACCAATATTTTATTATCTACTAGCCGATACCCAGCGCATGATTCTAAAAATATCGTTTGTTGTATTATAAATATGAACAAACATTGTTTTTTATATATAAGATCTACTGTAAGTTAATTTTACTATACCTATATTATTTGAGAAAGTGCAAACAATAAGTTGGCAAAGTTTTATCGTAATCGAATGAACGGTATGGCAGCGTATTAAATACGGACAAACAAACATTGATTTTTATGTATTTAACTATGCCTATGTTACTCGCGGAGTCCTTAACAATAAGTGAACGAAGTTTTATTGCAATCTGATGAACAGTATGGGAGCGCATTTCGAACGAACAAAACCCAATTCATTTTTATATATTAGATCATACTTTGTTTCATGACAGTGCTTCAAATAAGTTTTAAAATTTGTAAATTATGTTCCTGCTATGTTCACTTTGTCACCCTTAACCCTTAAAAAACAAAAAATCACAGCCTGTTATGATCACAGTACACTTACTTTAGGAACTTGCCTCGTACATAAATTAAATTCTTATGCATAAAACAGTTTTTATACATGTACATTTTTTGTTGCAGCCAATGCTTGAAATCCCAAGAGAACTCAAAGAAAACATTACAAGTGTGCTGGATTCTATGGATAACTTTTTGGGAGATAGTAACTATACTAGTTTTGAAACATCCAGTGCATTTAGACATGAATATCATGATATAATTTCTGTAAGTTTTTTGGAGAAACTCGACATGGCCTTACAGAGCAACTCAAAAAGAGACCCGACCATGTGGAATCAAAAGTTACACGAGGAATATTTAGAGAAACAGAATAATTCTAACTATAAAGAAATGCTCGAATTCAGAATGAAACTACCTGCTTATGAAAAACGTAATGAAATACTAAAAGTCATAAGGGAAAACCAAGTAACTGTTATAAGTGGTGAAACAGGTTGCGGTAAAACAACGCAGGTAATACATATTTGAGATTATAAATTACACCCATCTCTTAATTTATGTTACGAGAATAGTAACAAAAGTACTCAACCTAATAAAGAAAACATGAAAGCCATGACCTTGCCTGCAAAACAATGAGTTCTTTGTCTCAGTTCTCCTTATGACTTTCAGTCGACGGTTATCCAATACCATTTTGTGCATTTTCTTCGCCACATCTTGTTGTTATTCTTAATTCAAATGTACATTTAATTGATTTTGCCTTTATATATTTAGGTAGGACAACTGTTATTAGAAGAAGCTTGTGCAAACAGCAAAGGCGGAGAAGTAAATATACTTATAACACAACCGCGTAGATTGGCTGCTAGCAGTGTTGCCAGGAGAATTGCTCTAGAACGCGGAGAGCCACTCGGAGAAAGTGTCGGTTATACTATACGATTAGAGGGGTACTTAAATATTCAATAAAACTTATTTATATAAGCTATATATTTTTATAACTAAATCTGATAATGGTTTATGCATTGATTGTGAAGACAAAGGGTCTTTTCAATGATTTTAACAGTCAACTTTCAGACAGGAACAGCTTCTAATACACCATTTTCTTGAAACGCGGTATGGCACTCCGATTCTTGTAGTTCTTCGTTGATTAAGGGTTCGCCACGTGTTTTAAGCAATGTTCGAACATCATTTACATCCACACCTTCAATCCGTGGAAAAGATTCATCTATTCAATGATACTTTGATGAAGTCTCTGCGTAGTGTCCCGCATGACTGAGGATCGTGATTCCGGTTTGTATTAATCACAGTGCTGATGATGGCCCTCTTTGACCCGCAGGCCAAAGCGCTTATCCTAATGAAGGACCGGTAGGAGCTTTTCTTCTTCCATGACAACCTTTTACATGGATTATTACTACCAGCTTTTCGAGATTATTGTCTTCTCTGCGTCCAAAGAGTTGCAGTATACGTTCATCAATGTGATTTTCTTGGGAAGATAGTATAGTGGTATCCCATTTCTGCGGGGCAGAAGGCAATATATGATGTAGTATATAATTGTTGATAATCTAGTTAGGCGGTTAAATCATACATACATACATAAGTGGCTTAAACAACTATATACGAGAGCCCCGGCCATCATCAATGCATACTGTTATTTCCATCTGTCCATAGTCTCCAATTGCCCAGGCCCAGATGTGCCATGTCTACCTGTTTATCCCAGTGTAGACGAGGTCTTCCAACATTTTTATTGCCACTTAGTCCGGAATCTAATATGGCACGAGGGACTCTGTGAGACCTGCTCAATGTAGACATCGGATTGGAACAAAGCTGATAATTGACTGCTAAAACATGTTTCGTGTAAAATTTTTATATTTTCTGCAGGGTTAGTCCTCGCCAGTATGGAAGTATAGAATTAGCAACCAATGGAGTTCTATTGCAAAGATTACAAAATGATCCAGCCCTATTAAAAGTGTCGCATCTTATTTTGGATGAAGTTCATGAACGAGATTCGATATGTGATATTCTTATGGGCGTAGTCAAAATAGTAAGTGGTGTAACAGATTTTAATCGTCGATAAAAAGTATAAATATAAACACTCTCGTACAACTTATGAACCTTTTTTTATAATGCGTAAAATAAATAGATAATATAATAAAATAATTGCCAAATTTTCAGATAATAACAAAACGAACAAATTTGAAAGTAATCCTAATGAGTGCCACCATAGATGCTGAGCGATTTTGCCAATATTTTGGAGGTTGCCCATTGTTGCATATTCCCGGATTCATGTTTCCCGTGAAAGAATTTTATCTTGAAGATGCTCTGGAATTAACCGGATTTAGAAATTTTCCGAGCTCAAAGCATAACGCGTACGGTGGAAATTACCGTAGAAGAAATCATGTCGCTCACTTTGAAGAGGAGAGAAAACGATCTGAGTTTTTAAAGTGGATAAAACCATATATTGAGGATCTTAAAAAGTCCAACAAATATAGCAATCAAGTTCTAGATACATTGTATGATCCCCAGAGCGAGGCTTTATCCCACGAGTTGATAGCCGCGTTGGTGCAATGTTTAGCTCGTGGTCCCGAAGGAGCTATTCTTGTGTTTATGCCCGGTCATTCGGATATTTCAAGGGTGTGTCAGTTAATAAAAGAAACTTGCATTTTACCCCCGCATATCTTATTACCGCTACACTCTCGCCTTAATTCGCTCGATCAACAAGCCATTTTCAAGAAACCAAGAAGAGGTAATACGCTTTATAGTAACAAAAATAAATTTATTGTCTTTGAATTAGTCGCTGAAGATAATTTTATTTTTAATAGATAATATACTAACATATTACATACCGGGAAACTTCATGCGCATTCGTTTCTTTCAATTTTTCAATGTCTTGTAGCATGTAGCAAAATAGCATGTTTGAATCATTTTTTCAAGATACTACTCATTAAGTATTTCGCTACCAGTATAGACATTAAAAAGTTTTAAAAGTTGTGATTTTAAAATAAATTTGCTTTACTTCGGGTGGCTCCCGAATTGCCACCTTTGGAGCCTGCTCATTGCAGACGGCGGATTTGGACGAAGCTAATTAACTACACTTCGTCGTACATGTCCATGACCTCACAATTTAAACTCATGACTTCGAAGTCTGAGGTCTTGTCCCGGAGAGGTCTAAAAATATTTTTTCTCTAACCTCTCTAAGCGCATAGTGTCATATAGCAGATGGTCATGGTCCATGTTTCACCCCTGTAAACCACCACCGGCATTTTTAATCTAATATAAAAAAATAATCTCTGTTTTTTCGTATGTAATGCGCTGCCATACTGTTCATCAAATTGTGATCAAATTTCGTCCACTTATTGCTAAGGATTGCGCGAGTAACATAAAAAAAATCAATGTTTGTTTGTTCGTATTTAATGCGCTTCCATACCGTTCATCCGATTGCAATAAAACTTTGTCAACTTACTGTTTACACTTGCAGAAATAACATAGGCATAGTACAAATATTATATGTATCGTATTGTAACGCAATATTAAAAAGTAATAAAGAGAAGGCATCCCCCTGTCTGACTCTTGCTATCCCCTCGAAAGGTTCTAATAGGGCATTTTTGGAGCATACTATACTAACAGACTACTGCGATATTCGTCTTGGTAACTTGTATGCCCTTGTTTAAACCCTGCCATCTAATATTTTACTGTTGTAAACGAAGAAACAAACTTCCTCAGAGTAGAATCTAGCTCTGTTTTGATATTGGTTGGACTAAGACGTTTCATTTCAAATAAAAGTATTGTATCACATAACGATTTTTTTAAATTTTCTATCATAGTATTTTTTTTAAACCACAATCCCCATCAAGTCATAGATATTTATTTGTGTTTGGTTGGGGGTTGTTTCTGAGGCAATTCTCTCAAGATAGTTTATAAATATGTGTTGAAAATTCACATTAAATTATAAAGTTATGACATGAAATGTATGCAACCACGGAATACGCTTTATAATAGTAAGAATACTGTAAAAAGATATTGCTGAAGATTAAACATATTTTTTAATCACTTTGTGTATTTGGAATGTGCTCAATTTTGCAAAAATAATTTATATAAATCCTCATAAAACAACTAATGTAAAAACACATCAAGTAATTAACGTTAACTAAAAGACGCCGAAATTCATAAAGATATGCTTCCTGTATTTAACCATCAGCGAACATATTACTGTGCTTCCCGTACATAATGTGTTAACTTGATATTTAATTCAAATAAATGTTTGTATATTGATTTGTCAAGCTTTACCAATTTTAAATCCAAAACCAAGGTTTATTAAATATAAATTTAAATCATTCAATTACAAATTTTTAGCTTGACTATGTATATGCTTAGAATTACTTAAACATACATACTAAAAATATAATTTTATCATTAAAATGAGGATTATCAATCACCCGTAGAATCTCAAAATACTCGCATTGGAATAAATATATAATATTCTTATAATTGTTTCTTTTACAAACAGGCGAACGAAAAATAATAATCTCCACAAACATAGCTGAAACTTCAATTACCATTGATGATGTAGTTTATGTAATAGATTGTGGTAAAATGAAAATTACTGATTACGTTGCAAAAGACGATTTGTCGACATTAAATGCCGAATGGGTATCTGAAGCAAATGCTCATCAAAGGTTTGTATGATTGATGTACTTGTTACAATTCTATTAAAATTATATCGGTACATATATTTTCTTCAAAATATGCTATGAATTAAAGGCGAGGAAGAGCTGGACGTGTGCAAGCCGGCGAATGCTGGCGTTTATACACAAGAGCCAGAGCATCTAAATTTGCAGCCCGACCGGCTCCTGAACTATTGAGGGCACCGCTTCATGAACCATTGCTGGCTGCGTTACTTCTGCGCTTGGGACCAGCTCCTAAATTTATTCAGACATTGCTAGATCCTCCACAACCAAATGCCGTTTGCAATGCTATGAATCTCCTCCACAGGTATATATCGTATATTTTTCATATATACTCTCAAAAAGTATGTGATTCTTAATTGATATTTATATATACAAATATTTGGCTTTTTATTAAGTACCCAATTTTACACACAGTTATGTGATATGATGTAAAATAAGCCGGCTAAGATTTTCAAAAGAACTTGGTAAATTAAATTGTTAACAATTTTGCATGTGTACAGGGTGCGTTCAAAAAGTAATGCGTCCAAATTCATAAAATATCATGTATTGAACATATTTGTAAAATTAGTCAAAAAGCTTTTAAATAGAGCCGATGTCCTTTAGAGCTGATGTAACATGAGGTTGGATGGTTTCAATCGTGTCCCAATGTTTCGCTTTCAGGACTTCTTTTAAGTGAGGAAACAAAAAAGAGTCTAGAGAAGATCAGGAATGTAGGGAGGCTTAGGAACCAATGAGGTGCGTGTCCTAGTCAGGAAATCATTGACAATGAAGGCACTGTGGCTTGGCACGTTTCCATGTGTCTTTGTGTTCAAATCTTCAGTATATAAATAATCATGTACACATTTCTATTCAGGAAGTTGATGAATGTCCACTACAGGGTTCGTCAGCAACCTCAAAATTTGATAGCGATCCATTTGATCGTGTTAAGGAAAAAATTGGACGCATTACCTTTTGAATGATGACATTGGGCCTCGTGTTCTTTGTGCATTGGAGCTTTTACATTATTGAATGATATTTTTATAATGCTTTTTATTTTATTTCTATTTGAGGATGAGGATTTTAGATGATGATGAACGATTAACACCCTTGGGCGTTCATGTAGCTCGACTGCCAGTCGCTCCCGGTGCTGCACGGATGCTACTTTTAGCTTCTCTCATGTCAGCAACCACACCTATTACGGCTATAGCAGCTACGATGGCTTTCCGAGACCCATTTATATTTCCAATAGGTAAATATCTATTTACTGTTTGCAGATGCCATCGAGCCACGGGGCTATCTCAGGTATTTTCAACAGATGTTAATTTCTAAAGCTGGCAGCCCTATACATACGTTTAATTTTCCTTAAAAATAATAAATAAACCACATGAGAATCGAAGATAGCAATAGATGAAAGTTGATAATTTAATGAAATTTCTAATAACATTTTTATTGTATTAATAAAAGTCTAAACATATGCGTCATTTGTTTATCCATGGATAACACTAGCAGAATGCGAAGCAGGGTATGGTGCTTCATAAGAGCTACCTAAACTGCAAGAATATGGTGAGTCTTGAATAGCAACCTAAATTACTTCTATATATCCGATGAATTATTAATTGACTTAAAAAATATATAAAACATTTGAACCGCCATGTTACTTTAAAAATTTAGATGCATTTTTTGATATTAAGCTTTTCAATTTAGATAAAATATGTCAATCAGATTTATTTTCTGATAAAGAAGAAAATAATCCATCAAGGTAAGAAGATCCTGGAGATGATACTTGGCTAGATAGGCTTGCATATTGAAGCAAGCTCAAAGTTTATTTCACTATTCATAAGAACTTACTATAATTCTTGATAAGCCAAAGTCTTTTAGTAGATTGTAGATAGATATCGCTGGTATAACGCTCGCCCCCACTTTTACTGCATATAAATTAACCACATATCCATTTTTTGTTACTAATAGTTCATTCGTTTGATCGTAATATTTATTTATTTTTAACGTGTGGTATTTAGGTATGTTTGTTTCCCACGTTACAAAAGTTCTACGAGTACTACACGTTTGATTTTTTTTTGAAAAGAGGAATATGTCCAGTTTGGATGACAAAACACCCACATCCTCTTTAATTTTATAGTGTTTTTCATTCATGTCCATCAAAATGGTTCAATCTGATGCAATACCTAGGATTGAGTAAAGCTTGTTTTTGAATTTCACCACTGAACCCACTTCTGACACCAGTGTAGCATGGAGAAACAGATGAACAAAGTCCCCGGGCTTACAGAGGCTTTCCCCCATCTTACTAGATTATTCTGATTTGAGAGCCATCTGGAAGTTATTAAGAAAAAAAATTATATTGCAGGAGACTAGTCTTAGCCCAACCCGACTCTATTTAACTGTGCACCTACCATAAAGTCTTGATTCAAGTTCAGTGGCACTTTTGTCTTTTAATATGCCTATGTTATTCCCGCAAATATAAACAATAAGTTGACAATGTTTTATTGCAATCGGATGAACGATATAGCAGCACATTAAATACGGACAAACAAACATTAATTTTTATATATTAGACTATGCCTATGTAACTCGCGCAATTCTTAACAATAAGGGAAAAAAGTTTTACCGCAATCTTATAAACGGTATGTCAACGCAATACATACGAACAAATAGATACATTTTTATGTATTAGATTAAATGCTATTGGTGACAGACAGCAGCCTTGTAGCAGCTCCACACTCCATTGTAAGGGTTTTGTGTTTTCCCTATTTGCTGCTATGACAAATTTTAATTGTGAATCAATAGCCACCGTGGGAAAGTTATACCATCTCAAGTCGAAGATCATCAGTTCATGCTGCACGGATCCAAATGCGTTCTAAAGGTCTATTCAGCAGACTGTTATTTGCCTTTTTTGTGTTCTGGCATCTTTCAGGTATCCAGAAATACCCGTTATTCTGGTGATTGGGCCTGAAATACCTATTGTTGATCATAAATTATATCATTTATAATAGTCACAACCAGTCCCCTCTGTAGGATTGGAGGCTTTTCATTAACCGTTAAAGAATAAAGATTATGTTCACACAGTCGAAAGAAAAATTTCCCTCATCTACTATTCATTGAATAATAAATGTTATTGTGTTTATTATATTATATTTACTTCTCTGCTTATAGGCAAAGAACGGGATGTTGAAAAACAGAAGGTACAACTATCAATGGGCCTAGGTTCGGATCAAATCGCAGCCGCGGAAGCTCAAATACGCTGGGAAAATATGTCAAATTACGAAGCACGCCACTTTTGCCGTGAGAATTTCCTCAGTTGGCGTACATTAGAAATGCTACAGGATATGCGTATGCAGTTTGGTCGTTTGCTGCACTCTGCAAAATTTATAGAGTCCTCTCATCCAGACTCGGAATCCGCTAATCTGCACTCTGGAAACTACAGCTTAATAAAGGCATTAGTTGTTGCGGGCTTATACCCAAATGTGGCCACATACAGGTTCCAATTTTATATATTAATATACAAATAATTACACGATAAATATATGATTTATAGAAGCTATTTGTTTTTTGAAATGTTTTTATGAAAAAATATAAAACGCAGGTTGAACCCCGGTAATCGACTCACGTTTGATTTAATTTTTTATTGAATTTTTACTGGTGTTATTTTAAATGATTGCTTATTTATAATATTTTCAGACGTGCTCATTTTGGTCAACTCATTATGGCTATTTTTCATTTTATAGTCTTGTTTTTAAATCCTCTCCTGTTAATTAGATTTTTTCTGAGCGATGTTGAGTAATGGAATTTCTGGGGTTCGGTCTATAGCGAAAAAAAAAACATTGTTAAATGTGTATTTATTCATTCATTAGTATACTAGTCAAATTAATAAAATGGTTGGTTTATGTGCTATTACTATTTCTTATTACCTATAACAATCCTAATGAAGAGGGAAACGAACTCTTAAAACCGATGAAGACAATCGCGTGGAGCTCCATCCAGGAAGTGTAAATATGTTAGCACCTCCCCCTGCTTCTCGTTTGGTTTTTCGCTTAAAACAGAAATCAACCAAAATATTTCTTCACGACTGTTCTCCAGCTCATGCAATGCCGCTATTATTTTTTGGTGATAGTTATACTATTTCAGGTGTGTTTTTATGTATAAATTTGATAAATCTATTTTTATGATGCTCTTAATAGTGCTGATTTTAAAAATAACTGTTATAGAATACAACTTTTAAATTTTTTAGGATGTCCGATATCAAATGAAAATGTTGTAGTGGAGGTGGGAGGAGGACGTTGGACAACAAGCTTTCACACAGCTCAACTACTTTGTCGCTTACGAAAGGCACTTGATGCCTTGTTGCAAACTAAGCTTGAGAATCCAGCTCCGATAGACTGGAAATCATTTGAAGGACAATTACTCAAGTATTTATTTATATTATCGTTTATTTATCATACACATTTTCATGATTAAAACTTGATTATAAATTACAAATATATATACGGTGCCGCTAAAAACTATTCAAATGTTTTATATACCCTAAACTATTTTATACATTATCAAATATAATAAAAGTACTATCTTTTAAAGTCTGAATGGGTGTGATTTATCAAAAAACGAAGCAGAAAAAACGTTTGAAAAACATTTGAACAGTTTTAAGTGGTAATGTATATTATAGTTGAACAAAAAGGTTCAAATCTCCACCTCTGGCATGTATTACTGCAGTGCAATATTTGTAACAGTTTAATTAAACAATTATATTAAGGGAGGTTTTCGCCTTGTTGGGCTTAAAATTGTCCGACTTTTCAATAATTTTTTATGCGAATTGTATTAAATATAGAATTTTGATATTTAGTGTGTCGATTAGGCAGTCTTTATTGAACATAAAAATATTTTTTTAAGCTCAACTAAACATGATAGTGATTGCCACGTATGTCAGTGCGTTGGCGATAATATTCTTCGTCTCGGAAGTCTCGGACAGGTGATCTGCAACAAAAAAAAATAAACATATTTTTACTTTTTACAGTTTTGTGCATAGCTTGACCTATAATTAAGAAGAAAAATTGGAAAATTAAAAAAATAGATGAGCGATCGAATAAAAGACTGTTATTTTTGCTTGCAGTCCAATTGTGATGCCCATAACTTCCATCCATCCAAGTGCCAGAAGACAGCATTGAAACTTTCGTTATTATTTTGTGTATGTTCGTCTAAATAGCATTGCAACAGATCGTCCGACAGACCTGAGTATATTTTTCATAGCAATCACAGAATCTGAATTTCTGATAATTGCCAAATCATATTAATTAGTCAAGTCAATTTATCCCCATGCGGTTGAATTGCCAGAAGTGATTTTCGTATCCCCATCGCTTATGTAGTCGCGCTGACCAAAGCGCTCTGAATTTCATACCTGCCCCGGCTTCTTTTCGTCCGTCTATAACCTCGCGAATTTTATTTATATCGACTTAAAATTTACTGTACGCATTCTTAAACATTGGCTCTCTCCGATACATGAATAAATATAAATATTTTATGAACCAACAGGCAGAAATCCCTTAAACATATTAAATGTTAAATTATATAATATTGGAGATAAAAGAAAGCATTATTTTATGGGTGTGCAAAAATCCTGTACTTTAAAATGTACTCTATTTTTGCTATACCGTTTATTTTAAATATTTGCAGTTTCATTTTTATGCAGTGCCTTGATAAATAACCTTATTCTGGTTTTATATATGAATTTTTACATTTACGAATAGTGATCCATGTCTACTGTATTAAAGCATAACTAATCTTTGCAGTGTCATCATAGAATTGATAACGGCTGAAGATAATCCAGGGATACCAGATAGCGATAATTCAGACTAAAAAAAGATTTCTCCTTTAATATACAATTTTTTACTCCGTAGATTATAGTCACATAATTCTGTGATCTATTAACCAATCCAAAAACACCATTTGTTTTAATCAGTATATGTGTGATTTTTTTTATAAACTATGACTAGATATAATGCGCTCTTAGGTATGTACTCTTATATATATTTTTAATAACATAATACAGGGTGCGGCAGAGAAACTTCCAAAAATAGAAACATCTGCCTCGAAGAGGCTCATTCAAAAAAATTGATGTTTTCCGTTATGTAAGTTTAGTAACGGTCATGCAGGGGACTGTCTTTAATGGTGTTATTCATTTTTTAAATAAAGTAGTTTCCCTGCCGCAGCCCGTATAATAATTGAATTACTTTATTTTAAATAATACATGAATATATTTTTTGAACCTTGAGAAAAGCTATAAAAACAATTACTTTTTCTAATTTTTTGAATGCGGCATTTGTTACATTGCCATAACAACATCATTATTCACGTATAATACAGTCAGTTCTTGACTTATGACGGGGTTCCATTCCGCCACCTCGGATATAAGTTCACTGTCAACTTCTAGATTAAATTTTTGAACAAATTGTATAATGAATTGGGTTCTTGGGTTTTTTGAATTATAGTACGGAGGTAGGCTGAAAACTAATGCACAAATGCGTGTAAACCGCGAACGAAATGATCTTCAGAGACTTGTCTTACTTTTCTTTCAATAAAATCCATTATTTATACATTATCAAAGAAATACTATCTTTTAAAGTCTGAACGGGTGCTATTCGACAAAAAACAAAGCGAAAATAAACGTTTGGAAAACATTTGAACAGTTTTGAGCGGCACTGTCGTTTTGACATGGATAATTTTTAAATTTTGCACAAGTTCGAATGGTCGTATGTCGAGAACTGACGGTATATTGTGCGTTATTTTTATCAATCGAATTCATTAAATTATATTTATCTTTCAGACTTATGAACCTGTGATCCTAAATTAAAAGAGGCTGTGAAGAGTCTTAATGATAGGAATTACACCTTAATGGATACGTATCATTGTGCAAGATAGAATCGGGATGAGATCCCTTGACTGTAATCTCTTAGTTTGGTCACATTCATATAAATTCATACAAAAATCGGAGCTAAGCTCAGTACAGTAAACCTATCATACGATATTGGTACAGACGACGTTGAAATAAATCCAAAATTCATAGAAATATAATATGTATTTAATTGCTTTTGTAAAACTATAAAATTATCAACTCATCGTCTATTTTATGAATAATAATCGTGCTGCAGCTTCAACCAGTCCACTATAGGATATTAATATATAAAATAAACATTATGTACTTTTTAAAAATCATGTACCAAATATGTTATGTATTAAATAAACAGGTAAAAATACTATTCTGATACAATGCTCGATACTTGTGTATTTCTCATTATATTATATTGTCATATGTAGCATAAAATCTATAAGAGTTCATAGTCTTTGATTGAGTTATAAAACAAAAATTGGCAGTTTGACCTAATTTTTTTTATTAGAGAAACAGTAATGACTTCCTATAAATATAAGAGAATTTCCACTGCAAATTATTTATTAATTGAATAACTCAAAAAATTAACAATTCTTTGACTGCAGGAATTTAAAAAAATGAGTGTTTTTCACGTGAACCCTGTTATTATGCATAATAAAAATTAAATAATTCTTTTAAATCGCCTATTTTCATTTTTGGCACATATATTTTAACGTCTGATCCGAGTATTGAGCTATTTTGTGTAAACACGCACCTAAGCACTTCGGCTGCTCGGATCCTGAATAGGAGACGAATTTATCTTTAAGGAGTGCTGCCAAGGCAGCAGCCTTAGCAGGAGCTGAAGATTTGTTTGCTGTTTGTGCAACAAAGACGTGCATTCGAAGAAGTGCTTTTATAAGAAAGAAGGCAACATATGTAACTTGAAATGCCGCGAATTAATGTAAACTTGTTATCTTTATTTTATGTTCCTTTATTGAATGATTATTTTTGTATGATTTTAATTAATATTTCTGATGTTCTTTTATGATTATTTTTGTCAGCAATAAATTCTAGTTATAACTGGGTAATTCTAGATATAAAAAAGGCATCCAGTATAAACTAGTTTCAACTAGTAAAAACGTATTCTAACTATATACAGATTTAGACTGTAATATTGTAGCAGTAATCTGAAAAACTTTTTACAAAGTGGTGTCAGATTGTCTAATTTATCAACACTTGTAATCCAAAAAATTATAAAAATGATGAGATATACATGGATAATACAAGGTTTCATATTATAGAATTAACATCATAAACACATCGGTTACACGAAGGTGTAACCGATTCATAAACTGAAATTTTATAATAGATATATTTGGCGCTTTTGCGAATAATGTTAATGCTTCGATTAATGCCAAGCGGAGAGTTAAAAAATAAACAATATATTTTTTCCATTTATTTTCGACGAAATCACAATAAATCACAGAATATGATATTTTATATCACATATAAATGCTTCTTAGAAGAAAGCTTTCAATTTATTTAGAAATGTAAACTTTTTAATATGCTTATTCTACTATTTGTATGTAAAAATTTCAAGCATACATTGATTATCAATTTTTAATTGGTAAAATAGATTTGTTGGTATTGGGGGTAGTCGCTTGTTGAACGCCTGATGTGCCAGAATTGGCGCATTTCTTATTTTTTACTAGTTTGTTGCGTTTTCGCTGCTCTACTTTTTGATCTTGGTTTCTCTCATTTATAATGAAATTCATTTCTTTCAGCTCTTTTTTGAGTTCGTCTTTGCCTTCGTATTTTTCATCTTTGTACATATTAATTTTAACATCTTTAGATTTAAAGCCTTCCCCCCTTGATTCCGTATTTCTCATTCTTATTTCGACCGCTTTGCCAATACCTTTTGATCCGTATTGTTTAACGAAATCTCCAGCTATGGTTGAAAACTCGTTGTCTGGTTTATATACGTGTATTGGTACTATCAGCTTATGGGAGTTGGAAGATGCTGCCGCTACGATTCGTCTGTGATCTAGTAGAACATAATAGCCATCTTGGTACTGTGCATTTGTTCGTGAATCTTCTTTCCATCCAGTTTTAATCATTCTATTTTTCAGTTCTACTAATGAGATATTTTCAGATGTAAAATCTCTCAAACAGCTTTGTGCAAATCTTATTTTCTCATTGACAATTTGTTGTTTCAACTCTGTCGCAGGTATTTTATAGATATATCGATGACCACTTTCCAATGCTTTTTTATATAAATCTTGGTTTTGAGAAATTTCATCAATAAAATGTTTTTTTAATGTTGTCGGTGTAGTGTGTTGTTCGGCAATTAATGTTTTATTAAGTCTATCTGATAAAGTTTTATATAAATGAGTTTTCCAATTCTCCTCGTTGTCATCATTTACTTCTAAATTGAGTCTAATTGCTTCATCATTATTAGTTTGTTTCTTGCTGGGTTTGGAAATATAATGTTTTTCAACACCGTTTTCTTCTTCCAAAATAATATCAAGACTTTTGAAAGTAGATTTTATCCTTTTTAAAATTATTGGCATAAACATAATGATTATTTTTAGATAATCGTCCTTTGAAGAAACTATTGTCGAAAAATCGAATAACTGCTCTTGATTGGATATTACTTGTTTTTGACTGACATCGGATATAATTTGTCCATACAATCCTTTATCGTCTCTTATTTCATTTGTGCATTTTTTTAAAACAATATAAGTAAATTTTTCAAAATTATAACAAGCCTGTTTTTCCAAACCCCATAGTTTTAACTCATTAACTTTAAAAATACCCGTTGGTTTTTCGTCATCCTTTTTATAGGCTTTAAAGAGGTGTTTCATGTTGCTGAATAATTCCATTATGAAACTATCAGAACTACATAAATTTGGAAGATAATTTAACCAATTATTCACATCACAATCCTCTATTAAAGTACTATTTGTAAGATTATTTTTACGATATTTTTCAAGTTGTCGCTTTGCTTTACTTCTAAGTGTTTTCTGTATTTCAATGAACATTCGTTTCATAAAACCTATTTCTAATTCTGATTTCAGTTTTTTGAAATTGTATTCTTTTACATAATATTTAAACGGATCAATTGCGTCGACATTTAAGGTAAGACCTAATTTCATTTTATTTTTTATACATTTATAAAATAAATCATAAAACTTAGACAAAACTTCGTGTATAGTTTTGAACGTTGTTTCAACAAGAAAATTTCCTTTCTTTGGATATTTAAAGCTTTTAATAATAGCCCCTGCAATCATTATGAATACAACATTTTCATCTAATTGCGTAATAAGTTTGTGTAGCTCGTTCTCTATTTCTTCGGTTGGTTTTTTCGCATCGTACATCGTGATTACCTTTCTATAGCGCGCTTCTTCAGCTAATGTTGGTTCTTCTTCAATGACTTGGTTATATAAAACTATACTTTCATCTATCATGTCATTAAAAGCCAAACGGTGGGCCAAACGAATTATCATATAAGGTTGGTTTATTGTATTTGACCAATCCTCAGAAAAATCAAACATTTTTAACTTTAATATAAATTCTTCAAATATTTTTTGGTCAATTGAGACTATTGAATTTTTATGTTGATGTAACAGAAAGCCCCATTCTTTTAAAAAGAATTCTTTGAAAATCAGACTAGAAGAATTACAATGTATATATGGGAAGTGTATGAAAGCATCTCTTAATATCGATAAGTACTCTTCTTCTTTAACTTGTGTTTCACGACACAATTTCATACCTTCAATATACTGCAATTCTCTAGATTGTCTCATCGTCTCAATGCTAGAAAATTCACTTCTTGAATATCTTATAATTAGTTGTCCAGAAGCCTTATTAGCCCTGCTGGCTTTACCAAACACTTCTTGTTCAACTCTAAGATAATCAGGGAAATATGTTAAACAGACATGCAGTTGTCCTTCGTTTTGTAATTTTTCGGTGATTTTTATACTAGTGTCACAGATATCTAAAACCGTACTAATAATTACTTGACCTTTAGTAATTTCTAATACGCTATCATTTTGTGTATGAATTGTAATATTTTTCCGGTATTTATCTTTTAAAGCCGTATGTACATCGTTGACATCTCTCACCCCTTCACATATCATTAAAACTGATATTCCTTTTCTAACTTTACTAGTTGTTCCGTTAACTATTTTTTTAAGCCACTCATTTTTATCAGTACAAACTATGGGATCTATTTCATTATATTGTATATCTCGAGTTGTAGGAATACAAACATAGTCAAAATTGTAAATTTCTTCGAGTAAATTATTTTCTTCTTTGTTCACTGGCGCACTCGGAAGTCCGTAAATGTTTTTAAACATCTTAAAAAAATGAATATTGGTGCCAAGAATTGGTTTTAACCATCTTCGGGTTATTTCTAAATCATGTTTAATTTGTAAAAATTGAATTAGATCATTTTTTCGTTTATACATTCCCGGTTTCCCTCCGCAGTATTTTTCTAATATTTCTATCCCTGTATTTTTTGTTTTGTCTAATTTATAATCCAGATTTTCTTGCATAGTAAAAGCAGTCTCAGCGCTGTTAATCCATCCATCAAAATTATTTTTAACATAATCTCTCATATATTTTGGAATATTTTTTGTGTATGATTCTAAATCTATGATTGGTTGCTTGTCCTTCTCAGTCATTGTGACCCATTTCCAAATATCATCATAAACGGGCTCTAATTTTTCAAATAAATCAACATTACCGCATAGATACATTTTATGTTTTTCATTGGGCAAAATGCTATCAACTTCATTTACTATTATATTATCAGCCTGCCAATGTACATTATGCCAAATTATCATATTTGAAAAATCATACTGTAAGAACGTTAAATCTGCAAAAATTACTTGGTTGTAAGAATACACCCGATATCTATCTATAGCATCTTGCTGTGATATATGAGAACAATTGCTGGATACATTAATGTCAAATAATTTAAAGATTTCAATATTTGCGATGATTTTTTTGATTCGCGATATGTGAGTTTCTACAAATAATGTATGTTGTTTCTCTATAAAGAGATTTAATAATTGCCAGTGCGACAGCTATAAGTGTTTTGCCTTCTCCGTAAGAAACACATGCTAGAGTGTTGTTTCTATTTTTCAACAAGATTGATATTGCCAATTTTTGAGTATCACGAAGTGCAAATTTGGTTGTTAATTCAATTCCTCTGTACACAACTGCCAGTACTTCTTCCTGTGAACTCTTAATAAACGCGTGTTTTTCATTTTCTGCGTTGATATCAAAAGATAAAAATGTATTTTTGTATTCTGCTACCCATTGTTTAATATCAGATTCTGTAAAACATTTCACAGGTTTTGTCTTGGTGCTGTTGATGAAATTCTCAATCACATTTAAGCCATCCAATATGTTGTTTGTATTGTCCAGTATGTTTTTTGAAGTACTATCGTCACTCTTAATCATTTCAGCCAATTGGTTGACATCTCTATTTTTGACGATATCTATTTTTACTGTATCACTTGATTTCCTATTTTTTGTTTTGATTTTCTTTTTTAAAGAATCTAAAAAGAAAGTCAGTTTAAAATCGGTGTTAAAATTTATATCAGCCTATAGAAAATAATATTTACCACTTTGACTACGGCTTCTTCTTATTTGGTGTATTTTGATATTCTCTTTTTCTTCCTTGTTATTGAAATTCCCATCTTTGGATAGAGCACCAGATGATTTCGATTTCCTCATGTTCATTAAAATATTTTATATATTTGATACATAAAATTTAATGGATAACAGCTGACTGGATGAGTTTTGTTCCATGAGAAGCGCTTTAAAAAATAATAAAACAGGTAAGACCAGCAATAATATAGTAAATAGTCATCTTAGTAAATTATGAAAAATTGAATAAATTTGTCCCTCGTATAATATAACACAGTTTTTATTTTGCACACTCGATGAATTGATGACATACATTAAAAAACATTTAATTTGAAAAAAACATCAGTTAGGACATTAACGTAGAATCGTCTAACGGTGCAAAATATATATATTTAAAGAACAACAATTATTCAACGACTTTTTACTAGTAAAGTAGTTTCCTTTTGTTACAATAATGGCTTTTAGCAATCTGTTTTATAGGACCATTGTAAATCATTTTAACGTGGTTTTTAATAGCATGTATATGTTTTTAAAAATGTGGTCGCCAGTCACACCTGTAGATTTGAACCCAAGATGATTGAGTTACAAGTCTGAACTCTTAATCGTGCGGCTACCTACAGGTGCAAAATAATACTTTGGTAGCAGGAAAATCAAGGTAATTGATAAATGACACATGGACTGTATTTGCATGTATCTAATATATAAAAATATCATAATCTCTGAGATAGAAAATTGATATTTGATTGTTTGCTCCTAAATTAAATTAGTCTTTTTGTAATTGTTTCATTTTTCCGTCGTCAAATGGGTTCTTTATATGGTTCATCAGCAAAATTATGGGCCGGATCTACCTCTATAATAACTTGAGTACTGGACAAAATTGGAGGATTTTCCGGTACATTTTTAACAATCAAATCCTGCGGACATTTATGATTGTCTTTATCAAGGTCTCCTTTAAATAGAAGTGCAAGCTTATGCAAACTTGGACTTTTTAGAACAACATTGGTATTATTCTATTTGAAAATGTTAATTTATGCTCTCAATTTTTTAAGTTTGTTTCCTCTTTTAGGACTTTATTTGATGTAGTAGGTTTTATTTCAAGGCTAGCAAAAAGCCATAATCCTTGATTAAATTTGAACAGCAATATTACACAACGATGGAGAAACTGTGTATTGAGAGACTTCAAAATCGAAAGCATCATATGAGGATGTATTATTTTCATTGTAATAAGATAATGGGACATCAGCGATTGACGCAAAAGGATCAGTTGCAATATTGCCTAACTGTGCCATCATGAAGTATTTAAAAAGGCTGGCTATGCTGTCGACAAACCAACTCTTTAACAAATTGGAGTTTTCTTTGAGCTTATCGTTTACCCAGCCAATTCTGCACCACTTATATTGAACGACAATGTTCTGGCAACATTTCTTTTGGAATACATTTTTTATTCCGGCGGATAGTCTCTATAAAACCAAGCCCTGCCTACTGAAGTTTTTCCACGTCGTTGAATGTTGTGAAATAGTTGTCGGCAATAACCGTCTTCCCACTTCCTTTCTACTTGCTAGTTAATTCCATTAGCACTTTTTCATCTAAGTTGACTGCTCTCTGGTCTCATTCTTCTTTTCCAATATACAGAATCCATCCATCCATCCATATACCATCTGACTTTTACAGACTTATGGTGCAAAAACATTTTCTGCAGCATAGATAAAAGAAAAACATGATACTAAATATAATTTTTTTCAAGCACATGATGCGAAAGGATTTCTTTTTACTACGGAACATGAGGAAAAATGTGATTTCTCATATAAATTCTATGAAAAAAAATGTGGGTCTAGTCAGACCACTTTCATTGGCTCTGGGAAAGATGTATATTTCTATATTGTTCATGGAAAATAATAAGGTATTTATCATCAAGATTTTATATTTTTCTTCAATGCACATCTTATTTTTATATATGAATCCTCGTATTTATACGAGGCATATGTAGTTTGAAGTTTTGATTGTGATTTTAAATAGGCATCATTTGTATACAAGTGCAAAAAAATAGTAGATTTTAATACAATATTGAATGATGTGCTTATCAATTGATTATAATCACAATTCTGAGCGTTGCCATTGTCAAAAGTTAATAATTTTTCGATTAGTATTCTAAACAGATTTTGGTTATTGGATACATACTGAATATCAGCAACAAGCTCATCCGAAGTATAGCAACTTTTGACAGACACAACGATCATTTTTTCTAAAAATATACGCAAAAAGCCGTTCCGAGAAATTCATGCGATAGCAACTGACGTCAAGTCTCGACTGTGGTTCAACGGGTTTGTTCGCCCAAATGTTCAACACTCATTGTGTTGCGTCTATCAATATTATTTTATCATTGGTAAAAATTACCCCATAACAAATTTCATCCAATGAAATTTGCTTTCTTGTTATAAACATCTCTCCATTATATTCCGAAGAAACCATCAAGACTTCCGTTACGAAGAAATGAACGAATATTGTGTGCAATGCAAAAAATATATAAACAGTGTTGAGGTTCATTTATTGATATACAAGCTTTATGCACTCTGCGTGGAGCTGAGGGAAAAGTCGGTTTACATACGTTTTCAGTACGAAATGGATTGAAATCATTCGGTGTATCAAATTAACGTTCGGAATTTGTAGTTGAGCATTAAAGCGCCTAACTTTTACAACGTCTTTGTTAATTTTAAATAGTTAAACTTGTGAAATATTGTACAGAATCATTCCCAATTACGGTCGCTCTTTGACTGACTGAAAATCCGAATCTTCATATGGTACAGTGTAATAATATTCACCTGTTCGGCGCAAAAGGCGTGCGGACATTGAAAGATTTTTGCATTCAGTCAAAATATTATTCGTTATGTAATTTCATAATTCAGATCATAAAATTAAATTGTTTCTGTCGATTACTAATTTGTTTTTGTAAAAACGTCGTAATGAAAGGCGTCGAAAACGCTCGCGTGATACATTCACGTGATCAGTTCACGCGAGAGGGTTAACACAACACTAAAAATAATCATGACATTCGATGGACTCATAGGTTTTTCTAGAAATATTCAACAAATGATAAAAAAACGTGTAAATAAAATATTCGTAATATTCCTCAAATAAGTCAAAGTATTCCATTACACGTTGTTATTCAAAATATATGTTTTTTAAATATATATTTTTTGAAAATGTGTATATTCAAAATAGCATATAAATATGAAGAATGGCACGTATGCATTTTTTATGTTATATATTGTTATTTTTTTATGTTATAGAAGTTGCAGATGTTTTGCCACAGTGACCATACGTTAATTCGGCACTGTTTTTTCAGGCTAGAGCTGCCATCCGCGCAGCGTGAGTCATGCTTGTATATCAATAGATGAACCTTAACATCGTTGATTCTGGAACTCAAGATCAACAAACCACTAGGACGTGTACTATTAAAGGCAATACACAAACACAACCTCGCTATACACGCCCCAGTAGACCCTACAATATTTCATCACTGCCACACCCCAGACTAGGGAATCCAATCCCGGGATCCCGGACAGTTTCAGGTACTTAAGAATCCCAGGATTAATTAACGTAATCCCGAAAAATTCGGGATTGAAATTTTTATTTAACAGAAATCGTACACCTCACCAACACGATGAAGGCTACTAAATCGAGACATTCCCGACGAAATCTGGACGCTTGGGAACAGTGGCGTAGCTACTAATTGGCAAGTTTAGGCGACCCCTAGGGGTAATAACTGTATAATCTATGTATAGCGTACGTGTATGTTTTTCAAATTGTTATATTAACCTTTCCCTACCGGTGATGTATTTACTACACCTCGACTCTAATAATGGGACTATCGATATGAAATATAATAGATGCGGGGTTCACAATTTTTGCATTCCTCCGCAATACAATTACGAATCACATCAAAGTATTATAGTATATAAGTATTCATCTGCAGCGACGGAAATAAATAATTAGTCTAGAATTTTGTTTATTTATATTTCTAAAAACTTCAGCTGGAAAGTCAACATAATCATCGCATCAGCCCTCAGCTCAGACCACAACCCTGTAATAATACACAAATAACCCAGACGCATCACCAAAGCCAATCACTCACTGGAAATTTATTTTTAGTGTATTTTCTATTATATATAATATATAATAGAAAATACACCAAACAACATCCTAAGCACCGACTCAAACCAAAAACTAAAATTTGTAACACCTCATCATCAAAAACATGCCATCTAAAAAAGCACCAGGACACGACACCATTAACAACAAAGCACTCAAATTGCTCCCCCACAAAGTAATTCTAGCCCTCACCAACATATACAACGCAGCTCTCAGAATTTACTACTTCCCCACAACATTTTTTTGCGCAAGGAGGGGAAATGTTTTATACACACGTACTGGGCCCGTACCCGGCAGTAGTGTGGGACTCCAGAATTAAATCCTAAAACTAAACCCCCCTCCCCCCGAATCCGGTTACCCACTTAAACCCCTCCTTGTTTGTTCCTTGTCGTACTTGGCCTGGCCCTAAGGCATTTGCTAAGCACAACTCGCAGGCTCTTAACCCTCCCTTCTTCCTCCTGTCTAGATCATTACTGACCCCTCCACTTCTTGAAGGCTTCTGTTAAGACCTTGCACTTTGCGTTGGCGCACTGGTGCCGATCTTCCATCCTTGGTGCACATCGTGCCTCCGACGCCTTACCCATCACCGCCGTATCAGACCGGGCATGCAGCTGGCTCAGCACTCCAGCGTACGACAGCTTCTCTGTCGTCTTCTCAGCAGGCTCAAGGATAATTATTTCGTTGGAGGCTTCTGGCTTTCGCACTTCTTGCGATTTCTTTTTTCTTTTGCTTGCCCGTGACTGTTTTCCACCCCTTGCGGTGTTCGGTCCATTGCGAAGGTGCGGAAGGGGGGATGGGATTTCTACAGCCTTTTCCGGAGCCTTCTGCTTTGTCTCCTGCTGTTGTTGCAGCTGCTGCTGCGTTTGCTGCAGCTGTTGCTGCACTTGACACAACTGCTCTTTCAATAGTCTGGCTGTGATTTTTTTGCTGTTGGTACATTGCCTCAGACTCGCTACCAACAATGCCTTACTGTGCAGTGTATTCTCTAAAGATCTTGCTGCTTTTTCGCAGAGCTATCTTCACTTCATTGTGCAAGTTTTTCTTCTCTTCTACAAGATTTATCGCTAAATTCCAAGCTCCCGTGTACTCATCGTGTTTATCCCTAAGCACTTCGGCTGCTCGGATCCTGCATAGGAGACGAATTTATCTTTAAGGAGTGCTGCCAAGGCAGCAGTCTTAGGAGGGATTTGAGGATTTGTTCGCCGTTTGTATAAAAAAGCGTGTATGTCGAAGAAGTGCTTTTATAAGAAAATAAGTAAAGGGATGTAACTAGAAATGCCGCGAAGTAATGTAAACTTATTATCTTTATTTTACATTTATATCATATTTGCCAAGAGGGGAGTTAAAAAATAAATAAACAATGTACTTTTTCCATTTATTTTCGACGAAATCACAGAATACGATATTTTTATCACTATATAAATTCTGCTTGGAAGAAAGCTTTCAATTTGTTTAGAAAAAAACACTTTTTAATAATAAACTTAATGCAATTTGTATGTAAATTTCCAAGCGTACATCGATTATCATTTTTTAATTACTAAAATAGATTTGTTGGTGTTGGGGGTAGACGGTTGTTGAACACCTGATATGCCAGAATTGGCGCATTTCTTATTTTTTACTAGTTTGTTGCGTTTTCTCTGCTCTTGTATTGGATCTCGGTTTCTCTCGTTTATAATGAAGTTCATTTTTTTCAGCTCTTTTTTGAGTTCGTCTTTACCTTCGTAGTCATTATCTTTGTTCATATTAATTTTGACTTCTTTAGATTTATAGCCTTCCCCCTTTGATTCTTTCTTTCTCATTCTTTTTTTGACCGCTTTACCAATGCATTTTGATCCGTATTGTTTAACGTGACCTCCATATGTGGTTGTAAACTCGTTTTCTGGTTTGTATACGTGTATTGGTACTAGCAGCGTATGGGAGCTGGAAGATGCTGCCGCTACGATTCGTCTGTGATCTAGTAGAACATAATAGCCATCTTGGTACTGTGCTTCTATTCGTGAACCTTCTTTCCATCCAGTTTCAATCATTCTATTTTTCAGTTCTACTAATGAGAGGTTTTCACGTGTAAAATCTCTTAAACAGCTTTGTGCAAATCTTATTTTTTCATTGATAATTTGTTGTTTCAACTCTATGGCAGGTATTTTATAGATATAACGATGACCAATTTTCAATGCTTTGTTATATAAATTTATGTTTTTTGAAATTTCATCAACAAATTTTTTTTTTAATGTTGTCGGTGTAATTTGTTGTTCGGCAATCAATGTTTTATTAATTCTATCTGATAAAGTTTTATATAAATGAGTTTCCCAGTCCTTTTTGTTGTCATCATTTACTTCTAAATTGAGTACAATTACTTCATAATTATTATTTATTTTCTTGGGGTTGGAAATATAATGTTTTTCAACGCCATTTACCTGTTTCAATATTATATGAAGATGTTTAATCTTAGATTCTATCGTTTTTAAAATTATTGGCATAAACACAATGGTTATTTTTAGATAATCGTCATCTGAAGAAAGTTTGAATTTTTCTTGATCGAATATTACTTGTATTTGACTGGCATCGGATATAGTTTCCTCATTCAACCCTTTGTCGGTTCTTATCTCATTTTCGCATTTTTTTAAAACGATATAAGTAAATTTTTCAAAATCATAACAAGCCTGTTTTTCTAAGCCCCGTAGTTTATCCTCATTTACTTTAAAAATACCTGTTGAATTTTTCGTCGTCCTTTTTAAAAGCTTTAAAGAGGTGTTTCATGTTGTCGAATAATTCCATTATGAAATTATCAGAACTACATAAATTTGGAAGATAATTTAACCAACAATTCACATCACAATCCTCTATTAAAGTACTATACGTAGGATTATTTTCATAATATTTTTCAAGTTGTCTTTTTGCCTTACTTTTAAATGTTTTCTCTATTTCAATGAACATTCGTTCCGTAAAATCAATTTCTAATTCTGATTTCAGTTTTTTGAAATCGTATTCTTTTGCAAAATATTTGAACGGAGTACTTCTGGGGATCCATAAGAGAAGGGAAATTCTCATTTTATTATTAATACATTCATAAAATAAATCATAAAACTTAGACAAATTTTCATGTATGGTTTTAAACGTTGTTTCATCAAGAAAATTTCCTTTCTTTGGATATTTAAAGCTTTCAATGATAGCTCCTGCAATCATTATGAAAACAACATTTTCATCTAATTGCGTAATAAGTTTGTGTAGCTCGTTCTCTATTTCTTCGGTTGGTTTTTTCGCATCGTACATCGCGAGTACCTTTCTATAGCGCGCTTCTTCAGCTAGTGTTGGGTCTTCTTCAATGACTTGGTTAAATAAAAATATACTTTTATCTATCGTTTTACCAACAGCCAAATGGTGAGCCAAACGAATTACCATATAAGGCTGACTTATTGTATTTGACCAATTCTCAGAAAAATCAAACATTTTTAACTTTAATATAAATTCTTCAAATATTTTTTTGTCAATTGAGACTATTGAATTTTTATGTTGATGTAACAGTAAGCCCCATTCTTTTAAAAAGAATTCTTTGAAAATTACAATACAAGAATCTGGAAATGGGAAGTGTATGAAAGCATCTCTTAATATCGTTAAGTACTCTTCTTCTTTAACTTGTGTCTCACGATGCAATTTCATATCTTTAATATACTGCAATTCTCTAGATTTTCTCATCGTTTCAAAGCTAGAACATTCACTTCTTGAATATCTTATAATTAGTTGTGAAGAAGCCTTATTAGCCCTGCTGGCTTTTCCAAACACTTCCTGTTCAACTCTGAGATAATCGGGGAAATATGTTAAACAGACATGCAGTTTTCCTTCGTTTTGTAATTTTTCAGTGATTTTTATACTAGTGTCACAGATATCTAAAATCGTACTAATAATTACTTGACCTTTACTAATTTCTAATTCGCTATCATTTTGTGTATGAATTGTAATATTTTTCCGGTATTTATCTTTTGAAGCTGTATGTACTTGACCTTTACTAATTTCTAATTCGCTATCAATTTGGTTATGAATTGTAATATTTTTCCGGTATTTATCTTTTAAAGCCGTATGTACGTCGTTAACATCTCTCACCCCTTCACATATAATTAAAACAGATTTTCCTTTTCTAACTTTACTAGTTGTTCCGTTAACTATTTTTATAAGCCATTCATTTTTATCACTACAAACTATGGGATCCATTTCATTATATTGTATATCTCGAGTTGTAGGAATACAAACATAGTCAAAATTGTAAATTTCTTCGAGTAAATTATTTTCTTCTTTGGACACTGGAGCACTAGGAAGTCCGTAAATGTTTTTAAACATCTTGAAAAAATGAATATTGGTGCCAATAACTGGATTTAAAAATCTCGGGGTCATTTCCAAATCATGTTTAATTTGTAGAAATTGAATTAGATCATCTTTTCGTTCATACATTCCCTGTTTTTCTCCCATAGTATTTTTCGAATATTTCTATTCCTGTATTTTTTGTTTTATCTATTTTGTAATCCAGATTTTCTTGCATAGTGAAAGCAGTCTCAGCGCTGTTAATCCATCCTTCAAAATTATTTTTAACATAGTTTCTTATATATTTTGGAATATGTTTACTGTATGTTTCAAAATCCATGATTGGTTGCTTGTCCTTCTCAGTTATTGTGGCCCATTTCCAAATATCATCATAAATGGGGCTCTAATTTACTGAGTAAATCAACATGAACGTAAGTGTACATTTTATGTTTTTCATTAGGCAAAATGCTATCAACTTCATTTACTATTATATTATGAGTAGGCCAATCCATAATATACCAAATTACCATATTTAAAAAATCATACTGTAAGATCGTTAAATCTGCAAAAATTACTTGATTATCATAATATACCAGATGTCTTTCCTTAAAATTTTGCTGTGATATATGAGAACAATTGCTGGATACATTAATGCCAAATAATTTAAAGATTTCAATATTCGCGTTAGTTTTTCGATTCGCGACATGCGAGTTTCTACAAATGATGTATGTTGTTTCTCTATAAAGAGATTTAATAATTGCCAATGCGACAGCTATGAGTGTTTTGCCTTCTCCGTAAGAAACACATGCTAGAGTGTTGTTTCTATTTTTTAACAAGATTGATATTGCCAATTTTTGAGTATCGCGAAGTGCAAATTTGGTTTTTAATTCAATGCCTCTAAACACAACTGCCAGCACTTCTTCCTGTGTACTCTTAATGAACTCTTGCATTTCAGGTATATCATAGTCGATAGGAAAAAATTTTAGTTTCATTTTATAATCTGCTACCCATTCTTTAATATCAGATTCTGTAAAAGATTTAACAGGTTGCATCTTGGTGAATTCAAAACATTTTTCAATTTCATTTATGCCATCCAATATGGTGTTTGTATTGTCCAGTATGTTTCTTGAAGTACTATCGTCACTCTTAATCATTTTAATCAATTGGTTGACATCTCTATTTTGGATAATATCGTTTTTTACTGTATTATTGTTCGGTTTGTTTTTATTTTTTAATATATCTAAAAAGAAAATCATAGTTTAAAATCAGAGCAAAAATTTATATCAGCCTATACAAAACAATACCCCTTTGATTACGGCGTCTTCTTGTTTGGTGTATTTTGCTTTTTTTTTCCTTGTTATTGAAATTCCCATCTTTGGATAGAGCACCAGATGATTTCGATTTCTCCATGTTTATTAAAATATTTTATATTTAAAATTTAATGGATAACAGCTGACTGGATGAGTTTTGTTCCACGAGAAGCGCTTTAAAAAATAATAAAACATGTAAGACCAGCAATAATATAGTAAATAGTCATCTTAGTAAATTATGAAAAATTGAATAAATTTGTCCCTCGTATAATATAACACAGTTTTTATTTTGCACACTCGATGAATTGATGACATACAATAAAAAACTTTTAATTTTAATAAAACAACAGTTAGGACAATGACATAGGATCGTCTAACGGTGCAAAATATATATATTTAAAGAACAACAATTATTCAACGACTTTTTGCTAGTAAAGTAGTTACATTGCGTTACAATAATGGCTTTTAGCAATCTGTTTTATAGGACCATTGTTAATCATTTTAACGTGGTTTTTCATAGCGTATATATGTTTTTAAAAATGTGGTCGTCAGTCACACCTGTAGATTTGAACCCAAGATGATTGAGTTACAAGTCTGAACTCTTAATCGTGGGACTACCTACAGGTGCAAAATAATACTTTGGTAGCAGGGAAATCAAGGTAATTGATAAATGTTCCCATTAAAATTTCAACACTTGGATTGTATTGCATGTATCTAATATATAAAAATATTATAATTTCTGAGATAGAAAATTGATATTTGATAGTTTGGTCCTAAACTAAATTAGTCTTTTTGTAATTGTTTCATTATTCGATGTTGTGTTTTTCCGTCATCAAATGGGTTCTTTATGTGCTTCATCGGAAAAATTAATGGGTCGGATCTACCTCTATAATAACTTGCGTACTGGACAAAATTGGAGGATTTTCCGGTGCACTTTTAATAATTAAATCTGGGTACATTTATGATTGTCTTTATCAAGCTCTCCTTTAAATGGAAATGCAAACTTATGCAAACATGGACTTTTTAGAACAACATTGGTATTATTCTATTTGAAAACGTTAATTTATGCTCTCAATTTTTTAAGTTTGTTTCCCCTTTTAGGACCTTATTTGATGTAGTAGGTTTTATTTCAAGGCTAGCAAAAAGCCATAGTCCTTGATTAAATTTGAACAGCAATATTACACAATGATGGAGAAACTGTGTATTGAGAGACTTCAAAATCGAAAGCATCATATGATAATGCATTATTTTTATTGTAATAAGATAATGGGACATCAGCGATTGACGCAAAATGATCAGTTGCAATATTTCCTAACTGTGCCATCATCAAGTATTTAAAAAGGCTCTCTATGCTGTTGACAAACCGGCTTCTCGCATTTCTTACATACAAATTGGAGTTTTCTTTGAAGCTTATCATTAATAAGCATCATTTGCATACAAATACAAAAAAAGTAGTACATTTTAATACAAAATAGAATGATGTGCATATCAATTGATTATAATCACAATTCTGAGAGATTGCCATTGTCAAAAGTTAATAAATTTTTGATTAGTATTCTAAACAGATTATGGTAATTGGATACATACTGAATATCAGCAACAAGCTCATCCGAAGTATAGCAACTTTTGACAGACGCAACGATCATTTTTTTCTAAAAATATACGCAAAAAGTCGTTCCGAGAAACTCATGCGATAGTAACTGACGTCAAGTCTCGACTGATGTACAACGGGTTTGTTCGCCCAAATATATGTTAATTCAACACTCATTGTGTTGCAGCTATCATTATTATTTTGTCATTTTGTATTTTGTCAAAATTACCCCATAAAGCATTTCATCCAATGAAATTTGCTATTGCATTATCCACTTTTTATAACGCTCTGAGTGCCCAAAATCGGAGACAGAGACGGGTGTCTTGTGTCTCATCCTACACTCATATATCGATAGCAAGCTTGTGCTGTAAAGGAACCCATACACTTTTAAATGCTCGTAGGGAATTCGCTGGCACGGATAATTGAAAAACACAGATAATACAATTTTTGTTTGTTTTTAGATTTTTTAAACAAATTTCTAATATCACTTCGAATTTTTCTTAAAGCTATTATATCATTATAATATATGCTAAGTTGTCTAATCCCTCTTTTCTTCGCTTTCGACTTAAACCAGTGTTTTTTAACCTTTTAAATGAGCTGCAACCTTTCAAAAAAAAATTTTTTTTTTCTTGGGAGGGAGAAATCTTCAAAAAGCCATGGTAGTATGTGACTCCTATTCTTTAAAACCTTCACCTTTTTTTCTCCACAGATCCCCTTGGAATCCGCTTTCGCATTGCTTCCTGGACTTGTTCAGCGAAATTCATCCACGTTTCCCATTTTTTTCCGTTATGGTCATTCTGAACCCCCTTTGAATCTGAAAATAGGTCTCCACCCCCCATTAAAATATATGTTTTAATTTAGGAAAATATTTTTTTGCGAAATATATTGTGTATTTAAAAAAATATGTACATTTTATATATCAAATACAAAACGATATTATTTTTATTCTATTCTATTTTATTCTTCTATCATTTTAGAAGACTGACAGTGGGCACAGTCAAATCTAACTAACCCTTTTCAAACAAAGAAACAATTGGCCAATGCTATCGAAAAAATCAAGTAGTTTTTAAATGTGGCAAAAATAGTTTATATTGTTGGGTGCGTTTCCGGCACCCCTGGAGGTGCGCGTACTTGCTGTTAAAAACCTCTGGTTTAAACATTGAGCCCACAATAAAATAAAAACAACAATATTTTCGACCGAATATAAAAATTATATAAAATTTAAACAACCCACGTGATCAATCTTCTTCGGGCGCTCGTTGCACCACACCCATGAGTATGGCATCCGATCGCGAGATGCTCATTCGTCGTTTCAGCGGTCTGAAAAGTGGACCGGTTGGACACACAAACCTTATGGTCACTTTTAGAGTTTTTTTGCGGCATTTTCGGTGATAAATGCGTACCCGGGGCCTTCTATGATCTATACGATCATGGAAACCCCCCCAGAAGCTAATTTACATAGGTGGCTCGCGAGTGAGTCTAGACTTCTCCCTATCCATAAAACCTATATCTGTATCTATCTTACTAATTTATTTTAAATTACAATATATGAATATATCTCAACTAGTTTTTTTTTTGTTTTAAGTTACAAAATCTCTTTAGTTTCTGTAAAAAAATTTGTTGTTATGCTAGTTTGTTTTTGTAAAAAAGTCATAATGAAGTGCGTCGAAAAAGCTTGCGTGTTATATTCACGCGAGAGGGTTAACACAACGCTAAAAATAATCATGACATTCGATGGACTCATAGGTTTTTCTCGAAATATTCAACAAATGATAACAAAACATGAAAATAAAATATTCGCAATATTCCTCAAATAAGTCAAAGTATTCCATTACACGTTATTATTCAAAATGTATGCTTTTTAAATATATATTATTTGAAAATAGGTATATTCTAAATAGATATATAAATATGAAGAATGGCACGTACGCATTTTTTATGTTATACATTGTTATATTTATATGTTATAGAAGTTGCAGATATTTTGCCACAGTGACCATACGTCAATTCGGCGCTGTTTTTTCAAGCTAGGGCTGCCATTCCTCTATAGATTTCTAGATTATGGATGTATCCATTTGGGGAACACAATTTATAAAATTTGATGCCATACGTTATTCCCTTTCATGTATTGCCGTAACCACAGTCGCCCTCGATGAAGAAGACGAGAGTCAATCGGTGATAAAATGCTTGATAAAAATACTACAACAAATAACGCCCATCATACTGTTCATCATCATAGTGCAGCCACAAACAGTCCATTGCAGAACTATGGGCTTATTGTTCATAAGAGTGATTATATACGTACATAATAAGAGGGGAGCACATCTTCATCATAAGTTCTTTCATAAAATAATTATTCAATTGACAAAATAAGCTTACTTTCTTCATTCATTGACAATTGCAAAAAAAAAAATAACCAGACAAATACCCTTTTTTTTCTAGATTTTACCACTTCAACCTTTTTTTTATTGCTTAATCTGATTTATGAGGCTTGTTCTATGAAGATATTTTAACAATTTTTTGTTATATGTACGTAAAAATATTTTACTGAATGTCGGTGAAAGATCAATGACACATTAATTTACAATATCGAAGATATTTGACATTTGGGAATTCCACTTTTTGTTCGATTACACTTGGGTCTGTTTTTATGCGATATATACGTTTTACGGGGAGTTGCATATAAAAAACATCGCATAAAAAAGACTTGAACTACATTGAGAAAACTGAGGGATAGGTTCCACTATTTTTAAAAACCGCATAACTCCAAATCAATGTAATAAAATCATATAAATAAAAACACATTACATATTTATCTTAGAATTGGTTTATTAAAGTCTATTTTATACGATAATCTTACAAATTACAAATCTTCATCCTTCTGTGTTGAAATCGTCTTTTTTAAAATCTTTCAGTGTCGGTGATATATTTCGATAACTTTATAAAAAATGTTCCACCATCCAATTCAACATCAACTATCTCTTATATGTAAAAATTAGCCTCTCATGTTCGTATGTAATGTGCTGCCATACCATTCATCAGATTTCAATAAAACTTCGTCCACTTATTGCCAAGAATTGCGCGAGGCATAGTCTAATATGCAAAAATATTTCAGTCTAAATTGTTTTAGCTTGTTGAAAGGAACTGTAGAAATGATTTCTAATCGAATATGAAATTTTTGCCAAAGTTATACTGTTTATTTTAAATATTTAAGGCGGGAGTCGAGAGAAGTCGTCGGGAGAAGGTTCTTCCCGCAGCCAGATCTCTCTTTCGTGTTGAATAAAGAGTTATCTAAAGAAGAAAGTCTTTCTCTCCGACGCTCGGTTACATCACGGCCCGAAAGAAAAACGGACCCGCGCGCTAGCACGTGGGGGCCGCCCGGGGACTCTGCCCCGTGAGAGCCTGAGCGCCTCCGTTCCGACGCTACATAAGGATCCTGAAATATGTAACCATTTACGACGACGTACGACTCAATATGAAATGAAATAAAAGCTGGAGAGCGTCGTTGGCCCCATTCACGGTTAACCCATCGAGGCCCTATATTTTATTTGAAAGTCCCATCTATACATCACCGGGATACATAGATTTAATATCCAGCTCTGGATAACAGAAACATTCGGGACCTTTCATCTCGGGATCTGCATTAATATTCGCTTCCATCTACCGCACTATAAATTTACTCCAAAGGAGGAAGTGACCAGAATCGAAAAAAAAAACCAACGGGGGAATTTTTCTCTTGAGCGTATATCGAATATACATGCTTTCTTTTTCATACATTTTTTCCAATAACGGTAGTGCCCATCATGCTTTAATTTTTTTATCCATTGGAATTTTCAATATTAACTGCATTATTGCGAAACAATTTGAGAATTTCTTCGCTGTGTGTATAAAAAATACGGGTATGTCAAAGAAGTGCTTTTATAAGAAAATAAGCAATGTGTGTAACTCGAAATGCCGCGAAGTAATGTAAACTTGTTATTTTTACTTTATATTTATATCATATTTACCAAGCGGAGAGTAGAGAGAGGAGAGTTATAAAATAAAATAAACAATGTACTTTTTCCATTTATTTTCGACGAAATCACAATAAATCACAGAATACGATATTTTATATCAGTACATAAATTCTGCTTAGAAGAAAGTTTTCAATTTGTTTAGAAATATGTATACAGTTTTTAATACGCATATTCTATTATTTGTACGTAAAAATTCCAAGCGTACATCGACTATCATTTTTTCATCGGTAAAATGGATTTATTGGTATTGGAGGTAGTCGCTTGTTGAAGCCTTGATGTGTCAGAATTGGCGAATTTCTTATTTTTTACTGGTTTGTTGCGCTTTCGCTGCTCTACTTCTTGATCTTGATTTCCCTCGTTTGTTTCTGGCTTATTTGGGGGTGGGTCTATGTGGTTTATAATGAAATTCATAACTTTCAGCTCTTTTATAAGTTCGTCTTTACCTTTGTAGTCATTCTGTTTTTTCATATTAATTTTGACTTCTTTAGATTTATAGCCTTCCCCTTTTGATTCTTTCTTTCTCATCCTTTTTTTGATCGCTTTACCAATGCATCTTGGTCTGTATTGTTTAACGTGATTTTCATCTGTGGTTGAAATCTCGTTTCTTGGTTTGTATACGTGTATTGGTACTATCAGCGTATGGGAGTTGGAAGATGCTGCCGCTACGATTCGTCTGTGATCTAGTAGAACATAATAGCCATCTTGGTACTGTGCTTCTATTCGTGAACCTTCTTTCCATCCAGTTTTAATCATCGAGTTTTTCAGTTCTACTAACGAGAGGTTTTCACGTGTAAAATCCTTTAAACAGGTTTGTGCAAATCTTATTTTCTCATTAATAATTTGTTGTTTCAACTCTACGGCAGGTATTTTATAGATATAACGATTACCAATTTTCAATGCCCTGTTATATAAATCTATGTTTTGAGAAATTTCATCAATAAAATGTTTTTTTAATGTTGTCGGTGTAATTTGTTGTTCGGCAATCAATGTTTTATTGAGTCTATCTGATAAAGTTTTATATAAATGAGTTTCCCAGTGTTTTTTGTTGTCATCATTTACTTCTAAATTGAGTACAATTACTTCATAATTATTAGTTATTTTCTTGGGGTTGGAAATATAATGTTTCTCAACGCCATTTTCCTCTTTCAATATTATATGAAGATGTTTAATCTTAGATTTTATATTTTTTAAAATTATTGGCATAAACACGATGGTTATTTTTAGATAATCGTCATCTGAAGAGAGTTCGAATTTGTCGTGATCGAATATTACTTGTATTTGACTGCCATCGGATACAATTTGCCAATACAACTCTTTATTGTCTTTTAGCTTATTTATGCAATTTTTTAAAACGATATAAGTAAATTTTTCAAAATTATAACATTCCTGTTTTTCTAAACCCTGTAGTTTTTCATAATTTATTTCAAAAATACCCATTGGTTTTACTTCGTCGTTTATAAAGAGGTGTTTCGTGTTGTTGAATAATTCCTTTATAAAACTATCAGAACTACAAAAATTTGAAAGACAATTGAACCAACGATTCACCTCACAATTCTCTATCAAAATACATTTTGTAAGATTATTTTTATAATATTTTTCAAGTTGTCTTTTTGCCTTACTTCCAAGTGTTTTCTTTAATTCAATGAACATTTGTTTCATAAAATTTATTTCTAATTCTGATTTTAGCTTTTTGAATTCATATTCTTTTGGATTGTATGTATACACATCAATTTCGTTGACCTTTATGGTAAGGCCAATTTTCATTTTTTTTTTAATACATTCATAAAATAAATCATAAAACTTAGACAAATTTTCATGTATAGTTTTAAGCGTTGTTGCAGCAAGAAAATTTTCTTTCTTTGGATATTTAAAGCTCTCAATGATAGCTCCTGCAATCATTATGAAAACAACATTTTCATCTAATTGCGTAATAATTTTGTGTTGCTCGTTCTCTATTTCTTCGGTTGGTTTTTTCGCATCGTACATCGCGAGTACCTTTCTATAGCGCGCTTCTTCAGCAAGGGTTGGTTCTTCTTCAATGACTTGGTTATATAAAACCATACTTTTTTCTGTCTCACCCTCAATAGCCAAAAATTGTGCCAAAATAAATATCATATAAGGCTGGTTTATTGTTTTTGACCAATCGGTAGAACAATTAAACTTTTTTAACTTTAATATAAACTCTTCAAATTTATTTTTGTCAATTGAGACTATAGAATTTTTATGTTTATGTAACAGAAAGCCCCATTCTCTTAAAAAGAATTCTTTGAAAATAAAACTAGAAGAATAATAATTTATATAGCGGAAGTGTATGAAAGCATATCTTAGTATCTTTACGTACTCTTCTTCTTTAACTTGTGTCTCACGATGCAATTTCATATCATTAATATATTGCAATTCTCTAGATTGTCTTGTCGTTTCAATGCTAAAAAAATCACTTCTTGAATAGCTTATAATTAGTTGCCCAGAAGCCTTATTAGCCCTGCTGGCTTTACCAAACACTTCTTGTTCAACTCTAAGATAATCAGGGAAATATGTTAAACAGACATGCAGTTCTCCTTCGTTTTGTAATTTTTCGGCGATTTTTATACTAGTGTCACAGATATCTAAAATCGTACTAATAATTACTTGACCTTTAGTAATTTTTAATACGCTATCATTTTGTGTATGAATTGTAATATTTTTTCGGTATTTATCTTTTAAAGCCGTATGTACATCGTTGGCATCTCTCACCCCTTCACATATAATTAAAACAGATTTTCCTTTTCTAACTTTACTAGTTGTTCCGTTAACTATTTTTTCAAGCCACTCATTTTTATCAGTACAAACTATGGGATCCATTTCATTATATTGTATATCTCGAGTTGTAGGAATACAAACATAGTCAAAATTGTAAATTTCTTCGAGTAAATTATTTTCTTCTTTGGACACTGGAGCACTCGGAAGTCCATAAATGTTTTTAAACAACTTGAAAAACTGAACATTGGTGCCAAGAACTGGTTTTAACCATCTTTGAGTTATTTTTATATCATGTTTAATTTGTAAAAATTGAATTAGATCATCTTGTCGTTTATACGTTCCAGGTTTCCCCCCGCAGTATTTTTCGAATATTTCTATTCTTGTATCTTTAGTTTCGTCTATTTTGTAATCTAGATTTTCTAGCATAGTAAAAGCAATCTTAGCGCTCTTCTTCCATTCTTCAAAATTATTTTTAGCATAATCTCTCAAATATTTTGGAATAAGTTTAGTGCATGCATCATAATTTATGATAAGTTCCTTGTTTTTCTCAGTCATTGTGGCCCATTTCCAAATATCATCATAAATGGACTCTAATTTACTGGATAAATCAAAATTAGCGTGTATATACATTTTATGTCTTTCATTGGGCAAAATGCTATCGACTTCATTTACTATTATATTTTGGCGCCAATATTTAGTACTAGTCCAAAATATCGAATTCGTAATATTATACTGTAAGAACGTTAAATCTACAAAAATTATTTGGCCGTGACAATATAAGTGACATTTATCTATATCAGCTTGCTGTGTTATATGAGAACAATTGCTGGATACACTAATGCCAAATAATTTAAAGATTTCAATATTCGCGATGCGTTTTCGATTCGCGACATGTGAGTTTCTACAAATGATATATGTTATTTCTCCGAGAAGAAATTTAATAATTGCCAGTGCGACAGCTATAAGTGTTTTGCCTTCTCCGTAAGAAATACATGCTAGAGTTTTCTTTCTATTTTTTAATAAGATTGATATTGCCAATTTTTGAGTATCACGAAGTGCAAATTTGGTTTTTAATTCAATTCCTCTGTACACAACTGCTAGTACTTCTTCCTGTGACCTCTTAATGAACTCCTGCTTTTCGTCTTCATTATCGAAGAAAAAAATAACACTTACTTTAGTTTTATATTCTGTTACCCAATCATTAATATCAGATTCCGTAAAAGATTGAATAGGTTTTGTCTTGGTGTTGTCAATAAAATTCTCAATTACTTTCATACTATCCAATATGTTGTTAATATTGTCCAGTATGTTTCTGGAAGTACTATCATCACTTTTAATCATTTCAGCCAATTGGTTGACATCTCTTCTCTTTTTCGTTTTGATTTTTTTTTCTAACACATCTAAAAAGAAATTCATAGTCTAAAATCGGCGTTAAAATGTACATTAGTCTTAACGATATGATATTTACCACATTGACTACGGCTTCTTCTTATTTGATGTACTTTGATATTGTCGTTTTCTTCCTTGTTATTGAAATCCCCATCTTTGAATAGAGCTCCACATGATTTCGATTTCTTCATGTTGATTAAAATATTTTATTTATTTTTGAAAAATTAATGTATTACAGCTGACTGGATGAGTTTTGTTCCATGAGAAGCGCTTTAAGAAAAATAATAAAACATGTGAGACCAGCAATAATATAGTAAATAGTCATCTTAGTAAATTATGAAAAATTGAATAAATTTGTCCCTCGTATAATATAACACAGTTTTTATTTTGCACACTCGATGAATTGATGACATACATTAAAAAACGTTTAATTTTAATAAAACAACAGTTAGAGCAATAACGCGGGATCGTCTAACGGCGTAAAATATATATATTTAAAGGACAAAAATTATTCAACGACTTTTTGCTAGTAAAGTAGTTACATTAATGGCTTTTAGCAATTCCTTTTATGGGACCATTGTTAACTCTTTTAACGTGGTTTTTCATAGTGTATATATGTTTTAAAAAATGTGGTCGCCAGTCACACCTCCTGTAAATTTGAACCCAAGATGATTGAGTTACAAGTCTGAACTCTTAATCGTGCGGCTACCTACAGGTGCAAAATAATACTTTGGTAGCAGGAAAATCAAGGTAATTGATAAATGTTCTCATTAAAATTTCAACACATGGACTGTATTGCATGTATCTAATGTATAAAAATATCATAATTTCTGAGATAAATAATTGATGTTTGATAGTTGGGTCCTAAATTAAATAAATCTTTTTGTAATTGTAACATCTTTATTTTAAAATTAGAAAGTTGAGTTAACGCAAAATTACCCGATTTATTAAGTTTTTTTTAATGAAATTATAATAAATTTAGTGGTAACAACAAATAAAATCAAAATATATAGTTTGAAACTTGCTAGACATAATACATCTGTGTCTGACACGCCACACATTTCAGGAAAAGGTGACCGTCCTTTTTCATCTTAATGATCAATAATATGCTGCGACAAGTGTTTTTTCTTCCAGAATACCCCCATGATCTTCAATGTTGTATTTGTAGCGATTATCTTGCCTTTTTCCGCCATCAAATGGATTCTTTATATAGTTCATCGGCAAAATAATGGGCCGGATCTACCTCTTTAATAACTTGGGTATCGGACAAAATTGGAAGATTTTCCAGTGCACTTTTAACAATCAAATCCTGTGAACATTTATCAAGCTTTCCTTTAAATGGAAGTGCATGCTTATTCACACTTTTTAGAACAACATTGGTATTATTCTTTTTGAAAATGTTAGCTAAATATTCTAATTTTACTTTGAGATTCTTAGGCTAGGATAAATATATAGATGAAAACTGCTTAAAAATTAAATAGATGAAAAGAATTATATAGATATATGATGTATAGGGTAGGGAAGAGTTTTGAGTCTCATTTGCGGCCCCAAAAAGGGTGCGAACCCACTAATCGCTACCGGTCGCAAGGAAGGACCTTTACGACCCGATAGAAATGATAGAAAGCCCCGAGAATGCGTTTCCCCCCAAAACTTTTACAAAAAGCCCTAAATGCCCTCAAATTAGAGGGAGTGGCCACAAGGCTTCTGTATCCAACCGGACCGAATTTCAGTGAAAAATGAAATTCAGGGAGCTTACGTGATTTAATACTCAACTTGCATCATATCGTATATTGAACAAACCAAAAGATATATCACCCACAGAGCATCAGAACGCAATCTTGGTATTGGATTATAAATCCGCAGTACATGCATATGCTAAGAAGAACGATTATTACATCAATTTTTCTGGTACAAAAACCATAGCAACCGTCGAAATTTTCGGCATCAGAATTGAGAGAGAAGCGATGAGAATCGAAAAACATATGCATCATATGCATCTCCTCGAGGCCGTCTCCTTGGTGTTCTTCTTGTTCTGTTCCTAAAACTTCCCGGCTCCGAACCTTTTTTTTTTGTTGCGCAAGGAGGGGAAATGTTTTAAATACATATACCGAGCCCGTACTCGGAACATTTTCATCATTATTTTCGGTCATTTTCAGTATATTATTTGGGGCTGTAGTTATGTTTTGAAATTCATTTTTTTCCCTGTATGTTTTTTTAATTATATTGTATATATATATATATAAGGTTGTTATATTAAAAAATGTTGACTTTTTTTGTTGTAACAATATACATTAGTATGTAATGATTATACCATATTTTTCGTATTTATGTTTTTCTTTTGAAAATATTTTTTTTTAAATTATAAGTATTGTAGTGTAGTATTTTTTACGCAAAACAGCGTGAGGCTTTTAGCATGTACCAGCCAAAAATGTCTGGGGCCAAAAGGGTAAATATATTTTTGAGGCAATAATAGCACATCATATCGTGTTGAATTCTGGAGTTTATTTCGCTATTGGTTGATTTGTTATGTGTGAAGATGCATCCAACTCGCTTTTTTTAATTTTTTTATTTGGAATATTAACAGCTGTTAACATCAAGTAGAAAAATACAATAAACAACTTGAAGCTAATTATAGATATTCGCCAGTAGAAGAAGAAGTTTTAGAATACATGAATGAGTGATTTGTTTATTTATTGATTTGTTTAGGCATATGTTGTATATGGTTGCTTAGCAACACGCGCTTAGTTCGAAAGGCAGTAGTAGAGCCAAGCGATGTATTGCTGTGGGGCTGAGAGGTTAGGATCCATGCGCATGCGTGCGCTCTCCCTCACCTCGAAAAGCGACTGTCGACTCGCGACACACGACGACCCTCCGGGACCCGCGAGCCTCTCTGCCCCGCGACCGTCACCGACTCATGGCCGCGCCTCACTTCACCAGAACAAAATTGACTAAATGCTTATTTTTCCTTAGCAAAACCGGGCATATCATTACCCCCTCCCGGCAAAGTTGACAAAAGGCTTTGTTTACATTAGCAAAGCGGATTGGACAGATACACATTGATTTTTATATATTGTATATAGATAGATTTACCAAGCGGAGAGTTAAGGGGTTACATGGGTTTACTCGGCGAAAAAAAGGTCTATTTTCAACAAATTTTTTTTAATGTAAAAATTGAAATATTTTATTCAAACTTTTTATATTCATAAAGATTTACATTTGAAAAAGAATTTTTGAAATTTTCAAAAGAAAATATTCAAAACTCCGCCATTGTGACGTCATTTCCCGTGACCCTCCAAAAAGCGTTTTGACAGTAGAACTCATGACAGGATCATTTTAAATTAAAAAAATATATCCTTATTTTTAGTTAAGACTATAAACTAAAATCTGAACGAAGGAAAAAAAAACAAAAAAAAAATTTGGATTTTTGGTAGACCTTTTTACAAAAAAATGCAAATTTTGGTGAAATTTGCTCAGTATATATATTTTTTTTAATAGTTGTGATTGAAAAAAAAAAGAGTCCTTCATCCAAGTTCTTGTGAATTATATCTTAAAGGTTAGTGTAAAATTTCATCAAGATCGGTTAAGTAGTTTTTGAGAAATTTTGACAAACAACTTTGAAAACACAGTTTCGAGAAAAACGCGTTTAAAGTTTTGAGTAACAATAAAACTGGTTTTTTTTTTTTTTTGTAACTTACATTGAATCGTCGATTCCTGGGCCATAAAGTAAAGAACCTGCAGTAACTGCAATGTCCAGGGCATCCTTTTGCTCTTGTCTATGATGAATCCTAGCTTCGCGAGTCTCGCTCGCTGATTTTTTTTCGGCTGCGCACATACGGTTTTCATCTGAATTTCGGACATATTCGTGGGAATTTCAACCAAGTTTTTAATCCATACCTTGCATAAATAATAATGAAGCTAATGTTCTTTCATTAAAAGTGCAAGCAGCGACTAATGCAGCAATATTAACGATCTTTGAACCAGCAGGAAGTATTTTTGGAGTAACCTTCCAGATATAGTATTTTGGTTCAAACTTTCATTATTATTTTGTGTGAAACCACCAACACACCGCTCCAGAAGCTCATTTTTACTGAGATCTTCATAGATAGGTTTCATTGCAGTCAAAACATAATTTGGTAATGGAGTATAATCATGTTTGAATGATTAAAGAGTGTTCGTAGCCGATGCTCGCTGCCAAGTGCACCAGGAGTCTGGACCTTTCGGGCAATTTCCGTGCTGAGGATTTTTGTCTGTAGAGCTGTAGTGATAATATGTAGCCCATATAGCGTCTTTCATTTTTCCGCTGACTCACAAAATTCTTCTTATTGCCAAACCATAATAAACAGTTAATTTGTCAATTAATTTACCAGTAAGTTTACTTTTGCCAGAAAGAGTTTTTTTTTCTAGTTTTTTTACCGTTGACTATTTTTTCCTCAGCTATTTTGTTGACTAAATCACGTAAATGGGTACTCATCATCTTCTGCACATGTCCAACGTATTCTTTTTTGTTGATAAGAAGATCTTCACCGTAAGGTTGGGCTTTGAGAATACCAGAGTATGTTTGACTGACTTTGAGCACGCACCTTCCCTGGGTTGTATCTCAGAAACTTTTATTCGGATCGACTTAAAAATTTAGGATAATATTCTCAAGATGTTGTAGAAATTAATAAGATAATAAAAAAAAATCGATTTTTTCAAACTGCGAAACCCATGTAACCCCTTAAATAACCAATAAACAATGTACTTTTTCTATTTATTTTCGACGAAATCACAATAAATCAAAGAATACGATATTTTTTATCACTATATAAATGTTGCTTAGAAGAAAGCTTTCAATTTGTTTAGAAATACACATTTTTTAATACGCATATTTTACTATTTGTATGTAAAAATTCCATCGATTATTATTTTTTAATCGGTAAATTAGATTTGTTGGTATTGGAGGTAGTCGCTTGTTGAAGGCCTGATATCCCAGAATTGGCGCATTTCTTATTTTTTACTAGTTTGTTGCGTTTTCGCTGCTCTTTTATTGGATCTCGGTTTCTCTCGTTTATAATGAAATTCATTTCTTTCAGCTCTTTTTCAAGTTCGTCTTTACCTTCATATTTTTCATCTTTGTACATATTAATTTTAACTTCTTTAGATTTAAAGCCTTCCCCCCTTGATTCTGTATTTCTCATTCTTATTTCGATCACTTTGCCAATACCTTTTGATCCGTACTGTTTAACGCAATCTCCAGCTATGGTTGAAAACTCGTTGTCTGGTTTGTATACGTGTATTGGTACTATCAGCTTATGGGAGTTGGAAGATGCTGCCGCTACGACTCGTCTGTGATCAAGTAGAACATAATAGCCATCTTTGTACTGTGCGTTTGTTCGTGAATCTTCTTTCCGTCCAGTTTTAATCACTTTATTTTTCAGTTCTACTAATAAAATATTTTCAGATATAAAATCTCTTAAACAGCTTTGTGCAAATCTTATTTTCTCATCGATAATTTGTTGTTTCAACTCTGTGGCAGGTATTTTATAGATATAATGATGACCAATTTTCAATGCTTTTTTATATAAATCTTGGTTTTGAGAAATTTCATCAATAAAATGTTTTTTTAAAGTTGTCGGTGTAATTTGTTGTTCGGCAATCAATGTTTCATTAATACTATCTGATAAACTATTATATAAATGAGTTTTCCAGTTCTCTTCGTTGTCATCATTTAATTTTAAATTGACTCTAATTGGTTCGTCATTCTTAGCTTGTTTCTTGTTGGTTTTGGAAACATAATGTTTTTCAACACCGTTTTCTTCTTCTAAAATAATATCAAGATTTTTAATCGTAGATTCTATCTTTTTTAAAATTATTGGCATAAACACAATGATTATTTTTAGATAGTCGTCATCTGAAGAAAGTTCGAATTGGTCTTGATTGAATATTACTTGTACTCGACTGACATCGGATATAATTTGCCCATACAACCCTTTATTGTCTCTTATCTTATTTGTGCAATTTTTTAAAACAATATAAGTAAATTTTTCAAAATTATAACATTCCAGTTTGTCTAAACCGCGTAGTTTTTCATCGTTAATTTCAAAAATACCCTTTGGTTTTATTTTGTCGTTTATAAAGAGTTGTTCCATGTTGTCGAATAATTCCTTTATGAAACTATCAGAACTACAAAAATTTGAAAGACAATTGAACCAACGATTCACCTCACAATCTTCTATCAAAGTATATTTCGTAAGATTATTTTTATAATATTTTTCAAGTTGTCTCTTTGCCTTACTTCTAAGTGTTTTCTCTATTTTAATGAAAATTTGTTTCATAAAATCAATTTGAGTTAGAGTTTTCAGTTTTTTAAAATTGAATTCTTTTTTGTAATGTTTTAAATCATCAATTACTTCGAGCTGCAAGATAAAACTATTTTTCTTGTTATTTTTAATACATTTACAAAATAAATCATAAAACTTAGACAAATTTTCATGTATAGTTTTAAGCGTTGTTGCAGCAAGAAAATTTTCTTTCTTTGGATATTTAAAGCTCTCAATGATAGCTCCTGCAATCATTATGAATACAACATTTTCATCTAATTGCGTAATAAGTTTGTGTAGCTCGTTCTCTATTTCTTCTGTTGGTTTTTTCGCATCGCACATCGCGAGTACCTTTCTATAGCGCGCTTCTTCAGCTAGTGTTGGCTCTTCTTCAATTACTTGGTTAAATAAAAATATACTTTTATCTATCATATTACCAGAAGCAAAACAGTTAGCCAAACGAATTACCATATAAGGCTGGTTTATTGTATTTGACCAATCGGTAGAACAATTAAACTTTTTTAACTCTAATATAAATTCTTCAAATATTTTTTTGTCAATTGAGACTATTGAATTTTTATGTTCATGTAACAGAAGGCCCCATTTTTTAAAAAAGAATTCTTTGAAAACACAATTAGAACTACAATAATTTGAAAATTGGAAGTAAAGGAAAGCATATCTTAATATCGATAAGTACTCTTCTTCTTTAACTTGTGTCTCATGACTCGAATTTATACCTTCAATATACTGCGATTCTCTAGATTTTCTCATCGCTTCAATGGTAGAACATTCATCTTTCACATTCATTTTTGAATACCTTATAATTAGTTGCCCAGAAGCCTTATTAGCCCTGCTGGCTTTTCCAAACACTTCCTGTTCAACTCTGAGATAATCGGGGAAATATGCTAAACAGACATGCAGTTCTCCTTCGTTTTGTAATTTTTCGGTGATTTTTATACTAGTGTCACATATATCTAAAATCGTACTAATAATTACTTGACCTCTAGTAATTTCTAAAACGCTATCTTTTTGAGTATGGACTATTATAGGTTTCCAGTATTTATCTTTTAAAGCCTCGTGTACATCGTTGACATCTCTCACCCCTTCACATATAATTAAAACAGATTTTCCTGTTCCAATCATACTATTTGCTCCAGTAACTATTTTTTCAAGCCACTCATTTTCATAACTACAAACTATGGGTTTCATTTCGTTATAATGTTTATCTCGAATTGTAGGAATGCAAACATAGTCAAAATTGTAAATTTTTTTGAGTAATTTATTTTCTTCTTTGGACACTGGAGCACTCGGAAGTCCATAAATGTTTTTAAACATTTTGAAAAAGTGAATATTGGTGCCAAAAACCAGTTTTAAGAAACTTTGAGTTATTTCTAAACCATGTTTAATGCTTAAAAAATGAATTAGATCATTTTTACGTTTATACTTTCCAGGTTTGCCCCCGCAGTATTTTTCGTATATTTCTATTCCTGTATTTTTGGTTTTGTCTATTTTGTAATCAAGATTTTCTTGCATAGTATAAGCAATCTTAGCGCTCTTCTTCCATTCTTCAAAATTATTTTCAACATAATCTCCCATATATTTTGGTATATGTTTAGTGCAAGTATCATAATCTATGGTAGGTTCCTTGTCTTTCTCAGTCATTGTGGCCCATTTCCAAATATCATCATAAATGGACTCTAATTTACTGGATAAATCAAAATTAGCGTGTATATACATTTTATGTCTTTCATTGGGCAAAATGCTATCAACTTCATTTACTATTATATTATCGCGCCACCATTTAATTCTAGACCAAAATATTGAATACGTAAAAAAATACTGTAACAATGTTAAATCTGTAAAAATTACTTGGTTGTGAGAATTTACCTGATATCTTTTTTCAGCAATTTGCTCTAATAAATGAAAACAATTGCTGGATACATGAATGCCAAATAATTTAAAGATTTCGATATTCGCGATGCTTTTTCGATATGCGACATGTGAGTTTCTACAAATGATGCATGTTCTTTCTCCATGAAGAGATTTAATAATTGCCAGTGCGACAGCTATAAGTGTTTTGCCTTCTCCGTAAGAAATACATGCTAGAGTGTTGTTTCTATTTTTTAATAAGATTGATATTGCCAATTTTTGAGTATCGCGAAGTGCAAATTTGGTTTTTAATTCAATGCCTCTATACACAACTGCCAGCGCTTCTTCTTGTAAACTCTTTATGTATCCTTGTTTTTCATCTTCATGACCGTAGATATTAAAAAATTGTAGTTTAATTTTATATTCTGTTACCCAATCTTTAATATCAGATTCCGTAAAAAATTGAATAGGTTTTGTCTCGGTGTTGTCAATGAAATTCTCAATTACTTTCATACTATCCAATATATTGTTTATATTGTCCAGTATGTTTCTGGAAGTACTATCATCACTTTTAACCATTTCAGCCAATTGGTTGACATCTCTTCTCTTTTTCGTTTTGATTTTTTTTTCTAACACATCTAAAAAGAAATTCATAGTCTAAAATCGGCGTTAAAATGTACATTAGTCTTAACGATATGATATTTACCACATTGACTACGGCTTCTTCTTATTTGGTGTACTTTGATATTGTCTTTTTCTTCCTTGTTATTGAAATCCCCATCTTTGAATAGAGCTCCACATGATTTCGATTTCTTCATGTTGATTAAAATGTTTTATATATCTTTGATATAACAAATAAAATGTATTACAGCTCAGTAGATGAGTTTTGTTCCACGTGAAGCGCTTTAAAAAAATAATAAAACAAGCAAGTATAATACAGTACCTCTATAACACGGTTTTTATTTTGTACGCTCGATGAATTGATAATGTACATTAAAAACTTTTAATTTGAATAAAACAACAGTTAGGACAATAACGCAGGATCGTCTAACGATGCAATATATATATATATATATTTAAAGAACAATATTTTTTTTTCAAAACACAAAGATCCTGAACTTTTTTTTTAATTATAATTTTGTAAAACCCTTCATCTTATTGACAGAAGGGTTAAAGGTAATTTTCTATATTTTTCATGGAAAAGAATAAGGTATTTATTATTAACACGTCGACTGCCGCGGTAATTTTCATGATTACAGTCTAAGAAGCAAACTTACTTTAAATATATTATATTATTTAAACTCTAATTATAATAAACCTATCCCTCATTTAATACGACACTCGTTTACCACGGTTTCGCTTTAACACGGTTTTCATTTTGTCGATTGTTTAAATTAATCTTGGATTGTAGCTGAACATTATAACTATACGTAAAGAATAACAGGTAGTATGTAAATTTTAAATGTAAAAAAATATTAGCCGAAAAAGATTAATATGAATTACATTTAGTTTTTCGTTATCTTCTCTGGTGATTGAAAATTGAGATTTGTTCTAGAATAATATTTATTTTCATGTTTCATAATATGTTTCAATTAATTCTTAATAGTAATATGTATTTGTTCATTGATATTTTTTAAAAAAACCTACCTTGTTCATTTTCCAGAAGCTATAAATTCATATTTACACTGATATAATTCAAATTTAATTGTAATTGCACGAATAAGGCAAGTAATTAAACTACGAGATAAGTCGTAGCGAAGAACACATGCTACGAGTTATCTCGTAGTTGGCAGTAATGCACGTCTTAATTTTATATATGAAAGCTTGTATTTATACGAAGGTTGATAGCATATGTAGTTTTTTTTGTTTTAATATAATAAGAACCGTTTGCATGCAAATGCAAAAAAGTAGTAAATTTAAAAAAAAAATGGAATTTAGTGCTTATCAATTGATTATAATCAGCAGAACCGTAACTAGGGTATGATGCGCCCGTAGCAAGAATCTAAATTGAGCCCCCCCACATTTTCGGACGGACATTTTCCATAATTTTTTAAAGGTGATAAAATATTGTTTAATATTTAGACATTATTTTATTCAAATATTACATAAAGTGCTAATGTTTAATTAAGTTTTAGACAAAACAAAATGGCGGCGCTATAAGGTATTCCATTACTGTTTGGACTGTTTGTAGCTGCACTATGATGATGATATTTAATTCACATATGCGTAAAACGATTCCGAGGCTTACAAATTATTATACAATGTATTCTTATGTAAGGTCAGGTAGAAGATTCCAAAAAATATTGAGATGTTTGAATTGTAAAATGACCAATAATGACAGGATGTCAATAATAAGACCACTCGTTGACATCGTTATTTCGAATTTTTAAAATATCTATTTTCGACGTACGACGAATTGATACGAAATTGATAACATAATCATCAAAAACTTCCCATGTAAAGTAATTATTCTACTCACAAAAGTTTTCAATGCTTGTCTACAAATCGGTTATTATCCCACTTCATGGAAATTTGCAAAGGTAATTCCAATTTTAAAGACTGATCAGTTTACTATTCGCACTCAATAAACTATTCGAAAAACTTATTCTCAGCCGTCTAGTTGAATTTGGATAGTAATTAATGAACAACGAACAATTTGGTTTTCGACGAAGACGTTTGTAAAACGTCCAATTTGAAGTCAAAAACCTGTATCAATAGTACAAGACTTTTAGAGGAAAAGATGATGAATAAAACCATCGAAGCTTCAGTTTGAAATGGAAAGAAGTTGTATCCCAATGATTACGACTGATATGCCATTCGAATTGAAGCGCGTGCAGTTTCCGGTGCGAGCATCAACAAAGCACAGGGACACACAGGGTATGCGCGCATGCTTCTCATATGGACAGCTGTATGTGGGCTGCTCACGCCCAAATCATTTATTACTAAACGCTACTCACCACACGGAAAAATGTTGTATATCCAAGAGCACTTCATTAGCACGGCATGAGTGCGATCTTTGGGTCGGGAAAAAATATAGGAAGTCTCCTGCCCGACAAAAAGAAAAAAGTAAATAACGAAAATCAGGGGGCTTACGAGATAGACAATACTCCTATGTGAGGGTCTAGAGATGGCCATTTAGAGTTTTTATGGAGATGATTGACATAGCTGCCTTGAATGCGTATACTTTATGGATAACCATGTTTCCAGATTCCAGATCGCAAAATATTTTTACAAGAGCTTGCCATTCAGTTGGTAGAAAATAATGCGAATGACCGAAAAATTAAACGTAATAATTTTTAAAAAATGGAGAGAGATACTTTCAATATATTTTCTAAGTACACATATCGGAACAGAAACAGAAGAAATGTCTACACCATCAGTTTCTCGTAAAAGAGCAAAATGCAATTTTTATCCGCGTAATGATGCCAGAAAAACGTTTCTTCAATGTTCTTTGTGCAAAAAATCAATATGCACCCTTCATAGAGTAAAAAAAAAAGGTACAAGGTTTACCAAATTCTTTTGTAAAAACTGTACATAATTTGCAACAATTGATTTGTTATAATTTAGTAATAGTTAGTGTATAAATAAATACATTATAATATAGTATGAATATTTATTAAAAATACATCGTTTTTTTTTATTTTGAAAATTAATTCCGTAATAAACATTTAAAATGCTATGTATACTTTGCAAACGCTCTGTAGTTTGAGAGTGTGATTCACTTTGAGGCGCGGCTTGCATTCGAGAACATGATCTCTTGGTTACACTATGTCGCTGCTAGCTATCATTTTTCCTAAATTTTGATCAAATTTCGATCAAACGTCGTAATTTATGATGAAATATTATAATTAAGAAGAAAGGTACTGTTGCGTAACCGGAAGACGGACAAATAAGTTAGTTGGGCGGAAGCTATAGCCTTGGGACGAGGTGGACGTGCATTTTGGTCCCGCGACAGACCGCCGCCCCGAATGGAGGTCACGTGCCTCTCGATCGTCGCCAGTTGCGACAAGTCAAAGACTATTATTCCGTATCCCGAATCCTTGGAGTTCTCCTTTTGTCGCCGCCCGACATCCTGGCAGTCGTTCGACGAGGATCCAAGAATTCGGCGCCCCCTCGCGTTGATTGGGGGCGCGTTCGCCGCTGATCGGTCTTCGAGACCGGCGCTGTGGCTAACGCATGGCGCTCCGTTGCGCAGTCGTCGAGACCGTCGGAGATTTTAATTATGATTCTAAATAAGCAACATTTGCATGCAATTGCATAAAAAGTAGTAAATTTAAAAAAAATGGAATGATGAGCTTTATCAATTGATTTTAATCACAATTCTAAGCGTTGCCATTGAGTTAGTATTTTTCTATTAGTATTTTTAACAGATTTTGGTCATTGGATACATACTGAATATCAGCAATAAGCTCCTCCGAAGTATAGCAACTTTTGACACACACAACTATCATTTTTTTCTTAAAATAAACGCAAAAAAGTCGTTTCAGGAAACTCATGCGATAGCAGCTGAAGTCAAGTTCCGACTGAGATTCGACGGGTTTTTTCGCCCAATATATGTGTTAATTCAACACTCATTGTGTTGCATCTATCTATATTATTATATTATTTAATCTTTGGTAAAAATTACCCCATAAAGCATTTCATCCAATGTAATTTCCTATTACATTTCCACCTTTTTTAACGCTCTGAGTGCTGTAAATCGGAGACAGAGACGGATGTCTTGCGTCTCATCCTACACTCATATATCGGTAGCCGGTTCGTACAGTAAAGAAACCCACACACGTTTAAATGCTCGTTGGGAATTCACTGTGGCACGGATAATTGAAAAACACAGATAATGCGATTTTTACAATTTTTGTTCGTTTTTATATTTTTTAAACAAATTTCTAATATCACTTCGAATTTTTCTTAAAGCTATTATATCATCATAATATATGGTAAGTTGCCTAATCCTTATTATCTTCGCTATCGCTTAAATCAGTGGCTCTAAACCTTTTAAGGTAGCTGCACCCCTTCGCATATTTTTCTCTCTCTTGGGATGGGGAAATCTTCAAAAAAATACCATGGTTAAAAACCATGTGATTCCTACTCCACTAAAACCCCCCACCCTTTTTTCTCCGCCGACTCCTTTGAAATCAGCTTTCGCATTGCTTCAAGCGGGTGGGTTTATTTTTCTACGTAGTGGTGTTCACTCTTCTACTTCTTTCTCCGTTTTCTTTCTTTCGCATGACCTCACTAGCGAAATTCATCCACACTACCCACTTTTTTTCGTTTTGGTCATTGTGAATCCCTTTCGAATCTGAAAATAGGTCTTCGCACCCCATTAAAAAAATACGTTTCGTTTTTTTAATTTAGGAAAATACATTTTTTGCGAAATATATTGTTGCGTGGACGGAAGTACATAGCGACGAGAATTGTATAGGTCAGGGGTCGGCAACCTGCGGCTCGCGAGCCACATGCGGCTCTTTGGACGTGAAGCTGCGGCTCTTTATCACAGTTTTACTCCAAGCATGGCATCTACTCAAAAAAGGAGAAGAACTGAAGAAGAGCATCGAGAATTCAATCGGGATTGGACGAAGTCGTTCGCTTTCATATTCAACTCAGATGGCCTCCCATCTTGTCTCATTTGCCACAAAAAACTTGCACACAATACGAAATCAAATTTAGAGAGAAACTTCACTACAAACCAGAAATCTTGAAAAAAAAAACCAAAGATTTGCCAATATCCGCTAAAACAGTACAAAATAGAATAGCTAAAATGTCTTCAAATGTAACATATTTGCAGGTGGAAGACATCCAACTGGCTTCTGCTTTATCACTTGCTATAAATGAGTATTGCGACATAAAAGACACAGCAAACGTGGCTCTTTTTGTCAGGTAAAAAGAAAAACTTCTAGGATTGCTACCGCTCTCGGGACAAACTAGAGGGGAAGATATAGAGAATAACGTGCAAAAATGGCTCGAAGATGATAAGATCAATTTAAATAAAATCTTTTCGATAGCAACTGATGGAGCCAGAAGTATGACAGGAAATAAAGAGACAATAACGATTCTTCAGAGCAAAATAAACTACGAAATACTTAGGTTTCACTGCATAATACACCAAGAAGCGCTTTGTGCCCAAAAATTTCCGGCCAAAATAGTTCAGGTCATGACTTTGGTTATCTAGATTGTTAACAGCATCTTGTCAAAAGCACTCTACCATCGTCAGTTTAAAGAATTCTAGAACGAAATGAATACTCAGTACTCCGACCTCCTTCTTCAGAATAAAGTGCGATGGCTTTCCAAAGGTAAGGTGTTGAAACGTTTTACTTTGTGCTTGGATGAAATAAACACATTCCTCAAAGAAAAATATATTAATCACCCTGAATTAGAGAACGACAAATGGTTGCACATTTTTTTCTTTATAGTAGATATCACGGCGAAATTAAATGATTTGAATCTAAAACTGCAAGGAAAGGAAAACGCAACCTATGTTTTAATAGAAGAGTTGAGTTGTTTTGATGAAAAAATAATTATTTTTGCAGAAGATATTCAGAGCGGTTAATTACTTCATTTTCATTTTCTAAAGCAATATCGCACTAAAACCAGTGCGATTGTTGACACAAATTACTTCAGCACAGCTATAAAAAAAATTAAAGATGAATTTTCTGACAGATTTCAGCAATTCAAAACCAACAAAGAAATTCTAGCATTCATAGTAAGTCCTCTCAACACAAATAGTAACGAAATCTACATTGAGCCATTTGGAGTTGATACTGAATCTCTAGAAACGCAATTGATCGATTTAAAAAGTCAAGCTTTGTGGAGTGGAAAATTTACAGAGTTGAAAAGCAAGTTGGAAGAGTTGGAGGTCTAGAAATGTATGTACGTAACGCAATAAAAGTGGACAGCTTTAAAAGAAATGCCGCGAGTTGAGGCACTTATATTCGACGCATGGAATAGTCTTCCAGATTGCTACAGTGAGGTGAAGAATTTGGCATTTGGAGTCCTGACTATCTTCGGATCGACATATTTGCAAGAGTAAGGCCCATTTCACACCACGGTGCCGCTAACGGCTCGATCCCGCTCTCGGTCTCGGTCCGGTCAAACATTTTCACACAAGAAACGGAATCAGAACGATCCGATAGTGTGAATACTCTGACTGTTTCCTGTGTAAGAACATTAGATCGGACCGGGATCGGAGCGAGATCGAACCGTCAACGGCACCACAGTGTGGATCGGGCCTAAGCGTTCTCTTGCATGAATATAATTAAAAGTAAAGTAAGAAGCCAACTAACAAATGAAAATTTAGAGTCGTGTTCGAAACTTAAAACAACAAGTTATGAGCCAAATTTATCCAAACTTTCTAAAACCATGCAAAACCATCGCTCCCATTAAATTTATTTGCTCAAATGTATGTTATTGTTTTATTTATTTCTAAGTACAAATTACATTGCTTAAAAAAAATTCTACTTGAATAACATGAAAAACCTGCAAAACATGCAAAACCATCGCTTCCATTGAATTTGTTTGTTATTGAAGTACAAGTTAGTGTTGTAAGTAAATGTTTAATTATTTTGATTTTTTAACTTAATAGGTGTATAATAGGTGATTATCTAATAATACCATATACATATTATCTAATAATACTATATATATATATATATTATCTAATTTGTTGTTAAAAAATACTACTTATATATGAATAAATAGATTATTTTTACCAAAAAACTTTATTTGTGCGAGTACTATTTATTGTTGGCAAGAAAAAAAATTGTGGCTCTTTAAACACTTGAAATTTGTAAATTGTAATTTTTGGCTCTTCTGACTCAAAAGGTTGCCGACCCCTGGTATAGGTAGTGGATCCTTGAATGCATGGCGTCTGGTCATTGTAAAATATTCGTGTAACGACAATTTTTGAGCAATTATATGCCAAGCAGTGGACCTTCAGCCCCGCTTTCTAAATAGAACAATGGGAATGGAATGCGGCTGGGATGTTTCGTCCTGTAGAAAGTTGACGAAACAAGTTTTTTTGTCCCAAAGACGCTATTGTGTATAAGGGTCCGAGCCCTTACTGAGGCCTCTCGTTGTTCTTCTTGGGGTAGGCGTCGGACGAGAAGGTTCTCTCCGGAGCGGCGCTGGATCCTAGGGTTGTAAAATCCAGAATCCGGCGCCGCCCGCCGTCGCTGTGATATATCACCGTACCACGCCTATCGCCACCCCTTTTTGTTGGTCGCCGTTTGCTGCCGGTTCTCTCCCCTGTTTAATCGCTAATAAATGTGTTGTGCCATACATGCGGACTTGTGATTGAACTCCTGCGGTCCTTCTTCATTTCGAACACTCTCCCGGTCTCGAGTCGAATAATCCTGACGAAAACCGTTGTCGGTCCTCTTCGATCCTGATGGTCCGAAGGATTGAAGGACTCGGCAACGAAGGCAGCTTGACCTCTGCACGTCAGGCGGGGTCAAACGCAACAATATTGTGTATTTAAAAAAATATACAATATATAAAACGATATTATTTTTATTCTTTTCTATTTTATTCTTCTATCATTTATTTTCCTTTTATATATCGCACATATATCAAGAGCTGGCTGCGATTATCAACAGTTGTATGCTCATTTTTAGAAGACTGATAGTGAACACAGTCAAATCTAACTAACCATTTTCAATCAAAGAAACAATCGGCCAGTACTTTCGAAAAAATCAAGTAGTTTTTAAATATCGCAAAAATAGTTTATATTGTTGGAGGCGTGTCCCGCACCCTTGGAAATACTTTCCGGCACCTCTGGAGGTGCGCCTACTTCCGGTTAAGAACCACCGATTTAAACATTGAGCCGTTCCCAGCCCGCAATAAAATAAAGACAACAATATTTTCGACCAATTGTAAATTTTAAACAACCCACGCGATCAGCGCTATATCCGTGAGTATGGCATCCGATCGCGAGGCACTCGTTTATCGTTTCAGCGGTCCGAAAAGCGGACCGGTTGAACAAACAGACCTTGTGGCTACTGTTAGGGTTTTTTGCGGCATTTTTGGTGATAAATGCATACCCGGGGCCATCTATGATCCGTACGATCATGGAAGTCCCAAGAGGCTAATTTATATAGGTGGCTCACGCCAAATGAGGTTGCGAATAAGTCTTTCTATATCGCTTGAATCTGAACGCCAATACGCGAAAATGCTCATGAAAATGTTAAGAAGGAACAGAGCCGTAACTAGGGTATGATACGCCGGTGGCACGAATCTAAATTCTATTCTTCTTTTTTTTCTAATTCCTAAATAAATCAAAAAGGTAAAACTAATATGTATATGCATGTATATATTTTTTTTAAAATCATTTTATTATAACTTTGCTATGTTACATTACAAAAAGTGCTAATTTTAGTTTAAAATAAAACAAAATGGGTCTTTATAAGGTATTCCATTAGGCACTTTTTTCGCGATATCAAGAATTTATCGGATTTTTTCTATTGATTTGAAAATGAATTTTTGATTTTTAAAATGTACAAGAGAAGAATATACATATAAAAGTACAAAATTAAAAACTATGTAGGCCTTTTAGTTTCATATATTCTTGACAAATTTTACCCCAAAAAAATAATATATTTACGCGAAAGCCTTAAAACTTTAGGTATATCCAATCAACATTATTATAGTGATAAATCTCCTAAAAATTCATTCAGGTTGATACAAAAACTTTTCAAGCCCCAACTTAGGTCGTTTTTGAAAGTGCAGTTTCGAGATAATCTCATTTAACCCATTAACGCGCAGTTACCGTCTAATACCGCCTAAGCCACATGTAATATTGATATAATTTACATTTAATTACTCATTAGTGTTTCTCGTGTATTTTTCGTAAGGACGAAAATGAGGCAGGGGCGCACTGGTCGATGGGCACACTGGCCGAGGGGCGCACTGGCGCTGGCGAAGACTGATTATCCGTAAAATTGGATCACCGTAAAAGTGGAGATAAAGCATCGCTAGCCAATTATAATTTCATATTGTTTTGAATCAATAACATCGATTATCTGTCCAGTGGCGTCAATTTTCAGAGTAATGAGAATGAGAAGTACTTATTTTCTACCTTTTTAATGTGACAGAGGATCCTGTTCAATTTTTCTTGTATTATATTTGGATAAGATAAGATTTCTTATTAAGCTCTGCGAAGACGATGTACAAATTTATTTGGCGCAATAAGCAAGTATATTAGGACACTTTATTGTATACATATATAGGTACAAGTGATCATTTTTTCTCTTCAATTTTTAAAATTCGCCAAACAAAACCAATTTTTTCCAATACTTCAATGTTTTATGCATAAAGCAGTAAAGTGTAACTAATTGGTTAGCGTTGTTCACCCCAACCATATTTTTGATGTAATCTTGAACCATCTGTTGCACATTATTGAAAAGGTGCAGAACTATTCTGCTAGGGAAAAATAGCTCTGGTCTAATCAATCACTGAGTAATGAAACTTCCATACTGTGGTACAAATGTGGAAATATAACTTGTACGGAAATATTCCAGGAAGTGAATAAACGGGTGGTTTGTCATAAAATGAAAAATGTATCTATCCTAAAACACTTGCTCCGATGTTTCAAAAAATATAAACATCAGAATAGCTCTAAATAACTATAATCGAGGCTGAAGTAGAAAATGAGTTCAAAGGGATAATATACACGGTACATAGAAAACACTCGTTTGCTCCAACCGTCGAGGTGTACAAACCACTTCTATTGTGGCTTACGATTATTTACCGGAATTCAGTTTAATACGCAAAATAGGTTTAATTTCGATTGAAAATTCATCTAATGTGAAATATGAATTTTATGTTTGGATAAAAACGATAGTTTAAAGCAGGGGTGGCCAACCCAAATGATCTTGCGGACCACTTTGGAAATGCATCATAGCTCCGCGGGCCGCATGTAAAATTATATATCCCCATTTTAGATTTAGATACACTATAGACATTTTTTTGAAGTGAAAAAATATATTTTGTAAAAGTGTAATAAATCTTGCGGGCTGGAAAAATATTCAAAGCGGGCCACATGCGGCCCGCGGGCCGCGGGTTGGCCACCCCTGGTTTAAAGTTACCCCGACGATAAGTATCACCTGATATTTTTAAAAATGTTGACCAATGCCCAATATGTCTCTTAAAAAAATGGTAATATTCTAACAATGGCTGAGCAAGTAACCGTATTTCGTAATAAAATCGTGATGCAGAGGGAGAATTTAGAAACGATTCCATCGTTGTGTGATTTTGCTTCCCAAAATGAAATAAATGCGAAACAAATTAAAAATCTTATATCAACACGTTTTACAAATTTGGATACAGAAAGCGAATAAACGAATATTGCGTGCTATCAACGGTGTTAAGGTTCATCTATTGATATACAAGCTTGACTCACGCTGCGCGGATGACAGCTCTAGCCTGAAAAAACAGTGCCGAATTAACGTATGGTCACTGCGGCAAAATATTTGCCCGGCAACAAACGCAACTTTCGTTACATAAAAATATAACAATGTATAACATAAAAAATATGTACGTGCCATTCTTCACATTTATATGCTATTTTGAATGGATACAAAAAAATATATATTTAAAAAAAACGTGGAATATTTTGAATTTGAATAGTTTGACTTGTTTGAGGAATATTACGAATATTTTATTTACATGCTTTGTTATCATTTGTTGATTATTTCGACGAAAATCTATGCGTCCATCGAATGTCATGATTATTTTTAGCGTTGTGTTAACCCTCTCGCCAACTCATCACGTAAATATATCACGCGGGTGTTTTTGATACACTTCATTACAAATTAGTTATCGACAGAAACAATTTAATTTTATGAGTTGAATTATGAATTTTGACTGAATGCAACAATCTCTCACTGACCGCACGCCTTTTGCGTCTACAGGTGCATATTATTACACTGTACCACATGAAGATTCGAATTTTCAGTCAATCAAAGAGCGACCCAAATTGAGAATGATTCTGTGCAATATTTCACAAGTTTGACTATTTAAAATCAACAAAAGTACTGCAGCCTTCAATGTTTTTTAAATACGGAGTCATTGTTGCTATTTTTATTGTTTTCTATGACTTTTAATCAGTGGCGTAGCTAGGTAACCAAGGGCCCTGGGGCAAATTAAAAAATGGGGCCCCACTGCTATGTAAACTGATTAGGTTTTATCAAATAAAAATAAGAAATATACAAATACTTTAAAAATGCTAAGCTACTTAACGCTTTCGCGCGCGCACATCGTCAACCCCTTCGTCGCTGCAGCACATGAGTGCAAATAAACCTTGCTCAACCTAAACATCGCGCCGGATTAGTCCTATGCCTACCGCGCTCCCAGACACAAAAACAAACCATTTACAAAACATGGATCCAAAACATAGAGGAAGGTTATTTGACAATGAACCTAAAGGAACCAAAATTGATGCCAGTGTACTTAAATTGATGAATCCATTTCTCCACAAAGGTCATCATGTTTTTATGGACAATTTTTACAATAATATATCATTATCTACTAAATTTTTCTTTTGAAAATTTTTTTTTTAATAAACTTATAAAATTGTTGTTAAAAAAAATAAAAATGTTGAGAACAAGTGCTTTCGACTCCCATTACTCTAATACAGAATGATCGACCTTTCATTGTGTGTATTAGCGATGGTTTAAATAGTTTTATTATTTAAAAATGCAATGGTTGAAAATCACTGAAAAGTGTAAAGAATACATTAAAAAAACGTGTAGATCGATTTACTTGATGATAAATGTTTCGACGGCAATAAAAGTTCGGTCTTATCGCTGAAATGTTATCACCAAACACGATTAGTGAAGTGAAGAGGCAAACACGAGAGAGAATAACTGACTCGTTGTGTGTTCTGACGATGGCTTAAGCACTAATACGTATTCATGAATGTCGTCGGCAATCGGATTCACGGAAACAAGCTAAAATGACGATGCCGCGCGCGAAAACGTTAAAGCTCTTTTTTGTGATTGACAACACTGCCAACCTACAAAAAAAATTTAGGGGAATTCCCTATGCATAACTTATGAATTTCTCTCAACTGAGTTGTCATGATTAAAGTGGGGTTGCAACCTGTCAAATTTATTTTGAAAATGGGATAAATTTCCAAAAGTTCAGTTCGATCGACATTTCTGGTAAGGATTCGAGGGCCCCCTGAGCTTGAGGGCCACGGGGTACTGCCCCGCCTAGCCCCTTGGTAGCTACGCCACTGCTTTTAATAGGACGGCGTTAATATAAATAAAATATTTTCGTTTATTTTTTTCTGTACGAGTTCAAATTGAGAGGCAACGGAGCGAAAGCAGGTAGAAATATCAGCAGACCTTATGGAAAGGATCAATTTTATTTATTTATTTGTGGAAACCCAACAGCTTTACATGTATAATTAGCTGTAGATTAGAAATATTACAAGCCAATAATAGGATTTCACATATAGAAATTTGTGAATGAAACAATTCATAAATTATATTTTAAAAAATCGTCCCGTTAATAAGAATCTCGACAGTTAGCCTCGAGGAAAATCTAAATATGTGGTCGATGACGAAGATTTGAAAGTCATAGTGGAAAGTAATCCACATACAATAGTTCCAACCCTTGATTGTAAGTTGGGGCTAGTGACATGTCTATTTCTCGATTTGATTTTGTATCGAATTCCGATGAATTTTCAGGACACCAAAGCTTTTAATTCATCAAAAAAGCTCATGCTTACTGCATGGAGGAAAAATAAAGGTATAACACATTATTCCTTCTCAGGGCCGTAACTAGGGCGTGGCAAAGCAGGCGCCTACCACGGGCGCAACTGCGCTTGAGGCGCAAAACGCAGGATACAGTGGCGTAGCTACCTAGGGGCTAGGCGGGGCAGTGCCCCGGGGCCCTCAAGCTCAGGGGGCCCTCGAATCCTTACCAGAAATCTCGAACGAACTGAACTTTTGGAAATTTCTCCCATTTTCAAAATAAATATGACAGGTTGCAACCCCATGTTTATCATGACAACTCAGTTGAGAGAAATTCATAAGTTATGCGTAGAGAATTCCCCTAAATTCTTTCTGTAGGTTGACAGTTGTCAATCACAAAAAAGAGCTTAAGTAGCTTAGCATTTTTAAAGTATTTGTATATTTCATATTTTTATTTAATAAAACCTAATCAGTTAACATAGCAGTGGAGCCCCATTTTTTAATTTGCCCCAGGGCCCTTGGTTACTTAGCTACGCCACTGGCAGGATAACGACCCGATTGAGAGAGTTGCACGTGATTTTTATTTTACTTGACCCTTCTAATGCCTTGTTCACACGTAGCGTCAAATACATCTTAAAATAAAATAAGGCAGAAAAGTAGTGACCGCACGTTAATTCGGGACTGTTTTTTGGCTAGGACTGCTACATAGACATAGAACACTTTAAAATTAATCTACAGACAGGACCTTTCCAAACAAAATGCGAAGAAATAGTATTTAGAATTTTATATACTGCGTAAAAGGGTCGAGAAAGTCCCTTGAAATACACGGTACATAGAAAACACTCGTCTGCTCTAATCATCGAGGTGCACCAACAACATCAGTACATTGTCTTATGATTACTTGCCGGAATTCAACTTTAATACGTAAAATAGATTTAATTTCGATTGAAAATTCGACTAATGTGAAATATGCATATTTATTTTGGACAAAGATGAGGGTTTAAAGTTACACCGACGATAAGTATAATTTGATATAATTGAAAATGTAAACATGCTCAATATGTCTCTTCAAAAAAATTGGTGATATTTGCTAACAATGATTAGCAAATAACCGTATTTCGTAATAACATCGTGATGCGGAGGCAGAATTTAGAAATGTTTTCATCGTTGTGTGATTTTGATTCCGAAAATGAAATAAATGCGAAAGAAATTAGAAATCTTATATCAACACGTTTCGAAAATTTGGCGACAGAATTTTGTTACCTAATTATAGATTTTCTTGATATTAAATCAGAGCTTTGATGGGTCATGAACCCATTTGCTGAACATCAAATTTCGAGTTTTAACTAAACATTGGCAGAGATATATTCTTTCGATACTAGTAAGCAAATACAAAGACATTGCTCAAATTGAATTCTAATTCAAAATTCAAATCTGTAATTTAATTTTAACGAATGTCTAATATATTGCTCAAAATAAATAAATAACGAGGCATATCTCTAATTCCATGTTCACCTAACCTTTTACAAAACGTTGGATTCCGTCCAAAATGAACTAGTTAAAATAAAAACGTGCGCAATGAGCAAATATTAAACACAACTGCGCATTATAAATGATATTTTTAAAATATGCGTGTATTAAAAATGTTGATTCTGATTTGATTCCTGTTCTTAAAATACAAATTATGGCACAACCGAGTCATATTGTCGTGAACACTTTCAATATTCATGTGCCTTTGCTATTTTGCCATAACAACATCATTATTCAATTACATCGGATTGCTGTGGTTGGAAGTCTGGGAAAGTCATAATCGTGTTCTAGTGTTAAGTCAACGCGAGTTGAACAGCGTGCTATTATTGAATTTTGAACAGTTGAAAAAGCGACTCCTACTGAGAATCATCACCGTTTAAAGGCTGTTTATAGCAATGATGCCATTTATAGATCCACTGTGAATCGATGAGTGATAAAATTTCTTAGTCAGAATACGACATGTCCAAATATTGTTTTGCTACTAGAAAAAGTGCAGGAGACGAATTTAATAAGTGCTGTCAAGGCAGCAGCTTTAGAAACAATTTAAAGTATTTGTTCGCTGTGTGTTTAAAAAAGACGTGTATGTCGAAGAAGTGCTTTTATAAGAAAATAAGCAACACGTGTAACACGCAATGCCGCAAAATAATGTAAACTTGTTATCTTTATTTTATATTCATATCACATTTGCCAAGAGGGGAGTTAAAAAATAAATAAACAAAGTAATTTTTCCATTTATTTTCGACGAAATCACAATAAATCACAGAATACGATATTTTGTATAACATATACATAAATGCTCCTTAGAAGAAAGCTTTCAATTTGTTTAGAAATAAACACTTTTTAATCATAAACTTAATGCTATTTGTATGTAAAAAGTCCAAGCGCCATCGACTATCATTTTTTAATAGGTAAAATAAATTGGTTGGTATTGAGGTTAGGCACTTGTTGAAGCCCTGATATCCCAGAATTGGCGCATTTCTTTATTTTTACTAGTTTGTTGCGTTTTCGCTGCTCTACTTTTTGATCTTGGTTTCTCTCGTTTATAATGAAATTCATTTCTTTCAGCTCTTTTTTGAGTTCGTCTTTACCTTCGTATTTTTCATCTTTGTACATATTAATTTTGACTTGTTTAGATTTAAAGCCTTCCCCCCTTGATTCTGTATTTCGCATTCTTTTATTGACCGCTTTGCCAATACCTTTTGATCCATATTGTTTAACAAAATCTCCAGCTATGGTTGAAAATTCGTTGTCTGGTTTGTATACGTGTATTGGTACTATCAGCGTATGGGAGTTGGAAGATGCTGCCGCTACGATTCGTCTGTGATCTAGTAGAACATAATAGCCATCTTGGTACTGTGCGTTTGTTCGTGAATCTTCTTTCCATCCAGTTTTAATCATTTTGTTTTTCAGTTCTACTAATGAGATATTTTCAGTTGTAAAATCTTTTAAACAGGTTTGTGCAAATCTTATTTTCTCATTGATAATTTGTTGTTTTAACTCTGTGGCAGGTATTTTATAGATGTAACGATGACCATTTTCCAATGCTTTTTTATATAAATCTTGGTTTTGAGAAATTTCATCAATAAAATGATTTTTTAAAGTTGTTGGTGTTATATGTTGTTCGGCTATTAATGTTTTATTAAGTCTATCTGATAAAGTTTTATATAAAAGAGTTTTCCAGTCCTCTTCGTTGTCATCATTTATTTCTAAATTGAGTCTAATTGCTTCATTATTAGTTTGTTTTTTGTTGGGTTTGGAAATATAATGTTTTTCAACACCGTTTTCTTCTTCCAAAATAATATCAAGATTTTTGATAGTAGATTTTATCCTATTTAAAATTATTGGCATAAACATAATGATTATTTTTAGATGATCGTCCTTTGAAGAAACTATTGTCGAAAAATCGAATAACTGCTCTTGATTGGATATTACTTGTTTTTGACTGACATCGTATATAATTTGCCCAAACAACCCTTTATCGTCTCTTATCTTATTTGTGCAATTTTTTAAAACGATATAAGTAAATTTTTCAAAATTATAACAAGCCTGTTTTTCTAAAATCTGTAGCTTTACCTCATTTACTTTAAAAATACCTGTTGGTTGTTCTTCGTCCTTTTTAAATTGTTTAAAGAGGTGCTTCATGTTTCCGAATAATTTCATTATGAAACTATCAGAACTACATAAATTTGGAAGATAATTTAACCAACGATTCACATCACAATCCTCTATCAAAGTACTTTTCGTAAGACTATTTTTACGATATTTTTCAAGTCGTCTTTTTGCCGTACTTCTAAGTGTTTTCTCTATTTTAATGAACATTCTTTTCATAAAATCAATTTCTAATTCCGATTTCAGTTTTTTGAAATTGTATTCTTTTACAAAATATTTAATCGGATCTATTGAATCATCTTCAAGGCCAATTTTCATTTTATTTTTAATACATTCAAAAAATAAATCATAAAATTTTGACAAATTTTCGTGTATAGTTTTAAACGTTGTTTCAGCAAGATTTTTTTCTTTCTTTGGATATTTAAAGCTCTCAATGATAGCTCCTGCAATCATTATGAAAACAACATTTTCATCTAATTGCGTAATAAGTTTGTGTAGCTCGTTCTCTATTTCTTCGGTTGGTTTTACCGCATCGTACATCGCGAGTACCTTTCTATAGCGCGCTTCTTCAGCAAGGGTTGGTTCTTCTTCAATGACTTGGTTATATAAAACTATACTTTTTTCTATCATACCTTTCATAGCTAAATATTGGGCCAAAGTAATTATCATATAAGGCTGGTTTATTGTATTTGACCAATCCTCAGAAAAATCAAACATTTTTAACTTTAATATAAGTTCTTCAAATATTTTTTGGTCAATTGAGACTATAGAATTTTTATGTTGATGTAACAGAAAACCCCATTCTCTTAAAAAGAATCTTTTGAAAATTGAACTAGAAGAATTACAACGTTTATATGGGAAGTGTACGAAAGCATTTCTTAATATCGATAAATACTCCTCTTCTTTAACTTGTGTTTCACGACACAATTTCATACCTTCAATGTACTGCAAATCTCTAGATTTTCTCATCGCTTCAATGCTAGAAGATTCACTTCTTGAATATCTTACAATTAGTTGTCCAGAAGCCTTATTAGCCCTGCAGGCTTTTCCAAACACTTCCTGTTCAACTCTGAGATAATCGGGGAAATATGTTAAACAGACATGCAGTTCTCCTTCGTTTTGTAATTTATCGGCGATTTTTATACTAGTGTCACAGATATCTAAAATCGAACAAATAATTACTTGACTTTTAGTTATTTCTAATACGTTATCATTTTGTGTATGAATTGTAATATTTTTCCGGTATTTATCTTTTAAAGCCGTATGTACATCATTGACATCTCTCACTCCTTCACATATCATTAAAACAGATATTCCTTTTCTTATTTTACTAGTTGTTCCGTTTGTTATTTTTTTAAGCCACTCATTTTTATTACTACAAACTATGGGATCCATTTCATTATATTGTATATCTCGAGTTGTAGGAATACAAACATAGTCAAAATTGTAAATTTCTTTCAGTAAATTACTTTCTTCTTTGGGCACTGGAGCACTCGGAAGTTCGTAAATGTTTTTAAACATCTTGAAAAAGTGAACATTGGTGCCAATAACTGGTTTTAACCATCTTTGGGTTATTTCTAAATCATGTTTAATTTGTAAAAATTGAATTAGATCATTTTTTCGTTTATACATTCCAGGTTTCCCCCCGCAGTATTTTTCTAATATTTCTATTCCTGGATTTTTTGTTTTGTCTTTTTTGTAATCCTGATTTTCTTGCATAGTAAAAGCTGTCTCAGCGCTGTTAATCCATCCTTCAAAATTATCTTTAACATAACCTCTCATATATTTTGGAATATGTTTAGTGCATGATTCAAAATCTATGGTTGATTGCTTGTCCTTCTCAGTCATTGTGACCCATTTCCAAATATCATCATAAACGGGCTCTAATTTCTCGAATAAATCAACATTAACGCATAGATACATTTTATGTTTTTCATTGGGCAAAATACTATCAACTTCATTTACTATTATATTATCAGCCCGCCAATGTACATTATGCCAAAATATCATATTCGAAAAATCATACTGTAAGAAGGTTAAATCTGCAAATATTACTTGGTTGTCAAAATATATTTTATATCTATTTTTAGCATCTTTCTGGGATGTATGAGAACAATTGCTGGATACATTAATGCCAAATAGTTCAAAGATATCAATATTCGCGATGCTTTTTCGATTTGCGACATGTGAGTTTCTACAAATGATGTATGTTGTTTCTCCGTAAAGAGATTTAATAATTGCCAGTGCGATTGTTATAAGTGTTTTGCCTTCTCCGTAAGAAACACATGCTAGAGTGTTGTTTCTATTTTTTAACAAGATTGATATTGCCAATTTTTGAGTATCGCGAAGTGCAAATTTGGTTTTTAATTCAATGCCTCTATACACAACTGCCAATACTTCTTCCTGCGAACTGTTAATGTACGCGTGTTTTACTTCATCACAGTAGATATTCAAAATTGATAATTTAATTATATATTCTGCTACCCAATCTTTAATATCAGTTTCCGTAAAAGATTTAATTGGTTTTGCCTTGGTGTTGTCAATCAAATTCTCAATTACATTTATGCCATCCAATATGTTGTTTATATTGTCCAGTATGTTTCTTGAAGTACTATCGTCACTTTTAATCATTTCTGCCAATTGGTTTACATTTCTGTTTTTGATTAAATCTATTTTTATTGTATTACTTGCCTTTTTATTTTTCGTTTTAATTCTCTTTTTTACAGTATCTAAAAAGAAATCCTTATTTTAAAACCGGTGCTAAAAATTACATCAGCCTTTACGATATGATATTTACCACTTTGACTATAGCTTCTTCTTATTTGATGTATTTTGTTATTGTCTTTAAAATTCTCATCTTTCAATAGAGCGCCAGATGATTTCGATTTCTTCATTTTGATTGAAATATTTTGTATATATTGGATATATAAAATGTAATAAATAACAGCTGACTAGATGAGTTTTGTTCCATGAGAAGCCCTTTAAAAAAATAAAAAATAACTAAGTCCATTAAAATTATGAAAAATTGCATACATTCGGTCCTCGTATAATACTGCATGCTCGAATAATCGATGACATACCTTATCATAAATAGCAGATAACATATGTTGTTTGAAGATTTGGCTATCTATGATAAAGGCTATACTTTTTTGCATATAAATTGAAAAAGGTAATAAAGTAAGATAGCACAACTTGGTTTGTCTTATAGATACAGATGCTTTTGCATTTTTTCCAATCCGAATTTAAGTCAATTTGGCAAACTCCAAGTAAAAAAATATATAGCTAAGGAATGTCGTGCTTATCAATTGATTATAGTCACAATTTTAAGCGTTGTCATTGTAAAGAGTTATTCATTTTTGATTAGTATTCTTAACAGATTTTGGTTATTGGATACATACTGAATATCAGCAACAAGCTCATCCGAAATATAGCAACATTTGACACACACAATGATTATTTATTTCTAAAATATACGCAAAAAATCTGTTCCGAGAAACTCATGCGATAGCAGCTGATATCAAATCTCGACTGATGTTCAACGGATTTTTTCGCACAAATATATGTTAATCCAACACTCATTGTATTGCATCTATCAATATTATTTTGCCATTGGTAAAAATTACCCCATAAATCATTTCATCCAAAGAAATTCGCTATTGTATTATTCACTTTTTATAACACTTTGAGTTCCCAAAATCGGAGACAGAGACGGGTGTCTTGCGTCTCATCCTACATTCATATATCGGTAGCAAACTCGTGTTGTAAAGGAACCCATATACGTTTAAATGCACAGATAATTTTGATTTGTTTATGAGATATTTTAAACAATTTTCTAATATCTAAAATGATCATACAACAAGCATAATTATTACTTTTCTAGTAGATGTCTGTCTTTAGAGATGCCAGATACCAGACGACCTTGCAATCGGTGTATGATGAGACGAAGGATACTCTTTATGTCTTTGTCTCCGATTCACAATCATTGTGCGAGAATGCATTTTCTGTATCACTCGAATCCGTTCACAGCATATGCGGGATTCCTCATCAACGGGTTTTAAGAACACAAATAACAATGAAAACAAAACAATCGCAAAATACTCAAATATGTCAAGATATTCCATTACTTTTTAGATTTTTTTAAATTCTTTAAACATTTAAAAAGATCAATCGACATTTGAGGCACGACGATCGTTGGACGATTTTTGCTAGGAAAGAATGATTTGAAAATTATTATAAGTATAACGACAAAAAATTCGCCAAAGAAGACTTATAATTGGCTGATAAATTAGAACATATTGTATATTTAAGAAGTGATTAGAGAAGTGCTCAGCTTTTTATATTTAAAATATATAAAAATTTACACGCTTAGGATAGGTTATTATAATAATAGAAATAAATTTAAATCTGGGAGTCCCAGTCTGATTACGTAGCAAATATATATATATAATGAGATAAGGCAAACAAAATACACAATAATAAGATTGTAGGCTAGAATTTGGATTGTTAACAATATTATCTAAAGTTTTGATTTGACAAGACAAAGATTACAGTATTATCAGATGAATACAATCAAACAAATTCTGTATAAAAATTGTAATGTTCACAGTTTTTTCAATGATTTTTTATTGGAGAATTGATTTATTGCGCAGGGGGGCGGCAGTTGGTCCTCAACGCCCCCAAAATATTCCTTGGGTTACAAATGCCATCTTGGAGGAGAGGGACGTAGAGTTGGGATACTATGTACGCATTTGGCTTCGGTTACGTACCAAACATTCATGAAGGCTTTATGAAAGAGTATTGTATAATATGTGAGTATAATAAAACACATTTTAAATAATTTATATTATTGTACAAAAATATATTTTTTCTAATCTTACAGAACTTAATTTCTAATTGATATAACATGTTTTCATATTGTAATTTTTATATAACATATATCTTCTGTAATATTATCGTCAAAATGTAATTTGTAATTTCGTGGAAATATTTTAAATACATTGATGTTTCCATGCATATTATTAATCATCAATTCTTGACATAATGTGAACCCGAAAAACTATAAATATAATAAAAATAAATATATATATAATAAAAATTATTTTTATTATTTCTTTTCCTAGTATGTTTTTTTTATTTGATGGTTGGTTTTTATTTTTATCATATTCATCCTTACTTCTCTCCTTAAATTTGAAGTTCATTTCTGTTAAGTTTCGTTTAAAATCCTCCTTTCCGTCATATTTTTGATGCTCGTACATTTTGACTGTGACCTCTTCAGATTTAAAACCTTCCTTCTTTGAACGTTTTCCCATTCTTTTTTCGACTGCACCACCAACAGAATTTGATCTGTATTGCTTTATTAAAGCTTTTTCCATGGGTGTAAACTTATTTTCTGGTTTATATGCATGTATTGGTACTATCAGCGTATCGGAGTTGGAAGATGCTGCTGCCACAATTCGTCTATGATCTAATAAAACATAATAGCCATCTCGGTACTGTGCATTTATTCGTGAATCTTTTTTCCATCCATTTTCAATCATTATATTTTTCAGTTCTACTAATGACATACCTTCGGATGTAAAATCTTTTAAACTATTTTGTGAAAATCTTATTTTCACATCGGTGATATGTTGTTTCAACTCTGTGGCAGGTATTTTATAGATGTAGTGATGGCCACATGTCAATATTTCTGTCAATAGACTTCGATTTTGAGAAATTTCATCTGAAATTTTATTTTTTAAATCATTTGGTGTCAAATATTGGTTTTCAGTAAATATTTCATTTAGTCTTTTAGCTAAAATTATAAATACATGAGTTTTCCAGTTCTCTTCATTGTCATCATTTACTTCTAAATTGAATCTAACTGCTTCATCATTATTAGTATATGTCTTGTCGGTTTTGGAAATAAAATGTTTTTCAACACCGTTTTCTTCTTCAGAAATAATATCAAGATTTTGAATAGAAGATTTTATCCTCTTTTAAAACTTTTGGCATAAAAACAACCATTAATTTAAAATAATTATCTTTTGAAGAAACTATTTCAGAAAAATCGATTGACTGTTGTTGATCACTGAATGTAGTTTGCGCATACAATCCTTTATCTTCTAGCTTTCCTGTACAATATTTTAAAACGCTATAAGTAAATTTTTCAAAATCACAACATGTCTGTTTTTCCAAATTTTGTAACTTTGACGTATTCACTTCAAAACTACTTTTCTGTTTTTCCTTATTATTTTCCAAGTTCTTGATTTTATTTATTCTTGCAAATAATTTCATCATAAGACTGTCCGAATTACAAAAATTTTGAACAAGATCTAACCAATACAACACATCACAATATTTTATCGAGGGACTATTTTTAAGATATTTTTTTTCTTTACCTTTAAGTGATTCCTCTATTACATCTAATATTTTTTTGATGAAATCGGTTTCAGTTTTCAATACATGCGTAAAATTATATTTTAAGCTACGTAAATATGGAGAAAAATGGTTATTTTTTACACATTCAGAAAATAAATCATAAAAAGTAGATATATTTTCATATATAGTTTTTATTGTTGTTGCAGCTAGAAATTTTCCTTTATTTGGATATTTAAAGCTTTTAATGATAGCTCCTGCAATCATTATGAAAACAACATTTTCATCTAATTGTGTAATAAGCATGTGAAGCTCGTTGTTTATTTCTTCAGTTGTTTTTTTTGCTTTATACATCCAAATAAACTTTTCATGGCATACTTCTTTAGACTGAGTTGGTTCTTCTTCAATAACTAGGTTAAATAAAATAATACTTTTGTCTATCATACTATTCATAGCCAAACGGTGGGCTAAAGAAATAATTATATAGGGCTGTTCAATAGTATTTGACCAATGAGTATCAAAATTAAAATCGGCTAACTTTGATATAAATCCTTCAAATATTTCTTGCTCAATTGCGACTATCGAATTATTATATTGATCTAACAGAAAGCCCCATTCGTGTAAAAAGGATTCTTTGAAAATTTCTAAGTCAGTAGATTTGCGAGCTTCAAATTGGAAATTTTGGAAAACATATATTATTTTCCATAAATACTCTTCCTCTTTCACTTGTATCTCATGACACAATTTCATACCTTCAATGTACTGCAAATCTCTAGATTTTCTCATCGCTTCAATGCTAGAACATTCACTTCTTGAATACCTTATAATTAGTTGTGAAGAAGCCTTATTAGCCCTGCTGGCTTTTCCAAACACTTCCTGTTCAACTCTGAGATAATCGGGGAAATATGTTAAACAGACATGCAGTTCTCCTTCTTTTTGTAATTTTTCGGCGATTTTTATACTAGTGTCACAGATATCTAAAATCGTACTAATAATTACTTGACTCGTAGTTATTTCTAAAACGCTATCTTTTTGAGTATGGATAAATATAGGTTTCCAGTATTTATCTTTTAAAGCCGTATGTACATCGTTGACATCTCTCACCCCTTCGCATATAATTAAAACAGATTTTCCTGTTCCAATCATACTATTTGCTCCAGTAACTATTTTTTCAAGCCACTCCTTTTTATTACTACAAACTACTGGGATTTATTTCGTTATATTGTATATCTCGAGTTGTAGGAATACAAACGTAATCAAAATTATAAATATTTTTAAGTAATTTATTTTCTTCTTTGGACACTGGAGCACTTGGAAATCCGTAAATGTTTTTAAACATCTTAAAAAAATGAATATTGGTGCTAAAAACCGGTTTTAAGAAACTTTGAGTTATTTTTATATCATGTTTAATTTGTAAAAATCGAATTAGATCATCTTTTTGTTTATACATTCCAGGTTTCCCCCCGCAGTATTTTTCTAATATATCTATTCCTGAATTTTTATTTCTGTTTATTTTATAATCCAGATTTTCTATCATAATAGAAGCAGCATGAGCACTATAAAACCATTCATTAATATGATTTTCAACATAAGGTATCATATATTTTGGAATATTTATAGGACATGTTTTAATATATATGGTAGGCTCCATCTTCTTTTCTGACATTGTGACCCATTTCCAAATATCATTATAAACGGGTTCTAAATGTTCGAGGAAATCGATATTAATGCATAGATACATTTTATGTTTTTCATTGGGCAAAATGCTATCAACTTCATTTACTATTATATTATCAGCACGCCAATTATTCCAAATATTCTTATTCGAAAAATATTCTTGCAACAACGTTAAATCTGTAAAAATTACTTTGTTGTTAGAATATATCTGATATCTATTTTCAGTATCTTGCTGTGATGTATGAAAACAATTGCTAGATACATTAATGTCAAATAATTTAAAGATTTCAATATTTGCGTTGGTTTTTCGATTCGCGACATGTGAGTTTCTACAAATGATGTATGTTGTTTCTCCGTGAAGAGATTTAATAATTGCCAGTGCGATTGTAATAAGAGTTTTGCCTTCTCCGTAAGAAACACATGCTAGAGTGTTGTTTCCATTTTTTAACAATATTGATATTGCCAATTTTTGAGTGTCACGAAGTGCAAATTTGGTTTTTAATTCAATTCCTCTATACACAACTGCCAGCACTTCTTCCTGTGAACTGTTAATGTACTCTTCTTTTTCATCTTTTGTGTTGTTTTCAAGAGATTTCATTTTAATTTTATATTCTGTTACCCAATCTTTAATATCAGATTCTTTAAAAGATTTCACAGGTTTTATCTTATTGAAATTCTCAATTAAATTTATACTATTCAATATGTTGTTTGTATTATCCAGTATGCTTTTTGAAGTACTATTATCACTTTTAATCATTTCAGCCAAATGGTTGACATCTTTGTTTTTTACTGTATTTTTTGAATTCATATCTAAAAAGAAAGTTATAGTTTAAAACTGGTTATTAATTACATCAGCTTTTACAATATGATATTTACCATTTTGACTACGGCTTCTTCTTATTTGGTGTATTTTGATATTATCTTCTTCCTTCTCATCTTTGAATAGAGCACTAGAAGATTTGGATTTCTTCATATTTAAAATGTAATAGATAACAGCTGACTGGATGAGTTTTGTTCCATGAGAAGTGCTTTAAAAAATAATAAAACAGATAAGTCCAGCAATAATATAATAAACAAGCGGAATACCCGGCATGCGTTGCAATGCCACACTTAAAGATATAAAGTTTATGTATGCATTTTAATTCAGTTTATTGGAATGAATTTAGATATTTCTAATTACACTGAAAACGGGTATACGATCGCGCTTAGTAATTATTTGAGAGGTGCATTAAGATTTCAAATATATATATTTCCAATACTTCAAGTCTCCCGACGGACTCATGAATGCGGAATAGCTGCCAGCGCCTTGGTGATGTTCCTTGTGAGTATCCTCCATCCAGTGCTGCCAATGTGCGATGGTTGGGCTATGCATTGCCGTCGCTTCGTGGTAGATTGTTTGCATTTTCAGATTTTTTTGCTTGGTCATTGATTCTTTAATTTTCGATAAAATTGGTAGCCAAATTCTGGGTATGCTAGTGACGTCGTCTCGTCCGTTGAATGTGGAGTTTCTTCGTTTTTCGATTTCCATCACTTCTCTCGCTATTCTGATGCCTCAGACGCGCTCGGCGATCTCCGTCGTCGCGTCAAGGAAGCGGCTTTATTTAGATGGCAGGAGAGATGGTCTGCGTCAGTCGTCGGCCGCCACCTCTCACTTTCTTCCTCTCGGTTAGGCACCGCCTGAGATGCCGCAAATGATGGCAACAAATGATTTAGGCGTGAGCAGCCCACATACAGCTGTCCATGTGAGAAGCATGCACCCATAACTTGTTGATGTTCGTACTGGAAACTGCACACGTTTCGATTCGAATAGCATATCAGTCGGAATCATTGGGACACAGCCTCTTCTTGAAATTTTTGTTTTCAAACTGTAGCTCCGATGCAGTGGCGTAGCTACTAAGGGGCTAGGCGGGGCAGGGCCCCGGGGCCCTCAAGCTCAGGGAGCCCTCGAATCCTTACCAGAAATCTCGATCGAACTGAACTTTTGGAAATTTCTCCCATTTTCAAAATAAATATGACAGGTTGCAACCCCACTTTAATCATGACTAGGGAATCCAATCCCGAGCCAAAATTTCGATCCCGGGATTGGGATTTTCAATATTTTAAGAAATTACATTGATAAATTTGATCAAAAATTTCTAATAAGTCCATTTGTTCAATATTAAAAATCACTTGAAGGCCAAAGAATTTTATTTATTAAAGAAAAGATAAAAATACAATTCAAAAATAGATAAATAAAACACTAAAAAATTCAAAAATTATTTTGAAAATATGCCCGAAGTAACATTAAACCATCGAGTGTTTCATCAGTTAATCTGGATCTGATTTTGGAAGTCAGGCAACTTGCTGCTGAAAATGCACGTTCGGCCTCCACACTCGTTGGAGGTATCGTCATCAGATATTTAAACGCTAGTTCGAGTTGATGACCGCGTGAGTCCTCATTTTCATATAACCCTATCAATGTAACTGAAAAAATTCCTTTTTGCTGAAACACGGACTAAAACTCGTAAAATTCCCGTTTCTCCGACAAATTATTTATTTTTGTCGTTGCAGATGAATACTTATATACTGTAATACTTTGATGTGATTCGTAATTATATTACGGAGGAATACAAAAATTCTGAGCCCCGTATCTAGTATATTTCATATCGATATTCCCATTATTAGAGTCGAGGTGTAGTAAATACATCACCGGTAGGGAAAGGTTAATATAACAATTTGATATGTACTGTATATATGTATACATAGATTAGACAGTTACTGTCCCTTGGCGTCGCTTAAGTTCGCCAATTAGTAATTACGCCACTGTTTCCAAGCGTCCAGATTTCGTCAGGAATGTCTCGATTTAGTAGCCTTCGTCGTATTAGTGAGGTGTACGATTTCTGTTAGATAAAAATTTCAATCCCGAAATTTTTTGGATTACGTTTTCTAATCACGGGATTCTTAAGTACCTAAAACTGTCCGGGATCCCGGGATCCGGATTCCCTAATCATGACAACTCAGTTGAGAAAAATTCGAAAGTTATGCCTAGGGAATTCCCCTAAATTCTTTCTGTAAGTTGGCTGTGTTGTCAATTTGACGGAAGTGATATGTGCGTTTTATTATTCATCTATGTGCGTTTTATTGTGAATTCGAGTTAAAATTTTTTTTCGAGAACGGTTAAAAAATTAATGCTGTATTAAAAGTAAGTAAGCTAATGTCAATAAACTTTTTTGTAAAAAACTAAATTCGACTAGATGGTCCAGTAGGGTCACTACGATATCTGCAATAAAACTTCGTTATTTTGATATTATCAAAGCATTATCAGAAATAGTTCTAAAAAGTCCTAATAAAGATGAGCGTAGTGAAGCAGAGAGTATTAAAACAAAAATGCTAAATTTCGAGTACGTGTTGCTTTGCGAATTCATTCACAGTATATTGAACGACATCAATTATGCATCCAAAACTTCGACATCAATTATGCGACATCAATTTGGGCGAGGCGAGTAAAGTTTTAGCAGAGACCAAACCAAAGTTGCAAATTTATAGAAATGATTTCGAATTATTCAAGTGCAAAGCCAGTGAAACTGCAAGAAAATATGGTATTGATACCCATTTTCATGAAAAAAGGCAAAGAAAAGTTAAAAAACATTTTGATGAATCAGCTGCTAATTACCGATTTCCAAACCGAGAAAAAGTATTTAAAATTGAGATTTTCAATAATGTACTAGACACAGTAATATCTCAATTAGATACACGTTTTATTGGTATGAGTACAATCTATCATATATCATCATCGCTAATAGCAATTGAAAACAAAACCGCATCAAGCCTGGATTTAAACGAAGTCATTGATACTTTTGCGAAAACTAAAGCTAGGAAAAAATTGTAAATATAATTGTTATTTAGTCAGTCAGCTCAAGTAGCTTAGCATTTTTAATATATTTGTATATTTCATATTTTTATTTGATAAAACCTAATCAGTTTACATAGCAGTGGGGTCCCATTTTTTAATTTGCCCCAGGGCCCTTGGTTACCTAGCTACGCCACTGCTCCGATGATATTATTCACTAAAGACCTGGTACATTTGCTACATGTCGTGGCGGATTTATGTTTCGGAGAAGAATAATAGGCACGCCAATTTTCAGTATCCAATTCAAATAGATTTTTATATAGAACTAGCTGGTACCCGGCGCGTTGCTGCCACAGAAGAAATAGTTCTAAAAATATCATTTGAAATTTGAAAGAGTTATCTTGTTTAATTAGCAATGATAGAAATAATGACATTTTTTCCGATAATGAATACATTTATTAAAATTGAATGATATATAAAGGAAAAATATAATTTTTTAAAAGTATTGTAGCGTGGGAATAATTTTCAATTATTTCTATTAATCATAAAATTAAAATAAATTATTTTCGTCGTTGACATCGATTTTTAGTCGTCAAAGCGGGCCGTTTTTATTATCGTTCGGACCTTGCAACCGATCCTAAGGGTTGTAGGCCGAGCGATTTAGCCTATTGAGTTCTGGACGCTTTGGGGACTAGTGTTAATTTCGCGCTACGTTACTATCATCCGGAGCCTCTGCGTCGTGATCGTCGCCGCGTATCACAAAATGGTAAATAAAGTTTATTGATTAAACTTGATAATGTTTTAATTGTTTCCCTCTCTTTTGAGGATTCCTCCTTTTTGGTGTCGTCCTATGAGCGGTCGAAGGTAAAGAATCGCCCCCTCGGCGGAGGTTATACGTATATTCCGTCGCGGATGCTTCGAGTTTGTCTCAGTGTTGCGGGGCTCCTTCACCCATGAGGGCGAAGCCCCCTGCACTTCTCGTCGAGGCCCTTCGGGCTGAGATGAGAGGACCATCACTGATCAACTGATTCATTATTATATTCAGAAACTATGCCTCGAAATATATTTCAATTATTACTTCGCATGTTACATTGTTCCAATAATAAAGAACATATTTAGTTTAATTTTAGAAGTTTGCATAAAATAAAGCCCATTTTAAACACATTTAAAAAAAAATTGCAAGTGCGTGCATGTTATCCTTATAGCAAAATTTGCATCGACGAAAGTCTATTATTATTTAAAGGACGCCTGATTTTTAAACAATATGTACCGTCAAAAGTCAGTCGTTTTGGTATAAAATTATTTGTAATATGCGACTGCAAAACAGGGTATGTGTTAGATATAATCATATATACAGGATCAACCACAGAATTTACTGATAATTCTGATATAGGAGTTGGAGCTAAAGTCGTAATGTCTCTCATTACCCCATATTTAGACGCCGGTCATACATTATATATCGATAACTGGTTTGCGATCCCAAAACTATTCCAGAAATTGCAAGAAAGCAAAACCAATGCAGTCGAAACTGAGAAGAGAAATCGTCTCGAAATGCCAGCATTCAAAAAAAAATGAAGAAAGGGGATTCGTGTTCATTTCATACAAAAACTATTATGGTTCTAGCATGGAAAGACAAAAGGGGTGTTACCATGTTGTCGACAATTCACACTCCTGAATTTGTAGAAACTGGAAAAACAAATTACAAAACTGGCGAACCCGTACTAAAACCTACTGTAGCTGTTGATTAGAGTAAAAATATGGGAAGTGTAGATAGGAGTGACATGATGATAAATCAGATAAAATCAGAAAAACCATGAGATGGTATAAGAAGCTCCTAATGCATATAATGTTCAATGCACATGCACTGTATATGCTGAAAACCAGTGTTATGTACAACGGGCTGGACAGGGCAATCCTACCGGCTGCGCCAATTTTGTTATGAACTTTTCTTTGTAGGCAAGTTGATTCCTTTTTGAGTGTAACTTTATGGGAGATTGCAGGAAATCTTCTTTTAATTTAAACGAAGTTTCTTCAGTATAAATTTTATTGACACTTATAGCGATAGAGACCAGAGGCCTTAATTCACAACTGCGAAGGATGAGTCCTTCAGGACTGTCCTCGTTTAGTTACATGATGAAATGAGAAATGAAAAAAATAACCCGATAATGAATGGTGAATGACTGCTCGTGATCGGAGATCCGACCGGGTATATAAGGACGGGTCCTGGAGGTTGTGGAAAGGATAAGTTCAATGTAGCTAGCCAATAAGGGCGTTTGAGAAGGGCATTATGTGGTCTCGAGGGTGTGATCATAAGCAACACGAGAGCCAATGTAATGCGAAGAGAGATTTGACCACACAGAATTGAAAAGACAAGGGACAGGTGACTTTGAGAGTATCGTAATAAATATTTGAGAGAGCGACGATGAGGCTTGTTAATAAATCCTGTCATTGTAATGACCAGGAAGAGTCAAACAATGTGACGAGGGTCAAGGGATCGCTATGCATCCGGCAGCAGATGCGAAGAATAGATAAAAGAATTGCAACCAAATGCGTTTTCATGGTGGTCGCGTGGCGTGAGAAAGACTTATGGGATGCAATGCAATATGGAGGCAAGGAGTCATAAAGTGGTGAAATTATGGCTTGCATAGAAATCATATGACATGAGAAAAGACTAAAGGGATGCAATGCAATATTGAGACAAGGAGTCATAAAGTGGTGAAATTATGGCTTGCATAGAAATCGTATGACACGAGAAAAGACCTAAGGGATGCGTGGGAAAATAGGTGGCAGGTGTTTAGGATTGGAAAAGATGTGGGTGGGCACGCAGTTCAATTAAATATAAATAAATGCGTGATACAATCACATCGAAGGGGTACATAACACCGGAAAGCAGATGTCATTATCTAAATTTGCTTTATCAGTGATAGGTCAATTATTTGAAAAACATAAAATACTGGTAGCTGCGAAAATAACATCCACGAGTCTACCATCACGATTAGGAGTCAATACTCATTTTATTGGTACTAAACCCTTTTCGATTGGAACAAAACCTGGAATTTCATCAACGTATTTGAGAAGAAGAAGATGTATTGTTTATTCCTCTTCAAAAAAAGAACAGATACAAAATATGTGTGTATAAAGTGTAATGTGCCACTGTGTTAAAAAAAATAAAACCATGTTTTCAAATTTATCACACACAATTGAATTTTTAAAACAATGTAAATAAAGCGTACTTCAATTGGTTCCAAAATATTTTTCAAATTATCTAAAAACAAATCAAAAATAATAATATTGGTATATATAAATTGAGACAACCTAAATAAACAATTAATTTGAATGGGGTGTATATAATATTAGCAGAAAATAAAATAAAAAAATATAATCATTATGTGTTGTGGCAACCCTAATCAAGAATCACTTAAAAGCCGTAAATGATCCCGTAGGATGGCATGTGGTATAAATACATATGCTAGGACACACAAGTCACCGTTTGGCAATAAAATATGTCAAACTCATTTTTATGCAATTTCTAATATCTCTAAATTCGCTGGCGTGGGGCGCACGGCTCGCTCATTACGCTATGGCAGTTAAAAGGTTAAATGGTACTGCAAGCTTATTGACACTTGGACTTTTTGAAACAACATTGGTATTAGGTATTACGCCTGCTTTGCCACGCCCTAGTTACGGCCCTGGTATTCTTAACAGATTTTGGTTATTAGATACATACTGAATGTCAGCAACAAGCTCATCCGAAGTTTAGTAACTTTTGACACACACAATAATTTTTTTTTTTCTAAAAATATACGCAAAAAGCCGTTCCGAGAAACTCATGCGATAGCAGCTGACGTCAAGTCTCGACTGATGTACAATGGGTTTGTTCGCCCAAATATATGTTAATTCAGCACTCATTGTGTTGCAGCTATCAATATTATTTTATCATTGGTAAAAAATACCCCACAACACATTTCATCCAATGAAATTTGCTATTGCATTTTTTACTTTTTATAATGCTCCGAGTGCTGTAAATTGGAGGACAGAGACGTCTCATCATACACTCATATATCAGTAGCAAGCTCGTGTAGTAAGGCAGAGTTGTCAAACTCAAAAGCTAATATGGACCAAATTTAAAAAAAAAATACTGTAGGTGGGCAAAAAAAATGCAAATTTTCATATACTGTATAAAATGATATCGTGTATTTCAAAGGATGAACATATTCTTTGAGCACTTTCTTAGATCCCTTGAATTGAGCAGTATCAAAGCGCACCCCTTCTGTGCCTATAGGTAAATCCGACACTGCTACATAAATAAAAAAACAATTTAATGATTTCTTCTTGACATTTGGTGTCTCTTCTCTGCTTTTCTATATCAGGGACAATACTGTTAGCATTGATTAATTTCAAAACTGACCCAAGGTGAGCATCTTTCATGCTGGATTTGGCTGGACACTTAATTCCTTTCATAACTGAAAATAGCTGCTCGCACCCATTGGTACTTCCAAACATGGAAATTATTTCAAATGCGAACCTTTGTGTATTTTCAAATTTGACTAGTAAATGTCTGTAAAATTCAAGCACGCCAACTTCAGTGAATCGCACTTCAATCAGCTCTATTTGAATATGATTAGGTACTGCTTAATTAAGTCTATAAATCTTGCTTCAAATTCAATTCTAAGACCTAAAATTATCTTTGCTTACTTTTGATACGTTAAACTTTTATCCAAGCTTGATTTGTTTATGTCGTATGTCGAAATTTGGGTTAAATTTTCATTTTTCAACCGCGGTTCCCAAATAACTATTTTACATTTGAATGCCTTAATTTTGTCGCACATTTTCGTAATGATCAGATCATTTCCTTGCAGCGATAAATTTAAATCGTATAAGTGTTTTATTATATCAATCACGAAGGATAAATCTTGTAACCACGTTGGATCAGAAAACAATCTTGTGTCTTGATTTTTAGTTCTTCTTTCTGATAAAGCTCCAGAATTATTGTTCCAGAACTCCTATCCAACGCTGATAGGAGCTGAGAGAAAGTAATCGGTTTAACTCCTACGGGAGTACTATCGGAGACCCTGCGTTAACCCCTCCACTATTCAGAAAGAGCACTCTTGTGCATAGAAGCTCCGAGGCAGACAGAGATGGAGAGAACTTAGCGCAGTTCAGGAGACTGAGACGGAAAGCTTCCTCGCATGCATCGCATGATTGTATAGATCGTTAAGCCCAAATTTATCGACTTATAATGATTTCGATTCCAAGTGTGTTATTTGTGTACGCAAAGAAATGACCGAATATTGTGAGCTATCGACAATTTTTGTTTTTTTAACTGCTTGCCGTTCTTCGCTGCGTGTTGAATGAGTCTTTGTCCAATTATCATTTCCTTCTAAAGGAGGAGCAAATGAATCGATTTTTTGTGCATTGTTTATGTAAAGAAATGACGAGATCTTGTATGCTATCAAATGTTTATTTACAATTGAGCCAGCCTCGAATTGAAGATTGTCTTACGCTGATAGGAACCGACAGAAAGTAATCGGTGTAAAACGACTTCATCGATTTAAATTTGTTCACTAACGAAAAGGTTAATATTGATCGGTTTTTATAATACCCTACGTACTGTTCTGGAGTGGAGTCATCATAAAAGTAAAAAAATTTTTTTTTTTTAGTATTGTATTCATTTTGTTGGCTGGACTGCAAAAATATTCATTGTGGGCCGCATGCGGCCTGCGGACGGCGAGTTTGACAGCTTCGCTGTAAAGGACCCATACACGTCTAAATGCTCACTGAGAATTCGACGCAGAATGAGATTCCCATTCTATTATTTTTTATTATCGAATATACTGTACAAGATACAGTACACTCTCGATTATCCGGACTAATGCTGGGGACGAAGTGCACGGATAATACGAACCATCACATTTTTACTTGCCATAATATCACGTTTAAATCAGATTTTTTTTTGTTTTATAATTTTAATACTCATTATTTATTAAGCAAAGCGATCATATGATTCAAATATAGCCCGGAATTTTGTATAAATTTATTAGTGATATATAAAAATATAATAAAATACCGTATCCATCACTTTTCCAATAGATTGTCTTGACTTTCAGACCTTCACAAAACTTTTGGACCCAATCAAACACATGGGTCTTCAACGATTTCAACGTCAACGACTATTGTGTGCAATGCAAAACAATATCGACAGTGTTGAGGTTCATTTATTGATATACAAGCGTTATTCACGCTGCGCTGAACTGAGAGAAAAGTTGTTTAGCTTATGAACACGCTAGGCGTATTTTAAGTACGAAATGGGTTAAAATCATTGGGTGCATCAAATGAACGTTCGGAATTTGTAGTTGAGAATTAAAACACCATAACATTTACAAAACGTAATTCGCTCAATCAAAATAGCCTCCATTGGCTTCAATAGCCATATTAAAATCAGAAAACAAATTACTTTTTCCATTTTTATTAAAAGTCCGCACTTTTACAACCAATAAAATCTTTCAATTCTTGAATTATCTCGTTCCAGTTTCTCCAACTGGAACGAGTACAAAAGTACTCCAACTGACGATAAAGGTGAAAAACTGTTGGAGATAAATCTGATGAATAAGGCGGATGTAGTAAAATCCCGTCTGCAGACGAGTACATGCTTATTTATTAAAATTGACTATTTATTTTTGTTAAATTTGACTGTTAATTTCGATTTCACGACAATAAAAGTCAGCCGTAATGACATCTCCTAGTTTTAAGAAGGAATAATATGTTATGCCCTTATATTTCTCCCATACTGTAACCGAGAGCTTTTTTTTATGAATTGAAAGCTTTAGCGAGTGTCCTGGAAATTCATCGGAATTCGACCACTACCCAAATCTTTTCCTGTTATCGTATAAAATCAAATCGAGAAATAGACGTGTCATCAACCGCAACTCACAAACGTGTTGGAAATCTATGTGGATTATTTTCCACTATGGCTTTCAAATCTTCATCATCGACTACAGTTAGATTTTCCTCGAGGCTCATTGTCGAGATTCTTATTAACGAGATGATCGTTTTCGAATTGTTCCTTTCACAAATCGATCGTTTCCAAAAGCTCTGTTGATATTTCCATCTGCTTTTGCTCCGTTATGTCCCAATTTTGAACACGTACAGAAAAAAGTATGCGGAAATATATTATTCATATTGTTGCCATTTTGTTAAAAGCCGTTGAAAACACTAAAAATAGCTAACAATGACTCCAAATTTAAAAGAATTTGAAGATTTCGGTATCTTTGTTAATTTTAAATAGTCAAACTTGTGAAATATTGCACAGAATCGTTCCCAATTACGGTCGCTCTATGACTGAATGAAATTCCGAATCTTCATATGGTACAGTATAATAATATCCACCTGTAGGCGCAAAAGGCGTGCGGACAGTGAGAGATTGTTGCGTTCAGTCAAAATATTATTCGTTATAATTTCATAATTCAACTTATGAAATTAAATTGTTTCTGTCGATAACTAATTTGTTTTTGTGAAGATGTCGCAATGAAGGGTATCGAAAACACCCGCGTGATATATTCACGCGATGAGTTAGCGAGAGGGTTAACAGAACGCTAAAAAATAATCTTGGCATTCGATGGACTCATAGGTTTTTCCCGAAATATTCAACAAATGATAACAAATCCTGAAAATAAAATTCCTCAACGTCTACGTGTCTAAAACAGACGAAGCACAGAGATTGTGTTTGTTATCGGGCGAATATTTTGCCGCGTTGGCCATATTGTAACGTGGTAGTGCACACAACCCCTCAACCGAATATCGGGGCCACGTTATCTTCGTCGCCCCGGTTCTGTACTTTCCTCTCACTCAAAGGAAAGCAGCAGCAACCCTTCTGTTAAGCGACGGTATTCTCAAGAACGCGAGTTTCCGTTGACCCACGATTGCCCCGATCACATTCGTAACGTCGGCGAGAAGGACTCGATAGGGTGGAGGAGGATTTGAAGGGCGAGGCAAATTGACGGATTTCAAAGACGCTATCTTCTTAAAACTAATTTATTTTCTACACTTAATATTAGCTTGATGAATGAATGAAACTTAACACAAAGGACTTAATCTAACAAACTTAAGCTAAACTAAGACTACTGCTTACGACTAAAGCTAAACCCTAACTGCTGGTCGTTTGATTCGATTTGATGACGTGAGCCAAATCATCTTAAGGAATACATTGATGTCATCAGAAAAATATGATTTGACTTGAATCAAAGACCGACACATTATGTCAATATTTTAAATCGATTTAATCATAATACATCGAGGCGGTTTTAACATCAAAGTTGAGTATTTAACAGATGTGACGAAATCGAGTTTGTGTACATAAAATGGATTAAGAAATACGCATCGCCCTTATTTCTGACGAATTGCGCTTTAACCTTGATCGGAAAAGTTATAGAGTGTGCTGTTGGTCGAATATCATCACTCCTTTTTCCTGAATTTTTCTCGTGATTTTCCCCCACGTTACACTATGTTAATTCGGTACTGTTTTTTTAGGCTAGGACTGTTAACCGGTTGAGGAGCGAGCAAATTTAAAATCGATGAAGTCGTTGATGTCATAATCGCTTTACGCCGATTACTTTCTGTCAGCTCCTAATCAGCGTAAGACAATCTTCAATTGTAAATGAACACTTGATTGTGAATACAAGACCACGTCATTTCTTTACATAAACAATGCACAAAAAATCGATTCATTTGCTCCTCCTTTAGAAAGAAATGATAATTGAACAAAGACTCATTCAACACGCAGCGAAGAACGGCAAGCAATTAAAAAAACAAACACTCTCGATAAGACAAAAATTCGGTCGTTTCTTTGCGTAAACAAACAACACACTTGAAATCGAAATCATTATAAGTCGATAAATTTGGGCTTAACGATCTATACAATCATGCGAGGAACTATCCGTCTCAGTCTCCCGAACTGCGCTAAGTTCTCTCTGTCTCTGTCTGTCTCCGAGCTTCAATGTGCAAGAGTGCTCTTTCTGGGGCATAAGAATTAGGACGTACATGTACGTCGAAGCTCCCTGACAGCTTAACCGCGCTACGTGAGTCATGCTTGTATGACAATAAATCGTCGATAGCACACAAATTCCATTCTAATTTTAATGCTTACTTTGTTGCACCTCTGTTGATAATTGTTGTGTTAACTCTCTATGTTTTACTTTATAAAAAATCGTTCAAATATTGTATTTCTATATAGAAATACACTCAAACTTCTTTTTGTGTGTTTTTAAAGTTATGCGGAGTTTTTCTAACACTTCTGTCAAAGAATATTTCTATTACCTTTCGTCATAAAACTATCACCCGACAAATTCTGCATGACCATTTTTAACATATTCATTTCTATGCCCATCGTTTTTTCTACGTTTGGTGTCACTAGCTGATCCGTTACTATTTATAAACATTTTTGGAGTACATCGGTGGGATGAATAGCTCTCTGCTTCAAAATCTTATAAACAATGAATGATACTGTAACGTTGAGGCGGTGGCGCTCTCGGGGGCATAGTCTCCGGGCGGCTCCCCGCCCCCCACGTGCTCGTCGAGATTGCCACGGTAGCGCACAAGTCCGTTCTTCTATCGGGCCGTGATGTTGCTGAACGAATGGATGGGAATAGACGGGGGTCGAATGGAAAGACTCTCTTCGCTAGATAACTATTTATTCCACACTACAGATAGAGAGAGAGAGAGAGGTCTGGCTGCAGGAGGGACGACCTCCCGCAGCCAAGGCCAACTGACGACTCCCGCTTCCTGCGCGTCTTTACCCAACCGGCAACGGTGCACGCGCAAGAAGCGATCGGTCGGTAAGCGGGTGCAATGTCTTCGCAGGGCCACAAGAGATGGCGTTTTTAAAATAACACATTGCACCTGAAGAGAGATGAAAGAGGTCGCTGTTAACAGCGCTACTACACAGGGATGGTAAATCGCCCACGCTACAATGTCAATGCTGCAATATCCAGCATATTGTAGAAAAAAACTGCATACAGTAGAATCTCCATTATCTAGACCTCGATTATCCGGATTGTTGAAAATAAAAAATATAATTTGCTGATTTGCACGTGTTCACTTTTGCTCACGTATGTGATGGATTGCAAACATTTTTTTTGGTTCATTGAATGGCGCATTTGTTTCAATATCATCGGGTGTATAGTAATATATATATTAGAGTTTTTCAGATTTACGCGAGTCATATTTAAATTATTTAAATTATTAAAATATTAATAAATAGCCGGGTGTTCGATCGCGTTAAGGTTTTTGGTAAAAAATTAAAAACGAATTTTTTACCTTATCCGATATTTCGGACCACTCGTCGGGTCCATTTTCAATCCTTTTTTTTCAATTTTTTACCAAAAACCTTAACGCGATCGAACACCCGGCTATTTATTAATATTTTAATAATTATAATAATTTAATATATATATATATATAAATCAATGTCTCGCGTCCGGATCTTTGTCGCGATGCTCGGCGCGTCCGCTCGGCCGCTTTCGGCAGCACTCGGCGGCTGGCGTGTCGTGGTACTCGGCGGCTCGCTAGTCGCTATACGAAGTGAGGGGAGAGCGCACTCATCCTAACCTCTCAGCCCCACAGCAGTACGTCGCTAGGCTCTACTACTGCCTTTTGAACTAAGCGTGTGAGACTAAGCAACCACATCCAACATATGCCTAAACAAACCAATCATTCATCAGCGAGTACCCGCCAAGCAAAGCAATGCCCGACCTTGGATGCATCTTCACACATAGCAAATCAATCAATTGCGAAATAAACTCCAGGATTCAACACGATATGAAATATATTAAGACTTTATCGACCGCACGATTTCGCCTGAAACCGCATGTTTTTTGAAAAGTTTGATTGAAAACAATATATTTTGTAAATTTAGCATAACATTTGAACCCTTTAACCGACTTGAATAAAAATTAGAATTTAGATTAATTTTAGGGAATGATTCAATTCTCAAAATATTCTTATAGCCTTTGGGCTATGTACGGTTGTAAACATCGAAATATGGAATTTTTCTGGACAGGGGTTGCCAGCCTTTTTTTCACACAACCAACTTTTAGACGGAGATAAAATTCTCAAAATATTACCACCGTCTCTAGATTGTGTATAATTGTAAATCTGGAAATATGATTTTTTCTGGACAGTGATTGCCAACCTTTTTTACAAAATAATATTTTTAGAAAGACAAAATTCTTAAAATCAGTTTTAATAAATGCAGTCCAATATTTACTTTACAATCTATGCCAGTGGCTTATAATATTTAACCAGCTAATAGGCTGAAAGAAAAATTTAGTTGTGCCTCTAAAAGAGCTTACTGCACTGGTATATTTAAACAAAACAGTGGTTTTCAATATGTGGTACGTTTATCAGCGTGATAAAATTCAAAAAGTGATTTTTTTGATATGAGTTGTATGTAAAGGCATTGATTAAATGACACGTAAACACGAACAAAACATAAGGACAACTTTCAGTTAGTTTATCATTCTACAATATATAAAAATATATTTGAATTGGATATTTTTTACACTGAAAATTGATGTGTCTATAATTCTTCTCCAAAACATAAATCCGCCACGACATGTAGCCACTGTACCAGGTTTTTAATTAAAAAAAAGAGGAATAATATCATCGGAGCTACAGTTTGAAAACAAAAATTTCAAGAAGAGGCTGTGTCCCAATGATTCCGACTGATATGCTATTCGAATCGAAACGTGTGCAGTTTCCAGTACGAGCATCAACAAGTTATGGGTGCATGCTTCTCACATGGACAGCTGTATGTGGGCTGCTCACGCCTAAATCATTTGTTGCCATCATTTGCGGCATCTCAGGCGGTGCCTAACCGAGAGGAAGAAAGTGAGAGGTGGCGGCCGACGACTGACGCAGACCATCTCTCCTGCCATCTAAATAAAGCCGCTTCCTTGACGCGACGACGGAGATCGCCGAGCGCGTCTGAGGCATCAGAATAGCGAGAGAAGTGATGGAAATCGAAAAACGAAGAAACTCCACATTCAACGGACGAGACGACGTCACTAGCATACCCAGAATTTGGCTACCAATTTTATCGAAAATTAAAGAATCAATGACCAAGCAAAAAAATCTGAAAATGCAAACAATCTACCACGAAGCGACGGCAATGCATAGCCCAACATCGCACATTGGCAGCACTGGATGGAGGATACTCACAAGGAACATCACCAAGGCGCTGGCAGCTATTCCGCATTCATGAGTCCGTCAGGAGACTTGAAGTATTGGAAATATATATATTTGAAATCTTAATGCACCTCTCAAATAATTACTAAGCGCGATCGTATACCCGTTTTCAGTGTAATTAGAAATATCTAAATTCATTCCAATAAACTGAATTAAAATGCATAAACTTTATATCTTTAAGTGTGGCATTGCAACGCATGCCGGGTATTCGCTAGTCGTAAATAAAAACACAGATATTAAACAGGATGTCGAGTACATAGTATGTGCTTAAAAAAATTTTACGTCCTGATTCTGCGATCAGCGAGCGCTCCCTCAGCAGGGCGGCCAGCAGCTAACCAATCCTTGAAGGCTGCCCTCGCGTACACATTCGAGACATTTTAATTCCAGCCAGTGATGAATTTCCAGGATGATCCAGCCAATGAAGCTCTTAGCGGAATTGTATTGTTTGCAACTACTAAATGCATTGATGGCTCCAGATCGCATACTCATAAATATATTAGCATAATAACTATCAATTAGTGAACGATGTTCATCAACAGTGCAATTAGTCGGGTAACACTGTTGGTTCGTGTGATCGAATAATGGTTCAATAAGATTAGTATCAGTGGTGTAGTGGGGCGGGAGCAGGTGGGGTCGGCGCTCCCACACTTTTTTCTACATTCGAAAATTTGCGTAATATAAATTGTACAAAATTATTTCTTTTTAGGACCCAAAAATGTGTTCTCTTGAAAATATTGTTTATTTAAAACTTGGAAAAACAAATTGTTTTTACATGGTTACCATAAATTAAATAAAAGACACGATGGGATAAATTATTACCTTTTTCTTTCCGGTGCTTAATACTAATGAAAAAATGAATCTCGACCCTCAAGCAATTACTGCAAGATACTGCGAGTCTCTTTCTTCAAGTTTGCAGAATAACATACGAAAACATACAAGATCCAATATTTACATACAATAGATACAACAGATACAATAGATACAACAGATACAATAGATACAACATACAATATTTTTTTTAATCACCACATGCAGCTCAAATAATACGTTTTTTTAAAATAATTTTTTGGAATAGGAATTTTTTCCAAAAAATGACTATTATTGCCTATTATTGGAGTAGGTGTGATAGTTACCAACTCTCTCCCATCTGTTATATGGGCAATACCTAATAAGAATTCTATTAAAATGTCTCTAAATTGTAGAAAACTTATCGCCTTTTCCGTTTTAATGCGGTATAAAATCCACGTATTAAATACTGACATGTCTAACAGATGGAATATTATTTTTTTATACCACCGAATTGTTTTTCGGGGGCAAGAATAATATGATATGAGTTGGTCTGACCTATCAACACCACCCATAAATTTTTTGTATTCCACAACTTCAATGGGCTTTATTTTTACGCCTCCATATCTATTCGTTTTTTCAAAGAGTTGTGGGTGATGTTTGGTTGTAATGCTTAAAACATCTCTAGTATCGTGCCATTTTGAAGTATATATATTATTTTTCCTTAACCATATGTGTTCTCCTTTTTTAATTTTCTTCTTTGTTATTTCTGCTAGATTTCCTCTTCTATTTGCACGTAATGTCCCTGTTGTATGCATTCTTTTTTCTAATAATTTAGTAGATAATGAAATGTTATTATAAAAATTGTCCATAAAAACATGATGACCCTTGTGGAGAAATGGATTCATAAATTTTAGTACAGTGGCAATTTTAGTTCCTCCAGGTTCGTCATCAAACAACCTTCCTCTATAGATTTCTAGATTATGGATGTATTCATTTGGGAAACACAATTTATAAAATTTGATGCCATACGCGAGCTCGGTCCAGGCATTATCCAAACTTCACGATCAACAAAATCACTTTGATAGTTACTAAAAGCGGAATGCGAAATAATCCAAATACAAAACGAAAATTTTATACACAATTGAACTCAACGAAAGGCGAGAGCGAAGTGGCTCTTCATTTTTTGAAAAATTAGTAAATGTATTATTTTGCCGACAAAGAAGCATATTCACAGAGTATCATATATATATATGCAAATTTTTTAGAAGCTCATAAATGACAAAAGTGAGTATTTATAGATAGTATAATTGCTCTGCTTGCTTGAGTCATTGTAACGAGTGCATTTATATTTGTGTAAATTGAAAAGGTGATCTTCGGCGAAACTAGAAAAGAAAGTCTAAACAAAGAGACCAGCTGCTAAATTTACGATGCTTTTGAGATTTTGCCAATGAATCGTAAAATGCTTGATAAAAAGACTACAACAAATAGCACCGATCCTATTGTTCATAAGAGGGATTATATACGTACATAATAAGAGGGTTCCACATTTTTCAATTTAAAAAAGTTAAAATCTTCCAATAAAAAAACTATTCAGTTGACAAAATACATTATTTTATGTGATTTTATTTTATTTTGGCGAAATTGGCGAATACGTTTACTAGTGAGCGATGTTTATAATATGTATCATATGTACTCCAAGTTTGTGCACCGCAAAAATCGAATGATTCACCAAAATTAATTTATCTTATTCGGGAAAGTTTGAGAGTCTTTGAGCAATGTGTAGTAAATGGTTTGTTTTTTTTGTCTTGTTTTTTTTTGTGTCCCCAAAGGTGGTATACAATAGACTAATCCGGCAGGAGAGTTTTAGCCGAGCAAGTTTTGTCTCCAAATGCAGTTACAGATGGTGGTTTGAAACAAGTATCGCGCAGGGATGCGTTAAAAGGAAATAAAAATTGGACAAAGAATCAATGTTGAACAGTTGAATCAGTTGAACAGCAAGCAATTAAATAAGCAAACACTGTCGAAAGCACAAAATATTCGTTAATTTCTTCAAGTAAACAAATAACAAACTTGAAATCGAAATCATTATTTGTCAATAAATTTGGTCTAACGATCTATACAATCGTGCGATGTATGCGGGAAAGCTCTCCGTCTCTGTCTCCCAAATTGCACTACATATGTTCTTTCTCTGTGTCCGAGCTCAATATACAAGTACGTGCTCTTTCTGAATAAGTAGAAGGGGATCGCAGGATCTCCGATAATACTCTTTTGGGGTTAAGTGCTCTAAAACTATACCGTGTAGTTCTGCCGAATGCGAAAGAGGATTTAGTTGTATGGAATTTAATAATACTGACACTAGATCTACATTATTAATAAAACATATGTCTAGTTTAATGTTCATAAAACTACATGGTCCACCTTTGAAAACTGGAAACCCAAGACTTGTATACAAAAATGGCTTAGAAATAGTCGGTCAGCCACAGACAAATAAACCCGTGTGTGCAGAGTTTCAGAATTACCAGACGAATCGTTTTTCCCGGCGAGGTGATTGGCTTCTACCATCTCGTGCTCCTCGCTGAACAGTATTGTTAAAATTCCATTTCAAAAATTTATCTCCGGTGTAAATTTAAAATTAATTTTAACAGTACTAACAGAAAGAAGCTTCATTCAGTATATTGCAATTCTCTAGATTTTCTCATCGTTTCAATGCTAGAATATTCACTTCTTGAATATCTTATAATTAGTTGTCCAGGTGTTATGATATCTTTCTGGATGGCAGGAAAGATCCTTGTTATGTGTAAGCGTGGAGATTGTTTGCAGGAAGTCTTCTTGTAATAATTCAAAAGTTTCTTCGTGAATAAATTTTATTTGAAGATTACAATAGTACAGTGTGACAATAAAGTTTATTAGCCGGGAAAAGAGTCCATCAGGACTGTCCTCCAGAAGTTACATGATGCGAATGTAACTAGATTTGACGAGAGGTGTGTTCAAAAGAAGAATGAGGAATGATCTCTTTATTATTGTCTAAGCAACCAATAGGTTGGGCGTCGCTTTGCTTGGCGGGTACTCGCTGATGAATGATTGGTTTGTTTAGGCATATGTTGGATGTGGTTGCTTAGTCTCACACGCTTAGTTCGAAAGGCAGTAGTAGAGCCAAGCGATGTATTGCTGTGGGGCTGAGAGGTTAGGATCCATGCGCACGCGTGCGCTCTCCCTCATCTCGAAAAGCGACGGTCGACACGCGAGCCGCCGAGCGCAACCGAACGCGGCCGAGCGCTTAGACACCGCGAAGACATCCGGACGAAGACTAGTTTTACAGATATATAAAAAAATGGGTCTAGAGAACCCACATTTACATATGAAAATAAACTTACATTTCTATGATAATTTGCTTTTATTTGCGGCCCACCTACAGTTATTTTTTTAAATTTGGTCCCTATTAGCTTTTAAGTTTGACAACTCTGCCTTACTACACCAGCTTGCTACTGATATACGAGTGTATGAATGTATGATACGCAAGACACTAGTCTCTGTCTCCAATTTACAGCACTCAGAGCGGGAAATTCAATGGCAAATTTCATTGGATGAAAAGTGTTATGGGGTATTTTTTACCAATGATAAAATAATATTGATAGATGCAACACAATGAGTGTTGAATTAACATATACATATTTGAGCGAACAAAATCGTTAAATATCAGTCGAGGCTTGACGTCAGCTGCTATCGCATGGGTTTCTCGGAACGGCTTTTTGCGTATATTTTTAGAAAAAATAATCATTGTGTGTGTCAAAAGTTGCTAAACTTCGGATGAGCTTGTTGCTGATATTCAGTATGTATCCAATTACCAAAATCTGTTAAGAATACTAATCGAAATATTACTAACTCTTGATAATGGCAACGCTCAGAATTGTGAATTTTATCAATTGATAAATACATCACACTCAAATTGTATTTTTAAAATGTATTTAGTTTGCAATCTAATTACGCAGCTAAATGCGTCACTTTACTTTACGCCTGCGTACAAATAGTGCTTACAGTAAACTTTCAATTATCCTGGCTAATGCTGGGAAGCTGGGATAAGTGGAAAACACGGATAATCCCAATCATCAAATTTCTACTAGATTTCGAATATAATATTATATTTACAATACAAACTTTTATTTCATGATTTTAATACTTATTATTTATTAAGAAAAACGCACATAGTTAAGAAGTTAAGTTAGTACTAAGCGTTACCAAAATATTAAAAAATATATACGAGTATATTAAAAAAAATCTGTAATTTTTGTTTGTTTTCGAGATTTTTTAACCAAATTTCCAATATCACCTCGAATTTTTCTCAAAGCTATTATATCATTACACTATTATTTTTATTAACAAATCTTTATTAAAAAAAAAATAACGAGGTAAAATGATATATCAATATACACATTTATATATAATATAGTTTAACAATTTAAGTCTTAGATAACTATCCTTATTCTAATTACAAATATAAATACTTATGGTGGCGCTTGTAGCTCTTTGAGAGAGCCTGGCCACCGACAACGCTTGCCACCATTTTCGTCTCTCCTGGGCCTCCTCCCTTCAATTGTCCAGGCCCAGACGCGCAGCGTCTTTTTTATTTGATCAGCCTAGCGTAGCCGAGGTTTTCCTACGGGTCTGCTGCCACTCGGTTAGAAATCTAAGACGGCTCGAGGATTCGGTGTGTCGGCATCCGTGCCACATGACCTGCTCAATGGAGACGGCCGCGAAGGGCGAAGCTAGTGATTGATGCCTCGCTGTACATGTCCATGACCTCGCGATTGGACCTCGTGGTTTCAGAATCCGAGGTTTTGGAATTGGAGGCAGAAAAAGCATTGCGTCGACGAAAAATGGAGTGCAGTACCTTCATGACTGCTAATCCGCGAGCAAGAACCCCAACACCTTCATTTATTTGCAAATTATTTATTCATCAACTTTTATATCATGTAGTAAGAATCACTTCTTAAAATTTTCGAAAGATCTTTTATTAAAATTAAAAGTTTTTTTATGTGTCATCAATTCATCTAGCGTACAAAATAAAAACCGTGCTATAGAAATACTGTATTATACGAGAGACGATTTTTTTAAATTTTTCATAATTTACTACGACAACAATTTACTATATTATTACTGGACTTTTTTTATTTTAAGTGCTTCTCATGGAACAAAACTTATCTACTCAGCTGTTATCTATTACATTTTAAATATGAAGAAATCCAAATCTTCTAGTGCTCTATTCAAAGATGAGAAGGAAGAAGATAATATCAAAATACACCAAATAAGAAGAAGCCGTAGTCAAAATGGTAAATATCATATTGTAAAAGCTGATGTAATTAATAACCAGTTTTAAACTATAACTTTCTTTTTAGGTATGAATTCAAAAAATACAGTAAAAAACAAAGATGTCAACCATTTGGCTGAAATGATTAAAAGTGATAATAGTACTTCAAAAAGCATACTGGATAATACAAACAACATATTGAATAGTATAAATTTAATTGAGAATTTCAATAAGATAAAACCTGTGAAATCTTTTAAAGAATCTGATATTAAAGATTGGGTAACAGAATATAAAATTAAAATGAAATCTCTTGAAAACAACACAAAAGATGAAAAAGAAGAGTACATTAACAGTTCACAGGAAGAAGTGCTGGCAGTTGTGTATAGAGGAATTGAATTAAAAACCAAATTTGCACTTCGTGACACTCAAAAATTGGCAATATCAATATTGTTAAAAAATGGAAACAACACTCTAGCATGTGTTTCTTACGGAGAAGGCAAAACTCTTATTACAATCGCACTGGCAATTATTAAATCTCTTCACGGAGAAACAACATACATCATTTGTAGAAACTCACATGTCGCGAATCGAAAAACCAACGTGAATATTGAAATCTTTCAATTATTTGGCATTAGTGTATCCAGCAATTGTTCTCATACATTACGACAACATGCTGAAAATAGATATCAAGCATATTTTTTTAATCAAGTAATTTTTGCAGATATGTCGTTGCTACAGAACGATTTTTCATATAATATACTTTGGAATAATGTTAAATGGCGGGCTGACAATATAATAGTAAATGAAGTTGACAGCATATTACCCAATAAAAAACTTGAAATGTATCTATGCATTAATATTGATTTCTTCGAGGAATTAGAGCTCGTTTATAATGATATTTGGAAATGTGTCACAATTACTGAAAAGGACAAGGAACCTACCGTAGATTATGAAACATGCACTAAAAATATTACAAAGTATATGAGACCTTTTGTTAAAAATAATTTTGAAGGATGGATTAACAGTGCGAAAATCGCTTTTACTATGCTAGAAAATCTAGATTACAAAATAGACAAAACAAAAACTCCAGCAATAGAAATATGTGGAATGTATGAATCAAAAAATGATTTAATTCATTTTTTACAAATTAAACATGATTTAGAAACAACGCAAAGAAGGTTAAAACCAGTTCTTGGCACCAATATTCAGTTTTTTAAGTTGTTTAAAAACATTTACGGACTTCCAAGTGCACCAGTATCCAAAGAAGAAAATGATTTACTCAAAAATATTTACAATTTTGATTACGTTTGTATTCCTACAATTCGAAATATGCGATATAATGAAATGGCTCCCATATTTTGTACTGATAAAAAAGAATGGCTTGAAAAAATAGTTACTGGAGCAAATAGTATGATTGCAATAGGAATATCTGTTTTAATAATATGTGAAGAGGTGAGAGATGTCAACGATGTACAAGAAGCTTTAAAAGATAAATACTGGAAACGTATAAAAATCCATACGCAAAAAGATAAGGTATTAGAAATTACTAAAAGTCAAGTAATTATTAGTACGATTTTAGATATCTGTGACACTAGTATAAAAATCACCGAAAAATTACAAAACGAAGGAGAACTGCATGTCTGTTTAACATATTTCCCCGATTATCCCAGAGTTGAACAGAAAGTGTTTGGAAAAGCCAGCAGGGCTAATAAGGCTTCTTCACAACTAATTATAAGGTATTCAAGAAGTGAATGTTCTAGCATTGAAGCGATGAGAAAATCTAGAGATTTGCAGTACATTGAAGGTATGAAATTGTGTCGTGAGATACAAGTGAAAGAGGAAGAGTATTTATGGAAAATAATATATGTTTTCCAAAATTTCCCATTTGAAGCTCGCAATTCTCCTGGCTTAGAAATTTTCAAAGAATCCTTTTTACATGAATGGGGCTTCCTGTTAGACCAATATAAAAATTCGATAATCACAATTAAGAAAGAAATATTTGAAGAATATATATTAAAGTTGATCGATTTTCATTTTAATACTCATTGGTCAAATACTATTAAACAGCCTTACATGATCATTACTTTGGCCCACCGTTTGGTTATGAATGGTATGATAGAAAACAGTATTAATTTATTTGATCAAGTTATCGAACAAGAACCGACTCTAGCTGAAGTAGCACGTTATGAAAAACTTCTATTGATGTTTGATGCAAAAAAATCAACGGAAAAAATAAATAAAGAACTACACATACTTATTACACAATTGGATGAAAATATTATTATCATAATGATTGCAGGAGCTATCGTCAAAAGCTTCAAACGTCCAAATGAAAATAAAGTTCTAGATGATACAACGTTAAAAACTATGGTTGAATATATGTCTAAGTTTTATGATTTGTTTACTGAATGTGTTTCCCCAATTGTTCCAGATTGCGTAAAATACGGATTAAAATATTTCAAAACATGGAAAAAACAATTAGAAATTGATTTTATCTCTAAATTATTGGCTGTAATAGAAGAATCACTCGAAAGTGAAGCGAAAAAGCATTTAAAAAAATATCTTACAGAAACTTCTTTGATAGAAGATTGTGATGTAAATCGTTGGTTAGATTATATTCGAATATTTTGTAGCTCTGATGGTTTCATGATGAAATTATTTGCCAGCATAAATAAAATCAAGAACTTGGAAGATGATCAAGAAAAACAAAAAAATATTTCTAATGTGAATTTGAAGAATTTGGAAGAACAGACTTATTATGATTTTGAAAAAAATACTTGTATCGTTTTAAAATATTGTATAGAAAAGCTAGAAGATAAAGGATTATATGCGCAAACTACATTCAGTGATCAACAACAGTCATTCGATTTTTCTGAAATGGTTTCTTCAAAAGATGATTATTTTAAATTAATGGTTGTTTTTATGCCAAAAGTTTTAAAAAGGATAAAATCTTCTATTCAAAATCTTGATATTATTTTGGAAGAAGAAAACGGTGTTGAAAAACATTTTACCTCCGAACTCAACAAGACACAATCTAATAATGATGAAGCAATTAGACTCAATTTAGAAGTAAATGATGACAATGAAGAGAACTGGAAAAATCATGTATATACAATTTTAGCTGAAAGACTTATTAAAACATTTACTGATGAACAACATGTTACACCAGCAACTTTAAAATACGTTTTTACAGATGAAATTTCTCAAAAGAAAAATGAAATTCTAAATAAATTGAAAAGTGGTTATATGTATAAGGTTTCTGATATAAGAAAATTAGAATATATCAAATCGCATGCATGTCAAGAATCTAGTACTTCTAAGGAAATTGGTTTTATTGAAAAAAAATCAAGAGATCTAAAATCAAAAGCATGTGAAGAATCGAGTCTATCAGTGGAAATTGATGAGTGCGAAAAAATGTTAAGATTACTAAAATCTCAAATGTGTAAAAAGGGAATTGATCGTTTTGAAAAAATATTAGAACATCTAAAATCACAAGCATTTGAAGAATCAAGTGTATCAGAGGAAATAGATCGTTTTGAAAATATATTGAAACATCTAATATCACAAGCACGTAAAGAGTTAAGTTTAACACAGGATATTGATTATTTTAAAGAAAGATTAAAAGATCTAAAATCACAAGCATGTGAAGAATCAAGTGTATCAGAGGAAATGGATCGTTACGAAAGAATGTTAAGAGATCTAAAATCACAAGCATGTGAAGAATCAAGTGTATCAGAGGAAATGGATCGTTACGAAAGAATGTTAAGAGATCTAAAATCACAACTATGTAAAGAGGGAATTGATCATTTTGAAAAAATATTAAAACATGTAAAATCACAGGCATGTGAAGAATCGAGTGTATCAGTGGAAATGGATTGTTACGAAAGAATATTAAGATATCTAAAATCACAAGTACGTAAAGAGGGAATTGATCATTTTGAAAAAATATTAAAACGTGTAAAATCACAAGCATGTGAAGAATCAAGTGCATCACAGGGAATAGATCATTTTGAAAAAATATTGAAACGTCTAATATCACGTGCATGTGAAGAATCAAGTGTATCAGAGGAAATAGATCGTTTTGAAAAAATATTGAAACGTCTAATATCACGTGCATGTGAAGAATCAAGTGTATCAGAGGAAATAGATCATTAAAAAAAAAAAAATGAAACGTCTAATATCACAAGCATGTGAAGAATCAAGTGTATCAGAGGAAATGGATTGTTACGAAAGAATATTAAGATATCTAAAATCACAAGTACGTAAAGAGGGAATTGATCATTTTGAAAAAATATTAAAACGTGTAAAATCACAAGCATGTGAAGAATCAAGTGCATCACAGGGAATAGATCATTTTGAAAAAATATTGAAACGTCTAATATCACGTGCATGTGAAGAATCAAGTGTATCAGAGAAAATAGATCATTTTGAAACAAAATTAAAACATTTGAAACTACAAGCATGTGAACAATCAATTGTATTAGAGGAAACTGACTGCTATGAAAGAAAATAAAAAATAACAAGCAAGTGGATCAAAGGGAATTAATAATTCTAAATTAAATTAAGAAAACTAAAAATACAATATCATGAAACAAGTGCATCAAAGGATATTAATTATTGTGAAAAAAAATTAACATAACTAAAATCACAAGCATATCTGAAATCAAAAGCATCCGAGAAAATTGATTATTTTGAAAAAAAATAAAAATGTTAAAGTTACAAATATGTCAAAAATCTAGTTCATCAAAAAAAATTGATCCTTACGAAAGGAAAAACTAAAAGCTAAAATCACGAGCATATAAAAAATCAGGTGCATATCTAAGAGTAGAATAACAAGCAATGAAGTTAAAATCAATATGCACAAAGATGAAAAATATTAAGGCATAGAGAAATTTAAAAGAGTTGAAAAAAATTAATTTAATTTAAAATGAAAGGAAAAAAAAATCAAAATAGATGTCGATCACCGGTGGCCGACACTGAGTTATTCTAATCACCTACCTACATACCTAACTACGAATTACCGTTTTGCATTGTCGTCATCGAAGTAATTTTTAAAATATATATTGGCATCTATTCCACTAAATATAATAAAATCTAAAACCACAAAAACATTTTTAGGACTGTAACGTGGAGAGAAAACGGGTTGGAAAAATCACCAACCTAAAAAACGAAGTTGCCGTGCAAGCCTGTCGATTTCAAGGTTTTTTACAAGAGTGATGATACTCGGCTAAATGACTCCAAAACTTTTCATGATCAAAATCATAAGCAAATTCCGATTCAACAATTCACTTAACTTAATAACCATAATAAATGCGTATTTACAAAACAATGCAATTCAGCGAACTTTCTGAAAGTACAATTAAGATTCCCAAGATATTTAGACATTCTTTTTTTACAGTTTTGCTACAATACATTACAAAAAGTGCTAATTTTAGTTTTAAATAATTGTGTAGGAAAAGAATATGTATATCTATAAAAATATATAATTAAAAGCTAAGCAGGCTTTTTAGTTAAACTTTCATATATTGTCACTGTCAACTTCCAGATAACATTTTTGAGCAAATTGTTGAGACTCTGTTTGAGATTTGAAGTTGTTGCTTTCATCCAGTGTACGTCAATGCGAGTTAAACAGCTTGCTTTTATCGAATTGTTAACAGCCGAAAAAGCGACTCCTACCGAGATTCATCGTCGTTTAAAGGCTGTTTATGGCCAATGATGCTTTTAATAGATCTACTGTAAATCGATGGGTAGTAAAATCGAGTGGTGAATGCGAGCCTGGGGTCAGAATTCGACCTGTCCAATTATTTATTTTTTTTACTAGAGGAAGTTTAGGAGACGAATTTATCTTTAAGAATTGCTGCCAAATCAGCAGCCTTAGAGAAAATTTGAGGATTTGTTCGCTGTTTGCATAAAAGAGGCGCGTATGTCGAAGAAGTGCTTTTATAAGAAAATAAGCAACGTGTGTAACTCGCAATGCTGCGAAATAATGTGAACATGTTATCGTTATTATATATTTACATCATATTTGCCAAGCGGAGAGTTAAAAAATAAATAAACAAAGTACTTTTTCCATTTATTTTTGACGAAATCACAATAAATTACAGAATACGATATTTTATATCAGTATATAAATTCTGCTTAGAAGAAAGCTTTCAATTTTAATTTTCATAATTCTTTAGAAATATGTATACAGTTTTAATACGCATATTACTACTATTTGTACTTAAAAATACCAAGCGGCTATCATTTTTTGATCGGTAAAATAGATTTGTTGGTATTGGGGGTAGGTGCTTGTTGAACGCCTGATGTGCCAGAATTGGCGAATTTCTTATTTTTTACTGGTCTGTTGCGTTTTCGCTGCTCTACTTCTTGATCTTGGTTTTCCTCGTTTATTTCTGGTTTTATTGGAGGTGGGTCTCTATGGTTTATAATGAAATTCATTTCTTCCAGCTCTTTTATAAATTCGTCTTTACCTTCGTATTTATCATCTTTGTTCATATTTATTTTGACTTGTTTAGATTTATAGCCTTCCCCCTTTGATTCTTTCTTTCTCATTCTTTTTTTGACCGCTTTGCCAATACATTTTGATCCGTATTGTTTAACGTGACCTCCATATGTGGTTGAAAACTCGTTGTCTGGTTTGTATACGTGTATTGGTACTATCAGCGTATGGGAGTTGGAAGATGCTGCCGCTACGATTCGTCTGTGATCTAGTAGAACATAATAGCCATCTTGGTACTGTGCTTCTATTCGTGAACCTTCTTTCCATCCAGTTTCAATAATTATATTTTTCAGTTCTACTAATGAGAGTTTTTCACGTGTAAAATCTTTTAAACAGGTTTGTGCAAATCTTATTTTCTCATTGATAATTTGTTGTTTCAACTCTGTGGCAGGTATTTTTAAGATATAACGATTACCAATTTTCAATGCTTTGTTATATAAATTTATGTTTTTTGAAATTTCATCAACAAATTTTTTTTTTAATGTTGTCGGTGTAATTTGTTGTTCGGCAATCAATGTTTTATTAATTCTATCTGATAAAGTTTTATATAAATGAGTTTCCCAGTCCTTTTTGTTGTCATCATTTACTTCTAAATTGAGTACAATTACTTCATAATTATTATTTATTTTCTTGGGATTGGAAATATAATGTTTTTCAACGCCATTTACCTGTTTCAATATTATATGAAGATGTTTAATCGTAGATTCTAACCTTTTTAAAATTATTGGCATAAACACAATGGTTATTTTTAGATAATCGTCATCTGAAGAAAGTTCAAATTTGTCTTGATCGAATATCACTTGTATTTGACTGCCATCGGATACAATTTGCCAATACAACCCTTTATTGTCTCTTAGCTTATCTTTGCAATTTTTTAAAACTATATAAGTAAATTTTTCAAAATTATAACATTCCTGTTTTTCTAAAGCCCGTAGTTTTTTATCATTTATTTCAAAAATACCCGTTGGTTTTACTTCGTCGTTTTTAAAGTGGTGTTTCATGTTGTCGATTAATTTCATTATGAGACTATCAGAACTACATAAATTTGAAAGACAATTAAACCAACGATTCACCTCGCAATTCTCTATCAAAGTATATTTCGTAAGATTTTTTTTATAATATTTTTCAAGTTGTCTTTTTGCCTTGCGTCTAAGTGTTTTCTCTAATTCAATGAACATTCGTTTCGTAAAATTCATTTCTAATTCTGATTTTAGCTTTTTGAAATTGTATTCTTTTAGATTATATGTATACGCATTATTTGCGTTGAGCTTTATGATAAGGCCAATTTTCATTATATTTTTAATACATTCAAAAAATAAATCATAAAACTTAGACAAATTTTCGTGTATAGTTTTAAACGTTGTTTCAACAAGAAAATTTTCTTTATTTGGATATTTAAAGCTTTCAATGATAGCTCCTGCAATCATTATGAAAACAACATTTTCATCTAATTGCGTAATAAGTTTGTGTAACTCGTTGTTTATTTCCTCGGTTGGTTTTTTCGCATCGTACATCGCGAGTACTTTTCTATAGCGCGCTTCTTCAGCTAGTATTGGTTCTTCTTCAATGACTTGGTTATATAACACTATATCTTTTTCTATCATACCATTATGAGCCAAAATTTGAGCCAAAATAATTATCATACAAGGCTGGTTTATTGTTTTTGACCAACCGGTAGAACAATTAAACTTTTTTAACTTTAAAATAAACTCTTCAAATATTTTTTTGTCAATTGAGACTATTGAATTTTTATGTTGATATAACAGAAACCCCCATTCTCTTAAAAAAAATTCTTTGAAAATACAACTATAAGTATATATATAATTTTCAGATTTGAAGTATAGGAAAGCATATCTTAATATCGTTAAGTGCTCTTCTTCTTTAACTTGCGTCTCACGACACAATTTCATATCTTTAATGTACTGCAAATCTCTAGATTTTCTCATCGCTTCAATGCTAGAACATTCACTTCTTGAATATCTTACAATTAGTTGTCCAGAAGCCTTATTAGCCCTGCTGGCTTTTCCAAACACTTCCTGTTCAACTCTGAGATAATCGGGGAAATATGTTAAACAGACATGCAGTTCTCCTTCGTTTTGTAATTTTTCGGTGATTTTTATACTAGTGTCACAGATATCTAAAACCGTACTAATAATTACTTGACCTTTAGTAATTTCTAATACGCTATCATTTTGTGTATGAATTGTAATATTTTTCCGGTATTTATCTTTTAAAGCCGTATGTACATCATTGACATCTCTCACTCCTTCACATATCATTAAAACAGATTTTCCTGTTCCAATTATAGTATTTGCTTCAGTAACTATATTTTCAAGCCACTCATTTTTATCACTACAAACTATGGGATCCATTTCATTATATTGTATATCTCGAGTTGTAGGAATGCAAACATAGTCAAAATTGTAAATTTCTTCGAGTAAATCATTTTCTTCTTTGGACACAGGAGTACTAGGAAGTCCGTAAATATTTTTAAACAACTTGAAAAACTGAATATTAGTGCCAAGAACTGGTTTAAACCTTCTTTGAGTTATTTCTAAATCATGTTTAATTTGTAAAAAATGAATTAAATCATCGTTTTGTTTATACTTTCCAGGTTTGCTCCCACAATATTTTTCTAATATTTCTATTCCCGTATCTTTAGTTTTGTCTATTTTGTAATCCAGATTTTCTAGCATAGTAAAAGCAATCTTAGCGCTCTTCTTCCATTCTTCAAAATTATTTTTGGCATAATCTCTCATATATTTTGGTACATGTTTAGTGCATGTTTCATAATCTATGGTCGGTTTCTTGTCCTTTTTAGTCATTGTGGCCCATTTCCAAATATCATCATAAATGGACTCCAATTTCTCAGATAAATCAATATTAACGTATAAGTACATTTTATGTTTTTCATTGGGCAAAATGCAATCAACTTCATTTACTATTATATTATTGTAACAGCATCTAATATTAGTCCAAAATATCGATTTCGTAAAATCCTGCTGTAAGAACATTAAATCTGCAAAAATTACTTGCAGTGCAAATTAAGTGCTTGGCTGTGATAATATAAGTGACATCTATTTGTTTCATCTAGCTGTGATGTATGAGAACAATTGCTGGATACATTAATACCAAATAATTTAAAGATTTCAATATTCGCGTTGGTTTTTCGATTCGCTACATGTGAGTTTCTACAAATGATGTATGTTCTTTCTCTATATAAAGATTTAATAATTGACAATGCGACAGCTATGAGTGTTTTACCTTCTCCGTAAGAAACACATGCTATGGTGTTGTTTTTATTTTTTAACAAGATTGATATTGTCAATTTTTGAGTGTCACGAAGTGCAAATTTGGTTTTTAATTCAATTCCTTTGTACACAACTGCCAGTAATTCTTCTAGTGAATTCTCAATGTATTCCTGTTTTTCATCTTCATCACCGTATAAATATAAAACAGATAGTTTAGTTGTATGTTCTGTTACCCAATCTTTAATATCAGATTCCGTAAAAGATTGAATAGGTTTTAAATCTTTCATTTCTTTCATACTATCCAATATGTTGTTTATATTGTCCAGTATGTTTCTTGAAGTCCTATCATCACTTTTAATTATTTCAGCCAATTGATTGATATCTCTTCTCTTTGTAGTTTTGATTTTTTCTTCTAACATATCTAAAAATAAATTTATTGTTTAAAACCGGTTTTAAAAAGTAGATTAAAGTCTTAACGATATAATATTTACCACTTTGACTACGACTTCTTCTAATTTGGTGTATTTTGATATTGTCTTTTTCTTCCTTGTTATTGAAATGCCCGTCTTTGAATAGAGCTCCAGATGATTTCGATTTTTGCATGTTTATATATATTTGATATATAAAATTTAATGGATAACAGCTGAGCAGATGAGTTTTGTTCCACGCGAAGCGCTTTAAAAAAATAATAAAACAGTAAGTCCAGTAATAAAATAGTAAATAGTCGTCGTAGTATATCATGAAAAATTGAATAAAATCATCCCTCGTATTATACAGTACTTCTATAATATGATTTTTGTTTTGTACGCTCGATGAATTGATGACGTACATTCACACTTGGACTTTTTGTAACAACATTGGTATTATTCTTTTTGAAAATGTTAATTTAAGCTCTCATTTTTTTAAATTTTCCTTCCCCTTTGAGGACGTTATTTGATGTAGTAGGGTTTTTTTCAAGGCTAGCAAAAAGTCATAATCCTTAAACTGAGTATTGAGACTTCAAAATCGATAGCATCAGATGATGATGTATTATTTTCATTGTAATAAGATAATGGGACACCAGCGTTTGACGCAAAAGGATCAGTTGCAATATTGCCTAACTGTGTCATCATGAAGCGTTTAAAGCGTCTGGCTATGCTGTTGAAAAACCGGCTCTTCAACAAATCGGAGTTTTCTTTGAAGCTTATCGTTCACCCAGCCAATTCTGCACCACTATTTCCAAACATATCCACCATATTGCAGAAGAAAGCTGCAATATTTTATGCTCGGTACACAAAAGAACAGTTTTCAAACTAGTGCCAACAAACCAGCAACTCTAGTTTTGTATACACAGAGCTAGCTTCGCTTTAAACAAATTTTTAGATCAAAAATGGTACTAGAGATACCACTCCGTCACTTTACCAGCACTTGCTTGTTCTACTACAGTGGTTCTCAACCTTTTTGAAGTAAAAAAATATGTGGACAATTTTTATTACATATTTTCTTTTTAAGTTAAATTATTAATATTTGTAATTTCTTTTAAGATGGCAAATCTAATGGGGGGGAGTACATTTCCCCCTTTGTCCACCCAAAATGACGTCCCTATTAATTTAATTTTTAGAGTATGATCAGTCCACAATGAGACTAATTCTTCTTTGGCGTATGAAAATTCACAATACGATATACCAATCACAGCAAATGGATTTCTTATCCAGTCATAATCTCTTAAAAATGAATTGGGTTTTGTTCGTTCGAAATGCGCTGCCATACCGTTCATCGGATTGCAACAAAACTTCGTTCACTTATTGCTAAGGATTTTGCAAGTAACATAAGCATAAAAATTAATGTTTGTTTGTTCGTATTTAATGTGCTGCTATACCGTTTATTGGATTGCAATAAAACTTTTCCGACTTATTGTTAGCACTTTCTTAAATAATATAAGTATAATTAACTTACAGTAGATCCTTTATATAAAAGTCAACGTTTGTATGTTTGTTCATATTTATAATAAAACCAACAGACGATATTTTTTGAATTATTACTTCTTTGGCGGCAACGCGCTGGGTATCGGCTAGTTTTCTATATTTAAGGAAGGAAAATAATCTGCAATCTTTTCTCCCAATAAAGTTAAATTCTCTATTATTGCGGAAATAATCCCCTCGGGAATGTTTTTGTTAAGTGAAGGAAACATATTTACTTTTTTCTATTTTTCGATTTTTCCGATTGATGTCAAAAAATATTCGTTTTTTCCTTGAATGCTTGTGTTAACTTTATTTTAATAATACAAAATATCTGCTAAATATGCCACATTAACACACCAATCATTATTCTGAAGACGTTTTACAAAATCATCCTTACCTTCATTTCGAAAAAGATTAACAATTCAATCTTAAGTTCTATGAATCGACATAAAAAATTCAGCTTGTTTCAATAGAAATGTAAAGATTTTTAAACATGAAGTTTTTAAATGTATTGATTTTATGAATTCATCATATTTACAACTTGATCTAGTACAGGTTTTAGTGCTGCTGGTATTGTTTTCGAAACTGAAGATTCTCTATGCAAAAAACAGTGCGTTTTTATAATATAAGGGTTTCTTGTCTTTGTAAGGGTAACAAATCCTTTGATTGAACATTGAAGGAGCACCATTTGTACAAATTCCTACGCATAACTCCCATGATATTTTAAATTGTTTTAAATATGAAGAAATAGAATCAAAAACATCTTGTCCTGTCGTATGCTCGATAAGTTCTTTGCTGCATAGATATTCATTAACTCTTTTGTTGACTTTCATAATTTCGTCGACGACTTTTTCGGTTTTCATTATTTTGCAGAATTTTTCGTTTTTAGCATTTTTTTCGCGGGGCACTGGTTGATAATCACTGCTCTACTAGCTTGAAAACCAGCCTCGTGTGCACCGGGTATTTGTATATATACTTCCCAAACATTTAATCCACAACGTCATCACGTCCCTTGTGCTTGTTGTAAAATAACTTTACCTGTGGCTTTTGAACTTTTCTAACAACTTTAGTATCGTAATGACAGCTGGAATATTATCTGTAAATCTGAACACCGATGAACATATCGAACGGCGACATTCCGGCAACATTTCTTTTGGAATAATTTATTTATTCCGGCAGATATTCTCAATAAAATCAAGCCCTGACTGCTAAAGTTTTTCCAAGTCGGTGAAAGTTGTGAAATATGTAGTTGTCAGCAATAACCGTCCTCCCACTTCATTCCAGACATATGGTGCAAAAGCATTTTCTACAGCACGGATTTTAAAAACATATCATTCCAAGTACAAATCCGAGCACATGATGCGAAAAGATTTCTTACTACATAGGTACCTGAACTTTTTCAATACTAAATTTTGTAAAATCCTTCATCTTATCGACAGTAGGATTAAAGGATATTTAAAAAATGCATTTCTATATTGTTCATGGAAAAGAATATGGTATTTATCATCAAGCTTTTGTATTTTTCTACAATGCACATCTTAATTTCATATATGAATCCTTGTATTTACAGGAAGGTTGAAAGCATATGTGGTTTGAAGTTTTAGTTATGATTCTAAATAAGCACAAATAAAATATGGAATTATTTGCTTATCAATTGATTAAAATCACAATTCTAAGCGTTGCCATTGTCAGAGTTAATTTTTCGATTAGTAATCTCAACAAATTTTGGTTATTGGATACATACTGAATAACAACAAGCTCATCTGAAGTATAGAAACTTTTGACACACACAAAGATACTTTTTTTCTAAAAATATACGCAAAAAGCCGTTCCGAGGAACTCACGCGATAGCAGCTGACGCCAAGTCTCGACTGAGGTTCATCGGGTTTGTTCGCCCAAATATGTATATGTTAATATACGTAACACTCATTGTGTTACATCTATCAATATTATTTTATCATTGGTAAAAATTACCCCATAAAATCTTTCAACCAAAGAAATTTGCTATTGGATTATCCACTTTTTATAACGCTCTGAGTGTCCAAAATCGGAAAAAGAGACGGGTGTCTTGCGTCTCATCCTACACTCATATATCGGTAGCCGGTTCGTACAGTAAAGAAACCCATACACGTTTAAATGCTCGTTTTTAGATTTTAAACAAATTTCTAATATCACTCTGAATTTTTCTTAAAGTTATTATATCATTATACCGACCCCTTAGAATCCGCTATCGCATTGCTTCAAGGGAGTGAGTTTGTTTTTTTAACGAACCGGTGTTCACTCTTTTAGTTCTTTCTCCGTTTTCTTCTGTAATTCTTTTGATTTACTTCTGTGGCAAATGGTAGAAGTGACTGCAAAACTTCTTTCGCCAGCTGATAATAGCGTTCTAACTGCGTATACCAGAATTGTTGTAATTCCAAATGTTCAAACTCGCATTGTATTTTGGTGCGACAAAGAAGGTGTGATCTTTGATAAACAATAACAAACAACGCGAGACGCTCATTCGTCATTTAAACGATCCCAAAAGCGGACCGGTTGGACGCACAGACTTTGTGGCCATTTTTAGGGTTTTTTCGGCATTTTCAGTGATAAATGCATACACTTTGCTGTGCACTTTTGTTGAGCAGGCTGGTACGCTCCCGAATAGATACAATGCAAGTTGAACGTTAAGAAATATTTTTAAGAGATGAACCAATTTTGTGTGCAATGCAAAACAACATCAACAGTGTTCATTTGATAATATACAAGCTTCACTGACGCTGAGCACCACATGAACGTTCTGAATTTTTATTTGAGAAATAAAACGCCGTAGCTTTTCAGTCGATTAATTTGGGTTATCGATATACACAATCGTATGATGTACGCATTCTCTCTGTCTTCCATTCACAATCTCCGAACTCAATGTGTAATAATGATCGTTCCATATCGCTTGAATCTGAATTCAAATACGCGAAAATACTCATAAAAAGGTTAAGAAGGAATAATTTGTTATAGCTTTATTTGTCCCCCATACAGTAATCATGAGTTTTTTTTATGAATTGAAAGCTTGAAAATAATGAAAAGAAAAGAAAGCCTTAGCGAGTGTCCTTAAAATTCATTGGAATTCGACACAAAACCAAATCGAGAAATAGACCTGTCACTAACCCCAACTTACAAATAAGTGTTGGATTTATTGTATGTGGATTATTTTCCACTATAGCTTTCAAATCTTTTAATATCATTTTTGAATTTTTTCTTTCACAAATCGATCCTTTCCATAGGCTCTGTTGATATTTTTGCCTGCTTTCGCTACGTTGCGTCTCAAATTAAATTGTTTCTGTCGATTACTAATTTGTTTTTGTGAAAACGTTGTAATGAAGTGTATCAAAAACACCCGCGTGATACATTCACGCGATCAGTTCACGCGAGAGGGTTAACACAACACTAAAAATAATCACGACATTTGATAGACTCATAGGTTCCTCCTCCTATTATTCCTCCTATCCTAATATTCCTCAAATAAGTCAAAGTATTCCATTACAGGTTATTATTCAAAATATGTTTTTTTTTTAATATATATTTTTTTGAAAATATGTGTCTTTTCAAAATTGCATATAAATATGAAGAATGGCACATACATATTTTTTTATGTTATACATTGTTATATTTTTATGTTACAGAAGTTGCGTTTGTTGCCGGGCAAATATTTTGCTGCAGTAACCTTACGTTAATTCGGCACTGTTTTTTTTAGGCTAGGGCCATACTTGTATATCAATAGATGAACCTTAACACCGTTGATAGCACGCAATATTCGTTTATACGCCTAAACGTAAACAACACGCATGTGTGGTCTAAATTTGGACCGATTGATACAATAGAGTTTCAAATAGAATCATTTTTGTTATCAGGCAGAATGTTAAGTATATTATTGATTAATATGGCTTTCTACTGTGTGTTATGATTCTATAAAGACCACCAACGAGCTGTGAATACTATATATCTAATGGTTTTCAACCGAATCCGGACAAATTCCATTTTAATTTTAACTCTTAGAGGTCCGCGGAATTGTTTATTAAACGATGTACGGGGGTCGGCCGATTTTCGTGCAAACGGCACATTTCATTCATTTCATTGAATATATGTAAATGGAATTATTGTCAAAAACGTCAGATTTCGCATACCGTCATCAACTCAGGTAGTCGGAGAGCTTGGTCCGGAGCAATGCTTCTTTCACAGTATATTTTTTTAGCTTTTAAGGCAATTTTAGATTCTAAGCCTTACGGTGATGATTTGAATATTGTGAAAAGTGAGTGTGTTGGCCACGTTAAGAAGAGAATGAGCTCCAGACTGCGACAGATAAGAAAAGATAAAAAACTTACAACATATTATGGTTTAAGTATTCGAAGAAACGTTAATAGTGTGGAAGATATGACACGAGAAATAATGACTACTAATTACCATATTTTTTCAATGAAAAAAAATTCACAACACAACTGTCCGACTGGAGCCGAGAGTTGGTGCAAATGGCAGAAAGCCATCGTTTTAGATAAAGATCCCCAGCTTGAAGATCTTACTCCATTACTTGGCGACGTTATAAAACAACATCTTCTACCAATTTACGAAGGTTTGTCCAGAGATGATTTACTGGAAAGATGCTTGGGTGGCCATACCAGAATGCCACGAAAGTTTCAATGCGACAATTTGGCGAATATGTACGAAGCACCTCAATTCTGAGCTAAAAATTGTTGAAATTTCAGCTTTCATTGCTGCTGGTATATTTAATGAAGGCTACACCTCAATTCTCAAACTTATGAACGAGCTAGGTATAATTGTTGGCACCTATTGTAAATTTTTCGCCGAAAATACCGATGGAAATACACTGTGGAATGTCCTCTACAACAGCTTGTTAGAGGTCAACATGCCGGAAGAAGCAGAGCTCATAGCATTCGCGGATGACATCGCGCTGCTGGTGACAGCCAAGCATCCATTCGAAATGGAAGCAAAGGGCAACGAAGCCCTCGCTAGAGTCAACGAATGGATGAGGGAAAATCACCTTCAGCTAGCGGCGGAAAAAACGGAGGCTGTGATCTTCAGCAGAAGAAGGAGACCAAGGATCAGCAGACTCGTCGTGGACAGCCACGAGGTGAGGTATAACAAAACGTTGAGATACCTCGGGATCGTCCTCGACAGCGAGCTGACCTTTCAACAACATATAGAGGAAACTGCGCAGAAGGCGCAGAAAGCGGCCAATGAGATTGGACGACTCATGCCCAATATCGGAGGGCCAAAGCCGTGCAGAAGGAGAATCATCAACGAAGTCATAAACTCAATACTTCTGTACAGAGCCCCTATATGGCATGAGGCGCTCCAAAAAGAGAGCTATAGAAAGAAAATGGCCAGGGTCCAGCGGCAGGGCGCGCTCCGAGTTACCGCCGCATACAGGACGGTATCGCAAGAAGCAGTGCTTGTGATCGCGGGAACCCCCCCGCTGGACCTTATTGCAAGTAAGAGGGCCTTGGACCACGAGGACCCCAAAAAGCGCGGAGAACACGACCAGAAACTGAGGGAAGACTGGCAGCGCAGATGGGATGAGTCCACAAAAGGAAGATGGACCCATCGGCTTATACCGGTCGTAAGCCGGTGGAGGGCCAGAAAATACGGCGAAACTACATACCGCCTAACCCAGGTGCTCACCTGACACGGATGCTTCGGTGCGTACCTGAGGTGGATCGGCAAAGAAGAATCTCCCAAATGCCACCACTGCGAAGCGGTAGCAGATGACGCGGAGCACACCATCATAGGCTGTGAGGCTTGGGCACCCCAGAGAGAACTGCTAAAACAAGCACTCGGGGTGGCCGAGCTAAATATCGACAACATGGTCCACAGCATGATGGAAAGTAAGAAGAACTGGGACCTTTGGCGCGACTATGTAGAATACATCATGAGCGCCAAAGAAGACAGTGAAAGAGAGAGGCACAGAGCGCCTCTTCAACAATAGAATAGGGCCATTAAATGGCTAGACTACCTGTCACCCTTGAAGCAATGTGTAAAACAATACCAGGGGGACAGAGGAGACCAAAGGGAGCGATTTAGTGGGCAGGTGCGGCTGGTGAGTTTCCCTTGTGGAAACTCATTTTTAACTGACGTAAATCCTACACTCCCCAGATAATGGCAACATTATCTGGGCGTCTTAGGAAGATTTACGCTCCCACAGGAAAAAAAAAAGCTCGCCAATTAGTAGTTACGCCACTGTTTCAAGCGTCCAGATTTTGGCAGGAATGTCTCGATTTAGTAGCCTTCATCGTGTTTATGAGGTGTACGATTTCTGTTAGATAAAAATTTCAATCCCGAAATTTTTCGGGATTACGTTTACTAATCCCGGGATTCCTAATCACCTAAAACGGTCCGGGATCCCAGGATTCCGGGATCCGGGATCCCGGGATTGGATTCCCTAATCGGGACCCAGATATCTTCGTCGCGGGTCGGTCGCTCTCTCTTCTTCTTCAAACAACAATCAAAAAGGTCGTCTAGTTTCCGCGCCAAGCTTCGCCTAAAGTCCGAGGGGTTTCGTAAGAAATTCATGAAACTCTACTTCTTTCGAAAAATTGATAACATTCTTAACACTTTCGCGCGCGATTATCGTCAATGCCTTCGTCATCTATTCGTTTCGTGAATCTGATTGCCGACCGACGACATTCATAAATACCTAAGAATAATTTGTCTCGTGTTTGTCTCTTGATTTCACTAATCGTTTTTGGTGATAACATTCCAGAGATATAGACCAGGGGTCGGCAACCTTTAGAGTCGGAAGAGTCAAAAATTACAATTTACAAATTTCAAAGTGTTTCAAAGAGCCACAAAAAAAATTCTTGCCAACAACTATAGTACTCACATAAATAAAGATTTTTGTTAAAAATAACTTATCTATTTTTTCATATATAAATAGTGTTTTTTAATAACAAATTAGATAATATTATATATATATGGTATTATTAGATAATCACTTATTATTTAAGTAAAAAATTAAAACACTAACTTGTACTTCAATAACAAACAAATTCAATGGGAGCGATGGTTTTGTATGGTTCAAGTAGAAAATTTAAAATTTTCTAAACAATGTCACTTGTAGACGGTTGAGAGATAGAAATGGTGCCTAATCCTCGTTAATGGATTCAGACTTTAAAAAAAAATTCTGTATGGAACTAAAGAGCCGCAGCTTCACATCCAAAGAGCCGCATGTGGCTCGCGAGCCGCTGGTTGCCGACCCCTGGTATAGACCGTATAATTGGAGCGGATGTGGTAGTTACCAACACTCTACCATCTGTTATGCCTCGTTCACACCTAGCGTAAAATAAAGCTTAAAATAAAATAAAGGCAGAAAAGTAGTGACCGCATGTTAATTCGGGACTGTTTTTTGACTAGGCTGCCGACTCTGTCCTGCCGTGACATAGAACACTTTAAAATGAATCTACAGGCAGGACTTTTCCAAACAAAATGCGAAGAGATAGTATTTAGAATTTTACATACTGCGTAAAAGTGAAACTACGTATTTCAAAGGTCGAGAAAATCCCTTAAAATACACGGTACATAGAAAACACTCGTCTGCTCCAATCATCGAGATGCACATACGACATCAGTTTTCGAAACGAAATTCGAAATTCTGTCTCCAAATTTTTGAAACGTGTTGATGTAAGATTTTAAATTTGTTTCGCATTTATTTCATTTTGGGAAGCAAAGTTACACAACGATGGAAACATTTCTAAATTCTCCCTCTGGTTCACGATTTTATTACGAAATACGGTTACTTGCTCAGCCATTGTTAGAATATTACCTTTTTTTTTTAAGAGACATATTGGGCATGTTTACATTTTCAAAAATATCAGGTGATACTTATCGTCGGTGTAACTTTAAACTGTCGTCTTTATCCAAAAATAAAATTCATAATTCACATTAGATGAATTTTCAATCGAAATTAAATCTATTTTGCGTATTAAACCTGAATTCCGGCAAATAATCGTACGCCAATAGAAGTCGTTTGTGCACCACGAAGGTTGGAGCAGACAAGTGTTTTCTATGTACCGTGTATTTTATCCCTTTAAAACTCATATTTTACTCCAGCCTCGATTACAATTATTTAGAGCTATTCTGATGTTTATATTTTTTGAAACATCGGAGCAAGTGTTTTGGGATAGATACATTTTTCATTTTACGACAAACCACTCAGTTTTTCACTTCCTGGGATATTTCCGTACAAGTTAAATTTCCACATTTGTACCACATTATGGAAGCTTCACTACTCAGTAGGGATTCTGAAGTCTCAGCTTTTTCAGTCCCGGGACACGAGACGCGATAATTTCAAAGTCCCGGGACTTGAGACTTATTTTTTCTTCAATTATCTACAGATTTTTTTAAAATAAATATTTATTTGTGTTACATACGTATGTATGTGTAAGTTAAAAGAACCGTCTTGTTCTATCTTTCTGAATTACCATTTTTGTAGTCACTTTCTTTAGTGTTTTGTTCATCTTTACTGGAATAATCTAAATCTTCTTCTGTTTCAATGTTTTCTGTTTCTGTTTGATAAATTTTTTAATCATTCTCTGAAAGTTAGATTTTCTTAACTTTTCCCTTTTCAAATGTAAAAAAGGTGACAACCCCTGTCCAAAAACAGCGATTTAATTATTTAAGCTTCTAAAATACAATAGAAACTTAAATTTAAATTTTTATTCAAGTCGGTTAAAAGGTTTAAATGTTATGCTAAATTTACGAAATCTATTGTTTTCAGTCAAATTTTTAAAAAACATGCGGTTTCAGGCGTAAGTTTCAGGCGAAATCGTGCGGTTGGTAAAGTGTTAATATATTTTTGAGGCAATGATAGCACCTCATATCGTGTTGAATCCTGGAGTTAATTTGGCTATTGATTGATTTGTTATGTGTGAAGATGCATCCAACTCGCTTTTAGAATACACGAATGAGTTATTTGTTTATTTGTTTAGACATATGTTGGATGTGGTTGGTTAGCAACACGCGTTTAGTTCGAAAGGCAGTAGTAGAGCCTTGGAGAGGTTAGGATGCGTGCGCTCTCCCCTCACTTCGCATAGCGACTGACGAGCCGCCGAGTACCACGACGCGCCAGATGCCGAGCGCGGCCGAACGCCGGCGAGCTTCGTGACAGATTCGGACGCATTGGAGACAGATCGGAGACATTGATTTTTATATATATAAGATTTAGCAAGCGTTAAAAAATAAATAAACAAAGTACTTTTTCCATTTATTTTCGACGAAATCACATTAAATTATATATTTATTAAATTATAGACGAAACACATTAAATATATAAATATACACTTTTTAATGCGCGTATTCTACTATTTGTATTTAAAAATTCCAAACGTATATCGATTATCATTTTATAATCGGTAAAATAGATTTGTTGATATTGGGGGTAGGCGGTTGTTGAACGCCTGATATCCCAGAATTGGAGCATTTCTTATATTTTAATAGTTTATTGTGTTTTCGCTGCTCTTGTATTGGATCTCGGTCTCTTTCGTTTATAATGAAATTCATTTCTTCCAGCTCTTTTATAAGATTGTCTTTACCTTCGTATTTTTCATCTTCGTACATATCAATTTTGACTTGTTCAGATTCAAAGCCTTCCCCATTTGATTTAGTATTTCTCATTCTATTTTTGATCGCTCGGCCAATCCATTTTGATTTGTATTGTTCAGCACAATCTCCAGCTATGGTTGAACACTCGTCGTCTAGCTTGTATACGTGTATTGGTACTAGCAACGTATGGAAGTTGGAAGATGCTGCCGCTACGATTCGTCTGTGATCTAGTAGAACATAATAGCCATCTTGGTACTGTGCATTTATTCGGGAACCTTTTTTCCATCCAGTTTCAATCATTCTATTTTTCAGTTCTACTAATGAGATATTTTCAGACGTAAAATCTCTTAAACAGCTTTCTGCAAATCTTATTTTCTCATTGATAATTTGTTGTTTCAACTCTGTGGCAGGTATTTTATAGATATAGTGATGACCAATTTTCAATGCTTTTTTATATAAATCTTGGTTTTGAGAAATTTCATCAAAAAAATGATTTTTTAAAGTTGTCGATGTAATTTGTTGTTCGGCAATCAATGTTTTATTAAGTCTATCTGATAAATTCTTATATAAATGAGTTTTCCAGTTTTCTTCGTTGTCATCATTTACTTTTAAATTGAGTCTAATTACTTCATCATTATTAGTTTTTTTCTTTGGGTTGGAAATATAATGTTTTTCAACGCCGTTTTCCTCTTCCAATATTATATCAAGATTTTTAATCGTAGATTTTATCCTTTTTAAAATTTTTGGCATAAACACAATGATTATCTTTAGATAATCGTCCTTTGAAGAAACTATTGTTGAAAAATCGATTAGCTGATCTTGATTGGATATAACTTGCCCATACAACTCTTTATCGTCTCTTATCTTATTTGAGTATTTTTTTAAAACGACATAAGTAAATTTTTCAAAATTATAACATTCCAGTTTGTCTAAACCCCGTAGTTTGCTCTCATTTATTTTAAAAATACCCGTTGGTTTTTCTTCGTCCTTTTTAAAGACTTTAAAGAGATGCTTCATGTTACCGAATAATTCCATTATGTAACTATCAGAACTATATAAATTTGGAAGATAATTTAACCAACGATTCACATCACAATCCTCTATCAAAGTACATTTCGTAAGATTATTTTTATAGTATTTTTCAAGTTGTCTTTTTGCCTTAGGTCTAAGTGTTTTCTCTATTTCAATGAACATTTGTTTCATAAAATCAACTTCTAGTTCTGATTTCAGCTTTTTGAAATTGCATTCTTTTACACAAAATTTAAATGGATCAATTACAACGACCTTTAACGTAAGGCCAATTTTCATTATATTTTTAATACATTCAAAAAATAAATCATAAAACTTAGACAAATTTTCATGTATAGTTTTAAACGTTGTTTCAACAAGAAAACTTCCATTCTTTGGATATTTAAAGCTTTTAATGATAGCTCCTGCAATCATTATGAAAACAATATTTTCATCTAATTGCGTAATAAGTTTGTGTAATTCGTTCTCTATTTCTTTGGTTGGTTTTTTCACATCGTACATCGTGATTACCTTTCTATAGCGCGCTTCTTCAGCTAGAGTTGGTTCTTCTTCAATGACTTGGTTAAATAAAGCCATACTTCCATCTACCCTATTATTTATAGCCAAATTGTGGGCCAAACGAATTGTCATATAAGGCATGTTTAATTTATTGGCCCAATCGGTAGAACAATTAAACTTTTTTATTTTTAATGCAAATTCTTTAACTATATTTTTGTCAATTGAGACTATAGAATTTTTATGTTCGTGTAACAGAAGACCCCATTTTTTAAAAAAGTTTTCTTTGAAAATACAAGTAGGCATACAATTATTTGCAAATTGCTGGTATAGGAAAGCATCTCTTAATATCGATAAGTACTCTTCTTCTTTAACTTGTGTTTCACGACATAATTTCATACCTTCAGTATACTGCAATTCTCTAGATTTTCTCATTGTTTCAATGCTGGAACATTCGCTTCTTGAATATCTTATAATTAGTTGCCCAGAAGCCTTATAAGCCCTGCTAGCTTTTCCAAACACTTCTTGTTCAACTCTGAGATGATCAGGGAAATATGTTAAACAGACATGCAGTTCTCCTTCGTTTTGTAATTTTTCGGTAATTTTTATACTATTGTCATAGATATCTAAAACCGTACTAATTATTACTTGACCTTTAGTAATTTCTAATACGCTATCATTTTGTATATGAATTGTAATATTATTCTGGCATTTATCTTGTAACGCTTCATGTACATCGTTGACATCTCTCACACCTTCACATATTATTAAAACAGATGTTCCTTTTCTAACTTTACTAGTTGTTCCGTTAACTATTTTTTTAAGCCACTCGTTTTTATCACTACAAACTATGGGATCCATTTCATTATATTGTATATCTCGAGTTTTAGGAATGCAAACATAGTCAAAATTGTAAATTTCCTTGAGTAAATTATTTTCTTCTTTGGACACAGGAGCACTCGGAAATCCGTAAATGTTTTTAAACGACTTGAAAAACTTAATATTGGTGCCAAAAACTGGTTTTAACCATCTTTGAGTTATTTCTAAATCATGTTTAATTTGTAAAAAATGAATTAGATCATCGTTTCGTTTATACTTTCCAGGTTTGCCCCCACAGTATTTTTCTAATATTTCTATTCCCGTATCTTTAGTTTTGTCTATTTTGTAATCAAGATTTTCTAGCATAGTAGAAGCAATCATAGCGCTCTTCTTCCATTCTTCAAAATTATTTTTAGCATAATCTCTCAAATATGTTGGTATATGTTTAGTGCATGTTTCATAATCTATGGTAGGTTCCTTATCCTTCTCAGTTATTGTGACCCATTTCCAAATATCATCATAAACGGGCTCTAATTTACTGAATAAATCATCATTAACGTATAGATACATTTTATGTTTTTCATTGGGCAAAATGCTATCAACTTCATTTACTATTATATTTTTGCAATATTTTTTAGTTCTAGTCCAAAATATCGATATCGTAAAATCCTGCTGTAAGAACGTTAAATCTGCAAAAATTACTTGGTTGTTATAATATAAGTGACATCTATTTGTTTCATCTAGCTGTGATGTATGAGAACAATTGCTGGATACATTAATACCAAATAATTGAAAGATTTCAATATTCGCGTTGGTTTTTCGATTCGCGACATGTGAGTTTCTACAAATGATGAATGTTCTTTCTTCATAAAGATATTTAATAATTGCCAGTGCGACTGTTATAAGTGTTTTGCCTTCTCCGTAAGAAACACATGCTAGAGTGTTGTTTCTATTTTTTAACAAGATTGATATTGTCAACTTTTGAGTGTCACGAAGTGCAAATTTGGTTTTTAATTCAATGCCTCTATACACAACTGCCAGTAATTCTTTTTGTGAACTTTTTATGTACTCCTGTTTTTCATCTTCACGACCGTAGACATTAAAAACTTGTAGTTTAGTTTTATATTCTACTACCCAATCTTTAATATCAGATTCCGTAAAATATTGAATAGGTTTTGTCTTGGTGTTGTCAATAAAATTCTCAATTTCTTTCATACTATCCAATATGTTGTTTATATTGTCCAGTATGTTTCTTGAAGTCCTATCATCACTTTTAATTATTTCAGCCAATTGATTGATATCTCTTCTCTTTGTAGTTTTGATTTTTTCTTCTAACATATCTAAAAATAAATTTATTGTTTAAAACCGGTTTTAGAAAGTAGAGTTTTAGAAGTCTTAACGATATAATATTTACCACTTTGACTACGATTTCTTCTAATTTGGTGTATTTTGATATTGTCTTTTTCTTCCTTGTTATTGAAATGCCCATCTTTGAATAGAGCTCCAGATGATTTCGATTTCTTCATGTTTATATATATTTTATACATAAAATTTAATGGAAAACAGCTGAATAGATGAATTTTGTTCCACGCGAAGCGCTTTAAAAAAAACAATGAAACAGCTAAGTCCAGTAATAAAATAGTAAATAGTCGTCGTAGTATATCATGAAAAATTGAATAAAATCATCCCTCGTATAATACAGTACTTCTATAACATGGTTTTTATTTTATACGCTCGATGAATTGATGACGTACATTAAAAAACTTTTAATTTTATTAAAACAACAGAAAGGACAATAACGCAGGATCGACTAACGGTGCAAAATATATATATGTTTAAAGAACAACAATTATTCAACGACTTTTTGCTAGCTTGTTGTAAAATAACTTTACCTGTGGCTTTTGAACTTTTCTAACTACTTTGATATCGTAATGACAGCTGTAATATTATCTGTAAATCTGAACACCGATGAATATATCGAACGGCGACGTTCCGGCAACATTTCCTTTGGAATATTTTATTTATTCCGGCGGATATTCTCAATAAAATCAAGCCCTGCCTGCTGAAATTTTTCCAAATCGGTGAAAGTTGTGAAATATGTAGTTGTCAGCAATAACCGTCCTCCCACTTCATTCCAGACATATGGTGCAAAAGCATTTTCTGCAGCACGGATTTTAAAAACATATCATTCCAAGTACAAATCCGAGCACATGATGCGAAAAGATTTCTTACTACATAAGTACCTGAACTTTTTCAATACTAAATTTTGTAAAATCATTCATCTTATCGACAGTAGAATTAAATGATATTTAAAAAATGCATTTCTATATTGTTCATGGAAAAGAATATGGTAGTTATCATCAAGCTTTTGTATTTTTCTACAATGCACATCTTAATTTCATATATGAATCCTTGTATTTACAGGAAGGTTGAAAGCATATGTGGTTTGAAGTTTTAGTTATAATTCTAAATAAGCACAAATAAAATATGGAATTATTTGCTTATCAATTGATTAAAATCACAATTCTAAGCGTTGCCATTGTCAGAGCTAATTTTTCGATTAGTAATCTCAACAAATTTTGGTTATTGGATACATACTGAATAACAACAAGCTCATCTGAAGTATAGAAACTTTTGACACACACAAAGATACTTTTTTTCTAAAAATATACGCAAAAAGCCGTTCCGAGGAACTCACGCGATAGCAGCTGACGCCAAGTCTCGACTGAGGTTCATCGGGTTTGTTCGCCCAAATATGTATATGTTAATTCAACACTCATTGTGTTACATCTATCAATATTATTTTATCATTGGTAAAAATTACCCCATAAAATCTTTCAACCAAAGAAATTTGCTATTGGATTATCCACTTTTTATAACGCTCTGAGTGTCCAAAATCGGAAAAAGAGACGGGTGTCTTGCGTCTCATCCTACACTCATATATCGGTAGCCGGTTCGTACAGTAAAGAAACCCACACACGTTTAAATGCTCGTTTTTAGATTTTAAACAAATTTCTAATATCACTCTGAATTTTTCTTAAAGTTATTATATCATTATACCGACCCCTTAGAATCCGCTATCGCATTGCTTCAAGAGAGTGAGTTTGTTTTTTTTACGAACCGGTGTTCACTCTTTTAGTTCTTTCTCCGTTTTCTTCTGTAATTCTTTTGATTTACTTCTGTGGCAAATGGTAGAAGTGACTGCAAAACTTCTTTCGCCAGCTGTTAATAGCGTTCTAACTGCGTATACCAGAATTGTTGTAATTCCAAATGTTCAAACTCGCATTGTATTTTGGTGCGACAAAGAAGGTGTGATCTTTGATAAACAACAACAAACAACGCGAGACGCTCATTCGTCGCTTCAACGATCCCAAAAGCGGACCGGTTGGACGCACAGACTTTGTGGCCATTTTTAGGGTTTTTTCGGCATTTTCAGTGATAAATGCATACACTTTGCTGTGCACTTTTGTTGAGCAGGCTGGTACGCTCCCGAATAGATACAATGCAAGTTGAACGTTAAGAAATATTTTTAAGAGATGAACGAATTTTGTGTGCAATGCAAAACAACATCAACAGTGTTCATTTGATGATATACAAGCTTCACTGACGCTGAGCACCACATGAACGTTCTGAATTTTTATTTGAGAAATAAAACGCCGTAGCTTTTCAGTCGATTAATTTGGGTTATCGATATACACAATCGTATGATGTACGCATTCTCTCTGTCTTCCATTCACAATCTCCGAACTCAATGTGTAATAATGATCGTTCCATATCGCTTGAATCTGAACTCAAATACGCGAAAATACTCATAAAAAGGTTAAGAAGGAATAATTTGTTATAGCTTTATTTGTCCCCCATACAGTAATCATGAGTTTTTTTTATGAATTAAAAGCTTGAAAATAAAGAAAGTTGAAAATATGTGTCTTTTCAAAATTGCATATGCACATACATATTTTTTGTTATACATTGTTATATTTTTATGTTACAGAAGTTGCGTTTGTTGCCGGCAAATATTTTGCCGCAGTGACCATACGTTAATTCGGTACTGTTTTTTTTAGGCTAGGGCCGTCAATCGCGCACCGTGAGTCATGCTTGAATATTAATAGATGAACCTTAACACCATTGATAGCCCGCAATATTCGTTTATTCGCCTAAACATAAATAACACGCATGTGTCTCTAGTTTTAGTAACATAATAATGCAATTGATACAATAACATTTCAAATAGACACCCTTATGTTACCACACTAAATTTTATGTATATAATTGATCTTTTTGGCTTTCTACTATTTATCATGATTCTATGAAAACCACCAACGAGTTACGAATACCACATATCTAATGGTTTTCAACCGGATACGCACAAATTCCATTCTAATTTTAATATTTATTTTATCGTCATCTTTTAGTAATTAACATGATGAGTCGCTATATTTTACTCTATAAAAAATATTGTATCACTCAAATATTGTATTCCTTTACAGAAATACACTCTAACTTCTTTTGCGCGACTTTTTTTTATTTAATACCGTATAAATCCGCCATTTTTCTTTTTAAAATATAAAATTAATCAGCGCTTTAAGGTTGTAATAAAATAATGTCACAAGTTTAAAGTGGTACGATTATTTTATCATCTATAAAAAATCATGAAAAACGACTCATTTTCGGGCGTCCGTAAACTTTTTATCCCATGCAAATTACCAAAAATGACTGCATGATACTGCTATCAATGCGTTAATGCATTTAGAGTAAAATGGCCAAGTAAAATAAAGACAGCTTGCAACTTTCAATCGGGTCGGAATCTTGCGTTTTGCGCCCCAAGCCCAGTTGCGCCTGTGGTAGGCGCCTGCTTTGCCACGCCCTAGTTACGACCCTGATTAATATACCTTGTAATATTTTTATTTTTCTGAATAAAGGTTTGTTAATAATAATATATTTATACTATTTATTTTTTTGTCAACTATTTTTTCCTGATTCTCACATGCTGACTTTTACCTTGTACTTCTTTTACTTTTACTGTATGATATTACTTTTAAGTTTTATTACTGTATTGCTCACTACTATTTTTCTTTTATCATATAGTATTTTATATTTATATGGTTATCCTAGTTATTTTTTTACTGTTAATTGTTTATTTCCATTTAAAAAAAAAACAAAACAAAATAACAAAAAACAAACAAAAAAAAAAATAAAAAAGAGATAATTTATTAAAAAGGATTCATCATTACAATATCATGTAAATCAAATTGGTAGCGACACAAGGCTTTAACCAAATAGCTCAAAAAGATATTGTGTCATTGGACTAGATTCTGAAACAAGAAAACAAGATCCAGTCGAAATACATATTTTTCTGTTGCGTGCTATTCTGTACGCATATGTGGTTCTGAGCAGAAATTACTATGAAATTATCGGCAGTGAAAAAGGGTTACTTGCATTATATTGGGTGGCAGAGTTTAAACGAGGCCGTACGAGTTACCAAGACGAACAGCGCAATGGTCAAAAATATTAAATAACCACCCCAGAAATGTTGAAGAAAATCCACAAAATGGTATTGGATGACCGTCGATTGTAAGTGCGCGAGCTAGCAGATATAGTAAGCCTTTCAAAAAATGCTATACATCACATATAACTGAACATTTGGACATGAGAAAGCTGTGCGCAAGATGGGTGCCGCGTTCGCTCACAATGGTACAAAAACAGCGTCGTGATGATGTTTCAATCGAGTGTTTGGCGATGTTTCACGGCGATAAAGCCGAGGTTTTGTATCAATTCATAACCATGGATGATACATCTATCACTTAACACCTGAGATAAAAGAACATGGGAAATCTCCGTGTGTCGAGCTGTTTATTGATTCCGCTGTACACTCTTTATATTGTAAATTCAAACTTTTTTAAATAAAGGAAGTCTAGTAACGTTCGCGACCTCATTTGGCGTAAATTAAGGAGGACGGAGTGGCCATAGGTCTGTGTGTCCAACCGGTCCGCTTTTAGTACCGCTGATATGACGGATGAGCGCTTAACGATCGGACTCCATGCCACCCCTTTGTTACGGAATTGTATGCCAACACTGCATTTTTAGAAGCCTTTACACATTGCCTTCTTTATGAACGTTCATCTCGAATAAATTCGTTGTCATTTAATATTACGTATCCAGTGAATTCTTCATCGCCGATTTCGATTGCATATCTGACAAAAGTTCCGAAAGGCTTTTTGTGCTTTGTTAATTGCAAGCTTTCTGCATGCAATGTAATTTTCTTGATGATAATACCCGTCATTTCATATTTGATGGCGCATCTTCTAATGTCGATTGTGCCATCTTCGGCAGTGCGAAGAAGTGTGCCTCTTTGTACAGTCGAAAGATCGTCCAATGAGACTTTCAAAGGTCTATTTGTATTTAAACTTTTCAGGATCGTGTTAATCTTTAGGATGCAAATCTTATAAGCGTCTTCGATTTGTTGGAATTGTTCATTGTGAGAAAGTTTTCTGTTTTGTCTCAAATCTATGTCTGTATCGACATCGAAGGACCAACCGGAGTGCTGACATTTCTTATCCCGCTCGATTTCTTCGTTGAGCTCGTTCAGGGCTCTGATCGTATGTTTATTCAAAGGAAGATGACGCTGATGCCATCCAGTTTCTATGATGAATGGAATCATGCAGTCTTTTTGTATCCAATCTGAAATATTTTGAATGAATTCATCTCGCGTGGAATCGACGAGCTCTTCAGCTTTCAGCGACTGATATAAACGACCACATGCGTTCCGCACGAGAAAGTTGTCATGTTTCAGCTGATGAACATATTTTTGTTTTACGTTGATAAATATAGTTTTTCGACTTTTGGTCCTGAATGAAAATTGCTGCTTGGTAACATTGTCTATTTGGAAGACAATTCTGAGGCTGTCGATTTTGCACACTTTTGATGCGACGTATGTCAAAATTTGTAAACACATCATATCGATGGGAATATTTTCTCGAACGACAATCGATAATAATGCAGAGCTTCTGGTCTTTGCGATCAGCTTCATGGAGTTTGTGCAATAAGCTTCGTTTATAAATCTGTCGCTTTCGCCAACGAAACACTCGATCGCATTGCTCGTCTTGCATTTATCAGAGATTGCATCCAAAGCCTCATGGACTTCCATCAGATTTTCATGGGAATTCAAGAAGTCTTCTCGTATGCGACTTGCTATGAAATATATGAAAACGTTCACGATGCATTCGTCAACCTTTTCTGCCATTTGTTCTTGGAATGCGGCATAAACTTTGCACGCTTTTGCGTGCTCTTCGGCATTCGGCGAAGCCGGATCGATTTCGAATTCCGCCCACGTTGCATTGAGGAACTTCTCGAATTCCACGGATGCGTTTTTCAAATGAGTGCACTTATCGAGCGACAAATTGGACACGTCCATGGCTTCCAAAACTGCGTCGATCAGGGAAGAAATGTCCGTTACTTTATCGGATTTGAACGCATGGCGTTTTATGCTTTCGGTAAGGTCTTGATTGCATCTGCGTAAGCATTTTTCGATCTTGTTGCATTGGGACGATTGCAGAAAAAAGTTCTTCACCAGCGTCCCCAATATGTTTTCCTCGTCCAATTTTGCGCATTGGACAAATTCAAACTCCACCCGTGCTAGAATTGCGCCGACGGCTTTATTTCGAAATGCTCTGAAATGACTTTGAAGGATTCCAACGACGTCCGTTCTATAAATTTGAACACATGCCTTGTCCCATATACTTTTAGTCGACGTGGAAAACTCGGTTTGATCGCCCAATTTGAATTTGGGGTCGTTGTTTCTCTTGAAGAAACTAGCGACGTAACCAGCAGCGCTGATCACGGCGCTTCCGTATTTGAACGATCTGATTTTGTTCGCCATGGTGTCCATCGTCCTGGACGCTATGCTCTTGAGCGTCTGATAAAAAGTAGCTCGATTCCAAAATTTGTTCCAGCTGGGAATTTTGGACAGCGACGCATTAAGCACTTGGAAGATTAAGCCGGCCCCTCTCAATATGTACTCCGTTTTCTTGGGATTGATCCCGAATGTCAAACATCCGAAGACCACAAACACAATTCCCATCATCGCATCGAGGAGAAATCCGACGACAAGTCTTGACGACCATTGACTCTGTTTAATAACACAATCTAAGCCATTGAGAGAGAAGCTTTTTAGCTCCATCGACGAAACAAGCTGATTGTTGTCAAGGTATTTTCGCAATGGTTGCATCTTTACTTCGGATTTCAAATACATTTCACCTCTCAATCTGTTCACGTTTTTCAAAATAGTTCTAGGGTTCTCGCTCGTGCGTTTCTCGTTCAACAGAAACTTCTTGATTAAAATTTCATAGTCTTGGACAACGCTGCTGAATTTCATGGGTTTTATTATGGATCGATCCATCAGATCTAAAATCAACATCGAATGCGGCTTCTCATTGAGATCTATAAAAATGACATCTTGCTCATTATTTAAATCTTGCTCGATTAGATTCAGAGCTATTCTGTATGCAAAATGTACAGATATCATCGTTTTTATCATGGTTTCGTATACGGGAAATGGCGAATAATCAATTTGATCCAATCGACCGATTAGCTGATATTTTGCAGCAGTTCCTCCGTGAGGTCTGATGATTCCTTGCCTGACGAGCTCGTCTAGTATAAGTTCAGCTTCTTTGGGGGACGATATCATTTCCGATAGATCCTGTTGCTGCACACAATCGAAATGGCGAAAATTTGCATCTTGGATATTGGATTTGTTTATTTTAGCCTTTTTGTTCGTCCGTATCCTTCCATCTTTTTCATATTTTTGATAAATCGCATCACCTATTAGCTCATGGAATGCCCATTTTTCAAAAATGTGCGCACTAACATCATAAATCGGATTAAAATATAGATACGAATCACCTTTGACTTCCAAAAGATCAATGGTCAATTCTGAATTGGTTTCAGCTCGGATTGCTATCAAGTCGACAGGAAGCACTTCGACAAATTCAATCGCTTGGTCTAGCACTTGGAATTCAAGCAATTCCTTCCAAAAGTCTTCCCTGTTTGGAAGTTCAATCCGCTCTGTCAGATAGCAAATAAATCTGTCCAAATCGACATCTCTTCCTTTATGACCAGTGAGCGTTTCATAAAGCAAATCCGCTTTAATTCCATAAGCCATACTAACATCAGATAGATCCTTCTTTTCAATGTTCTTCTTGATTCTGTTGCTTTTAAGAGCTCCATTATTTACAAAATATCTTATTAATTTATCAGCAAGCTCTCTGTCGATCGAATCAAAGTCGTCCATTGAGATGTTACACTTTCCCAAGACGTTGTCGATGGACTGCAAGAAAACATCGTAAATGGCTCGCTCTGCTTGTTTCTGCTTCTCAAACGAATCGATCTGAATAATATTGCAGTTGTGATGCTTCTGTTCTTCTTTGACTACGGATTCAGCTATGGTTGTGAACAAGCGATGTTCGTTGAAGAGTTTCTTCGCTCTTTTCAAGCTTTTCCTCATGAGCTTGACGATCTCTCGGTTTTCTTTGAAGTTCGGAACTGATCTGGCCAAAGCGTGCGCTTTGTAATAATGCGCCGCTTCGGAAAACGACGGTTCTTGCTCGATGACTTTGTCGAAGATTTTAATGGCGTCGTCCAACAGATTTTCATCGGCGAGAACCTTTCCAAGTCTATTGATTTGAACGGGATCGCCACACACCATTGTCGAAGGATTATCACAGTCGATGAGCTGTTCTAAATTCTTAAAAAATGCATCCCTATCCTTGACTACCGTTGAAGCCATTTTTTCATTTTCATGAAGCCAAATTGCCCATCTGTTCAAATGAGTCTTTGAAATTATTTTTCTTTTCACTTCCATAATATTCTTGTGTTCCGGCTTTGGAAACCAGCTAGGCCACGCATTCTGCTCTTTAAAATTTTTAAAAATAATCGCATAATATTTGCTATTTTTAACGGAGCTCATGAAGGATTCAGCTTCATCGCCTGCACTATATTTAGTGTTCAAGTGATAGTTCAAATACATAAAATGCGACTCGAAGACGCTCAAGCAATCTTCTTCGGGTATTATTTGATTTTGGTAATAGTCATATATTTGAGTAATTCGATAGGCTTCATCCTGGTCGCGTTTTTTCTTCATCGGTATAATCTCCTTGTTCTTATCGTCTAGGATGATCAAGCAACCAGAACCGTGATTACCATTCCTAGCCGACCTGCCGAAGGCCTGCTGTTCTATTCGAACATTAGTAGGCAAATAAGTCAAACACACATGAAGTCCTCCATTTCTATTCAGTTCGTCTGTTATTTTGATGTCGGTGCCTCGACCGGCTAAATTGGTCGCGATTATGGTAACGCCGTCTTGTAATTTCTTGTTATTTTCAACGATTACCGAGAATTTTTCATAATCGCGTTTGTAAATGTAAAGATTTTTGACCTCCAGTTCCTTTAATTTTTTATACAAGTCATCGGCCCAACTTATAGTTTCGCAGATGATGAGGATTGAACGCTTTTGATTGATCGTCACATCGATCGTCTTATCGAATATATTCTTATGCCACTCCTCTCTGTCTACACAAATGATAGATTTCTCTTCGTGGAATAAACTCCGCTTGGATGTAGGTATTGTCACATATTCTATATCGTATATTTTCTTCAGTAGATTTCTTTCTTTTATCGACCCCAATGTTCCTGTCGAAAAAAACGAAAATGATGATCAAAAAGAGTGGTTTTTCAAATGAAATTTTAGTGAAATATTTTAAAATGAAATGTGTGCGCAGAGGCAGCGCTCTTATTGTGAAAGAGTGAGTTTTAAAATTTTCGGCTTACACGATTTCATTTAGACACATGTTTTTAACTAAATGCCAAAGCGCAAAAAAGCAAAAAGCAAAAATTTCAAAACAATTAATTTGCCATTAAAATCCATCATTAACTTAAAACAAATATTTAACCAAGTTATAACTCGGATAGAGATAGAAGCTAAGAGATTACAGGAGGTACCGGCGGAAAGAACAACTTCTTCCGCGTCCGCAATCCTACTCGTGAATTGCGCCTGCATAAACTAACAATGCTTTTCATACAAGTACGACACTACCCAAAATAGGATATTACCCTAGGAAAATAGGACAGCACTTGAACTACTCAAAAACGGGACGTATGGTCAAGATAGGCATGTCCCTTTCAAAAATGGTGTGACAATGGGCCAAAAACAAAGAAGAGCCGCACACTCCGTAGTGGGATTAAAAGAAAAATATGGGGAGTGAGTACGTCTGGTTCTCTTCGGAAACAACAACATGGGGACCCCCCTCTGACCTGAGTTGTGTGTTGGTCCCGCTATTCGGCCACCCTGTCACCGATTACCAGGATTTCACCGTTTTCGGCGAGGAATTTCGCACCTTGACAATGAAACCCAAGGACCAGCGGCAGCACGCCGGGAAAAACACCGGAAGGCAATCGCTGGACGGCTTCTATACGTCTTAGTCATTAGAATGTAAAGTCAAAGTAAATTCTTCCGATGGAGAGGTCGTCGCGCGCTCCTGTCCGTGCGAGATCCGCGCTGTTCTTTGACTTTGTAGAGTAACATCACCGCGAATATCAATCGGAAGCTGGTGGAAATTTATAGTAGTGATGGAATGAAACGATAAAACGGACGTAGAAGAGGCCACAAGAAGGCCGTACTGATTCTCGTCGAAGCAAGGAGTGAAAGAGCGTCAGTGACTTCTGACGAACTTGTGCAAAAAACTAAAGAAAAATGCGAAATTACCGCTATGTAATACTTGGAGACCTTCACAAAGAGTTTCCTGATATTTCTCGAAGTCTTCTCAGTGATATTGTGTTGGAAAAACTTGATTACAAGAAGTTGTCTGCGAAATGGGTGTCCAGAATATTCACACCGGAGCATCGTCAAAATCGCTTGACCGTCGCGCTCGAGTTTTTAGATCAGTGGTTCCTAACCTGGGGGGAATTACCCCCGAGGGGTAAAACGGCTTTTCTGCGGGGGTAATGACAATATTCATTTTCAGTATGTAGATATAATAATAAAATGACAGATGAGCGTCATATGGCTTGCACTCTCTTCCAAGAAGTCTCTCACTGTGTTCTAATGCCTTTCTAGTAATCCTTCCCGCAAGGAAAGGAATGAAGAGACGAGAGACGGAGACGATACAGTTTCAATTTACTCGAGCACTAATTTGTACTTTCGCATTTGTGACAGTATTTTACGTGAAATGACTTCTGCTTCTGGAAAAAAGCGCTTGTATAAAGAAGCATTTCTACAATGGGGTTTCACGAATATTGTTGACAGGAATAAGGAAAAGCCTCAGTATGTTATATGTAATAAAGTTCTTGGTACAGAGAACATGAAACCGAGCAACTCAAAGAACATTTCGAGAATGTTCACAAGGAGTTGGCAGGTAAAAAATTCGATTTTTGATTTCTTAAAAAAAAAGTGTTCGCAATTGGACTAAACCTAAAACCCAAAACAATTTCAACTTTTACATTAACCATCATTAACCCCTTCCGATTCATTGTTAAAAGTGTCCGTAGTGACGCGATATTTTCGCCTTTTCGATCTTTTCGCGTCATATCTAGTATACGAAAATAGTATCATCAAGTAGTATCATCAAGTTCGAACAAGTCTGTTCCCAAGATGAATCATTCTTACATTTAACGTACGCAACAATGCAATCGGACATATCCGTCATTTTCTATTGAGGTTTGCTTAACTTTCACAATGCGGATATATCCGTTATACCCACTTTGCATGGACTTTGCATGACGGATATATACGTCATATCCACTTAAGGGGTTAAATTAATGAAGGAAGTATGTTAAAATTGTAATTTCCTATAGTTTTGTGCAATTTCATGATAAATAAAGGCTATTTGTATGTATTATATATGTTGTTTTCTTCAACAAAATTTTAAAGGGAGATAAAATCAGTTTCTCTGATAGGTTATAGGGGTAACGAGACTAAAAAGGTTAGGAAACACTGTTTTAGATCGTTTTGCACAAGAGAGAGAAACTTTTTTGGACTCTGTTGGGCCCAGGGAAGAGACTTGGGTGTGTCACTACACCTCAGAACCCATTCCCCAATCATTTTATACAGTATCTTTTGTAAAAGAAGCCATCTGTATGAGCAGATCCTGTTTGCCATTACTAAAAACGGGACGTTTCAAAACGATGCTAATAGCGGCCTTCTGAACGTGCACGAAGCCGGAAGACCAATAGTCCATTCTACAATATGGATTTATACCTTAACCTTTGTGTTCATAATCCAGGATCTAACTCAGTATGTTTCAATACTAAAGATGAGTTATTTAAATATTCAATTAATGTATATAAATATAATTCGTACCTGTCAATCCAAATAGTTTTTGGTATTTCTTGAAGTAAGAAACATTGGAAATAAACACCGCTTTTAAGCTAAGCGGCGATAGTTTACAGCCATGTTTCAATTCCAGAAATTGATGCAGACCTTTGTCCCACTGCGAATTTGGTAAATCGGTTCCAGTGTCGATATCCAAAATGGTGATTCTGGCATGTAAATCCGAACTGGTAGCCGAATGATCCACATCGACGACATAATCGCCGCCTTCCTTCATCAACGTTGCCCGAATGGCGTTTACAATCCACGATTCTATGTGTCGCTCCACGAAACTCAGCAGATAATTGGGAATTCGAATCCTTCTTTCTCTTCCTATATGCTCCTGCAAAAGAAAACACAGGCGATCCTGCAGAGGTCGCAGCTCATTCTCATAGTCTTTAAAATCCAGCCCATCCAAATTCCGAAGATCCTCCGTCATTATTTTTCCATCCTTATCGACGATATTTTGCAAGACCAACGCTTCCCAAATGACTTTCACTCGCGCTTCGTCCAATTTGGCGCTCAATCCGTAGATGTGATTTTTCTTCACCACGCCGAATATATCAAACATGATCGCGTCTTTGATTCTATCGACGACAATGTCGCTGGAATCTATCCGAACGAGTCGATTCACCCATTGCCAGATGTGGATGTATACGGCTTCCAATTTATCAAACGCGGGAAGCTCCTGCGATAGATACAGAATATTAGTGGCCTTGTCCAGCAGCAGATTGTCCACCTCGTCTATTATGATGTTGCTGAACTTATGAGCCCCCAGGATGTTCTTGTCGTAGAAGCGATCTATCAGGAAGTCCCTTTGGAAATTAGAAAGATCGCCATATATCACTTGGTACTTTGAATAGGCGCTTATTCGCTCTTCGATCTTTTCGTGGCAGTTGTGCGACACTTCGATGTTGAAGAGCTTGTATATTTTTTCGTTGTCTGCGGCGTCGCGCTTTGCCAGCACGGAAGAACTCGTCACGATGTCCACCTTCTCGCCCTGGAGGGCTTTCATTATAGCAACGGTGACGACTATCAGAGTCTTGCCTTCTCCGGTGGCAACTTGAGCTAGGGTGTTCTTTTCGTTGATCAAGAGAGATAACACGGCTAGCTTTTGGGCACCGCGAAGACTGAAACCCATTACCAATTGGATGGAACGATTTATCAACGATAGCATTTCTTCGCACTTCTCCGTGAAAAGCATGTGTTTGTCTTCGGCTCGCTTGAATTCGGTTCTGATGTCGTCTGCAAGTTTGGAAATTTCGTCTTGGTTCGCATCTAAATCATCTGAAATGTTGTAGGTCTCGATGAGATTGGCGACTTTAAATCGGATGTTATCCGAAGTGTTTTCATCGTTGATGACTAAATCCAATAGCTGTGGTGTTTTTCTTTCTTTCGCATGAATTGCGTGCTTTTCGTCCATCCGCTTGAAGAATTCAATTGTATCGCATTTGGCGATCGATTCAATTGCGTATTCGTTGAGCATCCAAATGTCGTTGTGGAAATTCTGCAGAACAGTGTGAAGATCATCATAAGATGTGTATTTGAGGCTTATGGCTTTGATTAGATCGCTTATGAGGATCGTCCCGTAGATGTTTTCCAAGTTTGAAACGATGTACAATATCGTCGACAGTTGCTTTGCATCCAGATCCATATTCTTGGACAGCATCGTGCTCCAGGAAGCGTCTCTAAATATGAAAGCCCATTCGGATAGTTCAGCATCTTCGAGGAGACTCAGCTTGTCGATCGAGATATTGTCCAAATTTTGTACAACATTAAGAATGAATTCTTCGTCAAGATTGCTTTTTGAATCGCAATTGTTTAGCTTTTCCTTGAACAACAACACTGTATCAATATCGATCTTTGATATCAGATCTTTCCAATTTGAGATGTCCGTCAATGGTTTCCTAAAGAAGTGCTCCAATTCCATGCATACAGCTTCAGTTATCCAATCTTTTTGAGGACATACAGAAACAATCCAAGACATATTATCACATTCATCATTTCCCTGTAGAAATTGACCGAGGATCGTAGCAATCAAACTCCTCAGACTATTGACAGAAACATGTCTACTTTCGCATGAAAATCTTCTCCAAATGCGCTCCAATATATAATTTTTTCCAATGTATTCGCTCTTGATCTTGTTCAGTGCAAATCCCATCAAAGCTCTTTCTTCCAGTGGAAAATGTTCAGCAATATTATGAATCATTTCATCCTCGTTTATATAACATGGATCAAAATGGCGATCGTTCATAGCATAATCGACGATACTATGAAAATTTGAAGTTTTATCCTTCATAAACGCATCCAATTCCTCGATTTCATCAATGTTTTCCGCCTCTCTGAGGATCTCCATGTGGGCAATCCCCAACAGTTTGCGCTTTTCAATCATCTCCAAATAGCTTCTATCGACGACAAGTCTGAACAATCCATCGTCTTTGTGCAGAATGAAAACCGAATCATCAGCCGACTCGTTATGAACGCTCTTCAGTTCCAATGCCCCATCGAATCCTGCACGATAAAAACGAATTTGCACTCCGAAAATATTTGCCAACATCTCCCTGTATGAATAGGACGACGATCCTTTGCATATTACGTCGTAGTCTTTGATGGAAGCCATCTCGTGCACGGCCAATGTTGGTCTATCATTGCACAAACGATCCAATATTTCGTACAAATCCATCAAATCGCTTCTTCCCTGTATCAAATCCCTTGTGGTTTCGCTCATAAATCCATCAGATTTTCGATCGATCCGCCTTGAAATACCGACGTCTGCTTCGATCTTCTCGTCGAAGATCTGCAAAACGTGCATGATTTCATCCCGTCTTTCGTTCGAGCTTGCTTGATGGCGTTTACAAATTTGCTGCATCCATCCATCGGCAATCAATTCATGGACGAACAACCGCAGCGTATTGTTCCTATACCTGGTCTGTTGTGCATAATCGGCAATATTTCTCCTGTGTTCTTCCTTTTTTCCCCATAGATAATCGTGCAGATCACCCAGGCTCTGATGGACGACGACGCATTTATCTGTCGTCTCCGTCAAATATCTTGCATCGATTGAATTCGATCCATGATCATAATGCGGGATGCGATCCAAAGATGCGGCAATGTTCTGCAATACGTTCAATCGATATTTTGCAAGCAGCGTCGTTTGAATATCGTCGTTTTTTATGTGAAATTTGTCCAAATTCGCACGCAAGTCTTTCAATTCGGCATTATCGAATTTGTAATCCTTGATTTTTCTCCAGCATTCGATGTTTGTGCGTATATCGTCGGCTAAATTTGCAACGCTGTTTGTCCTCGTTTCGTTCATTTTATTCGAAGCGATCGAAATGTATTTCTTCGCCCTTTGGAAGAAATATATTAGATGGATTATTTTGTCTGTGATTTCGTTGGGCGATTTTTGCTCTTCCAGCTCGTCGATGATTTTGTTGTATGTTGCTTTCAAGTCGGATTTGTACGCCTTGATCCAATTCATGTCCTCCAGCTCGTTGTAGTAGTGTTCCAGCATCGATTTCAGAACGAGCGCCTTCTTTCGCTTGGCAAATGATTCCTGGCTCTTTTTATAGTTCAAATCCCTGGCGAAATTTATGAGGCTCTTGCCCATTTTGTATTTAGGGTTATTGACAGCGATACGTACGAATTTTTCGTAGGCGGGACACCATATGCTGTTTGCTAATTTATCGGGGGAATGTTCCAGGTGCAATTTGTCCAGCTGATTTTTGCCGTATATTATGGGTTGATTATAAGACGATTTGTAGATGAAGCCAATGTCCCAGCCATCTTTCCCGTATTCACCACATTTTCCATCGTCTCCATTTTCGCCAGGTTTTCCTTTGTATTTATGAACGGTGATTGCGTGCTCGTATTCAGTATCGACGATAATTTCTCCACAGAAGCCACCTTCACCGCCGAATCCTCCAAGTCCACTGTTTCCACCACAATTCCCATAGGCACCTTCCACAATAAGTATGTAATTTTTGCGTTCCCTAATATTCTTTGTGCTTGGGCAGCGTAAGAACTTTATCAAGCGTCCCTTATCATCCTCGCTTCTTTTCACATAGTCTCTTTCATTTTCCGGGACGTAAAGATCTTCAAGCGCCGAAAGCTTATCAAGGATGAATGCTTCGTATGACATATTTTTGAATTTGGATTTTTTATATTTGTTTGGAAATGGATAAGCCTCTTTGAGCTCTTCGTAAGACAATCCAGTCCCATCGCTTCCATGTTTGCCATGTCCTCCAGCTTGTCCATCGCTTCCTCTACCACCACGCGAGATGATTTTTAAATTATGCGAATTTTCAATGGTATCTGATTTTATTATGATGGTGCCTCCGCTTTCTCCGGCATGTCCATCTGCACCATATTTTCCATCTTCGTTATCATCACCGCCGTCTTCAGCTCGGCTCTCATAAACATGATCGTCATCCAATCCCGATATATCCCAAACGACCTCCTTATGGACCACCATATGGTTCACCAAGATGAATATATTTTTACCATGCCATATTTCTTTGGGCAAATCTGCATCAACGTGCAAATAATTGGCCCCGACAAAGCGAACTTCATCAACATCACTCAAATCATTGATTTGATTCAGGACTTTACTGACGACAATATTTTTGCCCTTTACCTCTATTGTAGTCATGCATTGCTTATTTTAATCGGTTGCTGTATATTTTTTTAGATCGTTCTTCATCAATTCCAAAGTGAGGATATTCCTCCTGCTGCTTAAGACTTCAGCACTACTCTCTCAACAATTTCACCTTCTTATTTGTAACATTCAACGAATTTATATTGACAAGAAGCTTCTCAAACGTTTGGCGACCATCGCAGAAGCCTTCCAGATCTATAATCTCAATTATATCACTGCAAATGCACAAAACGTCAGTCAGACACGTCAAAAAATCAATTTCATCTTCGACACCCCCATTGAAATCGATGGTTTTCTCGCACCATTTTGCTTTGAACACTCTAACAAACTGTTCTTCGCTCTTTCTGTCGATCAATTTTTTATGCTCGTCCTTGTTCAAAAGCTTGAAATATTCGGACCGTCTACAGATCTGTGGAATATTAGCAAAATTCGATACTCTATCGAATTGATTGAACACTCGCAGAAGCTTGGTGTTTCGTTCATTTTCGTCGAAGTCGTCGATTTGTCCGGCTATGTCTTTTAACCAAAATTCGAAGCACAGCCTAATATAACATATATTGATGAAGTTGGACGTGTAATTATCCAAAGGTACGCCGTATTCACTCGCAATACAACGTCTTATGGCAGATAATTCGGTTTTTCTTTGTATTTCCGTTTTAAGGATGCTTTCAAGTCTATAAGAAACTAATTTCTTCTTGCCCAAATTCATCGAGTCTGTCATGATCGCTTCTTGATGATCGATTTGTTCAAATTGCTGTGTGCTATTTGTTTGGTGGTTATTTTGTGCCAGCCCAGTGCAAAACTTCTTCTGCGTTCTTCATGCACCTTAAACAAAAAAACAACATCAACGACTGAAATTATTGAGTCAGTAAATGATGAAGAAAAGCCATAAAATAGTATCGGATGATCGTCTGACTGAAAGTACGCGAACTAGCAGACATGGCGGGCATTTCAAAAGGAGGAGGGAGACGCCACAAGGTCTGTATACCCAACCGGTCCTGCCTTTCGGACCGCTGACATGACAAATGAGCGCCTCACTCGAATATGCCCACAGAACATGATCTGTGTCCATGAACGGATGAAAAGCGAAGCCTTAAAACACCTGAAAAAGACGTCCTTGTACCTACAAGTCAGAAAGGAGACAAAGAAGATGACGACAGTTCCATCTACAGGCAAGGCGTCAGTTTTTTTTATTATCGAGCTGAAAGTTGATACTAAAAGATGTTGAGTATTAAAGATGTTTTTTTCAATTTTTTAGTGTTCTCTTTGTTAAGTCGGGTATTTTTGGGACTAAAATCAAAAACATTTTGCAAAATGATTAAAAAATATCGCAAGGCATCGGCTATCGCGATATAAAAGCTGTTAACAAAATTGTAAGAAAATATATAAGAAATTTAGATACCGACAGTGGGATTCAGATAGATATAGAGTATGCCACATGAAGATTCGGAATTACTCAAAGATCGACCGTGATTGAGAATAGTTCTGTGCGATATTTTACAGGTTCGCCTATTTGAAATTGACAAGGCCACTGTAGATTTAAATACGGAATCATTGTTGCTATTTTGATTGTTTTCTATGGTTTTGAACCGATTTTGTACGACAACATGAAAATATCTGGTCAGTGATTGAATGTCGATGAAACTCCAGAACACTCGAATTTTGCACTATCCTTCTTATAACGATACATACTTTAAATTACAAGATGTTACCACATTCGACTTTTAAAGAAATAAAATATTTACAAATTAGGACGAGTCAATTCAAGGGTTTGAAGAATTTATTAGTCCTAAAAGTGCGAACCATTTTAGGAATGGAATAAGCAATTTAATTTCTCATTGGCAAAACGCTATTGAAGCGAATGGAAATTATTTTGATTGAATAAATTATGTTATGTAAAAGTTACGGTGTTTTGATTCTCGGTTACGAATTCCGAACGTTCATGTGATATGCCCTATTTTTTTCTTTTCGGAGATGAATTAAAAAATTGCCTTAAAAGTGTGATTTTACCTTATAAAAGAGATGACAATTGATCCATATCATCGAGGGAGCTGCTCATCACATCTTAAAATCATTAAGCACCTACAAAACAATAAAAATAATGCATAAAGCAATAATTACAATGGTACAATCGACAGATTCGAATGAAATTTTGAGGAAATTTGTTAATTACAATGAGGCATCTATTCATTATCAGTTAAATATGAGTTATCAACTCTGGCTGTGACCCAAAGAGGAAATCAAACAAATCACTTTTTATTGTAGGTTTTTATCTTCACACATTCCGAGCATAAAGTATCGCCTGAACAATTTGCAAAATCGGTATAATTCTTAACCCATCGATGAGTAATCACGCATATTTGCGACTCGAAAGTACACTTGTATATCGACGGCAAGGTCGTACTGTAAAGGTACCCCTACACGTCTAAATATTCTCAAATATTGCGATCCACAGCGCTTCATTTTTAATACAGTGCTTCTATTTCTAATACAATATTATTAGTTATTCAAATCATTACATTTTCAATCTCTTTTATTCACGTTTCAATTAAATTTCCGACCAAATTTCACAAACACAAAGAATAATTTATATTTCTATAAAGGAATACAATATCTGTATGATTTTTTTTTATAGAGTATAATATAGAGTCACCACAGCAATTATCAACAGATGGCGATAAAATAAACATTAAAGTATAATGGTTTTTTTTTGTATCCAGTTGAAAACCATTAGGTATGTGGTATTCATAGATCGTTGGTGGTCTTCTTAGAATCATAATAAATAGCAAAAAGCCACACAAATCAATTATATACTTAAAATTCAGCGTGCTAACTAAAGTGATTCTATTTGAAATGCCATTATGGAAATCAACAATATCGACAGTGTAAAGGTTAATTTATTGATATACAAACTTCACTCACATTTAAAACACATTTAACGCCACCAGTATTTCAACCCATACCAATATATTCAATTTTAATTGGATGGATTTTCGATATCTTGTCTCTAATTTTAATAGAGTTTAGAATTTTATCTCCTTCCAACGGAAAAAAAAACACATAATTATGATCTTTTAACAAAAAGTTAGGTTCAGTCGGTTTCTTAGAAACAAATATTTACAGAGCCATTCTTTAAATAGCTAATGTCGTATGACATCATCACTAAATTTTATAGTCACCACGAATAAATTTTTAATCATTCTGGATTGTTGGATAGACACTATTGCAAAGTTTACATAGAACACAAATAAACTTTTGACAATGAACCACCAGATAACAATAGGTAAAAATAAGGGTAAGTGTCATAAACAAAATAAGAGAATAGATCAAGGCGATTGCAACTACAATCAAATGTATTTGGTAATTAAAAAGGATATGGGACAAAATAAACCAAGTTTCAATAAGAAAAAATGGTGTTATAATAGCAGACAGATGAGATTTATGGTGGGATATAACATAGTGTTTGTTTTTCATTTATGTCCACGTCATTTCCTCAGACTGGGACTCCTACACACCTCTTCCTATATATTCCTAAAATATTGGGTGGCAGAGATTAAACGAGGCCGTACGATCTGCCAAGACTAACAGTACAGTGGTCGACCAAATGAGGTAACTGTCAATTGTAAGTACGCGCATATTGGCTGAAAATTTGAACACGAGAAAGCTGTGCGCAAGATGGGTGCCGCGTTTGCTCACAATGGAACAAAAACAGCATCGTTTCAATCGAGTGTTTGGCGATGTTTCACAGCAATAAAGCCAAGTTTTTGCATCTGTAGCGTGGGCGATTTACCATCCCCACGTATAGCGCTGTGAGCAGTGACATCTTATATCTCTCATCAGGTGCAATGTGTTATTTTAACAGCGCCATCTCTTGTGGCCCTGTGGAGACATTGCACCTGCTTACCGACCGATCGCTTCTTGCGCGTGCACCGTTGCCGGTTGGGTAAAGACGCGCAGGAAGCGGGAGTCGTCAGTTGGCCTTGGCTGCGGGAGGTTGTCCCTCCTGCAGCCAGACCTCTCTCTCTCTTTCTCTCTATTTGTAGTGCGGAATAAATAGTTATCTTGCGAAAAGTCTTTCTATTCGACGCCCTTCATATTCCCATCCATTCGTCCAGCAGCATCACAGCCCGATAGAAAAACGGATGCGTAGCGCGGCCATCCCGACGAGCACGTGAAGGCGGGGATCCGCCCGGGGACTCTGCCCCCGCCTAAACGTTACACATCGAATAATAACCATGGATGAAACATGGATCCATAGCTTCACATCTAAGACAAAGGAACATGGATCCGAGGTGTTTATTGGTCACGTCATTCGGCAGCATGTCAACCTGTTCAACAAAAGTGCACGGCAAGTTACAAAACCTGAATTTAATATCCATGTCGAGTTCGAGTAGCCACTTGCGATCTGAGCGCGGGATATAAACTAGCTAGATATTGTAACTTAAAACTAAAAAAAAACTAGCTAAGATGCCAGCATAAATTAGCAAGATAGATAAATACATAGTTTTTATGCTTTCATGGTGCGAGCAACCTATGTTAATAAGCCTCTGAAGGTGTTTTCGTGATAGTACAAATCATAAAAGGCTCCGGGTACGCATTTATCCTCGAAAATGCCGCAAAAAGCCCTAAAAGAGGACGGAGTGGCCACACGATCAGTGTGTTCAATCGGTCCGTTTTTCGGACCGTTAATACCTGAACATGTCTAGAGAACAATTATTGATTCATGTAAAGTAGAATGGCTGAGTAAAATAAAAATCATGTACAATTTTCGACCGTGTCGTTATTCTGTGTTTTGCGCCCCAATGCCGTAACTCCTTTGCCACCCTCTTATTATTGCCCTGACCAAAAGACAGCGTGGTCTATAAAAATATACATCCCCCAGTAAATGTGTTAAGATGCCAACCACAGGCGGAAATGTTTGACAATTGTATAAATATTTGAATAAACGTGTCACGGTCATGATAACCAGAACTGGGTGTGTTTTTGTGGTAATTTCTTCATTTTACAAGACTTGCGAACATTGAAAAATGCTCGACGTTTGTGAATTTTGGAACAAATTTAAAATATTAAGCGTTTCCGCATTATTTCTGATCGGAAACTCTTCCACTTCTAAAATAGCTCTGACCATTTAACGTAAACAAAAGCGTTAGAATTCGTTTTGTCAAGACAAATCCGCCGATAAACATTGGTATGCTGAATAGAAAGGGTCAATACCTGATTCTTCAGCTCCATGAAATAGTCCAATTTGTTCTGGGAAGAAGCGTCGTGTTTGCTCCCAACGTTGCCCTTTGACTGATAGCCATGGCTCTGCCCAAATTTTTAAACGCTCATTACGAATACCAACGAAATGTCTGCATGACGCAACCAAAAGCAATAAACTAACACTCTTCAAACAAACACATGCAAATATTACTATCAGAGGCGATACTCCCGTTTTTCGCGATGGAACTAACAAATCGTCAACCAAGAGGACAGTTCGCAATGCAAGGGTATTGGACAAAGTTAGAGCAGATACACCACAAGTCCTCGACTAGTCACATAAACGGAACAATGTTCAATTGATGAGACTCTAATCGAATACCGTAAAATATATAAATATATTGTGACGTAGGGAGACACACGTTTGAGAATTTTAATGGTCTACATCAGGAACTCTTAACTTTTTTCGACCACGACCCAAAAACTTTGATTGCAATCATCTGATAATACTGTAATTGTTACTTTTCGTTCATCCTATTGATGGTCATATTATATATTTGATTAGTGAGTTGATTTCACACTTTTTCGTGCAAACAAATCCACAGAGTCCATGTCGGGGGAGTGTGTATTTAGATTTTAAAAAATATGGCTTTAACAGAAATGTAACGAGGGTATGAAGAGCCCGTGCCAAATATCTAACTTACGCCCCCCTCCAAGCGAAAATATTTTTTTAAAATTAAACAATAGTATTATTAATGCAATATATTATTGCTGTTTATTGGTCCCACTATTCGGGAGCATGCCAGCCCTTAAAAGACTTTCGTGACCGTACAGATCATAGAAGACCCTGTGTATGCATTTATCACCGAAAATGCCGCAAGTCCTTAAAGAGGACGGAGTGGTCATAACAAGGTATGTGTATCCAGCCGGTCCGCTTTTCGGACCGCTGACATGACGAATGAACGCTTCGCGATCAGAAGAGGACTGATCGGGTGAGTTGTTTAAATTTTACAATCGATCGAAAATATTGTCTTTATTTTATTGTGGACTTATGCCAGCTGGGTCGGGCCTATGTTTAAGAGTATATTTGGATTAGGGAGTTTTTTTATGACCTAGTTTATTATAACATTTGCTACATTATCTTGATCGAATCTAAATGTTTGGATCTTATTAATTATGTTCCCACACTTTTATTTTATAGTTGCCCTATTACGATGCAGGATATTGTTGTCAGGTGACTTTTTATTTGGATTTCATTGTAACGTAGCAAAAAATAGAATTAAATTCAAGCTGTAGTATAAATAATTTGATCGATTCTTAAAGTTATTATTTTAATGAACTTAATCTAAAGCAACTATATCGCTTTGGTGACACACCAGGGAACTGTTTTTGAGCATTATAAAAACGTTTTTGATATAACAAATGATACTGTACGCCGAGTGCAAGAAGATTAGGTGATTATATTTTAAAGTTAGCTAAGAAATATATAATATGTTATTCTTTTTCATACAATGAGTTACCACCAGTATATTTAAAAAATAATCAATAGCTGTGGTCAGATAATACTCATAGCGTCATGATTAGATATGTATATTTGAATATGCTAAAATACATTTATTCAAACACAATACAAACGTGATGAGAATTCAAATTGGACATTCACAATTATTTATTTTAATGCGACAACCGGTGACAAAGATTTCAGACTTGATGGATTCGTTTAGCACGATGATCCGGTATGAAGTATCTTCCGTGTTAAGCGAGGAGCACCTACTTTTAGCCACTCATGCTTTAGACGTTCTTTCTTTTTTTTGCGAAGGGGGGAAATCTTCAAAAGACACCACTATTTTGTGGTAGTGTGGGATTTCTACTCACTAAAACCCCCTTCCTCTTCTGCTGCCACTCAGTTATTCAGCTTGTGGGCTATTTTGTCTGTTAAGTGGGAGATGCTTCAGATGTTCTTCTTCGCCTCTCACGTTTAGCGATTTCCTTCTGCTGCATAGCGCACTTTATGTGCCTGCACCACGCATTCTATGCCCTAGCATTCTTGAGCATTGAAAGGATCATGTTGTTGAGCAAGAACGAGTTTGCTCCCAGCTCCTCGCATAGGATATCCCTTTCAACGCTCCACGCTGGGCAGACGAATGCCGTGTGTACAGCATCATCATTGCCAGCTCCACAGTGAAGGCATTCCGGGGTTTTCTCTTAAGGTATAGCAGAGCAGCCATGCCCGGTGAGAATCTGGGTCAGATGGCAACACATTTGGCCATGTTGCCTGGCCATCCACAATTCCAGGTTTGGTATTAGTTCATGTGTCCACCGACCTTTTGTGGAGCTGTCTCATTGAGACTGCCACACCGTCGTGGTAGTTTCTCTGGCCGGCTTCTTTGTTTCTCCTTTTTGTACCGCCAGTCTCTCCTGGGCGAGCAGGTCAATTGGTGGTATGGCAGTCAGTGTCAGGATAGCATCTTCAGACATTTTTTTTTCCTGTGGGATCTTCGTACTCACGGTATTACACGGATGGGCTCTTACAAGCCAAGACACCCTTCGCGGGTAGTGTAGGATTGTACCCACTAAACCCCTCCCTTGTCCTTTTCTGTCCCCCTGGTATTGTTTTCCACATTACTTCAGGAAGACAGGTAGTCTGGCCTTAGGTGATTGGCCCTATTCTATTGTTGGAGAGGCGCTCTGAGTCTCTCTCTTTCACTGCCCTCTTTGGCGCTCAGAATCTCTTCTACGTATTTGCGCCAAATGTCCCAGTTCTTCTTGCTTTCCATCATGCTATGGACCATGTTGTCGACGTTGAGTTTGGCTACCCCGAGTACTTGTTTTAGCAGTTTTCTCTGGGGTGCCCAAGCCTCACAGCCAATGATGGTCTGCTCTGCGCCGTCGGCCTCCGCTTGGCAGTGGTGGCACGTTGCGGGTGGTTCTTTGCCAATCCGCTTCAGATACGCATCGAAGCATCCATGCCTAGTGAGCACCTGAGCCAAGCAGTAGGTTGTTTCACCGTGTCCCTGGGCCCTCCACCGACTTATGACCGGGATAAGTCGATGGATCCATCTTCCCTTGCTGGACTGATCCCATCTCCGTTGCCAGGCTTCCCTCGTGGGGTTTCTGGTCATGTTCATTGCGAATCTTCCGGCACTATGCGGTATGCAGCAGCGACCAGCCCGATGGCTTTGTTGGGGACCCGGAGTTTTATTGGACGCTTGGTGCTTGATAGCCATGGCGAGTTCTCCTGTTGTGAAGACGTTCAACTTACAACATAATCACTAGCAGTATAATTACCATTCCACAACCATGAGCACAATGAGATGCTCAAAATATCGGAGAGATACAATCTTAATTTTGATCTAAATAGCATATAAGGTCAACAGATACCCGTTTCGACTTTAAATTAAAAACATATAAATATTGATAAATATGTATTTCAAGACATCAAAATTATTTCTGAATTTAAAATGTGAAGCATTTTAAATTTGAAAGTGTATAAATTTCAAATCAGTGCAATTAGACTTAACACATCTTGAGCGGGACGGGTAGTTCTACCCGTTTCACAGCGTATTTGTGTGATTATTATACATCAATTTATTAACAAAGATCCAAACTATATCCTAATGCTAAATAACATATAAACGTTTTGTTGATTTAACACTTTTTTATCCACATATAATATCCAGGTATAAGCGTTTTATTGTTCGTTTGCGTGCATTTTTTCACAAATAAACAAGTCATTATTGTAAATGTACAATAATTTATACGTATCTATTAAAAAATCAAGTGTTTAGGTTTTAATAAATACGCACAATTATGAAGAATAAGGCGGTGAATGATTATTTCAAATTTCATTGCAATAAATAGTTTATAAAGACACAGCCGTCTTTCAAATTATATTGATGATTTTTGATCGCCACATGTAACGATTGCCCGTAAACATCAGCCGCCTAAGATGTGTTAAGAGTTAAAAACAAATTACAATGTAAATCCGGGAAATTTAGCTTCCATAGGGTTCAACAAATCGGCTAAATAATATAATCTCCCCGCTAAGCCTTCAAACATAGAAGCGGGAGCGTCGGGTGAATGTTTTTCAGTCTCCGGTCGTTCATCGATGCACCAATTTGCAAAACAGCAGGCACGATATAAATGTTTAGGATCCTAAAAGTTGAACAGGTTATATAAATATCATTATTTTGCTTTTGTAAATGAAAATATGCCGCACTGCGTGTGTTTATCACCTTTGTTGTTTGATAGAGTTGCAGAAATGTATAACCGTTTCCGGACACTCCGTGACAGATGCTATATCCCTTGGTGCAGAGACCTCGTTCCCATACTATTTCGCCGCAAAGAATACCCGCATCTAAATACTTCTGATGGCCGAAAACCTAAAAAGTAATATTTGGATTTATTACAATTCAAAAAACAGTCACTATTAATGCTTTCAGTCACCGTGCACATTGCAATGTACGGTAATTTAAAATGTTCTTCTAAAAAAATTAATACGTGTTTTTTATTTTTTATAAAAAAGATTTTAAAGGTTGCTACCACACGTTGTGGCTGAAGAATTTTTCCCACCAACTTCTATGGCCACTACATGTGGCCGGTTTTTTCTCGGGCAGTTTTTATGAATTTCAAATAAGATTTTGGTATTTTTTTAAATGTAAGAATCAAGTGAATACTCTAAAATTACTGTCTTATTGTCTAACCATTAATTTGTCATCTGGAATATGAAAAATAATTAGTTCAGAGGAATTGAATCAGTGCAGGTAAAGAGCATAAAACAATAGTCTGCATCGAGTTGTGGCACAGTGAACATCTTGAAAATTATTTGTGTCCAGTAATTCAATATTATTTTGATAGTACGTATTATACTTTTTACGTTTTATTCGTTTTTCGTTCTACACCTTTTCAATAATCTACAACAGGCGAACCAAGACATAAAACTCTATCATATATATACCGATAGGTTTTTTTTTAACTGAGCGGGAACTCAAAAAGTTGTAAACCAATTATTTAAAATGTTTTTATAAAGATTTTATACTTCATTCTAATCAATATGGAGCTAATTCAGGGATAATATTATTGTTTAAAGTGTGATTTTTATTGCAAGGAACGTGCAAAAAATGGTAAAAAACCGTAACATTTTGTTAAGACACTCTTAAAACATGTAATATTTATTTTTTTTTAATCAAAATAGGCTTCATATTCTTAAAAAAATATATTAATAAAATCAAAATATTGTATTGATTTTTAATAAAAATTGTGACTTTTACAATTCCTGCCAATAGCAAACTCTGATGGTGATCTTCCATTTACAGCAGCTTATAACTCGGATATTACCGGCGGAAATTAATTCAAAAAAAATTCACATATACTTCATAATATTAATAAGATATTCTCAAAGTTTAAATAAATTCTAATTATTCTTTCGCTGTTAAAAAAATCACAAAAGACACTAAAAAATCTGCCTCCTAAACTGGTTTCCCCCCTTAAGTGGTTAAGGACCACCCTAGTCTATAAGGATTAAACGCGTCATACCTCATAAGCCAAACAGCAGAGTTGCACGAAACCAGGTGATCCGTGACACCACTGCACTAGTCGATCTGAATTGCTTCCGAGGGACGATGGCAAATTTCCTTTAAGATAACGCTGTGCCAATAACCAATTCATCGTAGGTTCTATCAAATTTTGCAACTGCTCTTGGGTTACATACTCTTTTGCCTGCAATGTGTATTCGTTTTGTATAAAAGATATAGGCCGAGATCATTTTTGTACGCGAACAAGAATCAACATACCTGCAGTAGCATGTACAAAATTCCAGCAGTGCCGTGAGCACCGCCGAGATAGAACGAATTGTGCCATTTATACAAGAGAGGCGCTTCTGAGCTCGTACCTAACTCCTCTGCGAGAATTTGTCCCGAATCCAACATACTTTTGATCACCTTGGCGCAATGAAATAATATTAAAATTGCACAACAATCATTTCAATACGTATATGATTTTTAAAAATCCAATTACTTTAGTGATGAGATCTGCGGGTATATAACTATAGTCTGTTTCTCTATTGACGAAGAGCAAAGCGTACAAATATCCCGCTCGTCCGTAAAGGACTTCATCGGGGGTATCGCCTCGATCGGCGACCGACTGCAAACCTTCCAAGCTAAAAAATAAGATCCGGTGAAACGACGTCACACGTGCATACATTTCGAGCGCAACTCAATTTACCGACGAACGTAAGCACTGGGATTTCGCAGCTCCTTGGGACGATTGTCGCCGAGTCGATGAGAAATGACGGTGGCCAAAGCGAGAGGTCCGGCATCGCCGCATAGGAAAGTGACGTGCGGACGTTTACTATCTTTCAATTGTAGATATTGCGTTGCCTCCTAAATTGCAAACATCGAAGAAATTATTTACGGACTATATACAATATTTGCATTCAGTATTTAAACATAAACGGTACCAATAACCGCGGTATGGCATTATCGGGAGACTTTTTCGCATAGGAATAATACAAATAGGCTATTCCGGCGCATCCGGTGAAGACGCAACGGCTCGAAAATATCTCAGAAGCGTACGTCGTCTTCAGCTTGTCCAAGCTCGCACGCTCGTAGGTTTTAACAGTTTCCTCGAACAGATCTGAAATCTTCATTCATTAACCATTAAATTAAATAATAATCCCGCGGTCTTTCTTGTCGAAAAGCCAACAAAACGCAAAAATAATGTAGCTTAAATTCAATTCAATTATGGAATTACTCAAGCATAAGTACACGATATTTTGTTCTAATTTTGGAATCGTTTTTATGCGATACATTCGGACAGTCGCGAATTAAAATAGCAGACTTAATCTAAAAGAATCGCCGATCGAAGAGAAGGAACGAGCTCGACTTGTTCGATTCGGACGGGACGGTACGATCGAGATGTAAATTTACTCCGGTGAGCGAGGCGTTTAAATATTTTTTCGCAGCTTTGCTGTCATAGTCGTCATATTTATTGGGGAAATGTTTAGACGTCATCGCGAGTGCCGGTACGCCGACGGTCCTCTTGACGCATGGTTTGGTCGAGAGCGCGTTCGATGCGGCCATTTCATATCGTTTCGCGGGGGTTGAATTGCTCCATTGTAGATGATCGTATTTTTTAGAGTTTATACGTTTTGCGTTATTTTATTGTGGTTTTATATATAATTATCGTTGTTGTAAGTATTCAAATGAAGATTCATGTTGTTATCGGGGTCTTAAAATGACTCAAAATTATGCATTTGAATGCTCGTTCGTTCGATAAAAAAGTCGACGTGATTTTTTTTCGCGATGAATCGAATGTATCGCGCTCTTATCGCCTTGGGGGAGGTCCGGGTGCGCGTGGGTGATTTTTTTACGGACGCAGAGGACGACGAGCGAATTCTCCGGACTGGCGGAAAAATTCGGTCGTCTCGTGCCGCGTCGACGTCGGAGGCGAGGTTATGTTTACGGGCGGTTTTGTCGAGTCAGGCGCCGAGGCGGGCAGCCGTCATGCTGATCACGTTCAAGAACCTGCAGCAGCAGACTTTCCAGATAGAGATAGACGGGGCTGAGACGGTCAAGGCGCTCAAGCGGAAGATCGAAAATGAGAAGGGCGAAGACTACCCGGCGGACAACCAGAGGCTCATCTATGCGGGTAAAATTCTCGCCGACGACAGTCTCGTCGAGAGCTACAACATAGACGAGAGGAAGTTCATCGTGGTGATGGTGACGAAGCCGAAGAGTGAGGCCGCGGCGGGGAGCGTCGGAGAAGGAGGGGGCGGGAGCTCCGACCGGGGCGCCGGCCGCGGCGACGACGGCGGCGGCGGCGCCCGCGGTCGCTCCGTCCGCCGGCGCTCCGGCTCCCGCGGCGGCTCCTGCCGCGGCCCCCGCGGCGGTCCCGGCCCCGGCGGCGGAGGCGCCCGAGTCGCCGGAGCGCGAGCGGCTCGTCCGCTCCATCATGGACATGGGCTACGGGCGCGAGCGAGTCGAACGCGCCCTGCGGGCCTCCTTCAACAACCAGGAGCGCGCGGTCGAGTACCTCATCACGGGCATCCCCGAGGAGCTCCTGGAGCAAGCGGACGCCGAGCGGGACGCGCCGCCCGAGGAGGATCCGCTCGCCTTCCTGCGCAACCAGCCGCAGTTCCAGCAGATGCGCAGCGTCATACAGCAGGACCCGTCGCTGTTGAACGCCATCCTGCAGCAGATCGGCCACACGAACCCGGCCCTGCTGCAGGCCATCTCGCAGCACCAGGCCGCCTTCGTGCGAATGCTCAACGAGCCGGCGGCGGGCGCCGGCGCGGGGGCGGGTGCGGGCGCCGGCGGAGGCCCCGCGGCCCAGCCCGCCTCTCCCGTCGTCTCCCAAGCGCAGGCCACCTCCCAGGCGCTGCAGATCTCGCCCCAGGACAAGGAGGCCATCGAGCGGCTCAAGGCGCTCGGCTTCCCCGAACACATGGTGGTGCAGGCGTACTTCGCGTGCGAGAAGAACGAGAACCTCGCCGCCAACTTCCTGCTCTCCCAGAACTTCGACGATTAACGCGCGCCCGCCGCCCACCGGGGCTGCCCCTGTAAATAAGCTACGCGCGGGACGGGCCGCGCCGTCTCCGCCGGAGGCCCTTACTCCTCCGAACATTACTCAGTATGTTTTTTTTTTAATATTTTACGAGCAATAAATATTTTTCAAAACGAAAGCATCTTTTCTTTAACGGAGATACGGACGCGCGGTCCCGAGCCCGTCGCTCCTCGATCGTCTAAATTATTTTCAAAATTATCTATATATTTGTCATTTTATATTGAAATAAACTTGTTCGCTTTTTCAATCGTCATTTTATTGAGTCGCTCCGTGCAGAATCAACCATGACACCCAAACGAATCGAGCGTAACTTTCGTTCGATAAGACGAAAATATATCATCATTCAGACAACAGAAGATTTGGCAATTCATTGTGTTTCGTCGCGATTGCACGTTTAAGTTTTGGCCCCAGTGCCAACTGATCGCAAAAAACTATGAGACTATGCATCTTTCTTTTTTAATTCAAAATTTATCATCTCTCATATGCAATAAACGCGATCATCTTTACTGTTGCAGTTTTATCGCTTCGAGAAAAATCGTCTGGAAACTATGTTGCTGGAATATGTTAAACGTTATTTGTCAAATTCAAGAGATCGACTATAATTTTATTGCAATACTGTGTGCATCTCAGATTGTATATCATATTTTGTGTTGTGAAATATTATTTTTTTGTTGTTTACATCTAGAATTCCGTCTGTGAAGTGGATGTTTACAGAGGCCGCTCGTGGATCTGTCAGAGACGAAAAACAATAACGAAAGCTTTCATTTGTATTCTATAAATTTATTTTAAATATTTCGGACTGACTATCCAAGGATTGAAATCAATTTGCTGAATACGACCGAAATTAAATAATAAAAAATATCTATCCAGTGTTAAATTGAGAAAAAATGATATATTTTATCAGCTCTCGGTAATTAATCTTTCCCGTTGCATTGCTCGAGTAATGACTTAATCGACTATCAAATTTAGCATAATAATGATAGCCGTTAAACATATTTAATTTGTATTATAATTTAAAATGCGTATCTTTATTTGTTTGATGAATATTTAGTTGATTCATAGCGCGAGGCTGCATGACTTGCAATAATATGCGTACGAGTGAAATTGATTGCAGCATGTCATAATGAAATTTATTAAGAATATTGAATGAACAAAAAACTGAAGCCGTGACTTTTGCCTGCAGATGGAACTGTCTTCGCCTTCTATGGAGCCTTTGTCAGATTTCAGTGAACACCAAAACTCGCCTTTATTGCTGTGAAACATCACCAAAAACTCGATTGTAACGATGTTTTTATTCCATTGTGAGCAAACGCAGCACTCATCTTGCGGACAGCTTTCTCATGTCTAAATTTTCAGTCAATATACGATGTACAGCAATTTTTGAAATGCCTACCAGCTTACATATTTTCCGTATATACCGTTTAGTGGAATTTCTGCCATGGTCACCGCATTTGCAATGTTCGTCTTAAAATATAATTATCTTTAATATCTATACATTTATAATTAATTACAAATGTTTTTTTATGCTGCCGCTATATACCGGAGGGGAAAACTCAAGAACCCCGGCTCTGCTGACGCTTCAGATTGTCGAGCGCTAGCGATTTGTTCTTTATCGGAGCGTAGAAGAAATCCACAGGAGATCAGATGGCAGTGCAAAATGTCTAATATCTTTCCATCGTCACGTCTTTTAATAACGACCCCATATTGTCTTTGAGACTTTCGAATTAAATTCCTAAATGTCTTTATAAAATTACTTCCAAATGATAACTATCCAAGACATGGAAATGGACATCTACCTTTGTCCGCAATACTTGGCGGTTGCCGTCTAGCTCATCTCCTCTTTGTATTTCTCAGCTTGGTCAATCAAGATTATCGACCTATGATAAACAACAGACCACAGTAGATTTGCCCCAAGTCGTATTTTTGGAGTTAAAATTATTATTATGACAACGCCTTCAAGCCAATAGTCTTCGTCAGTGGGAGTACTACAGTGTTGACAACTTCTACAAAGGTAAAATAACGCCTTTAACTGTATTTCCTCCTTATTATCCGTATTTTCCTATTATACTAACACATATTTTCTTGTTATCATTAGTTAAATTCATGAATAATAAACAGTAGCCATCTTTTCTGGTTGAAAATATCCTTTTAAGTAAAGAATCCTAGAAAGTAGACTTTTTCCATACATGGACGCAGATCGTGAAGAGCTGAATCAACGTGTCGGTGGTCCGATATGCAAGACAATTGGACACAGATTTGATGACCACTCCATCTTCTTGTAGGGCATTTAAGACTTGGAAAATGCACAGCCAAAGCTTTCTATAAAGATTCAATTGGAAGCTGATCTATTTATTTTTTGAGTCCCACCACGTACCTCTGTGCCCGCACTGTGACCAGTTTACACGAGTCATCGCAGACACACTTGCAATCAAAAATACACAGGCGTAGTCATTAATCATTGGGTGTTGCTGGGAACGTTCTGCTCTACCATAGCTGCTGCAAGTATTTGCAGGGAAATTGGACTATTCGCTGCCAGTTCTGGAGGGAGCTTATTTAACCGGATTTAGATATCTATTATTAAATCCAGATACCAACCAGTTGTCCATTAATTCTACATTTATCAGCAAACGAAGGAGTAGACTATGGAATTATCCTCCATAGAATCTTTCTTCCGCATATTTGGTATCAAAACACGGGGACCAGCGACTAGGTTAGCAGGTCCTGAAGCGGAAACTCTGACACAACGCGGGAGAACTTCCCGATCGGCCTCCATGCGCGCAGGACTCAAATTTCTACTCCTCGTCCCTTGTAAATATTATATAAGAGCGCGTAATTCCAGTTTGCAATATCACTTGTCGGCACACAGAGCTGCATCCAGGTTATTATTTAAAGGTACTTCTATCAGAAGCCCGTTTTTCCCAGTGGATGATTGTTATTTGTCGTTGAACATGCTCCACTGTATATTGTCCAGTGAATGACCAGCGCTGGTCAAATCCTCCTTTTCTTCTACAGTCGTTCTTACAACTCGTCATCATCGTTTAAGAGCAATTACGTGGAATGCATCCAACATAGGGAAATATTTATATAAATGTTATGTATTTAACGACTTGAGGATAAATCAAACTACATGTAGTGTATAATCTTTTCTATTTCATAGTACAGGCATAAATGAGAAATATAAAAAGAAAATATAAAGAGTACACATAATAAATCATGGACGGATTTCATAATTTTCATACGCACCTGGAAACGGTGCAAAAATACAGTATTATCTCTGAACTCTGATTAATTTTAATTAATTAAAAAGCAAATTGCGTTGATATTCAAAAGGTTAACATGATTTTATTTTTTAATTATTGACAATCAAATTCCAGTCTAAAATAAAAAATATCTAGCTTCATCCAAATTTAACGCAGCGCATTGAAATATGACTTCGATGATTCTATTTAAAAAAAAAAAACAGATAAGTATGTTTGTCGAATAGTAATCATTGGAATTGATAGATAAGACTTCAGACTATCAGGGGTTTTTTTTTGTAGAACTGTTGTTCTACATTATTTTTGTGCAAGAGATTTTTTTTATCGTTAAAGGTAAAATGTTCAGATCCAAAACTAACGAAGACCACATCCGATATCCAGAAATTTAAATTAGCCAATAGAAGCTGTGGGGATGAACCGAGAACGCGATGATCTTCGAATTTTGTTAACGATACACTATCGAGTCAGATCCGCGGCAAATAATCAACGAGTTATCGCAATCATTGGGATTCCCATGGATCACTGTACAAACATATTTATAACTCATCGGCAAACGAATAGGATAGGTGTTATGGGATAGGATGGGTACCGCACGCTTTGATCAAACACAATACATTAGGTAAAGCGGAAAGTAATCAAAATTTCTTTGATGAGTTCAATCACAGTCCAGTAAACATGTGAGTTTTGTTATTAAACGTTTTTCAGATCGTTATCGCATCCAGTTTGTTATTTATATATCAGAAGCCCACTTTTCCCAGTGGATGATTGTTATTTATCGTTGAACACGCTCCATTGGATTTTGTCCAGTAAATGACCAGCACTGGCCAAGTCCTACTTTTCTTCTACAGTCTTACAACTCGTCATCATCGAGAAAATTTTTGATTATTTTTGGCTTTACCTAATACGCATAGAATTTATATATTGAAATATTTCTAACCCCAAAAGTTTGGATTTTGGTCTTGAAATCTGAATTTTCAGACATTTTAATAAATACATGCCTGTAACTGAAAATAATCACACTTTTGTACTTATAACTCTATAAGAATTATAATAATTGGCTTTTTTCAGTCCTTTTTATGGGACCATGCTGACCACTTTTACGCGGTTTTCATAGCACATCATTCAATTTCACATCTACGGTTAATTTAAACCCAAAATACGAGTAACGAGTCCGACTGCTAAATCGTAGGACTACCTACACGCACAAGGTATGCAAATACGGGATGGAAATATTCATTCACTGAATAAAATAAATATATTATTTCTCACGCACATCTGCGATTTTAATAAATAAAGTCTCAAAGCGAACTAAAGAAACGATTTTTTTTTACTAGAGATTATGTTAGGTTGTCTTATTTTAAATTAAGAGTGCAACCAATCCAATATATTGTGATCCGTATTATATGCTTCCTTTGCAGAATTAATATAAGATTTAAAAATTTCTCTCGGAAGTTTATAAAATTTAAATTAATTAAATTATGCACAACATAAAACAGCAACTCGTTCAAAAGTCGATTTAAAATTTTTGAAGATTTAATAGATATTCCAGAGATCATCGCATACATCTAACCCTAGGTCACTAATCATTAGTCACAGACTAGGAACGCGTTCAACATGCATGCACGTTCCTGAACTTTTGTTGGTCCGCGCGATTAATATGTAGTGACGGTCTAACTCGAAAATATGATCAGTAATCTAGGGTCGATAAGCGTCCACGAATGCATTGTATAAATTATAATAATACTGATCAATAGCGTGTCAACTTCAGAAGGCCAATAAAATGATATATAAACATTGAAATATAATAAAAGAGATTTTGAGTGACCAGGGTTCCGCTTTTAGTAATAATATACAGTAAGACTTCGCTTTGCCTCGACTGACTGACAATATCGATATAAGTCTGCTCGAAGACTATAAAAAAATGCAGTATTTCCTCTAAACGTACGTTTGACCTCGTGTAACGTATCCAATTATTGATAAAACAGACGGCAAAAATACTAATCAATTGTGCGATCTAAGAAAAAATATAACATAAACGCCCTAAGCAGTATTGATCTCGCTTGGCAAAAATGAATCGATAAATCCATGACAAAAAAGCTATAGTCGGAAATATCCAAAGGTTCACAGTAAGAATAGAACCTATTGTTGATCAAATTGTCAAGCTAATCAAACTAGACGACATAGTAGATGAGCAGGATTTTACCGATGAAGATGCTGCGGGGGCCTGGGCTCACAGGCTGGATTATTCCAACAACGCGGTATAAACTTAATGCACCCATGGATGCTCTGTGCCGGACAGAGAGTTGCTCTCATTATTGTAACAAAGGACTATAGGACTGTCTTCTGTATGACCTCGAACCTTGTTTAGAATCCGATGTGAAAATACTAAAAAGGATACTTGTTGTTTATAATACTGCATGACAGGAAAGGTGATTGAACGAGAAGGATGGAAGATGTTTATACAATTTCTTTAGTTTCATTAAATATCGTTTGTCATGTCGCTGAGTTGTTCCATGCTATTGGAATTCCCAGTTCCCCACAGGACACGTACGATTCAAGGATTTTCCGTTAGTTATAGAAAGTCTTTCGGAGTGCCCTTGCACAGATACAGACATGACAGCGGATCACGTACTATGGGCATGGAGGTCGATCGGGAAATTCTGTGCTGTATCAGAGGTAATGGCTGGTCCGCGCATTCAAAAAGTTTTGTGATAGTTTTAGCACCGAATGTGCGGAAGAGAAGAATCTTATAGACAACTATCTGGCATCGAGACTTAATAATAGACTTCTAATTTCCGGACTGAACTAGCTCCTTCCAGAACTGGCAGCGAATTGTCCAAACCCTCTTATTCCCTGCAAATACTGCAGTAGCCACAGTAGATTAGGAGAACGTTCCTAGCAACACCCCCTGATTCATTGACTTTTAAGACTGGTGGATGTAAGCGTATGTCTGCAATGACCGGTGTAAACTGGTCACAATGAGGCCACGGAGGTGCGTCCCAAAAAAAATCCAATTTCTATGAAACGTCCAAGTTTTGTGTAGAATTTAGCTGCATTTGTAGCTGCAGGCTGTCCGTGGCGACTACTTATTTTAGGCAGTGTTGTCTCTTCTGCAATACCTGATTCTATGAGCCCATGCTGCTGACATAAATCGCATTATAAACAATACGCATGCTCTGCCCATTAAGACTTCAATCTGCCAGCCTTGCTTTTTTGCCAAAGGTTTTAGCCGCCCTTGCTGTCGTGTTGGTTAGGTTTTTGCTAAAATTACTATTTTCTGATGGTGTTATTCCCAGTTACAAGTTTCCTTCATAGAAATTCGGTAACGATAATAGAAATCATTGATAAAAATTGTAGTGAATGTTCTAAATTTTAAAGGGGATGCAAAAAGCAAGGTCGATTTGCCTTAACGATGATTATGTTAAAGTTATATCACATATATTATTAGTCGTCGAGTAAACGAGGTCATACTGCATATCTATTTTTTCCGTCAGCTGCGGAGTTACTGCACGTAATTAATAATTATTTTACTACGCTAATGAAAATATATTAAATGATAATTAATAAGTAATCATAATGCAAAATATTAAATCAATTTACAAAAAAAATCCTAATATTAACACTCAAATATATTATTTAAATAGTAAACCTGACATGAAAAAGCTTCTGTCAATAATGTAAAATATCCATAACAAAACTGTGATTGGTCAGAGTACAGCCGTTCCGGCTTCGGAACGACTCTCAGGTAATGAGGGAGCAGCACACCAAAGATCCGCACAAGGATTATATAATTCAGCCGACGCTATCGTAGACCGTGCTCTATAAAAACTAGCTTCATACGATTGGTCTCCGCCTGCTACCAACAGCATGCCTTCAACCGCTGCCACTGCTGGACTAGCTCTGCCGACCGACATACAGCTGACCATAGTCCATTTGTTCTTAAAATTAATATCAATACAATGGATGCAATTCTTCACTGAAATTATATATTATGATCATCTTCTAATATACCTCATCAAAGTTATAACGTTCTACACTCGAAAGAACCTCTTGAGTTTTGCTATTGCCTCCGACAACATAAAGATATCCATCCAATACGGCTACTCCTGCTTGCGAACGGGCTTCAAACATGGGCGCTAGATAGTTCCACTCTCTTGTTACGGGATTATATGACAAAAGTTCTCTTAAATGTCTTTCTACGTGGGTACAACCTCCGACTACGTATATAAGACCTGAAACAAAAATTATTCTTAATAAAACGACGAGAAAAACGCTTATATTTATATATAAATTAATGCTATTACCGTCGTAGGTAACAATTCCCATGCTGAATCGAGGCTCTGGCATTGAACCTTCGCTAGTCCATGTGCATTTAGCGGGATCATAACATTCTACAGAAGCGCCAATATCTTCACCCACCCAACCTCCCAGAGCATATAATGCACCACGCCAAGCTGTCAATCCAAATTCACAACGAGCAACCGTCATGGGCGCTACACTTGACCAGGAATCGGTCTACAAATACATAGAAAAGCTTGATGAAAACAAAGTATTGAATAGAAATTATTCTACATAAGATATACAATATTCGTATATCACCGGGATTCCAGATTTTTTAAGTCTGAACCTGCATACAGGAAACGCAATTGCTATTTTGAAATGCTTATAAAATAAGTGAAAAATTGATAAAACACGACTGCGTTAATAATATAAAAAGATATTTAAAACAACCTCAGGATTGTAAACTTCCCCGTCTGCTAGAATTTGACTTCCCTGCTCACCGCCAACAGCGTATACAAGTCCTCCTAGTGTTGCTACTCCCGGTAATATTCTACCGGTACTCATAGATGATATTTCTTTCCATCGCCTAATTTTGAAATAAGAAAGTGTATTAGTATTTTTGAGTGAGTTTGAAGCCTGCTTATGGAGAATTCTGCTTATATGAAGCGGACCAAGTGGCCAACCAATTGGCAGCAGACTGAAATATGAAGAAAAAGATGCCGCATTTCTGGGCCTGGACAATTAAATAGACAAGGCCCAGAATAGACGAAAATGCCGTAGAAGACCCCCACCTTCTCCAGAGTTTGGGAAATCCCATCAGCCCCACTCATAATCTTCGTCAATTTCTTCTAACAACTCCGAGCATTTATAATGAAGAGAAAGGACCTTTTCAATGATTAACTTTCACACAGGAACAGCTTCTAAGACGTCATTTTCCTGAGACGTAGTGTGGCCTCTATTTCCAATAACTCTTCATTGATTAAGGGTTTGTCATTTGATTTAAGCAAGGTTTGAACATCAATTACATTTAATACTTTCGATGCCTCTGGAAATGACTGCAAGACTAATAATATTTTCGATAACATTTTTATAATTGTTGTGATCGTCAACAATTTCTCTGAATAACTTTTTCCAAACACCATTCATATACAACGCGGTAACTTCAATCCAAGCTTTCTAGATATTTCTGATGGCTTTCGTAATATTTTCACCAAATTGCTAGGCCGCACACGGCTTGATGGACGGTAAGTCTTCTGCAGGAATTCGACTGAAAGGTATTTAATCATCCGTCTTACAGACCGGATCTCGCTCCCTCCCAGTGATTTTCATCTTATCCTACACCACAACAAATTCCTGTCTGATTGATGTCAATGTTTTAAGATTTACAGAAGTGGAAGTCACATGGTGGTTCCGATCCCAGGCGGCAGACTTCTATGACATAGGTATTCAAAAGTTGGTTCCACAGCATGACAAATGTCTCAATTTTGGTGTTGAATATTTTAGAAAATAGCTGAACAGTTGCAATAATAATTTCCTTATATGTATATGGCCATCATGACAGAGGTTTATGTTAATCACAGTGCTGACGACAGTCCTCCAATATCCTTTGTGATTCGTGTGCTGATGTAGTGCTTTATTAGTAGTATCTTGCTTACGTTGGGATACGAATGCAATGGTTTGATAAATCGCGATATAATTTTAAACCTTAACGTAATAAAATTATAAGTTTAGAATGTGAAAATTGAATTACCAAGAGTCCAAATCAAATTGCAAAACAGAACTAAAAATAGTATCAGCTGCTCTGTGAGCTCCGTGCGGAGGTTCTCTTCTCGAACCTCCCACCAGTAATACTCGACGCCGAGCTCGTATTCGTGGATTTGCTGTCAGTGAAACTAAAGCGCCTTTCCTTGACACCTGATAAATTATGCGATTATAAGATAATGTATGCAAATATATACTTAAAAACATAGCATGAATTGTTTAATTTACCAAATCAGCACGGTGATTTCTTAAAGCTACTCGTAATGAGGCATCATGACATCGACTTAAGGCACGATCAAGTGCAGGTGCTCCTAGTAACGATAGACGTACAGCTCCTAGCACTTCAAATACATGACGCCGTCTTTCAGATGGACGATGTTCTATCCATTTCAAAGCTGCCTCTAAAACCTAAAATTTCATAGCGGAAACTGAAATAAAATCATTTTAAAGCCAAGATATGCCTTAAAATGATATCAGCAGACTGGCTTTCACACAAGAAACCTGAAAGTGGTGGCATTTAAATATTTATTTGGGTCCTGCGTTTTGAGCTAAATAATATACACATCGATAAAACATTTTAATTTTGAAATCACATACCTGTGCTTCAGATTCTACTCGAAGATTGTCCGAGGAAAGAAGGGTCGATATATGATGCGCTGGTAGTTCAAGAAATTCATCTCCTGTACAGACTTGGGGAAAGTTCCAGTGAATATGTTCTAAGGAAGCTTGAGCTAGCTCGTTACAATTGTGGGCTTCTGCAAATCTATATTGAATAAATCATTAGCCTTACAATCAATAACATTAACTATTTTTTCCGCGTGCACATTTCTAATATAAACATACATGTATATGCCAACGGCATTGGAAGGATGAAGTTCACGTATGAGGAATTCGCAACATCCGCATACTAAGTCACGTAACTGGAGCATGTCAGCAGCGGCGAGCACTTCTTGCACAGTACTCCGAGATATTTCTACTTGACCTTGACAAATATAACAATTAAATAAAATTTATAACGGTTTAAACACGGAAATGGAGAACTCAAGGACGTTGCTCGAAAAGGACAAACCCAAAAATTAAATTAATTAGAGTTGATGATGAAATCAGATCCTCGTCAAACAATCGAGAAATTATCGTTGAAGATTGGCAGTTAGGGATAATCTTCATCGCATTGGAAATTTGCACAAACAAGGAATTTGGATCATGGATTGCCGCAGACGACGCTCGATCTACGGCGTACAATCTGTGCGTTTTTTCTGTTTCGTTATGAAGATCCGTTTTGTATTGTAACTGGAGATGAAAAGTGGATGCTATACAATACTCCTGTATGAAAAAACAATGGCTTTCTTCCGGACAAGTACCTGGTCCGATCCACACTAACAATAAAGAAGGTTGTGATTATGAATTGCTCAAATCCGGTCAAACCGTAACAGTGATATAGCAATACAGCGGCGATAGAAAATGATAGAAATCATTTTGTTGATTAGCATTTAAGATTTCTTCAATGAATAAATGTTTTTCCACAGGCAAATTTTAATTACTTTCACCTAATTTTAAGGCCGCTATAATCTAACAAATTTCGAGCGTCCCTATATTTTACTTTTATACAATGGACGTAAGCTTTGGATAAAAAACTGATTAATTAATAAATTTAATACCTGTATAAATAAAATCTACGATTAAGGGTAATGCTTGAGGAGGTACAGCCGGCAATGATATTGTACTTTTCTGCTCCTCCGCTAGACCAACATTAAACATTGCAGAAAAATAAGCACTACCTGCGCATAACACTAGCCGATGAGCCTGTGGAAAATATGGCAATGTTACATTGTGAGTTATTTTTATTTTTGCTAGCTTTAAATACAATACATGGTGCTGGAATGCTCCGAGTGCTGAAGCACATACGAGTGTAGTCTAAGAAATACCCGACCTGACATATAGATGGCGGATGTCGTTTAAAAAATTACTATGATAGAAGTTTTATGAGCGAGGGGAAGTCTAGTCTCGCTCACGACCTCATTTGGCACGAGCCGCCTATGTAAATTAGCCTCTGGGAGGGGGCTTCCATGATCATGCAGATTGTAGAAAGCCCCGGAGATGCATTTCTCCCCATAACTTAATGCAAAAAGCCCTACACAATGAGGGAGTGGCCACAGGGTTTGTATGTCCAAGCGGTCCGCCTTTCAGACCATTGACACTTCGAATGAGTGCCTCGCAATCGAACGCTATATTCGAACATGTCCATAAACGGATCTCCGCATGGACACTCCAAGATCAAGGAAAGTCTAAACCTATAGAGCGAAGTTCTAAACCACCTGTCGCCCTGTGAGGAGCTGGGACATCCAGTAATCCAGAACGACCCAGCGACATCGAAGCGGACCACCTTTCCTGCCAGGTATCTAAAACCACCTTCTTAATGCCTAGCGTGTCAGAAGCATTTGCATCAGGCAACAAAGGAACAGTCAAAATAATGGACTGAAAGGAGAGAATCGGCTCCAAAGAAGGCGAAGACAGTTCCATCAGCAGGCATGAGCGTGGTATTAATCTTTTGGGATGCACGACGAATAATTTTCATTGATTATCTTCAAAAAGGATCAACGGCGAGTATAATGCGAACTTATTGCAATGCTTCTGTGATGAAATCAAGAAAAACGGTTATTTCATCAAGACAATGCACCAATTCACACATCCGTTATCGCAAAGGCCCAAATCAATGATTTAGAGTCCGAATTGTTTCCTTGTGCATCCTATTCGGCAGATCTATCCCCCTCGGATTATTTTATTTTTCCAAACTTGGCAAAAATGACTCGGTAGTAAAATATTTGCCAAGAATGAAGAGGCAGAGTTGGCGGTTCATTGCTATAAACAAGATATTAAACCTATTGAACATCGCTGGAAAAAGTGTATCAAGCTGAAAGAAGATTACGTCGAGAAATAAAGATGTCTTTTTTCCAAATGTTTTCATATTTTCTTTATAAGGTCGGGTAATTCTTGGACTATCCTCGTAATTAATATTTCTCCGTTGATTGCAATTCTGAGTGAAAAATATTTTTGTGCGATAAGATATTGCATAGTATTAATACATTATAAATTGCAGCATCTCAAGCGTGACAACGCTTCCTTTTATAAAACGACTCCAGTATTTTATTCATCACTCGTATATCACATATAAATAGCATTGCATTTAAAGATGCTATTTTTTAAAATCATATTGGACGTCCAATGATAATGTACGTTATGCTTAAATTTTAATCATACGCGCTATTAAACGTATGCTGTTCAATTCACGCATATAAAAAACATCTGAAGAATTATTAAAAATGCACAGCGTTTTATTGTATTATATTTAAACATACAAACCTTTACTTTGGTGTCTCCGGAAACAAGTTCAATATCACAAAATTTAGAATTTTTTCTTAGCGAGTTAAGATTACATATTACTCTTTGTGCATAATTTTTACACATATACGGTCGCGTGTCATTTAACTGAGTGGAAGTAACGATGTTTCCATTTAATGAGCCAGATATAGATTTAGGGCAGTTTGTGGTGATAAAAGACATTTTAATTATATTACAATCTTATTGTTGTTCAAATCCGCATATCGAATACGCCGCTTCTGTAAAGAAAAAGAGGTTTTGAATCGATTGTAAATTTGTGCTTAAATATATGGATTTACATGAATCAATTTAACCCTAAGAACATATTTCACACTGCTCCATCAAGCTTGTAATTTGAGAATCAGTCTCATTTTTACAGATTTGTATATATTGATCGATTTTAATTAAATATTACAAAATAACGCATGGAAAATGAAATTATTACACTTTAAACAATAGGATTCGATGCATATTTTATAGAAATACATGAGATTAATATGTGAAAGTTTACTTTTATTTATGGTGTTACAATGTAGCTCAATGTACTTTCGATTAGGAACAGGGTCAATTAAAATGAAAGATGGTTAGATATCTTGCGAGGGAATTCTGGAAGCTGGCTTTCTTGAGGGAGTCGGGCGCGCCGTCATCAGCTGTTCCATTTGTTTAGGTGTACATGCGTACCAACCGTAAATATACTTAATTGATTTGTTACCACTGTATAAAAATAATCGGGGTAAATATGCGCCAAAACTTCAAATGCGCTTAACATATATAAACAATTCAATTTACATTAAAAACCATTCTTAAGATTGGATTTGAATTGATCCATTAAAACAATAAACACATTGTTTTTAAAAAATAAATTTTAAATATTTGGAATTATAAAAATAATATGAAATCGACCTTAGATAATATATAAATATTTTTAGCAATTGAGAAAAAGTAATTGAGTAAAGAGTTAAAGAAATAAAGTAGAAAATAGGTGATCAGCGAACTTGACAAATTAAATGGCAATTTCAAAATTTAAAGGTTATGTGACATTTTAAAGCAATAATAAAATATTTACAAAAATATATGATTCATTTTCAATAAAAGATAATTTGAGCATTGTAAATTTAGATTGAAAAGAATTATTTAATTGTTCATTTTTTTATAAAGATATTTTTATTTGAAAAATAGTTGCCATTATTTAAGCGGTGAGGCCGCTTTACCCTACCTTGTTTGTTGATGGCGAAAGTGTCAAATTGGTTATGAGTGAATGGCGGGTGCCGGTGGCGTTGGAGGCAACCAAGGAGCCCAAGGAGGGGGCGGCGGTGCAGGGGGTGGAGGCGCTGGCGGTGGCGGTGCAGCTGGCGGTGGAGCAGCAGCTAATCGCTTGAGGCGGGAGCGCACCGCTGACAACAGTCGCCCATTCAAATTATAAGTTACCGAGCACTAATCGACTCCTCATGCCTTCTTCGATTCATTACTTCCCTCATTACATCCAAACCGTCTTCCGTTAATACGGCCCATCAAGTATTCAGCTGTGTAACCATAGTCTAACCTGTGCTCATCTCTTTACAGCCCATCAAGTACTCAGCCTTGCCGGGATCAGCTTCGAAAGAAAAGTCATCATCGTAAGTATTTCTCCACTTTATAACCACTATGTTTTCTTACGTTGGTATTAAATACTTCATATATTTTTCAGGGCTTTGTTGAATTGACTATCGTTCCACTGCGCGACACTCTAAGATTTATAAGATTAAATGCTAAACAATGTCGCATATACAGGGTTTGCTTAAACGACCAATACGAAGCAAGCTTTCAATACTGCGACCCATTCTTGGATATCTGTCAGTCTCATCCCAACACGTGAGTCAATTATATTTATTTTTCAAACTGAATATTACATATAATAACACTATAACTGGGTTTAATGTATAAATGAATGCACTGCGATCAGAAAATATCGAGATTCATGTACACCAGTGGTAGTTAACGTGTCTTTACTATCCTTCAAGCTTTCATGATGGGCGTTAAGGGTTTTGTTATCTTACATCTATGAAAAATAATTTTATTTCAGAAGAGATTCAAAGATTTAAAAGCCACCTTAACGAACTTAAATTGAACACGGAAAAATTATTATAAGATGTTTTGAACTTGAAAGTGTATTACTGGATGAAAATTAATTTTAATGCAAATATTGAGGAGGCTGCTACAATTTTCTAATAAGAACTGTTTGAAATTAGATTTGATGAAGAAAGTAAATATAATTTCAATAGTAGTGGATACAAAAACCTATGGCAAAACAAAAATATGCCTCGATTGTGTCCGAATTTGTAGAAAATGATATTCAATTCATTGATACTTTTCTTTGTGCTACTTTGTAGTTGCATTAATTTAATTAATGTAGAACTGGTGGGCGGTAGGAATAAAAAGGTTGACTACCCCTGATATACACATTTGATTTGCTACACAATCAAATAGCAATATAGGTATTGATTGATAAATTGATCACAATGGATACGTCCTGGAGTAGGTTTCTTTTTATTGGGACAAACTGTATATCGAGAGGCGACAGCTCCAAGTAGTCTGAGAAGTTAAATATCGCACACACTTGATTGATGATGATGCTGACATCTCAAGACAGAAGCAAGCATTCTTCATTGCGCGTCTTTGTACACAGGGGAGCTACGGACAAAATTTATCAAAAGTAATTATCAAAACATATGCCCGTTCTCAAAACAACACAAAAGAAAGTCGTCTTGTTTTTGTTAAAAGAGCTTAATAGCTTATACGACAATAGCGTTTTCAGTTAATTATACCTAAATTTTATGACGGTTTAAAGATTCTTTAGAATACGATTTTTTGTTGAATAGTAAGTATGAACATTTACGAGGTTCTATAAAAAAAATTAAAAATATACCTTTACGGCACGACTTTGCCATCGATGGACGAGTGTATGATGAGATGCAAGACACTCGTTTCTGTCTCACAATTTCCGGTCCAAATGGGTTAAAGAAATTATAAATTTTCTTAGCCGTCTATAATCGCGCAAAAAGAGAATCGGATATAATAAGGAGAATCTAATAAATTTAAAACGACAAACAATGTTTTTTATAATTTATACAATTTTTTCACATTCTCATTTTGCAGTCGCTCTCTGGAAGTGTTTTCAAACTGTCATCTTGTAGCGGCTCAGAAAATCGACCCGGACCATGACTCGGGTGAGCTTCATATTCAGATTCCCAATGAAGCAGCCCATCTCGTCGGGGAAGGAAGAGGGCTCCGAGTCGGAATAGAATTCTCGTTGGAGAGTCCCCAAGCCGGCGTACACTTTGTTGTACCTGAAGGCGAAGGAACCCACGCAGAAGTCAGTAACATTCCTCGCAGCTATATGGATATTTATATTTATTATAAGCGGGTTCTATAGATCTTTATTTTGTAGAAATCCGCTCACATGTTCACCTATGGACATTCAGCCAGATTGTGGTTTCCTTGCGTGGATAGCTTCGCCGAACCGTGTACATGGAAGCTGGAGTTCACAGTAGACGAAAATTTGACGGCGGTTTCGTGCGGTGAGCTCACTGACACCGTGTGCTTGTCCAACAACAGGCAAAAAGTGTTCCATTATGTCGTCAATACACCGGCGTGTGCTCCCAATATTGCCCTAGCTGTCGGGTAATTAATTTAAAGACATTTCTATAATATTAAAACGTTTATCTTGTGTGTAATTTGATTTATAATTATTTTAGTCCGTTTGAAATATTCGTCGATCCGTTCATGCACGAGGTTACACATTTCTGTTTACCACATCTCTTACCAAATCTGAAGAACTCGGTGCGATATATGCATGAAGCTTTTGAATTTTACGAAGAGACCTTATCGACGAGATATCCTTATTCGTGTTACAAACAAGTCTTTGTCGATGAAGTGTGTAGTATTAATTTTGAATTTAAATTTATTTCATCCTATTGTAATTGACGATCAGTGCTCAATTCCAATTACCGAATTATAATATTTTATGTCTAATTTCAGATTGAACAAGACGTTTCAGCATATACAACTATGTCTATCATGAGTACGCATTTATTACATTCCATTGCCATTATTGACCAAACCTATATAACTCGAAAAGCTATGGCACAAGCAATCGCCGAACAATTTTTTGGATGCTTTATAACTATGCAAAATTGGTCAGATCTTTGGCTTGCAAAAGGGATATCAGAGTATTTATCCGGACTTTATGCAAAAAAGTGTTTTGGAAATAACGAATATAGAGATTGGATTCAACATGAATTGCAAGAAGTTAGTTGTTCAATTATTTTTTCCCTTTTTATTACTTGAGAACTTGTTCTTGGAAGAACATTGAATAAATAGGCCTGCATTTTGAATGCACCCTGTACTTAAATTTAATGTTTTGGATGTTAAAATTTATCTTATAATGAAATATAAACAGGCTAATTTTGTAAATTAAATTATATCAATAAAGGTTAATTGAAAAAAGAAATCGCCAAAACAAAGCCTAATCGTAAATGTTAAATAGAAGATTGTTATTTGTTTTTGTAGGTGGTTACGTATGAAGAACAATATGGCGGAATCGTCTTGGATCCCTGGCAACCCCCAGCAGTTGGCACATCAGGATCTTCTAGAGATCCATTTTATTTCCCACTTAGAAATATCCATACTATATCACCAAGATATATGCAGGTATTTACGTTAATTAATTTTACAGTTTGGATACATTATATTATACGTTTATCTTGATTTTTAATTATTTCATCGTATTTTTATTTAAGGTAATGAGAAAAAAATCGCATCTTGTCCTTAGAATGTTGGAACAAAGAATAGGTCAAGAACTACTACTTCAAGTATTTAATAAACAATTATCATTGGCTTCCAATGCGGCTTCCACCAAAATAAGCGGTGGTCTATGGGGACATCTGCTGCTTTCGACGAACTTGTTTGTTAAGGCAATTTTTACTGTTACCGGAAAAAATATGGCCGTTTTTGTCGACGAGTGGGTTAGAACAGGCGGCCATGCCAAATTTTCTTTAAGCTCCGTGTTTAACAGAAAAAGGTTCGAAATTTTAAAATCAATAGCAATATTTTCAGCATTATGTAATTATAATATATATGATTTTATTTAGGAATACCGTCGAGCTTGAAATTAGACAAGATTCCGTTTCACAAAGAGGAATTCGCAAATATGTCGGTCCTTTATTGCTCACCATTCAAGAATTAGACGGCACTTTTAAACACACAATCCAAATTGAAAATACGGTTGTTAAACATGATATAACGTGCCATTCAAAAAGCAGAAGAAATAAAAAGAAGAAGATTCCATTGTGTACAGGGGAAGAAGTCGATATGGATTTATCAGCCATGGAGTAAGTTTCGTGAAAGAAATTAGCTATTGCATTCTACGATTGCACGTTTTTAATGATACATAATTTTCTAGCGATTCGCCAGTTTTGTGGATTCGCCTCGATCCAGAAATGTCGCTCCTCCGTAGCGTTTTGATCTCTCAACCAGATTATCAATGGCAATACCAACTGAGACATGAACGCGATGTCACAGCTCAAAATGAAGCTATATACGCCTTAGATAAGCACGCCACGCCAGCTACTCGAATGGCTTTGACTGATACAATCGAGAATGAACAAGTGTTTTACAAAGTTCGATGCAAAGCTGCTCATTGTTTGACAAAAGTACGATTTTAATTATTTATATATATTACTTTAATTATAGTTAAAGAACGCTATAGGAGGGTTGCCTGTATTTACTATTGAAAACATCATGGGCATAACTCTTTGGCGTACCCCCAACTATCCCAGGGTATAGGTTCCCCTTTTTGGAGACCTCTGGTTTAAATTGTAAAAATATGTTTATCTTATAAATTTAATCATTCAATTTTAGGTTGCAAATGTTATGATCAACACATGGGTTGGACCCCCAGCCATGTTAACTATTTTTCGCAAGATGTTTGGCTCATTTTCAGCACCGCATATCGTACGTCAAAATAATTTTGACAAATTTCAACACTATTTTCTGCAAAAAAATATTCCAGTGGCTATGGCAGGTAGAGATATGTTTTAATATTTCACAGGTGTTTAATTTTACCGCATCGACGTAAAAGTATATTTCCTCGTTTACTTGCCACAGGTCTCCGTAATGCCCACGGCATATGTCCGCCGGAAGTGATTCGTTTTTTATTAGATCTCTTCAAATATAATGACAATTCAAAGAATCACTATTCTGATAACTACTATAGAGCGGCTTTGATAGACGCCTTGGCCGCCACAATCACTCCAGTTATATCTGTGCTGCACCAAGTGAGTTATTAGAATTTTATTTCTCTATTGATTGATGTAAAATCAAACAATGTTACATTTTAATTGTTTTATTGCTTGTTTAGGGAACGCCTATTACTGCAGACTCTCTATCGGCTGATACTAGATCCGTATTAGAAGAAATTACGAGAGTTCTAAATCTAGAAAAAGTACTCCCGTGCTACAAAAATACTTGCACTGTAAGTTGTTTGCGTGCCATTCGACGATTGCAACAATGCGGTCATTTACCCAGCACCCCTAATTTATTTAGAAGTTATGCTGAATATGGTCAATATATTGGTACGAAAATAAATTATATTATTGGGTGTGTGAATAAGTTCCTACCGTTTTTCATGTGAATAAATCCTTTATTTTAAAAATGTGTTAAAAAAGCCAGTCAATTAAAGTATTGCCCATCTTTCTGGCAGCATTTCCACGTTGAAAAAAAATACGTCTTGTAGCCATCCAAGAATTGATTCATTTTTGGCGTGTTCATAAGAAGTGAAGTGCTGCTCGGCCAGGCCATGAGCCATCTATTCCGCTTTGGCCAATTAAATCAATTTCCGCATGTTCTTTTCGCCAGAGCATGATCACTATATGTCTTAACCTTTTAACTGCCAATGACTCATCAGCGCGTACAAATGTGACGCACCGGTGAGTCGTTGGCAGTTAAAAGGTTAAACAAAGTAGTGCATTAAAATTCCTCGAAAAAACGGCAGAAAACTTATTCACACACCCAATATTTGGTACGTAGGTTTATGATTAATATGTACACTCACTGTTTTGTTTTTTATAGATGTACGGTTAGCTGCGTTTGAATGTCTCGTTGATTTTGTCAAAGTGGACGGCAGACCTGAAGATCTTAGTTCTTTATTAACGGTCATAGAAAATGATCCCGATCCCGATGTTAGACATGGACTCGTACGACTGATGGTAAAAATGCCACCGTTCCAAAAAGCTATAAAACACCGACTCGATACAGAAACACTAGTTCATAGACTGTGGAATAATATAAATAGTCACCTCTCGAATGATTCAAGACTGCGTTGTGATTTAGTCGATTTATATTTTACACTTTACGGAACAAGAACTCCACTTTGTTTGCCTCTTCCGGAGTTGCAAGCTATGATGAGACAGGCTCATCATAGAGAGCACAGGGAACGAGAAAAAGAACGACGCGAAAAGGAAATAGAACGATTAAAGGAGAGGGAGCGGGAACGCGATATATCATTAATGTCTTCTTATGATGTATGTTATACGCTTTAATTTTAGTTTTTTAACGCTTATTGTTTTTTTTCTTTTATTTTTGTTCTCATTGTGTCTTTTTAGTTGAAACCACCTGCCGGTACAATCATAAAAACTGAAAGTGGCGCTATAAAAAGAAGACCAGATTCACCGTTGATAACTCCACCTAAGATTTCAGCAGCAATCCCTCCCCCTAATTCCCTTTTAGGAACCCCACACAATCTTGCGGATATTATTAAAAAAGAGCCTATTGAGATAAAAACTGAAGTGCCCGATTATGTGGAACATGGGGGAATCCCCATGCAAACCGAAAATATAATGAAAGTGCGTTTTATTTGCTTTTTGTGAGAGAATTTTAATTGTGTAAAAAATATTAAGCATGCGTTTAAATATTTCAGGATGAGGTAAAACACCGAGATTATTTATCTGAAAATTCTGTTTCACTGCCAGGACTTCAAGGTCCGCCAGGGCCTGTCGGCTTTGAACCTGGAATGTTTCAAACAAAAACTGACACACCTCCGTTTACAAAAGTTTGTTTTTTTTTTAATAATTTATTCGTGTAATTCGTTATTAATTTGATAGTCTTGAACTGTATTTGATTTCACCGTTCAATTTTTTCAGTCTAAAAAGCGGAAAAAGGATAAAAAGAAACACAAACATAAACACAAGCACAAACACAGCAATAAAGTTCGCTCGTCTTCAAAGGACAAGGAAAGAAGCCACAGCATACCCAGAGATAAGGAACGAGACAAAGGCTCCCTCGGTGCTAAGAATGTGTCCGATTTCATGAAAATAAAGGAAGATACGAGGGAAACGATCAGTTCGTACAGTTCTAGTCCGAGTCCGCCGCCCGATAACATGAGCTCAACTTCCGGACATATTCAAATACTTTGAAACGAATATTAGTTTTAAGCCACAAATTATGAATTCGATTATATTCACAAATATTTTATTAAATACATATTAAATGTTTTTATTTCATTTTTCGTCCTATATAATTACCTATTATTCTAGTGCTCAGCGTAGTGTCCATTAATTTTATTATATCAAATATGTTTTTGTAATGCTCAAAAACAGTCCCCTAGTGTTTTAATTAAAAGTATAACTTATCACAGCTTGAACTTAATTCTATTTTGTGCTACATTCCATTGAAATCCAATTGAAAAGTCCCCTGCATCAAAACAGGCCAAATATGGAATATAGATTTTTAAGCGTAATTAATGAGATTGATAAAAGAGCGAAATCTGTGTTACATTTTTAAAGCTCTGATAATAAAACTGTTGCAAATTATAATAATTAATCTCATTTGATTTTTAAAATAAAAACTAATACATATTTGGAATTGTCGATGATATATTTCATATTATTTTATTTAAAAAATTAGAAAAATCAGCGACGGCCAAAAAATTAATATATCCTAAATATACCTATTTTAATGAATAAATAATTTACAATTTTGTGTTTATTAAATTTGATTTATTTTATCCGTTTAGATTTGACAAATAAATATTTTCGACAGTGTTGCCAGTCGTTATTGTGACAGTAGCGAGAATTAAAAAGTGACATCTGACAACACTTCCGATGAGACAATTTATTGTTGTGACGTGAGGATGTCGATCTTCTTGAACTGAACCAAATATGTGGGTCAAACCGGAGGTGGTGCCCGTCAATTCATCGTTTTGGTGATTCTTCATCTGAATTATTAATTCCATTCCTTATTATCGTCCATCTTTCCACCTATCAGATATGTAAACACCTCAGTCTGTATAATTTATAAATCGGTATTGCGATAGTGTTTCATTTGTCACGGGTATTGTGGCTTGTTCTACTTATTAGCGCCTTGTGAAAATAAACATTCTGAATATTTGCTCGCTAAATAACACAAAAATCAATTCCTTTGTGCTTCAAAAAGTTCATCTAAAATAATAATGCAATGTGTTACATACGACTTAATGTTGTGCATTATGATTATTAATTTTATTGAAAAAAAAAAACTAATGATCTCTGATGTGATTAATTGTTAATCTATTGATGATATTACTTGCTAAATATAAAGTTGAATTCCCTAAATGCTAAAAATGTAAATGAAAACATGTGCACTGTGTAAATAATGCCAAAATAAATTTAGAAATGTGTTTAGATTCTAACTAGAATCTTATAGGTGATATAAAATACGTATTTAAAGATTGTTACACGTTAAAAATTATTTTTTCTTTATAATGTTTTATTAAAATTGCACAATTATCTTCAAATCATTTTTTTTTAAAGAATGCCATAATTTTAAATATTTAGAAAATTGCAAGTAGAGGATTTTATTTAGTGGCCATCATAGCCGTAATTCAGTAAATTGTTCAGTTATTATACTCTTGATTTTTGTGTGATGTTAAGCTGGAAGAGAGCTTGATGTTGTTTTCTTGGAGGTGTTTCGGATCATTGTCGTGTTGAAAGACGGTTGACTCGACGTTTAAGTTGTAAACGACGTTTCCATTTAGTCTTGAATCCAGAATGCTGATGCAATCATCAGAGTTCATATTCCCCGCGATAACGGTTTCGTATCCAACTCCTTGAGACGTAAAACGGTTCCAAATCATGATTAATCCGTGTTTTACAATGTTGGTGACTTGCTTGTCGGTAGGACCGCTTACTTTGCACTTGTAGCCGTATTGGGGCCCATCAGAACAAATTCGATTGATCTCGGTCTCATCAAAGAATACAACTTCTGGCAAATTTCAACCTTGTCTTTCAATATCGGGCTGTAAGCAGAGGCTCTTTTTTCTTGGTAACAGCGATGTAACTAGACTCCTTGAGTGTTTGTCGGATTGTTGAAAGACTGACCGATATTCTATATTCATTCTGGAGCACTCACTGAAGCTGGCTCGTTGAACTTCGATCTCCAGGAGGTTTATCGTCTTGAATCTCCACTCACGAGTTGAAAAAAATGAAGAACATCTGATTCGAGTTGGCTTTGGTACTTTTGAAAGGCGTCTACAGATTCTAATCACTGACTTTTCAACCCCAACACGGTCAGAAACAGTCCTACAACTGAGTTCTTGTCCCTAAAGATTCTCAACGGTCTTTCTCTTATCATTAGAGAGTTTCTCCATCCTGTAAATAATTATCAGAATAGATTATTTGATGGTAGATGTGTGGCTTACCCCTCAAAATTCCTGGAGGTAAATGAGCTGCCTTTGAAGCATTGCCGCTGCCACTGCCACAGTCAACAGGCTCAGATATGGGTCTTGAGATAATATACAAGGACTGGAAGCTGTACATGACTTCATTTATCTTGGATCCATGCATCGTAGCATTCATCCCAATAATTTATGTTACGACGTCCCCATAATTCTATATTTAATATAGTTTTAAGATTGTTGTATTAGATTAATTTCGGAATTACTTTAAATTTATTTTGCCTAATTGCATAACTCTTTCATTTACAGGGAAACAGACCAAACTTCACTTTATTTTGTTCAACAAAGAAGGAAAGGTCATGAAAGATCGAAAAAGATCATATCATTAGTAGTAGAAACTATTGACATCTTCAGCGATACCAAGCCCGCACCGTTTAGAATACTGCATCAAACTCCATCCACAGAAATCTATCATGGTTATTAATATTGCTACGATTCAGTAAATGTGTTGAATTACTTTTATATTTTTACTTAATGCTCGTATAAATTAAATTTCAGTAATCGCATGTGCATTAACTCAAGATGAAATTGAAAGAGACTGGAAGTGGCTATTAGATAACGTTTCTCATGTATTGCATTCCATAGACTCGGAAGATGAAATAACAAAATTTGTTTGTGGAAAAATAAAGTCAATCATAGCAACCAACCAGGAGAACGTCATCGACGGTATGAAATTTAATAACGATGAGTTGTATTTACGTTTGATTGATTACGTTTATCTATATGTACATTAAAAAAAGTAATTCATTGCCTTCAATTTGATTGATTTCCATAGAGGAAGGTACCAAATCTTTTAAAGCGTCCGTATTAAAATTCCAAACTACGTTTCACATGCCGAAAGAAGAAAAATTAGTCAACTATTATGCCTGCAGGTAAACGCGTTGTAAATATCAATTTTTTCTAACGTATACGATTTATTTGCACAGTTGTCGATTGTTTATAATACGTTTTAGCTATTGGAAAGGCAAATTACCTCAACAGGGATGGCTTTATTTGTCGGTGAACTACTTTTGTTTCCACGTTAGTCTCGTAAGCGAGACGGTTCTCAAGATTCGCTGGACGGATGTAACGGAACTTTTGAAAACGACGTCGGCCTTCAAAGGACACAATTTGAAAATTTCAACGCGCGAGAAGACCTACTACTTCTACGTTTTTATTTACATAAACGAGGCTTTCAATCTGATGCAACAGCTCACGAACATGGCGATGAAAGGGTAATTTATCTCACCTAAATTCTACTAATATTCACGCTTATGGATCTCATAAATTTGTATTACTTAACTTTTGGTGGCTCCTATTGCAATATAAAAGAGCCTCGGCCATTGACAGCGTATATATCGTCATTTCCGTCTGTCCCCCATCCATTTTAATCGATCATTCCATTGTAGCCGAGATCTGCCAATCTGTTCAAAATCCAATACGGTTTGGGGGATTCAGTGTATCAGCGACGCTTTGCCATACATGTCCATGACTTCTCGATTGGACTTTTCGTATATAACGGAGATAAGATCATACTACCTTATAATAAACAGCTTTAAGCGGGTCGTACTTTCTGAAAGAATATTTTATGTTTGACTAGCATCAATTAGAATTGTAAAATGAAAACGTTTTTTATAAAAACATTTTCTTATTAATCTTTTATCAAGATTGTTTGATTTTAACATACAAAACAAATGATTCATACTGTTTTGATAAGATTCATAAAATTCTTATTGCTTTTTATTTATATAAACTAAATCTACAGGGTGCGGCAGGGAAACTTCCTTATTTAAAATGCACACCCTTAAGCAATAGCTCATTCGAAAGAGCGAAACCTAATGTGCGACTGTTTGGTGTACATTGTCTAGAATAGGCATCATTGGACCATGATTTTTGGGGGCTTCAGTAACTGAAAACCCTAGTTTACACCGACTTTCCGAGGGTTCCAGCTCAATTAAGAACAATATTCAAGCTGCTATCGACAATTAAACTGATCTCTTTAATTGTGTTATTTATAATTAAAATAAGGTAGTTTTGTTGCTGCACCCTATACTTTACGCACATTTACAGTTATGGTAATAATTGCCTTGTGACTAATATTATTATCATCCATGTTTACAGAAAAGAACAGTCGTATTAGATCATGGTTATAAATTGTACTAGAAAATCAGAGCGTATTAATACGCATCGGAATATAAATCCTTATCATTTTTATATTATTATTGTGCTTATCGTATTGTAAATTTGTTGTGTATGTTTAAGCCGCGGCAGAATCGTATTGTATGACCTAAAGCAGAATACCATATTGTGTTTATCAAAAAGTGATAAAAACGCTTTTATTTCCTTGTTTTAAAATAATTGTATCGATTCAATTTCAGCTTGATAGACGATAAAGCTTATGAATTTAACGAAGATAGAGAATTGTTGTACAAATCCTGTAAAAATGTTCAAAAACAACCGTCATTCTTGAAGCGAGACTTGGATGCACGTAGCCATTCCACGGCATTTATTCATAAATTCAGACTTCCGCAGTCGGAAAAATTGGACGGTACTGAAGAATGCACACTATGGACTCCATATGATAAGGCCCAAAATCGAGGACGTCTCTATTTATCACAAAACTACTTATGTTTTGATAGCAAGGTATATATATATATATATATATTATTATGTTGGAGAATTGACTTGTTTATCAAAACGGGCTGTTTTTATCAATTCTTGATTTATTCTCACACAGATGACCATTTTTGTCTTTCTATATAACAAGAAACGTTGACATATATTTTTATAGCAGTTCACACATGCTGTGGGCGCACTCGAGCGATCCAGAGAGAGTATGCCTGTACGCGTTACGGGCAGCGCTCAAAACGATCTTAGAATTTTTATGATGCGCCCCTCTCCAAAATAAGTTAGCCGACCTCTGATCTGCATCGTATATTTGACATATATATGTTTTAAATTTCAGTCAGTCAAGCTAATATTGCCGTTGTATACCATTTTGAAAGTGGATCCACCTATAAATACGGCCGGAAAAGACTCATCACCAGTGAATAGCAGCAATGGCGCTTCTATTCTTATTACCACGATACAAAACAGCAGCTTCTTCTTTTCGCATTTAAAGGATGGCGATTTCGTCGCAAAGAAATTGGATGAACTCCGTGCAAAATTGCCCAAGTAAGATTTATTTAAGTATTGCCCAATACGAGATTAGTCGTTCCATAAGTATTTCGAATGCATGTAATTTATGTGTATTTCCTTTACAGGGATATGGGCATAAGAGATCTTAGTAAATCTGCTTCTGAGAGCGAAGAATGGAAGCCTCAACCTCGACTTTCAACTTTGTTTAAGTCGAATCCGTCCGCTTCCATCAAAGAAATTCAAAATAATAAGGTATTTTTGTTGTTATTAAGACAAGGTTGCGGCAAGGAAACTACCTTATTTTAAAAATGAATAACAAACAGTATAGAAGATATCAGTTTAATTGTCGATAGCAGATTGAATATTGTTCTTCAGTTAAGCCAAGATCCTTGGACGATCGATGTAAATTAGGGATTTCAGATAGCGCCACAAAAAAAGGCACACAGGCTTAATCAGGCGAGCATTGGAAAGGTGAGATTTAGCTGGTGAATATCGACAGAAAAGTATGTGCGCACAAAACTGTTCAAATGCTTGTTTTCTATTTCTTGTCTTACTTTTTCTTTCAATAAAATCCATATTAATACACTGTCAAATATAACAGAAGTGCTATCTTTTAAAGCTGAATGGGTGTGATTCGATAAAAAACGAAGTGAAAAGAAACATTTGGAAAACATTTGAACAGTTTTGAGCGGTACTGTAAGTATACAATAAAACTAAGCGACCAAAGTTCGAATGCGGGATCATACTTGGTTTGACCAACACATAACGCGTTTTACATTGCTGGTCATCGCATTAAAAAAATATTACTAATTCTAATGATTTACCTATTAATTGACTATTCCTAGTTACTACGCTTGAGAGTTGACTATTGCCTTCTTGCAGATTAACTACTTAAATGTTCTTTGAACAGTTAGCTAGTACTAAGTTTATCTACTATTCGTTGCTATTTTTACAAACCTTGGCTTGCTTGTCACTACGACTGGACTGGACTTTTCTAAAATCAACAAGGTCGTCAAGAGTAGTTTTTCACTGTCTCCCAAGAAAAACTACTTGACAACGGTGTTGACTGGGGTGCTACCATTGGACCTGAGGCTGCAAATCGTGTGGCAAAGTATCGTTGGCGGAAGGGACTGACGCTGTCAGTTGGACTGGACTCACTGGAGGAGGATGAAGTCAAAGAGCTTCAGCTCTTCAGGACAAGGATGCCTTCTAGAAGTGGGCAACGAGCGCAGCCGGGAATCCGGGCATAGCAGGAAAGGTTATCCGTGTTTTCGGATGGGCTTTTTGTTCTTCGGTTCCGTGCCGTATCAGAGGTCCTTTTTCTGGACCTCTTGACCACAGGGACTTGGTGGCCAGCCCTGGTGCCTTTTTGCGATAGTTTCGCCCCGGCGATTACTACGCCAAACATTGTTACGTTAATTCATGACATTAGAGGGTCCAATACATAACCCGGGTCAGAGACGGGTCTTCATGCATCACCTGTATTGTTTGTGATATTAATTTTTAAAACAATGTAAATCCTCTGCCGCATTCTGTACATATTTTTATAAAATTGCAGATTTGTGTTAATATAATTCTTTTAAATATATTTTTAGGAAAAACAGTGGGAACAATACATGTCAGAAGTCGGGCGTGGAGTTAGTATGTATCGCACACGAGCCGGAAGCGAACTGGTAATGAGAGGCATACCTGAGGGTTTGCGTGGAGAGCTATGGAGCGTGTTTTCTGGGTCTGCTATAAGACACGCTCAAAATCAAGGACTGTATAGAGATTTAGTCAATCAAGCGCTCTCGTCACATAGTCAAACGAATGACGAAATTGAAAGGGATCTACACAGATCTCTCCCTGAACATCCTGCATTTCAAAGCCCAATTGGTATGAATATTTAAAAATAACGATAATAATTTGTAATTGTTTTTCAACGAGCGCTATTACATTGCAGGTATTTCCGCATTGCGTAGAGTTCTTCGTGCGTATGCTTTACGTAATCCACAAATAGGCTATTGCCAAGCCATGAACATTGTTACATCTGTCCTATTGATTTATTGCCAAGAAGAGCAAGCATTTTGGCTATTAGCGACCATATGCGAAACGCTACTAACAGACTATTATAACACTCGAGTTATAGGGGCATTGGTAAAATGATTTATTTTTGAATCGCGTGTTATTATTTTGCATTTAAAACTAACGTTTTATCGTTCAAAATTAGGTCGATCAAGGCGTAATGGACGATCTCATCAGGGAATATCTTCCGAGTTTACATACAAAATTAGCACAACTAGGAATGATGAAAATGATTTCACTATCGTGGTTTTTAACGATATTTATAAGCGTAATGCCTTATGAAAGCGCCGTTCACATTATGGACTGTTTCTTCTATGACGGAGCAAAGGCCATTTTTCAAGTACTTATAAATATATCTTTCCAACATGATGATGAAAATTACGTTAATGTTTATAAATAATTCGTGTTTTATTAAACATAGGTAGCTTTAACTATATTGGATTGGAATAAGGATAAATTGATTAATTGCTTAGACGATGGCGAAGCAATGCAAATACTCGGAGATTATTTAGAAGGAGTTTTTAACGATGAAGCTGTAGCCGTTACGACTGAAACAAGAAGTAAAAACAAAGTAAATAATCTTACATTGCATCAATCGACTGTGTAAATTAATCTTAATACTAAAATAGCAATTTTAGCATAACAGTTGGCTTTCTATATTAACCCTTGAACTGCTAAGATACAATATATCATAGATTGCGAACCGTTCGAGGAATACTATTAATGCTGTTGATGACGTCATAATTACTTGAATATATATCAATTGTTCGAAGCTGATTTGATTGATTTATTCTATTCACAGTTCATCCGGGTACAAACATTAGTGTATGAATCTTATATGAGATACGGTAAAATAAATAGTGAAGGAATAGAAGAGCATAGATTTAAACATCGCTTGTGTGTAATTAGCCAATTATTGGAAGGGCTGGAGAAGAACGCAATCAGATGCATGGCACACGATGGCTTCTATTCTCCGGAAGAATTGCAGGTGAGATGAAATGAAAATGAACCAAAAATATTCATACGCATTCATATTTTTAATTGAATTATTTTATTGCTCATAGGATATTCTATCTTTAGTCAAAGAAATATTGCTCCAATCAAAATGGACACCAAACGAACGAGTGGATGGAATTTCTGGCACTCCATGCGATGCGTACTTGTTAGACTTTGAACAATTTAAATCGCTGATCAACATTTTGTCGCCGTGGATGCACGATCACTCTGCGGAAAGTCTCGCGGCTAGGATGTTCAGAGTATAAAATTGTTCATCGTTATTTATAATATCGTTATTAGAAATTATATACGTATGATAAATTATTGCAGTTATCTGACGTCGATGAATCGGGAACTGTTAATGTTCAAATGCTCGTTAGCTGGGCGGGAAGAACGGGCCGTGCGGACATAGCAATTCGATTGCGATCTTTGTTTTGTCTACATGCTCCGCCTTTGTTATCAATCAGCGATTTACAATCGCCGCTTCCTCTTCCGACTGGCGAGGAAGTTGCCACGGATGCCGCTGATTTTTTTAACAGGTACATATTTTCAGCTAATTGTTTTCGATCAAAGGCGGTATTTTTTTTTTTTTTGGGTAATATAAATTAGATTTTCTTTTGCAGTATGCCGACACCAGGCACGCCGTTGGAATATTGTATCGGAGATAATATTTCTGGATCTTCTTTACATAGATCTGTTAGTGATACGGAATGTTTAGCAGAAAGCATAGATAACCAGACAGGTATTTTTCAATACAATATACGTAAACGTTTTTATATGTAAACGTTCATGAAAAGTCGTGATCCAAAACTCAATAAAGTTGGTATTCCTTAGGTCAGCCGTTTCCAATCTTTATGTTAACTTTTAATTTTTTTTATTAGATATTACCTGGCATTGGTTGCAATGCCACGTCTCGCGTACACAAACAATATTTTTACTATGCCTATGTTATTCCCACAAGTGTTAACAATAAGTTGGCAAATCTTTATTGCAATCGGATGAACGGTATGGCAACGCATTAAATACGGACAAACAAAAATTGATTTTTATATATTAGATACGAGGTAGTTCCAGAAGTACCCAACCTAACAAAGGAAATACAAGCAAATTGGAAAAAAATATCTTATCTCACATTGCTATTACAGGGAGACAGGTAGTCTGGCTTTCGATTTAGCCCTATCCTAGTGTTGGTGAGTTGCTCTGTGGCTAGTAAATTAGCAATCGTTGCGTTATCTGAATGCTTAAGGTTTGAACTCCAAGGCTTGGAGAGCAAAGTCATGAGCGTCAGTCTTGGTACGATATATACAGAAATGACGAGGAGAGTCATCGGCCAAATGATGGGAGACAATGTGGATGAATCCGAACCATTGGAACCCCAATTGCCTGCTATTTTAGAAGTCAATGATTTCGTCAATGCCATTCTATATACATTAGGCACCCCTTCTTGTGTTCAAGTGCACGAGCTGATTATTCAACCGACAGGTCAAACAATATCTTAATGGAACTGTATTTGAATCGACGCAAAAACTCGGCTTTATCTTGCGCACACGCACTTCGAGCCGTTGCCCATAGATATACACGGCTCGAACATAATCGTTACTTATAAAATACGGCCATGTCGAAACACCATCACGACTGACTTTGAGATATTGGAGTTTGTGCATGACAATGTAATCTGCGCAGACATTCAATAGCGTTCTCATAGCCTCGATATATTTTTTATATCAATTTAATTCTTGATAAATGCATACTTTTACGCTGTTATTTTGACTTGATAATTATTTTAGCCCGAGATCACTAATCATATTATTGTGTTACACCGTCAATGCATATTGCGTGTCAGTAATATGTATGTCGAATGCGTCTGTAGTCTGTGAGGCTAATGATTAGTGATTTAGGGTTAAGCTCGTATATCACGACGGAACTATTTGCCATAGTTTTAAATTGAATATTTAATTTTCAGATGTGACCGGAGGCTGGGAAGTTCATAGTATAGCATCGTTGAGATCCATTGTCCTCGGATCTGATGGATCTGTATTTACGTCGGGCCCGTCCTCTAGTGTCTCGTCAAACGCATCAACTATTAATAAAAGATCTGTAGTTTTACCGAAGCCACATTTTATGGAATTATGGCGACTAATGTATGATATGGTACAAAATAAGAAACCGTCTGATGAGTTATATAATTGCGTCAGTCATATAGGTAAGATTTTATCCATTTAGCAATATAGTGCGGACCGATATGGTTGGGGTCACGTTTAATCCACAATGTCATTCATTTTCGCAGGTACGCGTTTATTAGAACTTGGAAATATGCACAGACAGCGCTGGTCTCTCGATAGAGAAGAATCGATCGATAGTATTGCCACGGAATCCATTCAGGAGCCTGTTTCACCGGTTAGAATCTCTTCTTATCGCATACACTGCCGCATATACAATATGTTTAAATTTGTATCTTTTTTTTTTCAGGTATCCGATTATAATGGAAATCCATTCCGGCAACAATTAGAATGGGTCATCACTTTAGAGCAATTTTTAGCCGAGGTACTCTCGTGCGGACCACTCGTAGACTTTTTCTCGAGCATAGAGCCTTTAAATTTGAACATTCACAAGCAGATAGGCATCCAACAATCGGTTTCATAATAAATAAACATAAGATATGCTCCGTTAACTCATATATATTGTATATCCTAATTATATTACTCCGTTTTTATATTTTAAATTTGCAAAAGAACCTCTATATGTTTATATCAAATATTCGATTTGATTTTATGAATGTCGTTTTGATTCACTATCGCGGCGATGCCGAATTTGGACGGTTTTATATTGTGAAAGCTTTATTTTTTAAATCTATGAAACACGTTTTATTTTTACGTAAAGCACAAATTTGCAACTATATTAGATTATGGTCGCGTCTCAGTAAACTGGGCAAGTCAAAAGATCTTATCAATTACCTCACTACATTCCATATTTGGCATGTTATGATGCTTTTTAATCGGATTTCATTGGAATGTGGACTGTTTTTGAGTATTATAAAAACGTTTTTGATATAACAAAATTAATTTAAATGGATACCGTAGAGTACACGAAGATTAGGTGATTGTATTTTAATGTTAACTACGAAATGCCGCCCGAGACAACGAGTTGCCCAGCTTACTGATGAACGCCCTTATATTTATTTAAACGGATTTGTATTCTGTTACGGTATTATGTAAAATCAGAAGCCAAATAGAGAAAGAACTGCCGTTTCTAATCCAATCGTTAAATATTCATTTAATAGCGTAGTCGAGGTCAAAAAATAAAAATGCATTCCATAAATGTGAAAATGCTACACTCAAATGAATATAGTTTTCAGATTTTCATAAATATATATATCATCGTTAAGGGCAGTAATAGCTAATTTTGTAATGGAGCTGTTATTCAGAATTATACTCTTTTTAATGGAAATATATATTTTTTTATTTTGAATATTGCGCCTAAAAATGGAGATGCGATATGGCCGTGATTTATTGCAATTTTCAGTTTTAGCTGAAGTATTAACGTGCGGCGGTAACTCAAACAGTCTCTCGTCGAATAGGAGATTAGCGACGATTAAGAATGAATGAATTTTTATAACTTTTTTATGTCGGAAAAGATCTTATTCCAATTTTGCATTTATACGTTTATTTCATTAGTACAAAATTCAATCGGTTCAAACTAGGGTATTTTTATACGATTGAAGATATTCGATTTAGAGATTGCATCAAGCGCATTGTACTGCGTATTTGATGATGAACGGCGACCTGATAAATGCGTTATTATAAATTAAAATGCTATGAGAATGTCTATAAATAAAATCGATAATTAGATATATATTATGGTCAAAATTTGTATTCAGTTAGTTAGTTTTTACTAGTTGTAACTAGAATTTACTAGTTTTTAATCATCGTGAACTAAATACAGATTTTGACTGCAACATATATATATACTGAACTGAATGTGTATTTTTAATTTTAGATTGCAAAAAAATGTCCGTTTAAGTTATCGTACTACTAAATTAAAAAGTGTATTCATTAGTTAAAAAGAGTTTCTATTCTTCTTCTTGCAAAAACCCAACTTATTATGTTATACAGTCATAGGTTTTAGACAATTCTTATTAACAATGCTACGAATTTACGGCTGAGACTATTTAAATCAGTTTTCCCCAACTTTTTTACACCTGCGGACTGGTAAAATTTTTATTTACGGATCACAAATACTGAAATAAAAATAACTATTTATGTAATATTTTTTAAATCTTATGTTGTGATAGATGGACAAAACTATAATTAACAAATATACATATAGCAGTCTAATAGAATAAAATTTAATAATAATAATGGACATTTTGCAATGCAAAACCTGCTGTTGCATCTTTGCTAATACGAGGACTGTTCGGAAAGTAAGTGTACTATGATCATAACGGGCAATGTTTATTTTCTTTTGGAACACAGTGGTACTGACTATGTGAAATGTGGTTGATTCATTTGGTTGGGATGTTTTGAATCACTGTCCCGTGTTTCCCAGATTTGGCGTCTTCAGATGATCATCTTTTCTCTTTCCTGAAAGAACACACGGGTGGAATTAAATATTCAACTGAAAATCAGATTCTGAAAAAGGTTCTGAAGTGGGAGAAGGAACTGGCGGGAGAGTTTTTTGAGGAAGGCATAAAAAAAGCTTGTGCCATGAATAATAAACTAAAAAAATCAAGTACACTTACTTTCTGAATATACCTCACATATTGGATATTCTTGACTGCAGTACTGTCTCTGATAGATAAAGTGCTGCATTCATGTCTGAATATCTGCATCCAAAGACAATTCTATTGACCTTTCCTTGACCATTATATATTTACTACAACTCGACTCTAATAATTGGAATATCAATATGAAATATAATAGATACGAGGTCCATAATTTTTCAAAATTTAATATGGTGTACTAAATACATATCATAGTAGCGCGCAGGTTTTTTTTTTAGCACGGTAAGGAAATTTTAATAGTTATTTTTCTCTACTCGTAAGAGTACATGAAATGACGTCCTCCATGAAGGATTTATTAATCCAAAGATTTCCTTTATGAGGATCCTCTTTTTCGCGGTAATAGTGATTCAATTTTATTACCAATGCCTTCGAGTGTTAACTTATTACGTTTAAAACACCTTTCCTGTCGATGTCAGCCGCAATAAAAATTCTTGCTAAAGTGGAAACATTTCTAAATCCTCGTCTTGTACGCGACGATCCCAAAAAACCAGCTTCTTTTTAAATGCATTGATCTTCTAAGTTTAAAATTATTAACGTACATAACCCTCGGAGAGAAATGTTAAGGTCATTGAGTAGAATAAATATGTCCGTCATATACGCGAGTCTATTCATCCATTCCTCCTCCAAAAAATGTTCTAGTATGATATTATGATTTAATATTTTTGCATGCCGAATATCTTTACGCGGATCACCGGTTGGGGAACACTGATTTAAATGATATATCAAAATATTAAATACAATCCAAATCTTACGCACGAAGTAAAACTGGTCTCTCTGTAACGTGGAAAATTAAGCTGATATTGTTTGTGTTGTTCATTTTTTAAATGCGGTGGTTTCCCTGCCGCATCTTGTATTTGTGATTTTGAAAGATTATTTACATATCAATTCTTATGTTTCGTCTAAAACACGTAGCCATCCTCAATGTATATTAGTTGTCTTTAACACGTACGTCGCTATGTCACCCAAGGGTACCACGTATGATCCCTTTTGAATGGCGGACAAAAGCACCGACTCCCTGTAAATAAATTCCAGGAAGGAATTTGTTGAGTTGAACTACACTGAGCTGAAAATTTACTATGATTGTTCTTATAATTCCAATTTGCAATACCACTTTATGCTTTCCACTGGTCGTCATCGTGACCAGAAGGCTTTTTCATCCGTAAATAATGAAAGAACTTCACTCGGGATAATATTGGAAGGTAATTCTATCAGAATTCCACTTTTCCCAGTGGATGTAAATGATTGTTGGTGAATTTATTCCACTGGACATTGTCCAGTGAACTACCAACGCTGGTCAATTCCTTCCCTCGACTCCGTGAGAAACTTTACCGATTCATGCCGAGCGACGAACGTGTTAATAATACAGACCGTGTCTCTAAACTTAGCTTATTTACGTCAATACTTTCAAATTATTTAAGAAAAACTAATTTAAATCCCAATCAAACATATTAATATCGGATTACATTTAAGCGGTTGAAGGAAATTTGCTTACGCGCATTATTTTTAGCATATCTTATATAAGATATATAATTATATAATAATCTGAGGGTAACAGTTTATAATAAAACAAAATATCGTATATATAAATATTCAGCGACATTGTATATCTTATCGTTGTTCATATTTATATGCGCGTGTATAAATTGTAAAGCGCATATTTAAAATACACCTGTGCCATTTCCTAACGCTTTTGAATATTTAAGATAAAATGCGAAACAATATTGAAATATTATTATGCTTCGATCAATATTTTTAATGTAATCATGTCGGTTAAAAAGATTATGATCCCGAGGGAGAAAAATTATATCGTATAAATGTGCATTGAAATGATGAATAATCCACAACCGGATCTAATGATCGAATTAAATTCGATCCGCATACCAGGGCCTTATCGTTTCTTTGGATTAATTTGCTCGTCTAAAAGTCGAAAAAATATTAATTTTAACACTGTGATTATTAATTGTATATTAACGAATGAGAACTTTAATTTTAAAAAATATATACATACAATTTATACAGTTGATGTTTTATTTTCTTAATTTTACTGCGCATAAATTAACCGCAGACATTTTTTATTAGTTCATTCGTTTGTATTGTGATATTTATTTATTTTTATTGTGCGATCTTTATGTATGTTTGTTTTCCACGGTACAGTAAATTCTACAAGTACTATACGTATGATCTTCTTTATAGTGTTTTTCATACGTGTCCATCAAAATAGTTCAATCTGGTACAATACCTAGGATTGGATAAAGCTCACTTTTGGATTTAACCACTGAGCTCACTTCTGACACCAATGTAGTGTGGAGGAACAGTCGAGTCCTTTGGCTTTTATGTGTTCTTCTGGCATTTTTCAGACTTTCTGCAAGTGTTTTATTTCAAGCATCCAGAAATACCTAATAAGAATCCTTTCTGGTGATTCCAAAAGCTCGGAAAAAATGGCCAATTTCCTTTGTCGTGCGTTCGACAGGGTTGTGTACTCTTTCCAGTGTTATTCAACCTATATTCGGAACATATCGAGGAGTCCATCGGGGAGGCTGATGCTGGCATAATAATAAATACTGTGATGCTCGGATCCCTCATCTCCATCGACGGATAACGAATCGAAGTGGCCAAATCAGCAAAGACTCAGATAACCAATATTTAGAGAGATGCCTTCGTCCGGGCGTTCCATTATGGATGCGGTAATTAATATCGCAAATGAGAAGACAGTCGCCGTGGCTGTATCCATGGACGGCGATAGCTTAAGCGCGTTTATGAACGACAAGATAGAAAATAATTTGGAAACGAAACAAGTAGACTTGGAATGCTTTTATTTAAATTTATCACATACAATTATATTGATCGACTCGAGTTAGCGATAGAAACGAGAAGTATAATTATTTAAAAATATTGTGCGTGTTTATTAAAAATTTTCTGATGTTGATACGATATTTGTAATCTTTAAGCTCCAAGCAATTTGTGATTTGAGAGAAGCCATGTCTGGAAACGTTATCTGGACACTGTCATCTTTTTCTTGCCACTGAAACAATAAAATAAATTCGATTACGTATTTATCAACTATTACGCGGCGACTCATATGTGAGTCTTCCATCGCGTTAATATTAAAATGATCACACAAGGATTTAAACACAAAATCTTACTTGAAGCTTCGCATTATCATTTCCCAATATTACAATGACCGACTTTCCGATCTTCAGCCTTTGAGAGAGAGCGCCGAGATTAAGAACGTTGTCCTTGGGCCATTTCAATACGATCGCATAAACAACTCTATTCTTTTGAGAGTTCTTTATCGGTTTGGACGTGTACCAGACTTGGCCGTCTATTGTATCGTTTTGATAAACCCACGGCGTCGTCTTGAAAATTGCCTCGCCGTTTACATCCAACCATTTTCCTATTCCTTCAAGGCGGTCTTGAAATATCGGCGCTATCATTCCGTCGCGCGTTGGACCGATGTTCATCAACAAATTTCCTATTAATTAGACCGGCATCATTTCCAAAGCATGTAAAAGCGTGCAAATCGAATTAGAAAACATATATTTACTTACCGCCGCAACTTACGGTACTGGATAAATCCGTAATGAGCTCATGAACCGTTTTATAATCGGATAATTCAGCATTTCTTCGGAATCCCCAAGACTTTTTGTCGACCGTCATGCAATTTTCCCATTTGTGATTTTGAAGAACGCCTTAAATTGCAATTAAATTATAGTCAGATGTTTATATGGTTGAGTGTATGTGTGTATATTCAACGGCACGGAATGTGGCCCAAACATAAATATAGCGATATGAAGCAACTGTTCCATTTATTTTAGAAGTCCTGCAAAATCAGTGGAACGCTAAATATTGAGTTTGGGCCACTTTATTTATATAAGTACCTGGATTGTATCTATCCGTACATGTGTACACATCACCGTGATGACACGGAATATCTCTACCCCATCTATCGTTTGCAATAACAGTGTCTTTAACAGGACTCTCGTTGTACAGCCACGCTAAAAAGTCTTTAGATTTGAAGTAATCTTCTGATGCTTCCCAATCTCCATCGGACCATATAATTTCTGGTTTGTAATTATGAATCAACTCGTTGAGCTCCGGTAGCATTTTTTCTGTGACATAATTTCTCTTTGTGAAATTGGACATCTTGTCTGCCAAATAGATGGGATTAAACCACTCATATAACGAATAATATACGCCAAATACTAATTTGCGCTTTCTAACGGCAGTCGATAGTTCTTCTACAATATCCCTGTGAGGACCGACATCTTTGGCGTTCCAGCTGAAGGCGCGACTCGATGGCCATAAAGTAAATCCTTCATGATGCTTACTCGTTAATACTACATATCTAAAAACAATTATATACTCGATATGATTTGTTATTAAGTATAAAATAATTTTATTTAAATGTTTTTGTTATAAGACTAAGACGGATTTTATCATGCGATTATAACTAACTTTGCGTTTGATTTGAAGATGATATCCGCCCATCTTGTGGCGTTGAAGAATTCAGCGGTGAAATCGGGCGCAAATTGTTGGTAGGTGAATCCAGGAGGAAACCTTTCTTTCATAAAGTTTTCGATGTTCGGCTCCGATACTGAAATTATTACGCTTTAAATGTCTTGAAAAAATGTCGATTTTTTCAATCTATTGCAATTTAGTTACTGTTCCAGTTGCTCCAAAACCATTCGCTTCCGAATCCCGGAACCGAATAAACACCCCAGTGAAAGAATATGCCGAATTTGGCATCATCGTACCATTGCGGCAGCGGTCGACTGTCTAAACTCTCCCATGTCGGCAAATATTTGTTTCTGTTTGTAAAGATTTCTGTTCGGCCGCATATAACGAACGTAACGAAGCATCCGAAGAATGCCAGAAATATTAATTTCGGCATGTTGCACGAACATGCGGCAGGAGCTGAAACATATTTTATTTAATTAAATACGGTAAATAATAACAACTCTGTCTGTCTGAGGTTGGAAGAGAAGAATGATTGGGGAATTCTCTTTTGGTCTGCTTAGTCTCCGGACTTGAATTCAATCGAAAACCTCTGGTATCAAGTCAAGTGTGCCCTCGCTCGATATCCAACCCAAGCGTCTTCTTGTGTGGAGTTTTGGACTCGGTTTCAAAAAGGAATGGGACAACATCACTACGGAACAATGTCAGAAGCTTATTTTCTCGATATTTAGTCGATTGCAAGCCTTAATTGACACAAAAGATGACCCAACAAAATACAGAACAAATCTGTTCAGGCGTTTTTTTCTGTCTTACTTTTTCTTTCAATGAAACCCATACTTACACATTATAAAACATTTGAACAGTTTTGAGCGGTACTGTATGTGTGTGTCGTGCATTTGTCGAGGGATCAGATAATAGCTTGCATCCTCTGGTAAAGGTTAGTGACGTTGATGGCCGGCTACGGTGCTGAAATGTATCTTTTCTGCGCGTATGAAATATGTTACTTTTTTATAACGCGTCCTCATTAAGCCAATACTCAACCAATAACCGATTGGTCAATTGATACAAATAACAATGATCGTTAACGATATATATTAATATATTTGTTATATGGACAATTCTTGTTGTGTTGTGGAAACGCGATGACCCCAGATAAGGATCACTGAGGTGCGAGGGATAATCTCGTGACGGGGCTTATTCTATAAAATATCATACAACACAATGGTGTCCTCAGAACAGTTATGAATACGTACTGCCGCTTTACAAAAAGCACAGCTAGAACTGGAAAATATTATAGATGTATCGGCAACACCCACAAGAAGTCCAGATTAATTCCTGTGGTGCAATGCATTTTGACAACCAGCGCCAATTCAGCTCCGATCTGGACGGTATGAAATACGCCACCAATCACAAGAACGCGGAAGATCAAGCAACTTGTTGAAAACATGCGAAACGGCATGTCAATTTTCATCAGGATCCTCAGTCATTAGGAACACGACAAAGAGACAAGAATATGAAATAAAGAACAATATAGTTTTTCTGCTATTACCAACTTTATTCAGCAGCCAGAGAAAATTTCACGCTGTGCAGGATATAATTATACAGATTAAAAGAATACTCACGGAGTTACAAAAAATGTATTCTATTTCTCGAGCACTCTTTTGCTACTGTATCGAATCAAATAATTAACAATATTACATGTACGATAACTAAACGCGCGTTCAGTATCTGACCGCGTAAACCTTTGACCTGTTTATGTGTGTAAATATAAAAATTATCAAATTTAATACGAGTCGTCATTGTTTATAAACCTGACGAACGGAAAATATGTTTATGAAAATATATAAGACGTTATATTGCACTTCTACGTGAACCTTTTACGTGACCAGTTACCAACAAGCTTTCGAGATTTTTATTGAATTCTCTGCAGGTTAAATGTTCATGAATTGTAAGGCGGATTCATCATTGGGATTTTCTTGATAAGATAGTGCAGTGGTTTCGCGTTGCCTTCTGCACCTCTACACTGAAGCCTCAACAGTGGGAAGTCCTCATTGTTCGTTTGATAACCAAACTACGGAGCTTGACTTAGAAAAATTATTGGAGCCCTCCACAAGGTTAACGCTTAGCAATAAGGACCACGACTGAGAAGACGAACTATTTTCAATGTAATATTCATGAGAAAATATTTGTATTTAGTTGGAAATAGAAAATCTATCATCAATAGTTTCGGGCAGTGATCAGAAAACGATGATCTGATCGGGTCATGATTGTCTACAATATCCGCAGTGTGTTACGCTCATGCTCTTGAATCCGGTCGTCGAAATAAATACATAAATATACTACGTGATGCACTATAAAAACAACTACATTTGGAATATTTTGGTTGTATTGTTTTAAATTGATAAATTTGATCTGGCGGACCAAGCTAAATAAAGATCCCAAATTTAATTTCATAAACAGCATCTTGCAGACCTTTCGGTTCATATCTACTGTAATTCCTGAAGGTTCAACGGGAGAAATGCATTTGAAATGGGTTTAAACTCAAAGTTGTATTGTATGAGTTGCAAAACTTCAATTGACACACATAACACAATTGAATTTATTCGAAGAGGATAAAATGATATATAAATGACTCACGGACGTGTGTCGATGTAAAAAGTACAACACCACTATTAAATATAGGGCAGCGTGATTGCTTTTATACTGTAGGATTACTAGGTCAAGCGTTATGATAAAAACAATTAAATACTAAATAATAGACACTCAATGATGATTGTACTGTGTAAAAAAAAAACAATACAGTTATAAACTTATTGATTTCTTACTTGGTTTTTCCCTGTTCAATTATTGTATTTTATATAAATATTTTTGATGGATGATCGTTTCATTTCAATATAAAAGCACAAGATCCATTTTAAATTTAATACATGATAAATTAGCTGCATATTCTTAAACGATAAAAAAATTAATTTTATGAAAACTGTCAAAATATAGATCAGACCCGGCGGTAATATTTATATGACAGATTGAGTGTTACCAGGTATAAAAATAACGGCGACAAATTTTCAGGAATTAATTAATACGCTCGAATTATATTTTTATGCGCGCATAAAATAAAATAATAATGCAAAACAATATATCGCTAAATATTAACAGTATTTTATATTTGTATATTTTTTTCCGCTATTAAAATGTATCCATTTTAAATTTAAATTATAAATGATATTAAATTTATGATTAATTTTTTTCGTTGCGTATTAAATTATAAACAGCATTGCGTATTTAATTTTTCAATTACCTTTTGAAATATAGAAGCTCCTACAACGACAAAATCAGATTTGCTACTGACAGCTATGTGATTTAGGCACGCAAGTAATGCGCATGCGTAAACTCATCTTGATTGAAATTATTACAATCGTTTAATTCGTCGTGTCTCGATGAATAGACATCTTAAATGTATTAAAAGTGCATCAATTCGATGATTATATATAAATATATGCAATATGTAGGTGAGTTTTCGCTATTGATATACTTCTAATGCTTATTATATTCTACTTCTAGTATATAGTTGTAGGTTGTAATTCACAAAGTCAACCTTCACAATTATTAAATAATTGCATTTTATTAGATTACAGACGTTAATATCTGATCATCAGGACTCATCAAACAATAAATGACAAATTTACAATTAATTTAAATTAATCGGCATGAGCAAAAATGTAGATTAAATACAATATTTTAAAATCAGATCGATCTACGAACAATTCAATCGATTGAGTGTCTCGACAAATGGTAATCATTGATTTTAAACAATTGCATTAAAATATAATATTTATTATTACATTTAATTAATTAAATGTGATCAAATTTAGAAGTTTCCGATCAATTTTTATAGGCAATCCAAATGCGCAATGGCCGCTCGTCACAAATGATTTTGTTTGATGAAATGGACGGCAGAAATATCAAAAGAATTCGCCGATCAACGACTCATGAAAGACGGCGATGATCAAACACATCTGTAAGTATAATTTAATGTATTAGATTCAATGTAATAGATTAGAAATGGCAAAAATATTCGCTAGCCATTTAACAGTCAGATCGTTTAGCTCGCTCGCAAACGACACAACTTTTTTAATCTCGCATAAAAAACAACTATTTATCGCGTTATAACTGAAGATTTGAATACGAAGATGCATGGAAACTTCATCATGACATCGCACCAAGCCATAGCAACTTCATTGTCAACGATTTCTTGGCCAGGAACTGCACTCCATTGGTTTCCCAACCAACATACAACTTTGACCTGGCTTTCCCAGGCTATTTAATTTAATTTCCTTGCTTAAAATAAGTCCTGAAAAGGGAAACATTGGGACACAATTGAAACCATCCATTGTCATGTTACATCGGCTCTAAACAGCATCTCGGAGAAGGTCTTCCAAGCCTGTCAACACCACTTCCAGAGGTATATCAACGCAGAAAAGTGGTATTTCGAAGATTTTTGCCTAGTTGTACAAATACATACGTTCATAGCCTGTATTTTGGTATGCACTTAAAACCTATTTGGATGTACGGAATACAGCTCTGGGGTACTGCTTTGATCTCCGATATTGACATCTTTAGTATCAGTCCAAAGTGCTGCGTAATATAGTCTGAAAAGATATATGGTTCATGAACTAGAAAAAATATTCAAATTAATGAACATACATCCATTCTAAAAAAAATTTTATAGTCTGTAATACGTTCTATGTATTATATATCGAATCTTATTCCCGTTTGACCTGCGTATAGAGCATCACTGCTGTTGCATTTTAGCTTTGATACCTCAAAGATCAAGGGAGTCTCAAAATTAATATTGCGCCTGCGGTCTCTCCAGAACTAAATCCGCCACTGCAAGAAATCAAATGTACTTTATCAAACAAAAAAATGAAATACTATATAATAAGGAATACCTTTGTTTTGCTATGAAAATAATATCAGCTGCGGTCCCTCAGGATTTGAAGTTCTTAACGCTTGATCAAACATTCAGTATTATGTTTAAGTTTTAAAATTTAGTCATAACGCAAATGTCATTTTTTTTCAGATCGGTGGTCCGCAACAGATTATTTTGACACTGCATCAATGCCAGACTTGGACTGGATGTATACGGAACGAGCTCAACTTTCGACGTTATAAAAGGCATTTCTTCATGGATCGATCCGAAGATATTATAAACGTGCATCGGTAGACGAATTTTAGCGACTGATGTGTGAATCATCATGAAAATATTAAATTAAAGTAGGTTTAGTAAATGCACTAGACCGCTGATCGAATCGATACGGCGGTCTAGTGCTTTGCAAAGTGGGAGAGGAGACGAGAGAAACAAACGTGCGGATAATTTAAAATTGTTTAATTCACATCACAATATATAAATAACAATTTCAGAATCCACATTAATCTCACTAATATTTACACAGTATGTACATTATATCTTTATACAAATACGAGTCAACAATTCCCCGCGGGGAATACTTAGGAACAAAATTCTAGATCCGGGAATAAATTACATCATAGACTTTATGAAACTTCAGTTTCTAACAAATTCGATTAGAATTAAAATGGTGTATATACTTTTGTACTGCTCACATAAATCGTCCGTCGCGTCGAGGAGGCAGATCTGTCGGACGCCGTCGATCCGAGACGACGTCGGTCGTCGAGCGCGCGCCGACGAAAATAAATAATCTATATACATATATCTAGTCGTTCACGATGCACAACGCGCGGGACTCGACGATCCGAGGAGCCTCGCTCGCAGGATGTCACCGAACTCGCAACGCGGCAGCGAGCCCGCGCCCGGAGGGAGGGACTAGGAGTCGAGCCGCGGCCGGAAGAAGCCCCGCTCCGAGCGGCTCTCCCGGATGGTCACCGTGTGCGTGTTGACCGTCACGTCCGTGATGAAGACCTCGTTGGCGAGGGCGCTCCTCGCCAGCCAGAAGGCGGCCGAGAAGCGCGGCGGGACCGTGGGGGGCGCGGGGGGCGCCGGGGACGCCGCCGCCGCGGACGTCCGCGGCTCGCGCGCGTCCTCGGCGCTCCCCGGGGGCGGGTCCGCGGGGCCGGACGACTGCGGCCGCGAGGCGGGCGTCTGCGTCTCCGCCTCCGGCGAGTGCGGGGGCTTCCTGCCGGCGCCGGAGCGCGGGGCCGCCGCGCCCGGGGGGCACGCCGTCTGCGGGGAGGGAGGCCGGGGCTTCGTGCCGTTGAGGAGCGGGAGCGTCGGCGGAGCGGGCGGGAGGGGGGCGGGGGAGAGGAGCGGGGGCGAAGGTGGCGAGGGCGAAGACTGCCGGTGGTGTCGCCCGTTGATCTTGTGCGGGTGCGCGTAGTTGTTGTTGAGGAGCGCCGCCTTGGGCGCGGGCCCGGTGGGGCTCGTGGTGATGGTGACGCCGATCTTTCCCGACTCCTCGGAGAGGACCTCCGCCTTGCGCTTGGTGCCCGCGGCGAGGATGGGCCGGTCCTCCTCCGAAGAGCTGGAGGGGGAGGGCGGCGAAGGCGAGGGGGGAGAGCGGCGCCGGGGCCCCCGCCTGCCGCCGCTCTCGCCGCGCGTCATCTGGAAGCTGTGAATGAGGCGCTCGTCCAAGATGTTCTCCTCCGGCTCCCATGTGTTGTACTTCGGGCTCCAGTCTTTCCACTTGACGAAGTACTCCACCTTGTTCTGAAACGAGAGGACGGTCCGGTCAGCGTCTAATCCCAATTTTGACGCGCTCCCCCTTTCGAGATTCGGAGAGAGCCATCGTCTGACAGAAGCGTCCGCCGGCGAGCGCAGGCGACAACTGACGCGCGGGCATCTCACGTCATGTGCATGTGCACGGAGTGCAGCGGGGCGCCCTCTGCGCATGCGCGCACCCACACGCAGCTGTCACCACCCTACACCCTAACCTATACCCCGGAATTATACCTTTATTTGCACCCAATTGCTCATCTCTCCATCGCTCAACATCATAAGCCAACTCAACATGTTGTCCATATATCATTAATTATGCAATACTCTATCAATAACCTAACCTTTTAATTGCCACCGAATGCGGGATCATATTTTATACCCGCCATTAAAATCGATTGTTTATACTAATGGAAATACATCCCAAAATAGAAAGATTTTCTTAATCTATTGTCTAATTTGCTAAATATGATCATATCTGGTCGTATTTTATGTCGAGTAACATTTGCCGCCATAAAATGATTTTTTTAATACATTAGACGCGATCGAAAAGAAACACTTTTGTTGCGACACAATACTCGATTGCGAATTTAGCCCGAACGCTGATGTCTGACTTTCAATAAGATCTCGAAGAAGCTAAAATTTAAATCGGATGATAATCTGCTGAAATAGACCCTTGCAGATGTATGATATCTAAATATTTTAAGCGTTCGAACTCAATTTCCCACTGCAGTTGATTACTTTTATTTGCTGCGTATTTGTTGTGTAACGGGTAAAATATCAAAATCATAAAAGTTGCGTCCACTTCGATGATCGTCTTGCGAAGATGTATTCGATCTAACTATCGGGCGTCATAAATTTAGGGTCCCCAAAAAGTTTTAGACCCCATCGCTTAATTCAACGGATACAAAAAATGCTAAAGAATATGTTTGTCTTTCCAATTGAAAAACCGTCCTGATATCGCGTAATAGTGAAATCAGAAAACCAAGCGGGTCCGGAGGACTTCAAAGTTGTTTATATTATCGCATGTCGGGGAGGTCTAAAAAGCACAATGCGAAGTCTCATCGTCAAATGTACGTCGATTCTACTCTGATTCGAGCTGTACACGCGGCACCGATCAGTCTTCTCAATATGGACACGCTTTTGTATTATACTTCGTCGGCGTGCGCAGCCGGAGGCGATTCGACGAACCGTCGGATGCCAAAATTTGGTCGACTGAAACGTTGCATCGATGTCGGAGATGATATTTTCGAGATGTTAAAAGACCGCTCTCCGAATTCGAAGGCCCCGGGGCGATTGAAAAATGCGTTTCCTTCCATTTAGCATATAAAATCCTAATGTGTCAATTTAACATTTCCGCCGGGGTCTAAATTTTGACGCGAATAATATTTTAGGAACGTTTTATTTTTGGCCATCTTCGGCGAACGTCGGCATTTGCCACCCCCGCGACGTCGTCATCCCCGCGGGGCAGAAATTGCAGCAGGGCGCACTCCTTGCGCCCCTATTTATTAAACATAAAATACGAACCCTGAGCGTTTTTATATAATACGATTGGATTTTCACTTATATAAATATCGGTTCGAGAGTCGATCAACACTTCTTTCGAGGGAAACATGTCACAGTCCTGTTTATTTCAATACATTCGTCATCTATGAATGCGCATCTATACTTGTTTTATTTGTCAGGCCTCATAATGTTTTTGACCCACCGCGAAATTCAAGTGATCTAAGAAATAGTGGTTGAAAAAACCAACCAAGGCCTTAAATTTGAATTGCATCAAATGCCTCTCAAATGTTAAATCCGCCATAGCGTACAGTGCAATTCAATACTAAAGTGTAGATCGAAAAAAGATGGAATTTTTGTTTGCAAAAATTTTGACCTGAACGGGTGCAGTCGCACTTGCGGTCATTCGCCGCTTCGGATCTCGAATCTCTTCGAACATTTGAATTAAAACATTCGCAATGATTTTTACAAAACAAACCGGTTTGTCCAAGATCGGCCAAAATGCATCGCATATCAGCGTTTGTCGAATTACTTCATCGAAGACGCTTTGAGAAGCTCTGTCGATAATTAATTAAACAGCATTGCGATGTAGTTTTCTCCAAAAATACTAGGACGACGAGAGATAAATTCATTGGCGAAAGACTCAGCAATAAATCTGGATATCTGGTTGAAACCTGAGACAGGTCTAAATATCATCAATATGAATATTTGGCTGTGCAGGTAATATAGCCCCTGAAATCGAGATTAGCCTAACAAAGATAGAATTTGTTTTGTTTAAATAACACATTTTATTCGGGGTTGTTTGGCTCGACGTGCATGCAATGCGTATTGTTTGGATCAATATATATATTTCTATTTTATCATTTAAACCTATATAAAATAAGTTAAAGTTGCAGTTAATTTACATTATGTTACAGTCAAAATTCGTTTTTAATGAGAGCGCGATTTTACTAGAAATTAAATAAATTTGAGTTAAAATTAGTTTTAACTAGACAAAATGCGTTTGGTTCAGTTAAAACTGTTATAAATGGAGTGTCTTATTTTTCTACATAGTTCCCTGCATTAGAAATACATTTATTCCATCGGATAGGAAGCTTATTGATCCCGTCACTGAAGAAAGAAGGCGAGAAGTGGGTTCATTTGTTGCGCAACGCGTAATTGAGGATTTTGGCACAAATATATTTATTGTTCTGAATTTATAAGAAATGCTCAAATCAATAGTGATCCGAAGTCTATATGATCTGATTGTGAAATAGGTGTGAGATAGTAAGTAATTAATAATGAGCTGGAATATAGGTGGAAAGGGTTTTTATATAAAAAGATGTGGATAGGGAGTGGAAGAAAATATCGGTAGACGTTTTTATAAAAAAACAAAGGTGGCGTTAAAAGTTAAATGGGTTAAACGGATGATCTTAATGACGTACATTTCAATATTCGATCTAAAATCCTAACATGTACAGATGTAAATTCTAGTTATAACTAGTTAATTCTAGATGTAATGAAAACGGGGACAGATTCTGTAACTCCAGGATCAAAACTGAAGTTAAAAATTATAAATGTATGGACAAAATATTTAAGCCTTAAAAATGTGTATTCCAACTAATAGATTACTGTAATCATTTATAACTTATAGTGCTTATAAAAATATATTACTTTTTCCCGCATTCTGTGAACGATAGCGAACGACGGTAATTCCTGTTCCCGCAAGCGATGTGTTAAACAGAGACATTAAATAGAGATAAATACCAATTCTCGTTAGAATTGTGACGATTTGATCGATTGAATGACATATTTCTTGTTATAAAAATGTGAATTTATAATGTCATATCAACACTTTAGATCCGGGCGATTTTCGCAAGGAGTTCATTAAACTTCTTCTGTAAAATTGACATTATTCTTAAACCAACGAATAGATCGAAACCAAATTTCAGTGATGCTTACAAAAGAGTTTACTGCATCGTTATAATACAAACATAACAGTGGTTTTCAATATGTGGTGCGTGTATCGGCGTAATAGAATGCAAAAAATGATATTTTTTACTCGAATTGTACGAACAAGCGCATTGACTAAATGACATGTAAACACATTTTAACGGTGCATTTGGACGCATTTCACGAAGGAGATTCAAATATGATCCGGAATTTTGTTATATACAAATTTATCGGTGATATATTAGAATACAAATGGAGTATCTTATTTTTCTATGTAGTTCATTATAAAACTAGTAGCGTATTATGTATTGTCATACAGAACATAAAATACCATAGCCATCACTTTTCCAGCAGAATGCTCTTCGATTTTCAGACTGTCATGAAACTTTTCGGCATCACCGAACTGTGCTTCAAGTCTCATCGAAATTGAATTTGATTTAACGCCTTCGTTTATGAGAAAACGAATAATTACGCGTTGCGCAACAATGGATGCTATTTCTCGTATTCTTTCTTCAGTGACGGGATCAATAAGCTTCCCATCCGATGGAATAATGAAGTATTTCTAATGAAGGGAAATATGTAGAAAAATAAGACACTCCATTTATAACAGTTTTAACTGAGCCAAATGCATTTTGTCTAGTTGAAACTGGTTTTAACTCAAATTTATTTAAATTATAGTAGAAGCACGCTCTCGTTAAATACGAATTTTGACTATAACATACGTAATGTAAATTAACTGCAACTTTAACTTAGTTTATATAGGTTTAAATAATAATATAGAAATATATATTGATCCAAACAATTCGCGTTGCATGTACGTCGAGCCAAACAACCCCGATTAAAATGTGTTATTTAACAACAAATTTTATCTTTGTTAGGTCATCTTCGATTTCAGGGACTGAGATGGGTGGTATTATTACGATTTTAAAAAATCGCAAAAATTGACTATTGACAAAAAGCTTTGATTGGTTTTACAAGTGAGAGGGGGCTTCCCTTTCATCCCGAATCTCTCACTTTTTTGCGCAGGGAACGCAAAAATTTGCAATCGGATAAAAGGCGCATAATTAAGGGCTCTCAAAGTGTGGGCCGTCCATCGGTGCTTTTTACGATCTACGCACATCTCCGAGCGTCGTCGATATCAGCTAATAAATCAAAAGATAAGAACTCGTCCTCTTTCGATCGTCGCTTTGATGTTTTGAATTCGTCGGCAATTGTTGTCCTCCGACAGGGATTTCCCGTCGGCACGGTGATTCCCCGAACGGGCGTGTGTTTGACATATTTGATCTGTCAAAATTTGAGAATGGAAAGGGGGCGCGCGCCACCGTTGCGGAATCTGCGGACGTGCGCCGCCCGGCGAAACGTCAACGGTACGCGTTTTGACATTCGCATCTCTCGCTTCCGAATGGAAGACATTGTGGCATTTTAAAATGTATGAAAATTATTTTTTTAAATAGTAGACAGGGGGGAGGGGAGCGTTCCCTCGGGCGAAGGGGGGCCGCGATGAAGAGTTTTCGGCGCGAAGTTGGAAAGCGGACGTACCTTTCTAATCCTCTTCTTGATGATCTTCTCCGCGGCGTAGACCCTGTCTCCGACCACGCCGAGCTCCATCTCGCGGTAAGTCACTTCGAGCGCGGGGGAGAGGCGGCCGCGCCGGGCGGCGGGGGCCGATCGTCGTTCGAAAAATGGCGCCAAAGGCCGGCCGCGGGCGAGACGAGCTCCCGCCGACGGGTCCGCAGGCCGACTGGCGCCGTCGCGCTCCGCGCTGTAGTGTCGCGCTTCTCCGCCGGGCGGCGCTCGAGTCGCGCTCCGTCGCCCGAGAGGACCTGCAACTGTCGGACGGTCTGTCAAGATCGAGCTCTACGCCGACGGGTGACCGGGGGGCGCCCGGGGGCCGGGTGGCCGCTCGCCCGAGTCGGACGGGGGCCCCGGGGGCGCGGGGCCCGTCGACGGTGGACTCGTCCGCGACGAGAGCGAGACGGGAGAGAGGGACGCGCGCGCGAGAGCGGGACGGGTGCCAACCCCGCGCGGTGGCGCGCCGTTGCCGGACCCCCGAGAGAGCGCGCCGCCGGGCCGTCGCGAGACGAGACGCGACACGCGGCATCGTCGAATAAATACCTCGAGTCCGCTTCCTAATCCGACTGCGAGCTGCTCCGATCGAACGTCCGACCTCGACCGAGCGACCGGGTAGTGTGACACAGAGCGACCGCGACACGTCCGACCTCGACCGCGGACGCGCACCGACTGAGCGGGCCGTCGCTCCCTCCCCGCCGCGGAGAGAGAGCGGCTCTCCCGGCCGGCCGATTGGGTCCCGAGCGCCCCCGCGACCCGTCCGACCAATGGCGCGTCGCGCCGAGCGATCGCCCCTCCCCGCCGACCGGCCCGGCAACGCCGCCGAGCCGTCGGCCCGGCGCCGTCGAGCGCCCGAATAGCGTGCGCTTTCAATTTTTTTACGCAATACAAATAAAACGACCTCGCCGCGCGCTCCGGACGAAGCCCGGGCCGGAGCCCGAGCCGGAGCCGCAGCGCCCGGGTCGATCCCCGAACGCCGCTCCTCCGGGTCCGAAATCGACGGCGGACGATCGACGTTCCGTTACAAAATGGTCGCAACGGTTGAAATCAATGTCGCATTTTCCCGGACACGTGAAAATAACGAACGAGATCAATTCTCGATCGACTCGAAAATCGCGCAGATCGAGACTCTATACTGCAGAACGAACTAAAACGTGATCGAACAGATCGAGACGTGCAGGAATCCCTACGATTGCAATGATGCCGAAGACGTATCCTACGAAAATAATACGTTTCCGATGATCCAAAAATTGAAGTATACTAGGATCGACTTTCGATCCAGAGGAGCGAATATTCTTCGATCGAACCTGAATTTCGTCATCGTTAGCAAAGTTTTGGGGATCGAGCTATCCGCTAAAAAATAACTAGGCTTCTAAGGTTTCTTCTTCAAAAATGGAAGCGCATTCTGAAAATTGAGAGCCAAAGGCGACCATGTCGACCTAAATCCTAATGTCAAAACTAAAATATTAGAAATTTAGCGAATTTAGTACTTGAGGGGCCTTCGATTACGATTTCACTATTACATACCATAAAATAGCCTAGTTTTTCTATTGAAAATTGATATTTCAACCACAATTTAAGTCAAAAACTTTTGAGGCCCTTGAATTTTTAAGGCCCCAAACGCGCACCCATAGATAAATCCGCCACTGATTTCAACCCATTTGCACGTCGCAGACTTCACTCTTTCTATTCTTCAATACATATGCGATAACGGACAATTTTCGCTACTCTTTAGTCATTTAAATCATATATATATATATAAAATAAGCCTGATGCCATCTGTGCTCAATTGCTGCTGTAAATATCTCACGCAAAATGAGGATTAGGTATGCATTCGAATGGGAGTCCAGTCAGAATACGGCTGAATACTTCAAAATCTGTTCGTTTTTTGACAAAATGTCCGATAATTATGTTTTGTAGCAAGTCGTGGGATGTATTACATTCACGTTTAAATAAAAATAGACATTGAGAATCAAATTCGAACGCAATAGTATGAGTTTCTTATATTGGCTCAAACGTTTGAACTTGGACAAAATGCTTATGCTTCAATTGTTTGATAGTACTGACATCATCGCGAAACGCAATAATGACGATCGAATTGAATAAAAACTGATGCTAAACGCAGAAATGCTATACATTTCTTCGAAAATGGCGAACGATTCTATTCGCTGTGCAATGAACAATGAAATTGTATAGAATTCTCCGGTGGCGGAATATTGTTTTTTCTCTACAAGTTTGTTAAATATTCAATACACGCGCATGGGTACAATCACGGGATCGTGGGTTCAAATCTACAGGCAGTGGCGGATTTAGCACTCGAAAGGCCCTTGGCGCAATTTAAGTTTGAGGCCCCTTGGACGCCCTTGGAAATTCGCCCTTCGATATGCGCGGTTTTTCTATTACTATTTCACTATTACGCGGCATGTGGGCAGAGAACAGCTTAGTTTTGGTATTTCAAATACATGTTTTTTGAATTCCTTGATATACGCTGTGGGTCAAAACTTTTGAGGCGCGAGGCGTAATTGGTGACCGTATAGCAATTAAAAAAGTTCAAATATTAAAATAACAAAAAAAAATCATTGACAATATCCATAAATTTGTATTTAAAAACAATTCGCAAACATTGCTTTAACTGGGGGCTTGCAATTTTATTGGCATTAAAGGCGCATAAGGGACAGTTATTAACAGGTATTCCATACATAAAAGATCATAAATTAAGGGAGGCCTCAAAGTGCAATGTATGACTTTTTAATTTGTTAAGGGAAATTTTTAGCTAAAAGTTGTGACTGTGTTGTGTAATATATAATAAAATTGGCTACACGAGAAACTACAAACAATTTTCTTCTCTTTATGATCAACTGCCGATTGCAATTCCAATTTTAGTAACGCTCAAGCCAATTTACGTTTCGCGTGTTTTATTCTCAGCGTGCGTTTTAGCTCGTATACTTAGGTCGTTTGAGCAAGTCGATGATTGGACAAGACAAGCTTTTACCTTCAAGGGGCATTGTTAAACGAGAAATAATACAAAGAATCTCTAAAAAAATAAACATTGAACGATTAAAAGCCCGTTCTAAAATATTGATTATCCTAGGCCTCGCATTTTCTCTTGACGCTCCTAAGGGGGCCCTCAAAATTAAACTGCGCCTGTCAAGTGCTAAATTCATCACTGCTAATTTTCATTAAATTTAGTAGCTTTAGAAGTGAGTTTTTACACATATTTTTTCTTTATAGAGATTATTAATTACAATAAAGATATTCAAACAAACATAAACAACAGATGATTGAGGTATATATACAATTTGCGAAGATTCAATACATCGGTTCGTATAAAATCCCAAATATTTTGTTGATGGTGAGTGGCGTAGAAGTCGATTGGGCCTCAAAAAGTTTTTGACCCGCCGCGCAATTCAATAGACTAAAAAAATGCTTAAAGAATATGCTCATCCTTTGAAATACACGGTTTCATTTCTACGCGACTGTGTGACGAGAGATACTTATAATGGAAGCTTTACTTAACACTTTACGTTCCATGCTCGCGTTTTCGCCTGAGAGCAGAAAAAACGTTTTAACGTCATTTTTAATACTCATATTGCTTGAGTAGACTTTAACGTTATTCTGTTATCACAATAAGATGTTTTATTTTATCTATTATACATCCAAGAAGATAAGAAATACTGATTTGTTCCTGGCTTACTGTAACATGTAACCCCTTTTTTATTTAATAAATATTTAGATGTGATGGAAATCGTCGTAGTTTCCATTTTTAATTTACTCTTTGCACCCGGTTTAGCTCTTGAGAAGACCTTGGCGCAATTTAAGTTTGAGGCCCCATGGATTTTTGTCACAGTTTTTCAGTATGAGCCAAATTCTGACATTCAGCCCTCGATATGCGCGGTATCTGATTTTATTATTACGCGGCACATTGACAATACCATCATACAGATACCATTAAAATTATTTCATTCACAAACAAATTTATACAAGTCATCAGAGCCGTGACTAGAGTATGAAGCGCCCGTGGCAAGTATTTAACTTAACGCTCCTCAACCCCCTCGGAATCCAATTTATATTAAGTCAACTAATACTTTTATAAATGCAATATATTAAATTATAATGTTTGACTTGAAATAATATACAAAGATAGTCCCAAAAGTCCCCGATATATTGTATAGATTGTACAATTACTGTTGTAAAAATATACTATGATAAAATGTGTCTAGACACTACGTTGCTTCCGTGATCGTACAGACCATAGAAAATGCCGCAAAAAGTCCTAAAAGAGGACGGAGTGGTCATAAAGTTTGTACGCTCAATCGGTCCGCTTTTCGGACCGCTGATATAACGAATTAGCGGCTCGCGATCGGATGCCATACTTGAACATAATGATAATGAAGAAAAAAGGGATTAGACAACTTAGCATAAATTATAAAAATGGGCAGAGTCAATCAGTGTTGAACTCTTGACCGGGTCGGTATTCTGCGTTTTGCGCTCCAAGCCCAGTTGCGCCCGTGGCGGGCGCCTGCTTTGCCACGGCCTAGTTACGACCCTGCAAGTCATTTAATTTAATAAATCTTAAAATATAATACTGTATCGTTGCCTTTTGTGTGATATTTTATGAATGTCACTAGTGGCAGATTTAACACTTGAGAGGCCCTTGGCGCAATTTAAGTTCGAGGTCCTCTGAGAACCCATGAGGTTTTTCAGCCTAGGACAAATTTTGTCATTCGGATCTCGATATGGGCGTTTTCATATTACGCGTACATATCGTACATTTCGTAGTACGCGACAGAGAACGGCCTAGTTTTCCTATATAAGTTTGATATTTCAACCATGATTTTTACATGACTTCGATTGTGCAATACAATATAAAAATGGAACCACGTGTTACTGATCTGTTATTCTATTATCTACATATCAAAAATTACTAGCATTATTACCTCTGCGGAGAAATTACCCACAGATTCGGGACCCATGACGTTTCAATGATTCCGACTGATCATTTTTCCAGATTTCTATTTCAACTATCAGTTGCAGTTTTATCACTAAAGAGGCCCTTGACGCAATTTAAGTCTGAGATCATCATTTAGTTTTTCAACTTTGGACAAATTCTGCCTTTCGACCCTCAATGTGCGCGATTTTCAGACGATTTCACTATAACGCTCACATGTAGGCAGAGAACGGCCTATTTTTCAATATAAGTTTGGCACATATTTTAACCAAGATTTCTACATGCCGCGTAAAAATAAAACGGTGTATTTCAAAGAATGAACTTAAATGTCTTGAATACCTTGAATTACACTGTGGGCCAAAAATTTTTTGAGCGCGATTCATTTCATTTGACAAAAACGCGATATAATTTTGTGAAATAACGACAGCGTTATATGGAGGCCAACTGTAAATTTATTGATCTATATTAAAAGTGATTAAATGAATTTATTGTGGTACTGTTTTGCATGTTGATTAGATAATGGCATAACATCTTTACCATTAATTAATTAATTTATTTATTTCCAGATATTTTTTGCCTTATTTATTTAGATGTAATTCTTCCTATTTTATTAATCTGGATGCATGATCTAATACAGCTCTTAATATGTTAAATCCATTATATTTTTTCCACGCGGCTTACATGTACCAATTTAGAATATTGGAACCTCGTCATGGCGCAATCAAGATTTCAAAGGGTATAAATAAGAATTGTAAACGATGAAAACATTGTCCAGAAATTTGACCGAAGATTTAATCGATCATATATCTGAGCCCCAAAAATGGTTTACGCCATTATTTCAACTACTTTTTCAGGAAACTTTTACGCATATCGATCCACTCAATCCCAGGGAATCAAATAAGTCCATGTTATGGATTTTGTGAGGCATTTTTATCACTTTATTAGCAATTTTATTTCAATGTCCAGTGAAATGATTCCAATTATCACTTATTTTTGGAATCTTAGTCATGAATGTGCTAGGTCCGACAGCAAAAAGAAAAAAGAGATAAAAGCGTTTCCCGGTTTATCAATTCACAAAAACCACAAGGCAAACCTATTAGAAGAAATGTTCTCTTTGCTGCAAAAATATAAGATAAATTCTCGACTGCCAGGAAGTGAAAAAACATGTAAAAAAGGACTTCAACATATTGTCCTGTTTGAATTATTTTAATGAATACTTTCAATAATTTTATGTAGCATATGTATATTATAATTAAATCTAATTTATTTTCGGAGGAAGAAAACGTCAACCAAAACTCGCCATATATGGATTACGTGGCGACGAACGTGCTAAAAACAAATTTTGTATACTTTGTCAAATCAAAATAAATGTGCCCAATTTAAGTTTGAGGCCCCCAGGACCCATTGAATTTTCAGCTCAGGACAAATTCTGACATTCAAAAATGCGCGTTTTCCTATTACGCGGCATCAGGATGGATAACTGCCTAAGTTTTCAATTGAAAGTTGATATTTCAACCACAATTTCTACATGCCGCGTAAATGTAAAACCGTGTATTCCAAAAGATGAACATATTCTTATATGATCCTTATCCTCTTCGGTCAGCAAACAATCATTTTCAATAACAAAATATGCATTTATAACAGTAAATGTATTCATGTTATTTGATTCGAGACACTAACTATAAATTTTCTCACGTTTTAATAATATTTTAGTTAAATATAATATTGATGACATCGTGTTAAATAAATTCGTTTGACCAAAAATGAAGTTCAACGGGTTTTTCTGTGTATAAACTTGAAATGACGAAATGCACAGATCAGAGCGCACGGTAATTATAGGGTTAATGAATACCAAAGGTGTTTATTACTATAATATGTTTAATTACTATATAAAATTGATCTACATCTAATTTTGAATTCGAATACAATTCAAACTCAATCATTTTGAGTCCAAATTTATAGATGACATTTCTTGAAAATTGTCATCCTTTCTCAATAAATCATATATTTTTAATTGCTATTGATTGATTTGTTTAAATCATGCTATATAATACGCAAAAAGCCTCATAGGCGATTTGAAAATCGTGTTTTAGAGACAATCGCCTGAATCCAACGACGTAGAAAAGATTTGTTAGACTGCATAAAGTTTTTGCGTGACTTATTTAGGGTCAACCAAATATGCTGGCAAACAACAACAACAGCAAATAGTAGATAAGCACGCGAATGCTTCTCAAACTGTGTCAATCTGCTTTCTAAATTAACTCTAGCTATCCGCGTCGCGTTTTTAAGGCCATTTAAATTCAAATCGGCGTTTTTATAGCAATTTCTCTAAGCGGTTCCATCTGGGCGATTGGTGGGTTTCGAGTTCGAATCTATTGCCCGGTTGTGTGATTATTAACACCAGAATTCTCGACATTTATAATGATGATATTTCCGCTAAAATCGATCAAAATAAATGCTCTTTAAAATAACTATATAGCTAAATATACTTCGAACTGAAGCTGAACCGATAAAACCGTTATTTTTGATACTGAACTGATTTTAGAAAATGAAAATAGACGTTTTACGCAAAAGTTTGGTTGATTTTTGCATTATAATCTTTGATCTTTGGTCAGTTTGTTAAATCAATACTTCAGATATTATTGTTATCAACACAGATTCATTATTATGTATTTTGTTAAGCCTATATCTTTCTACATATTTGCTATATACCCAGACTGGGATTCCCAGATTAAATATTTTGTTTCTTAGTAGTTATCTACTCCAACCTGGTACTCCCAATGGATACTTTTGTGTCGAAATCCTTGTTTAGTTTCGGTCATGCATTCTTCCATACTCTTTTCAAACATTCCTCGATTCCCTCATTCCAGGAGAGACTATACGCAATAATCTCTCCACGCAATACTGAAACAGTTTTAGCCCTCTGGATGCTAAGCAATAGCCAATAATCTCCAACTGTAAGACTAATCCCATTCAGTACATCATTCTTAGTTTTTGTTTTGTTGTATAATGAAAAGCAGTGTGCTTCTTTTTTATAGTAATTTAGATGACATTTTCATTTTATATGGGTTTTCCCTTCATAACATTCGGTTTGATAAGTTTGAGTGCTATAAATTTACTTAGCGGTAGTGATGTTACTCATATCTATACGTATAAAAATGAATATCTGTTTTCAAATTAGTTTGTTTGCTGACTATGCATTCCTATACCATTCATTCGATTGCAATGAAACTTTAGTGAGTTATTGGGCGTGTATCCAAGAAGGTTTTAAAATTAGCACAACTATTGTTGGTGTGCGGAATTTGTTTTGCGAGACGTTAAACGGATGCACCATATTGGCGCATATTGATCCGGTGAAATGAAGCCGGGCCGAGGATAGGAAAGATGCGCATGCATGCTTTTGGATCCTAACTTTTCAGCCCGCTTGCTTCAGCTGGCTTTAGATAGGAAGAATTATTCGTCCTGTTCATCTAGAAAAGAGCACTTTTTGTTGTTTCGAAGTAAGAGTTCTGGCGTGTGGAGAGGGGGATCAAAACGGTCGATTTGTTTTGTCCTGCATGTTTATCGGCCATTTTGTTCAATCACAGTAAATTCTGCCGATGGAGAGGTCATCGCGCACGAGATCCGCACCGTTTTATGAATTTGCAGAACAATATCACCGCGAATATCCATCGGAAGCCCATGAACATTTATTGTAGTGATGTGATGAGTCAACAACATGTCGCAAAGTGAGTTAGGTTGTCCAGAGAAGGCCGTACTGATACTCTCGATGAAACAAGAAGTGGGAGACCTTCAGTAATTTCTGAAGAACTGCAAACAATTGAAGATCATGTGCGAAACATTCTCAAAGTCTCCTCGATGATATTGTGTCCGAAAAACTTGGTTACAAGAAGTTGTGTGCGAGATAAGTGCCCAGAATATACAGGAGGGGAAGCTTTTTTGGACTGTATCGTGACGGGGGATGAAACGTGGGTATGTGACTACAGCCCAAAATCCAAAAAAGAATCCAAAAAGAGCTGGTGGTGGAGGTCTATGACACTAGCATACAAAATTTGTTGCCATGGCACATTACTTTGATTTGGAATATTTTTTTGTGTGTGGTAGTTTTAGTGTTAAACACTATGAGTTGAAATCGAGTCCAGCTAGCTAAGCGAGATAACGAATGACCTTCCAGCATTTAATTAACAACGCAAGAGTAAGCAATCTGCCTGTGACAAAAACCAGATGGAATAACCACATCTTGACAAGATCGCATAACCAGAAGCTTCACGGATAAAATAACTTTCCTCGCAAAAGAGGCTTTATTACATTTTAAAAGTGTCATTCGAAAATAATAACGATCGCCATCTTGATGTTTGTGGCAAAATTGCGATAACAACAGAAGAAACTAAAGTGCGAAGATCGTCGCTAAATATGTTTTTAAGACGAAATGGCTCACAAGATAAGTTTTTCTCGATATTATCCCAGCACGGGAATATTCGGGAATGAAGATAATTGCAATGCTCGTAGACGTCTTTGATATCCAGTTACCGAAACATTTTTACATTTGTTATCCGTGTTTCGCTATCACACGTCAACATTAGATGGATTGAAAAGTCTTTGCCGATTGTTTAATAATTAAAGAATTATTCATTTTTATTTATAAAATCTTACAAAACATAATATCCTTCAATATTACCTACTTTTTTACACAAGTTTTCCAGTTTTTCAATTCCTTTTTTGTAAAATTCTTTTAGTTTTGTGTCGTAATATTTACAAATATGATTGATCGACTTTACTTGATCGTTTACTCTTTAGAGCAGCGGTTCATAAACTGAGATCCGCGGACTCCTAGGAGTCCGCGAAAATATAAAAAAAACATTTATTTAATACGTCTCTATAGGCATGCGCATGCGTCGCGCCGTCTCTACTGCACCAGTAGCGCGCCTATTTTATTATATATTACACAACACAGCCACATATTTCAAAAGTGCAATAAATATAAGACAAATTCTTCTCTACATAAAATCAACAAGTCTCGTGCATATTTTTCGATTTATTGCGTTTTTTTGACGTTATTGAGTTTAACGCAATATATGAACATTAAAATCTATATTTAGTTTAAGACAGAAGAGAAATGAGGATCATTGTCTGCGCGTGCAATGATCAGTGAGGACATCCAACCCGTCGATGCGCTGACTCATATGTTAATCTGTCATTGCCGCATATGCTACGAAGATTCAAAACAAAAAAAAGATAGCATTTTATTAACCCTCTGCGGTCTTTTATTAAAAAGATCTGTGGATGACTTTGTCGCATAAATCTGGCTGAATTTTGATGGATGGCGTTCGTTATGCTGACTTCGAGGGCATCAATTGTTTGCGATTTATACGCATAGAACTGCGATTTAAAATTGATAACGCTATGATTTTTCATGATGATTTGCCATACACTATTGAAAAATTCAAAATACGTTTGATAGATGTTGCTTGAACAACACGGCCGCTATATTCTAACAAATTTCGAGCGTCCCTATTTGACGGTAAACGTGCGTCAATGGGTTAACGTATACGGTTCTATTAGACCGCCGCGTTGAACTACAATTAAAAATTGTGTATTTGACGCGACGGTATGTTTTGCGTTGTGACTAAACATATTTTATTTTATGTTTTGCAAGCAAATGGTTCAAATTTATGGTTAATATTAGGTCTGCCGGAAAGTTCTGTCCGCTTTTAGAATAAAACTTTATTGAATTATATAATTTCCATCATTATTTATTACTTCTTGCCAGCGTAGGAGCGAAAAATCGAACCAGTCCTTGTCTGATACTTTCTCCGTTTTTTTAATTTTTCTACCCTGCAAAAAAAATTGTAAGGACAGAAACGAGTTATAATCAAAGGGTGCTAGGTCAGGGAAATATGGTGGATGCTGTATGATGTACTTCTTATTGAAAATCGCCGGCTTTTTTTTTTGGTCCTCAAATATCCCACCATATACACAACATACTCTTACTCAGGCTCAATTTCGATTTACAGATGGAGGTTGCTGATTTTCCGGACTAACAATATGCCCTTGTCCTTGCAATGTTTTCAGAGATAATCTACTTTTAATCCCCAGCTATCATCTGGTCCGGAAAGGGTTCGATTTTGTTCCGTGCAAGCAGAGATGTGCATATGATGACTCGATCATTCAAATTCATGTGACACCCATTTCGAATATTTCCACAACAATCTTATTTTCCGAATATGGTTCGAAATGGTTTTTTAAGCTGAATCCAGAAATCATGTTGTCAAAAAAGGATTTTGCTTCAACATGACCTTGACAGTATCGTCGTCGATCAAAGATTGTCGTCCAGAGCGTGGCTTATCAGAAAGGTCGAAATCATCTTAGTTTTAGTTCATCTGCTAGGTCAGTATGTATATATTCATTGATAAAAAGAGAGAGCCAAACACAATATATACTCGATTATCTGGGGAGAAAGGGCACGGATAATTAAAAAAAACACGGATAATCTGAATCATCAAATTTTTACATGCTTTCGAATATAATATCATGTTTACAATTTTAAAAAAATATTTTACGGTATTTATTAAGAAAAAACGCTCAACATTAAGCAGATAAGAGACCCTTAACAGCTAGTACTAAGCGTTATCAAAATATTTTTAAAAAATCTATCACTATCTATACAATCATCTTTGTTCAGCGTAGTCTATCAATGTTTCAACATACATAATTCAACGTCGTTTTATAACTGATGTATTCACTGATATTTTATTCAATCGTAGTGCTACTCTTATTTTCTTCCTCTTGAGGAACAAAATAAACCCATATTTGCATCATGCGCTTAAAACCTAAATCATTTAAATCAGGATCCAGCCACATTTTAAAAAACTTTTTAATTTATCCAATAATTCACGTTTCTGATACAGTAATCCGGCTCCAGTCTAATCCGGAACCCCTTGTAGTCCGACATCCCAATAAAGTATAGCACATGTTTATGATAGAGCATCATCTATGTAAAAAATGCTAGAGCTGGTGAAAGCTTTGTATATGTGGTTTCTTCAGGAAAGAAACAGACATTCGCCTATTTCTGAGCCCATATTGGCCATTGTTTTACAAGATGATAACAAAAAAGAATACTTTGTAGCTTGCATGAGATAGTTAAAACACTTAAAAAAACGTCATGGAATACGTTAACAGGTTTTCGTTTTTTATAACTGCTATGGCCATTATGTTTATGACGTTAATTCTATAATAATTACAAGTACACTCAAACATCTTTTTGTGCGATTTCGAAGTTATGCGGTTTTTTAAAAACATTTTTTTTCTTTTTTTATTTCATAAAGAGTACGTATCGAGATATTTTGAACAATAGAAAATAAATCATCGACACTAACCAAAATAATTTGGAAAAAAAATATAATCTTGGTCGGTTTCAATCATATTGTACCTGCTATCGCTGAATTACGACCACATCCTTAATTCTAGTTTAGAATTTTGAAAAAATTGATTTCGTCTTTTTTTTGCATTTTTGCAATGTTTTGACTTTCTAAGATTCCAATTATTACCAGAATAAAATCTTTAAACGCGTTTTAAAAATAATAGTTTAAGTAATTTTTTAATTGGTTTATTGTTTTCCTGATTTTTTATTTACTTTTTATGTAGCTATTTCAAAATTATGCGGTTTTTAAAACCCATGAAATGCATCGCCAATTTTCCTATGTAAGTCAGCTTTTTTTGTGCGATTTTCTGCGGAACACATATATCGCACAACAAAAATGTTTAAATGTACTCCTTTTCAAAAAAAATCCGGACTACAAGGGGTCGAGGTCAGTACTCTGTAGTACGACAACGCCTTGCAAAACGTTTGTCGGATTATCGCAGGTCTACTGTATATCAATTGTTTCATTCTCTTCAAAATGCATTAAATCTGTTTCCATGCCAGGAAGTGTTACTGGCTTTACTTTTGTGTTATTCTATATATATAGGATCCAATCTTCTTTCTGTGCCGTTTCAGGTCCCCCCGACTTTGGCAATCACTCTGGCGAAGACCTCTGTCCTGCGCTGCTTGGAATAGTTCGTTCACTCTTCTTATTCCGGTCCACTCTGATACATACAGAAGAACTGACCATATGTAGCATTTGACCATTCTTTGTCGGAGTTTGAGGTTCATATTGTCATACATGAGGTTCATTTTATTAAATGCAGAACATGCAACTTCTATTCGGCACCTTACTTCTATATCTGGGTCGAGTGCCTTTTTTAAGATGCTGCCAAGGTATTTGAATCGATCAAACATTTCGACATCCACTCCATTTAGCTGCAAAGATGTTCCAGAATAATTAAGTCTGCCAAATGGCATCCATTTGGTTTTAGAGACGTTGATTATCAAACCTAATCCTTCTCCGGCGACATTAATCATATCTAAGAAGTTTTGAAGATCATTTAAACTTTTAGTCAATGACCGTGTCGTCAGCATATCTGATATTATTTATTACGACTCCGTTGATCTTTATTCCCAGATTCGAGTTTTCCAGAGTTTTTTGGAAAACTTTATTGGAATACAGGTTAAATAATAGGGGTGACAAAATACAACCTTGTCGAACTCCTATTTGTATAGCTATAGCCTCTGTATCCATGTCTGATCTCTGCCGTTTGATGCCAGTAAAGGTTTTCAATAAAGTTCTGATCTTTAGAGTCAATATTGCATTCTCTGAACATCTACATTAATGTCGTGTGCCTTACCCTATCAAATGCTTTTTTCGTAATCTGCGCATGCAAACACTTTTTTGCGTTGGTCCCGACATTTCTGAAGTAAAACATTGACTGCTAGCAATGCTTCTCTGGTTCCGAAAGCATTTCGAAAACCGAATTGGGAATCATCCAGATCATGTTCGCACTTGTTTCTTATTCTGGCATGTATAATTTTAAGAAACAGTTTTAGTGCGTGGTTCATTGGGCTAATCATGCGATAGTCATTGCAGCTCGTTGGGTGTTGCTTCTTAGGTAAAGTGATAAAAGTCGATTTCAACCAATCTTGGGGTATAATCCCTGCGTCATAAATCTTATTAAACAACCTTAACAGGAAATGGATATTTTCTTCGCTAATTAATTTTAATACTTCTACCGGGATTTCATCCGGACCACATGATTTTCTGTTGGTCGAAGTTGGAATGGCATGGAAAATTTCAGACTCCAATATAGGATCCAATATTCATATTTTTTTCTAGAAATTGATCAAGTTGTCATCAGGGGGCAAAAATTTTGCAACCATAAGTTAATCGATTGTTCAATATGCTTTCGTTTGGGCGAACAGGAACCTCGTCTAATTATAATACTGTTTTTGTGGCAATCCCTTATTTTTTTAAAAAAAGCTTCCACCTCGGAAATCCATTTCCGGCTATAATAATCGCAAAATAAATTTTTATGCATTTATACAAACATTTATTAAAATTTTTTAAAAAATAATTAATATTTTTCAAGCATAGATAGTCTGCAAACCGGATAATCTGCACCCAGATAATCGAGTGTATGCATCAAATTAATATGCACGTACTTGTTGAAAGTATAACCGTGACGGACAGAAATTTCCGATTGACTTAATATATTAAATATAAATATCATTTTGATTATTTGTATGACATTGTGATTGTAATTTATATAATAAAATAAAAGCGGCGAAAAGTAAATAAATGAGGGTCACCCTACGTGGCCGTATGTAAATAAGATTGCGGCGGCAGTGGCAGCGGCAGCACAACGACAGCGGTAGCGCCATGTTGCGACGTTGCGACGTTGCCGCGTGTCCGCTTTTACGCGCCGCTCCTCTCCTCGGAGACTTCTCCTCCTCCGACATCCGACGTCGCCGCTCTTACGCTCTACTTCTTTTTATTTCAACGCAAAACAACAACATTCAAATATTCCTCAACGCTAATAACAAACTCAATACGAGCCAGCCACGACCATAACCACACAATACGCGACGCATCATTTTCTACATGTCTTCCGACACGTGTTGAAACGTCACCAACACAACGCACACTTGCAATCAATCATATAGAAAAATATGTTTTTTTTAATACATATTAACACTTCGGTTTTGGTATCGATTTTCAAGCTTAAACATACATCCATCGCCATTTGCCTGGATGATATTGAGAAAATGCGATTTTATTACGAAAAGTGCTTGTTTGCACATCGCAATAAGCATATGTTGCTTTAGCTGTGTTTTGGTGTTCAACTGCTTTAAAAAATTCCCATCGTCCAAATTAAACAATATTTACCACATTTTATACTCCATCGACAGCTTGTGGTCGATCTCCATTGGAGGATGTCGGCATTTTTATGGAACGCCATTCATATTTATGAGGAAAACTGCGCAACGATCGTGCCTTTTTATGAAAAAAAAAAGGCTTTGAATTTGGATATCTTGAGAGTGTTCATCTTTGCGGCTTTAATAACGCGATCGTTGATTAGATCGCATATATATGGAGAATTTCTATGCATTAATGCAAAAATTCTTCCGCTAAATTTCTCTCCATTTGTGGATCAATTCCGCAAAGCAGTCGGCGCGTTGAAATGTCATTGAATTGCCATGACGTTGTCGTCGATCAAATTTGTCATGTTAATTCTTGAACTACCGGATTTAAAAAAAAAATTGCTAACACAAATTCTGACATTCGGCCTTCGATATGCGCAGCTTCGTTTCGCAATAACACTGTTACGCGGCATGCAGAGAACAGCCCGTTTTTAGTATTTCAACTACGATTTTTACATGCCGCGTGAAAGGAAGAACATATATTTCTTGAATTACGCGATAAGTCAAACAATTCTTTGAGGCCCCCCTGAATTTTTGAGCGCCCATAGGCAAATCCATCACTGATCAAACATATATCTAAGCCCCAAAAAAGTTTTACGCCATTATTTCAAACACCTTTTCAGGAAACTTACAATCATTTTAATCCACTCAACCTAAGGGAACCAAATAAATCAGAATTAAAGTGTACTAATAAAGTTATCCTATATATATATATACATTTTAAAGTAATGTTCCCAATGACACGACTTCAATTCTTGAATAGACTTTTACGTTATTCCTGGATTTTTTTAAGCGCCCCATGAGCCAAATTCTGACATTCAGCCCTCGATAATGTTTTATTTAAAAAAACACACAAAGATAGTCCCAAAAGTACCCGACCTATTGTATAGATGGCGGTTATTGTTGTAAAAAAATACTGTGATAGAAAGTGTCTAGACACTACGTTGCTTCCGTGATCGTACAGACCATAGAAAATGCCGCAAAAAAGCCCTAAAAGAGGACGGAGTGGCCATTAGGTTTGTATGCTCAATCGGTCCGCTTTTCGGACCGCTGATATAACGAATAAGCGGCTCGCGATCGGATGCCATACTTGAACATAACGATAAAGAAGAAAAGAGGGATTAGACAACTTAGCATATATTATAAAAATGGACAGAGTCAATCAGTATTGATTCGTATAAAGTAGAATGGTTGAGTAAAATGAAAACCATGCGCAACTCTCGACCGGGTCGGTATTCTGCATTTTGCGCCCCAAGCCCAATTGCGCCCATGACGAGCGCAACTTTGCCACGGCCATTTAATTTAATAAATCTCAATATATTTAACAGCTATTGATATTCCAAATAAAATAAAATATATAATACTGTATCGTTGCCTTTTGTGTGATATTTTATGAAAAAGTCACTAAGGTGTGCTTCTCCTGTTGGTGGGGGCCCATTTCACGAGTTTTAGTCCCTGTCGTTATTCCATGCATTCTATCTATTATTTAAATGGGATTCATTGAAACCGGAGGCCAAAGGTCGATCGCGAATCAGACGAAATCGCCTCTTAATTACTTCACTCGTGAGTTTGTGATTCCACCAATGATTGAACACAGTGGCGGATATAGCATTTGAGACCCTTTGGACCCATTTGATTTTTCAGCCTGGGTCAAATTCTGACATTCGGCCCTCGATGTGCGCGATTTTCTATTACGATTTCACTATTACGCGGCATGTGGGCAGAGAACAGCCTAGTTTTCCTATATAAGTTTGATATTTCAACCATGATTTTTACATGCCTTCGATTGTGCAATACAATATAAAAATGGAACCACGTGTTACTGATCTGTTATTCTATTATCTACATATCAAAAATTACCAGCATTTATTACCTCTGCGGGGAAATTACCCACAGATTCGGAACCCATGACGTTTCAATGATTCCGACTGATCATTTTTCCAGATTTCTATTCCAACTATCAGTTGCAGTTTTATCACTAAAGAGGCCCTAGACGCAATTTAAGTCTGAGATCATCATTTAGTTTTTTCAACTTTGGACAAATTCTGCCTTTCGACCTTCAATGTGCGCGATTTTCAGACGATTTCACTATAACGCTCACATGTAGGCAGAGAACGGCCTATTTTTTAATATAAGTTTGGTACATATTTTAAACGAGATTTCTACATGCCGCGTAAAAATAAAACCGTGTATTTCAAAGAATGAGCTTAAATGTCTTGAATACCTTGAATTACACTGTGGGCCAAAAATTTTTTGAGCGCGATTCATTTCATTTGACAAAAACGCTATATATTTTTGTAATAATAACGACCGCGTTATATGGAGGCTAACTGTGAATTTATTGATTTATATTAAAAGTGATTAAATGACTTTAAAATTAATTTATTGTGGCACTGTTTTGCATGTTGATTAGATAATGGCATAACATCTTTACCATTAATTAATTTATTTCCAGATATTTTTTGCCTTATGTATTTAGATGTAATTCTTCCTATTTTATTAATCTGGATGCATGATCTAATACAGCTCTTAATATGTTAAATCCATTATATGTTTTCCACGCGGCTTACATGTACCAATTTAGAATATTGGAACCTCGTCATGGCGCAATCAAGATTTCAAAGGGTATAAATAAGAATTGCACACGATGAAAACATTGTCCAGAAATTTGACCGAAGATTTAAGATCATCGCAAAAGGACTGACGCAATAACTGTATACTGTGATTTAAGTTTTGCAGATGGCGCTCCAAGTATAATGATGAAAACTTCGCCATTGTTCAATAAACATCCTCCCTGGATGTTTAGGCGATAAATGAAAATCATTGCTCGGATCTGATTAATATCCACACGAGTTAATATCCTGAGATTCATGTGAGTGTAATACAAATACAAACTTATCACGCAATAAACACATATGAAATTAAGATGTCTTTCATATTTATTTCAATCATCAATTCAAAAAAATATGATGTTTTCATAATTGTATAGATCCTACCTGAACTTCCTATTCACTGGGAAATCATCACACTGGAAAGATGTGCAATTTTAAGGGTCTCAAAAAGTTATCCGCCGCGTAATTCAAGGGATTCAAGACATTGAAGTTCATCCCTTGAAATACACGGTTTGGATAAGTTGCTGTTTTGTTGTATTGGGCTATAATTTTGGGCGTTTTGCAATGTTTGGCAACCAGTGATATTCGTTCATGTTACCATGTTTTTATTGCAGCGCGTTGATGGAGATTTGTAACCTGTTAGTTGTACCCAATGGTTGAATTTAGTTGTTTTGCTCAGGACTGAAATATTCAAGATATTTTTCCTGTAATTGACTTTCGGATATGGAAATTTGAGGATAAATTTAAGTGTATCTTTAAGAATGAAATAGGATCCAACATCAGAAGCAGTGGCGGATTTATCTATAGACGCAGAAGGGGTCTCAAAAAGTTTTTGAGCCATCGCGTAACTCAAGGAATTCAAACAAAAATCCCCAAATAATATGTTTATCATTTGAAATAAATTGCGCCTCTTAAGTTCTAAATCCGCCATTGTTGATTGGGTTTAAACCAAAGTTTATCAACCGGGGTTTCGCAACAAATAAAGATTTACGTAAACACGTATATTTTGCGTATTAAAATCCGTTAACTGAGTTTAAAGACATCTTTTAAATAGCCTGTTTGAGTACACATATTATAAGGAATACTTTCTGCTAAGGATTTGAAAATATAAATGGCTGCAGAGGCTGTCTTCCATCGCAAGTTCTTAGGTTTAAACATAGTTCATTTCGATATAAATGTGTGACTGGAGATACTTATTATGGAAGCTTGACTTAACACTTTACGCTCCGTGTTCACATTTTCGCGTGAGAGCAGAAACAACGTTTTAACGTCATTTTTAACACGCATATTGCTTGAGCAGACTTTAACATTATTCTGTTATCACAATAAGATTTATTTCTATCTATTATACATTCGAGAAGATGAGAAATACTGAGTTGTTCCTGGTTTATTGTTACATGTAATCCTGTTTTTTATTTGATAAATATTTGATGATGTTCTATCGTTGTCCTTTGTGTAATATTTTATGAAAAAATCACCAAGGTGTGCACATTGCTCAATTGCTAAATCCACCACTGGTCAACCGGTCAACTGGTCAACTGGTCAACTGGTCAACTGGTCAGAAGACATGGAAGATGATTAAATTACTTTTACGTCTTTGCGATTATTCATTTTTTGGAAATTCCATCCATCCATCGATTCGCATGGAATCTGAGAAGAGATGGCCTTTTTTAATGTCTCTTTAAAGATTTCGGCCGTTAACCGTCAAAAAAGTGAGTCGCTCAAGACACGCGGCTTATTTTCTAAGGGTCTAAAATAGGGCCTAAGTAAGGGTTAGGCGACAAACAAAGGAATCTTCCACCACGGCTGTTCCCCCCTACCAAAGCAGCTGCCCCCAAATTGAGTCGCCACGTTGCCAACTTGTCCCTTGTGCTTGGGCCAGCGTTCGCCAACCGTTTCGCAACGCCTGACAATTAAATTCTATAAATTCTATCAAAAATATAAAATATAAAAATCTTTTGAATTTGGCGCCAATTTCGGCCCTATCAAAAGGTTTTGTATATTTTTCGGAATATTTATAACGCAAATTATATTTAAAATACATTTATGCTTTTTATAAATTTCGATTTCGACGAATTCATTCGAATAGATGCGATCAAAACTGTGTTCGATGATATGGTTATATCATGTTATTTCTATAGATAAAAATTCAACGCAATTAAAAATATCAAATTCTATTAAATTTCTATGTGAATTGTGGGTTTGGAAAACATTGCGCTCGAATAAAGTGTTCCAAATCCATTGTTTTGCAACATCTGCATACTCGAGCACAAAGCGGCAGAAGGCCGGATTAATTCGAACCTTTCCCTTTAGGTTTTTTCCACCGGGCTGTTGTTTCCGCTCATATTCGATCATTCTCCTGACAAAATGGCTGTTGTGCATAATTCCTGAATTTTAATTATGCTTTATTAATAATAAAAAATAATAAAAAAATGAGAAAAACATTCCTGAATGTTTTTATTGTGGGAAATATTAACATCGTTTATTTGAAAGCTCATCCATTTATCCTGTTATTCAGCGATTTGCCATGGGAAAAGATTGATATTTTCCAAATCAAATCCTAATGTATGGATCTATTTCAGCATGTATCAATTTTCTTCGACTTTCTAAGAAGAAGTTGAAGAAAAACGCGCTTGAAATCGACGGGCGCACATTTCTTGGAAGCAGATTTCGGTTCGACCTTGTCGGTCAATATGGCCCGCCTACACAATGTTATTTGAGAAATGGATACAGAAAAAAGGTCCATTCATCTCCTCGACAATGCACTAATACAATAAGAATAATGGATGAGTTGTAAATTTAAAAATACAACCATAATGACACGCGTCCCTGAAAATTGAGCTCGGGCTAAATGAGGTGGCAGATTGTATGGGCAGATAAGCAGGCGATGTGATTGATATGTTAACACCATCACGACTGTTGAAGAATTTGAAAACGATTTTAAATAGGATGCTGTAGAATTAGAATTCATTTTGTATCGCATTCAGATAAAATATTTAAAACATATTTACCAACGCCAAACTAAGTATCGCGAATGTATTAAAATACGAAATTAAGTCTTACATTAATATTTACATCAAGGAAATGCATTATATCATCAGAAGGCACTAAGAGACTAAGATTTTGAAGGACGGAAAAAGACCGGACCGCCCAAAATATATTACGGATGCCGAGAGTATGGCTTCATTTTATTCGTCTGATGCATGCTTAGATGATTACAAAATTGAATGATATCTAATTTAACACATGCGTGTCAAATTTAATTCATACAGACCAGGGGTCGCCAAACTTTTGATCATCGCGGGCGATTTTTTAAAATTATAGTTTCGCTACAAAAAACATCTTTAGCTACGAAGTCCCTTTTTTTGGATGAATGGATGTGTGAATAAGCAAATTTATTAGATTTGGGATGATATCATTTCACACAGGATTGAACCTCCCGAATACGTGCCACCAAGCAAAGCCGCGGCGGACATTTGAACGACGCTATATTCCAAATATTCTCTCAAATAAAAATAAATTGAGAGGATAACATAACTATAACATGTTTTATTTACATTTATACATCGAGCGTCCTTATTAAAAGACCCTATACACATTCAATATCGAGCTATTTTAAGTAAAAACAATGATTTCTTCTCACAAACGAATTAATACGGACATGGACGGACATTTCCAAACTTATTGTCGATAGATCTATGGATCCACAAGGCCCAATGTATTAATATCGAGGTTCTATTTAAGAATAACCAATAAAGGACATCTTCCTGTTTAGCCACCCGGCGACACCTTAAACGGTTCTGATTGCCGTTGAAGTATAATCTGCTGACCGATCTGGACGCCCACGCCCTCGCGTCCAGCTTATTCGGGATTTCCATCTTCAACGCGATCCTCCTGATTAATGTTTATTTTTGCACTTGTTTAACCATTAAAAACATCTCCATTGAGAGTTGTTTTTGTGGATTCGAAGCCGCTGTTTTTTTTTCATTGCAGTGTTTATCAACCTTTTTACAGCGATTCGACTATCAGCCTGATATGTTCCGTTGAGGATAATATCCAGAAGATAACAGGTCGCAATTTATCATCTTTACTGGAGTCGTCACGGAATACACCCACACGCATATTTTACACATGCACAAAATATGAAAATAACAGCATAATGAGGAATTTGGACGTTTTAAATGTGTATTTCCGTAGTAATTTTATGGATTCGGTAAGTTGTACTATTGTATCCAGTTGATTTGACTAAAATGTGAGCATACATTATAGGCAATGGTTGAAAAATGCAAGCGTAACGTATTATTAGAGGTGTCAGCCACCCGTGGCCATCATGGCGCTATACAATATTTACCAGCCATTTCGTCACATCAACTTCATCCATCAACGTCTAACTTTCTATAGCTTGGAACCTATCTCGACGCTATAGAAGGGTTGTGATATTTTGAAAAATAAATGTAAATCTAAGCGGGGAAGCTAAGCATTTTGCTTCTCTGTTTTTGCCGGCCATAGGTGGCCACCATGACTGCGCGAAACCTAGATGCCGGTCATATATGGCCAAATTGCGATTCATGTAATCCTGTTTATAGTTCATTGGACATCTTTGGGATATAAACTATTTATTGTATCTCTGAGATTTTACTATGATAAAGATATTCAATGCATCACTTTGCTAATACTTTTCCATAGTAATATATTTACTGACATCAAGATTTTTCGTCGATAATGTCAATGAATGGTTCTTGGAAGCATAACAGGTGAGCTCATCGTTAATTGTAAAACAAACATTGGAGCCAACAAAACTTTAGAGCCACGACGTCTATGGTATACAAATAGTCAACAATGTATTGGGGGGGGACATTGCCTATGCCAAGTTTGCCTCTATTTCAACACTCGTCTTTTGATTTAAGCCCTAATATTCCAACTCTAAACGATGATCATTCATTTCACAAGCTAATATACAGCGCGTATCAGATCAAATGTTACCATATTCACTCCTTATATAATTGATTTAAGTGTCTTTCTACTATTTATTATGATTCTAAGAAGACCACCAATGACCAAAGAAGACCCTATACCTGATCTCCTACCTATAAAAATATTGTATCAGAAATAGAAGCTCGGCATTGAATATAAAGCACTACGGATCGCAATATTCGAGAATATTTAGACGTGTAGGGGTACCTTTACAGCACGATCTTGCCATTGATGTACGAGTGTATGATGAGATGCAAGAAACTCGTCTCTGTTTCTGATTTAATAATCTCCGCGCTCAATATGTGAGAATGATCATTCTGTATCATTCGAGTCCGAGCGCATATATGCGATATTACTCATAAACGGATTAATATCAGATTAAAGAAATTGAGTGCATTAACATATCGTCAAAAAATATACGCTTATGTCATGGCACTGTAAATGGCGGCCTCCATCATTTATTTGGACTTGAATCTCATGGACTAAGAACTCCAGTGGTGTCAGGTCTGAAGATCGTGCGAGCCACAGAATAGAGCACGTCCCTAGGCAAATAAATCCAGTGGTTAACAACTCATTTGAACGATTTGTGTGACATGTAGCATATTGTTGGAAATGGTATAAACTAGAGAATTTTTTAAAACTAAAGTAAGTTCAAAATAGATGTCAATTTTTTGTTTAGAGAATTTAGAAGTTGACATGTCTCATTCGTTTGCATATTTTTTGTGACTTTGGAGTCTCAGAATTAATTTTCTTTAAACCAATTACGTAAAATAATGATTTATTTAGATCAAAAATATATTGCAAAATACAAAAATATTTATTTTGTGCCATTACGATCACAGATTTAGAAAGTTATGACGATTTAAAGATGAAATTTTGGGTATTTTTTCAAAAGAAATACTTTTATAATTCCCTATATATTACATATTTCCATATGAAGATTCGGAATTTCAGTTAGCCAAAGATCGAATGATTGACCATTTTACAAGTGCGACTATTTGAAATTGATACAGGCTGGTAGAAATATCAACAGAGTAATTGGAGAAGGGTTTATTTGTGGGAAAACAATTCCAAAAGTGGGAAAGAAATGCCAAATTTGAACGACTCGAAATGAAAATTATAATAATATATAATAATAAAAAAAATATATGCCAGTCATAATATGTTACATTAATTCATATTTTCGTATGTTCATTTTCCTTAAACCAAAACCATATTTAACGTCAAAAATATTTTAGTCGCATGACAATTTTGCAATATTTTATACAGAATCGCGCAAAAAAAATCAAAAAGATTAAATTTATAGCATAGCATAAGAATATCGGCACAATGGTATTTGTATTAGATGGCCTGCTCAACAAAGGCGGCGGTTTGCGATGATTAACTATCAACATGTCCATGACCTCCCAGTTCAATCTCATTGACTCAAAGTCAAAGTGTTATAAACAATTCAAAATAACACTGATTGCCATGTTGAATTCTGCGTGTTTATCGAATTTATTGCGTTTGGAGAGAATTATGCCAATTTATTATGGAGCTTCCAGCATTCGAGACCAAAAGTATAGTATGCGGCAGGGAAACTTCCTTATTTGAAACGCGCGCCCTGAAGCGACAGTTATTCTGAGAAAAATATGAAAAGGCGCTCATTAAAAAGAGCATAATTTAAGGTTTAGTAATGATTATGCAATGAATAAAAGAAGAGCGTGCGTTCGCCTTAGAGGCGTACTTTTCAAGCGGTCGTTTGATCATCGCCGCGCGACATGCATTCAAAAATAATTTTAATATCACGCCCGCGTGTTATGTTCTTGATCGGAAATCGATTATTTTATGGGTGGTTAATTTTAGGAAAACCGGTGATAAAAAAAGCCTAGAAAACCCCTTAAAGAGGTAAGACACAATGTTGTGTCCGAATTCCAGTGACGCAGAAAGAGCATTCTTATACGTTGAGCTCGGAGACAGACAGAGACGGAAAGTGTCTTACGCGTTGAGTTTGGAGAAAAACAAAGATGGAGAGAGTATCTAGCATACATCGTATGATTGTTATTCTATATCAATAACCATTTTATACAAGCTTCATACACGTTGCGGCGGTTCTGACAGATAAGTGAATTTGTACGGATGATAAGTGGCGGGTATACGAATACAGTATCTAAGTTTGTGATGATTTAAAATTAGCTCTCTACTCAAAGGGTTAAAGAACCGTCAAGACACCCGAAAACATTGAGCAAATTTAGGCAGTCAATTTTGCACGAGGAATATCATCCTGATTAAGGAATCCCTTAGTTTACACCAACCATCCGAGGATCCTGACTCAACTGAAGAAGTGTATTCAAGCTACTATCGAGAATACACTCGTCGATATGCTGTAGCAGTTGCTCTTATAGAAAATGGCGCCATGATCTTCAATTCTGATTTGGTTACGATGTCGATGTCATCCATTCGGGCTAGATAAATCACGTTATCAATTCAGGAATCTTACACATCCCGATTTCAAATATTAAATAGTAACACAAAGAGTGCATCACCTTGTTTAAATCCCATCTTTACCTTACAAGTTTCTGATTGAAAGATTGGAGTGGATATTTCTGACCGATCCGGATACGCAAATTGTCAACCGGTCTTTTCTCATCCTCAACATGGTTTTTCTAAGATCAACATTGATCATTGACATCGCATCCCCACATTAATTTGGAATACTCTGGGTGTGATATAACGCATCAGAACGAAAACCGTAACAGCAGATTTGCAGCAATCGTGACGAGGAATGGGTTGAACGATCATGTTGATTTTACTAGAAACGACTTTCTGGAGTACATCAGTTTTAGATCTTCTTCTCCCTGTTAGGACTAGAGGTAAGACATGTTAAAAATACACTTGAGAATCACATTAGTTTTTTATAAATGCTTTCATGATTATAGTCTTTGTTCTTGCTAAATTTAATCTGGCTTAGAGAATTCATAACAGAACATCAGATATGTCGTAGGTTGTTTGAACTTATTTTTAAGCAATTGATTTATGTGTCTTTATACTATTTATTATGATTCTAAGAAATTATATTTTTATATATAAAATATAAAAATATTGTATCAGAAATAGAAGCTCGGCATTGAATATGAAGCACTACGGATTGCCATATTTGAGAATATTTAGACGTGTATTTAGACCTTTACACTTGAATTAATTTTTTTTCTGAATAATAAAGGGTTGTATTGAAAAGATTTGTACCCAGTTTGAAGTAAATTAATTAATTAAAGCTAGAGATATGATATCAACCGTGTTGAAAAAAGTAGTTTCGAGGAAAACGCGTTAAAAGATTTCATTATGGTAGGACCGGCCAAGTTGCCGCCTCACTAAAATAGTTATAACTCCGTAAGTAATTGGAATTTTGGAAATTCCTTTGGACAATTTATTTTTAAAGGTCGAAACATTGGAATAATGCAAAAAAACTCAATCATTTTTTTCAAAAATCTAAACCAGAATAAAGGGCGTGGTCGTAATTCAGCGATGGCAGATGCAATATTCCAAATTTCGGTTAGTATAGATGATGTATTTCCTATTTTATCCAAAATATCTCGATACGTACTCTTTATGAAATTAAAAAAAAATTGCTTTAAAAAAACCGCATAACTTCGAAATCGCACAAAAAAAATCACACAAAAAGAGGTTTAAGTGTATATAATAAAAACACAAATAAATTTACAAAAGTTTAATAATAAAAATTTAGTTTAATAATGTATACATTTTGTCAGTGGCGGATTTAACACGGCCCTCGATCTGCGCGATTTCCTATTACGGTTTTACTATTACGCGGCATCACGGCAGAAGAGAAAGATTTAGTTTTTCAATTGAAGGTTGGCTTTCATGTAAACCGTTTATTGCAACCGATGAGGATGAACGAATGAAACCCTTGAATTACGCGGTGAATCAACAAATTTTTGGGGTCCTCTAAAATTTATGAGGTCCGAGACGCATATCAAAGTTCGTCGCGTTGAATATTTATTTGGGAATATTATCCCACGTTTGCTGACAAATTGGTGGTTGGATCGTTATACTGTCGTCTCTCAATTATACCTTTGTTTGGAATCCGAGACAAGGATTTTCGCAAGAGACATCGCTGATTGCAGGATGTAGATATTGTTTGTTGCCGTGATTATATAAGATTTGAGCCGAACGAAGATAGCGATCGTCCTCTCGATGGAACCGGATTCCAGTCCAGATGAGGTTTTCGGCTCGGAGGTTACGTAGGTGTTTGAAGGTATTTAATAAATGATATATTGGTATATTTGTAAATAGGCGTCAATGAGATGCCCAATCGTCAATAGCGAGAGGGCCGCGCCCGCACGGAGTGGGGAACTCGCCGGACCTCCAAAGGTTGCTGAACCGGTCCCTTTGTCGTTCAACCTTTGTTCCTCTTCATCACACTAACACTAAATATACCGAGCGCGCTCAAATTACCCATTTCAACATTTCATTTACCATTTTTACATCAATACCCATTAAATTGACGGGTAAAGTGAAACACACACAGTTTCTTTAATATCCAATTCAAATTGATCTGGTTATTTAACTTAAATCAATTACTACATGAAACTCAATTAATATACGAAATATGGAGAAGTACATTTAAAAGAGAAAGATTTTGTAGAAGTTCAAGCATATTTAGAATAACTGTATATAGAAATCGTGGCAGAAAATCAATCTTCAATTGAAAACTTCTTTTCTGCCCTGATGTCGCGTAATAGTAAAATCGTAATAAGAAACCGCGCAGATCGAGGGCCGAAAGGCAGAATTTGTCCTAAATAAAAAAATAATAAAATCGATCTAAAGGTCATCAAACTGCTAAATTCGCCAAGTATACATACGAGGGTCATCCAGAAAGTAAGGTCACACATTTTAAGCTATTTTTTGACGTAATCGTCCTTAAGATCGAGACATTTCTGTAGTCGGGGCACCAGATTTTGCATGCTAGTTGGATTCTGAAGTGTAGTGACACACCCCCGTCTCATCTTCCATCATGAAAAGATCCAGGAAAAGTTCTCCCTCCTGTGCAAAACGCAGAGCCGTAACCAGGGTATGAAACGCCCGTGGTAATCCAATTTATTTTTAAAGTATACAATTATAAATGCAATATAATAAATACTATTATAATGTATGGTTTAAAATAATACACAAAGATAGTCCCAAAAGTACCCGACCTAACGTATATATGGAGGTTGCTGTTGTAAAAAAATACTATAATAGAAAGTGTTTCGTTGCTTCCCTGATCGTACAGATCTTAGAAAGATGCCTTAAAAAGCCCTAAAAGAGGACGGAGTGGCCATAAGGTTTGTATGCTCAATCGGTCCGCTTTTCGGACCGCTGAATGACGAATCGGATTCCATGCCTGAACATAACGGCAGTGAAGAAAAGAGAGATGGCAAAACGATCCAAAAATTCACACGCAGCGATCACGCGATTTTGATGGTGCTCCGTTGTGAGCATTCTGGTTATCTATGGAGCAAACAACTCGCCGTAACCAAGTTTTTCCGCCACAATATCATCGAGGAGATTTTGAAAAATGTCAGGAAATTCTTTGTGAAGGTCGTCAAGCATCACATGGCCATCATTTCGCACTTGTTCTTAATTTTTGTTACAAAAAATCTTCATCGGAATAAATATTCATATTGCGCAACAGATCGCATACATCTTCGACGATATCTTTACATTCTACAAAAAACATTATCTATTTCTTATTCCCTTAGTTTTGCTGCCATTTTGGAGAATCTGAAACAATGCAACAAAGCTTATTGTTTCTATTTGAATTCAAACGCGTGGCCATAGAAAATGACTGTACATGGACTGGTCATAAACATAAAGAATGATTCACATAGGATCCGAAAATAATAGATAGGATCATCATTTTATTAATATTTATTAGCTTTGGGCATGAAATATATATTAAATGTATAATCTGCCTCATAATCTGTGTGATATGATAAGATATTAGTTTCGAGGACGAATCTATCATCGTTCGTTTTGGTCGAAGTTCATTTTTTTAGACACAGAAACTCTTAGTCATAAGAATTAACACATTAGTCGTTCTTAAAAAAACTAAAATTCATTTTCATTTGACGAATTTGGCTCGGATATTCCAAATTGATACATTTTACAAGTACTAGTATTAAAATGATATTGTGAGGTCATTAAACTATCAATTTTTGTTAATAAAATTAGCGTAATTATAATGATATTAGACATGCTATGCTCCTTTTTTTTAGCTAAAAAGGGAGTGAAGCATCCAGAGTGATTAATGATTAGAGATACGTGATTATCGCGTTTTGCGATAAATGCGAAATAGATGCGATAAATGCGATAAATGCGAAATTGTTGCGAAATTGTTAAATATGCGAATAGATGCGAAATTTTATTAAAACTGATAAATATTTTTTCAAAATATCGTTTATCTTGAAAAATAACATAAATAAAAATAAAAATAAGATAATCTTCCCAGACTCTATGCTCAACTCTTGTCCATAGTCTATGATGTCACACACTTAGGTTGGTACTTGTTTTGTGTCATTTGCGTGGTTGTGAGGTTAAGGCACGTATCGTAATCATTCATAACATTGTTTAAATATACTACTTGGTGAGTTTTTTTTCACAATTTAAATAATGTCACGTTTTAAAAATTATCCAACGTTTGTTAATCAATAAAATATATGTTTTAGTCTCAAGAATATGGGTCGAGTAAATGTCGGTATTAAGACTTTGACGTACACAGCCGTCAAATCCCATCATGCGTCAGCAGATAATACTTGCTTTTTGCGCCAGATAAGTCAATGCATACCGTCTTCGTGGACACTTCAAACCGAAAACAAACGTAAGCGGCTCAAAAACTCTCAAACTTCTCAAAGAATTGAAATGAGGCAGATAGCGCTACTGTCAACAATAAATGTCATTGATTCAAAACAATAATAATTGTGTGTTTTAGCGATGGTTTAACTCCAATTTTACGTTCATAAATTACGAAAATCGTTATTCCAGACGTGTGCGTCAACCAGTTAAAGAGAGAGCTACAGCTTACAAGGCAGATGGGTTTTATATAAATGATAAAAATATTTTAATGTGCAGGCATTGCAATTGTCAGTTAGATTGGAAAAAGAAAGAAAATTTAACAAAACATATCCAATCAAATGGACACAAGAAGAAAGCTTCGACACCTGCCACAAATAAGACTCATCAATCGACAATAGCAAATATAATAGATAGACGACAAGAAAAACCGATATTCATTAAAAATACAGTTAGCGCGTGTCTCAAAGCCAACATACCCCTGGAAAAGTTGAACCATCCTGCGGTGAAAGAATGTTTTTTGAAATGGATGTGAGGGACCGAGTGATTTGCCATGTGCAGATCAATTAAGAAGAACATATGTTCCATTATGTGGAGCAGATATGAAAAAAGAAGTCATGGGGAAAATTAAAAACATATCTATCATAATAGTGGTCGATGAAACTTCAGACAAGATGGGGCGCTGTGTTTTTGCCGTTTTATTTAAAACAGTACTACCTGCCAGTGAACAAAATGTCTACTTGGCATCATGTAATTTTTTGGATGTGGCAAATGCTACTACATGTTCGCAAATAATAGTAGATACTCTCAAAGAATATGAAATTTCATATTCGGACATATTAGGATTTGTCTCGGACTTGGCGCCCTATATGATTGCGTGCCATAAAAGTCTCAGTGTTTTAATTGGAAATAAAATGCTACATTTTAAATGCTGGCCTCACAAAATTAGTTTAGTGGGAAAAACACGAAGAATTCGGCAATGCAACCATTCAATCAATTTGGTGTCCTGCAAATAATGTTGATGTAGAAAGGTTTTTCAGTTCATATAATTTAATTGTGAACGATCGACGTACTAGATTGAAAGAATCGTCAATAGAAACATGCTCGATGATAAATTTTAATAATTATGTAAATTTAATTGATGTTTTTCTATTTTTAAATAATTTCAAATGTTTTTTGCAATATATGTATGTATATTTTTTGCAAATAATGTTTAAATTAGACTATTTAACTTCAAATTTGTGTTTAAGAAATAGATGCTAAATAGATGCTAAATTTTGTTATTTTATTTGCTCCAAAACGCTAAATTCAAGAATATAAACGCTATTTTTTTTTAAAATAGATGCTAAAAACACGTATCTCTATTAATGATCCTTGCGGAGAAGTGTTAACATTCTAACAGATGTCAAAGCCGCTTCTGATGGTTTAAATCGGGGAATAGACTCGGAATTTGGGAAGAATCTCGCATTTCGATAATGATTTACTCACACAATAAGATGAATTTGATTCATGTCAAGCCATAGCAAAGTTATATGAATATAAACATCATATAAATAATCCAAATAAATAACGATCGATGAATATATATTATTATTTATTCGTCAGTTCAACTTGGAATAAATTCTGCCTTTCAGCCCTCGATTTGCGCGGTTTCCTATAACGATTTTATTATTATGCGACATCAGGGCAGAAAAGAAAGATCTAGTTTTTTATATGAAGATTGGTATTTCAGCCACGATTTCTAAATACCATGTAAAAGTAAACTCGTTTATTTCAAGAAACGAATCGAATCTCTTGAATTACGCCATCATTGCGATTATTATTTATAAATTATCGCTTGAATCTAATTGCTTAGCCAATATTGAATTACTCAAAATTAGTTCTAAATTACACGTTGGAAGAATACTATGTAGATTTGTATGTTTGTTTCTACTTTTCCTCTATGAATTCTGCTGTAATCATACTTTCTAAGAAATGTTAGAAACTAATTTAGATAATTTCATTCATCGCCATGACAATCTTATGAATCCAAAAGCCATGATAATAATTAAAATCCATGAAAGTAACGGCATCAATACTTTATATTTAACTAAAACACATATTTCTCCGAAATTTATTATGATTTTCGACGTTTTTATTAATGGCAGAAAGAATGTATTCATAATTGCCGTTATCCTAATCAGGATCAGGTGAAATCTTGATCAAGACGATCTCCCTAATTTGTTGTTATAGTGATTTTAATGACTATCAATCAAATTATTTTGAAAACACAGTAATTTATAATGTATTAGGTTATTCAGTCATGGAGAAGTCATGAATATGTTTTTAAATGTAGATAATAGAAGAAAACCTTTCCGACATACAATGTTGATTAAGATTTTCAGTCTATAAAAATAGTGTTACAAGTCTTCAGATAGTTCGTATTTGATTTAGAAGGCTTAGAATTGGGTCATTTAAATTTGAAAGATACGGATATGGAACTTTCTTGTTGAAAATCCGGGATATACTGTTCGTGAATTGGCGGGTATTTTAAAAAATCTGCGAACAACGGGTTATAATGAAATTAATAAAGAATGATTACGAGAATCGCTTCCTCAACAGAAATCATATTTTGGCGTTTTAACTTCTTCAGCAAGACAAGAAAAAATATTTTTTAAGGAGACTACTGTGGATGAGACATGTGGACTCTTTACGGGAATATTAACGATCGTGGTCAATGTATAAGTCTGATTTTCGCCCAAATTGTATCACCATTTTGTGGGAATGGACGGGCGTCATTTATTATGAACTGCTACCACCGGGAGTGTGAAAAAAGCAATGAATTCAGTAATTGCATAAATTGAAGAAAACGATTTGACTTTGACATAGTGTTAAAATTTAAACCATATCTTATAGAATGTAATTTGAAATTTGTATTGTTAATAAAATAGTCTGAATCTAAGCGTGATATTCAAAATGAAGTCAATATCAATGTGTTCACCACAATATGTTGATGTATTTTAGATTTGACTTGATCTTTGCTTTATCATGATCACTCGCTGTTTCAAATTATATATGGAATTTTGCTTTATTCGAATACATTGGTTTTATTTGTAGACAAATACACATGATGATTCTTCTCGGGTTGTTTGATAATTACCATCAATACAGATATACATTTAATTTTTTAATAAAAGAACAAGTGTTGTTATACAGGTTTAAATCCTTGTTCCTTGGCCTGAATTTCTGGATCTGAAAAAATAAATACTGAAAAGATTGTGTCGAACTAAATTTGAATCTGTTGTTTGAGGCTGCTCCTGTACAAGTTCCGATTACAATGAAATCGAGCTTTGTCAAAGCGAGGATAAAATTGAGATTCCAGAATCTGAAAGGGAAGAAACCGAGGACTTTATATGGTGAAATTTCAAACGAGTCTTTAGATTCAAACGTTTAAATACAAATAAGTTTGACTTAATATGTCAAATAAACCACATAAATTTGACATAAAATTTAGGCTATAAGTCCATATTTAAATTAAATATGTTATAAAAATGTTGAAATTATATGTAAATACCCATATATTACTACAGGGGTGTCTTGTATTTAATAAATTTCTTATAGTTATTGATTGAGCTGACATAACCAAATAGATTTTAAATAAATTTTTAACTGAAGAAGCAGAGTGCCGAGACAATATCTGCTGGAGTAAAAAATATAAAGGGAAAGTAAATTAATCCCGATTGTATTCCAATATTTGTAGAAAAACATAGTATTAATTGAAAATCATTAGAATAAATGGCTTAATCAATTTTTTAGGCCGTATTTGCAAATAATCGTTCGGTCATGATTTCATATTTAGTATGATTCGCGTATTTAGTAAAATGATTTCAAATTTAATAACAAAAAAATTATATGCAATATTATAAAATAAAATTCCATTCATTATTCAACACATCTTTATATCATTTTGAAAATGCTTCGATTCCTTTTGTGTAAAAACTCTCTGATTTAGAAGCAAAAACGCTTTTAAATGCATTTCTACGTCAGCTGCATTTTTAAATCGTTTTTCTCTCAGACTGTGCTGCGTGAACCTAAAAAGGTGGAAATCCGTCGGGGTGAAATCCGGTGAATAAGGAGGATGTTTTAACACTTCTCAGCTTAATTCCCGAATTTTATCAGTGTTAATTTTGCTTTATTATGGCGCATATTATTATGAAACAGTATCGTCTACTTTCTGTTCAATAAATAAGGGTATTTCTCTTCATAATTAATTATCCTTTATAGTCGAAGACGTATTGACCGTCGGGAGATCGTCGTTTCATCCCTTAAGCTTCTATTGCCCAATTTAAATTTCTGGAAACAATATTGGCATCTGCGGACTGTTATCACTTCATAATAAAGACATATTTTTAGTGTTTTAATGGCTTTTGTGGCATTCCAACCCAAAATTAAAAATAAAGCAGCATACAATATCTGATATGAATTTCGCTAGTTTTGGGTTTTGGGTCTTCATAATAAAATAAAATAAAAAACTACTGAATAGTATTAATTTTAATATACCTAGCAGATCAAAATTATGCCATTGACTATCACTGTTCTATCAGCGTCTAATAACTACGAATAGTTTTTTAATCCTGTGAGAAGTGAGCTAATTTTAATTCATCATAAACGTATATGCTATATTCACATATCCACCACTTATCGTCCGTACAAATACACTTATCTATCAGGACCCCCGCAACGTGTATGAAGCTTGTATAAAATGGTTATCGATATAGAATTACAATCATACGATGTACGCAAGATACTCACTCCATCTTTGTTTCTCTCCAAACCCAACACGCAAGACACTCTACATCAGTGCTCCGCAACGTTTTCTCACCCACGGCACACCAAAGCTCTTCTTTAAATTTCGCGGCACACCAAAAGCCAAAAATAATAGATATTGATTTATTTATTTTAAAATAGCTTTCGCCAATACATAAAGAAAAGGAAAAAAAGACATAAGCAATTAAAAAATACATAATAAGAATACGAATAAGAAGAATAACAACTACAAAATAAAACATTCGGGGGGGCCTAAATATTTGATACACTAATTTTACAATAAATTTTATTTTTAGTACACAGTACTAAAAATAAAATTCAGTAAGTACACATACATAAAAGTACATATACATAAAAACTATACTATATTTACTTCTATGTAATCTTAATCATTATTATAAAATAATGGCCAATTAATGTGATACCTGCGCTTCTTTCGATGAACACAAAAGTTTTATATTCGGCTCGATATTTGACAGCGCAATTCGAAGTTCTTGGTCAAGACCTTTTAAGCATGACCGCTTTTCATTTTTAATTAATACGAGAGTTGAAAAACTTTGCTCGCATGAATATGTCGTCGAAAATGGAAGTAATGTTAGGATGGCTTTGACGGAAATGCTAGGATATTCTTTCTTAACGGAAATCCAGAAAACATCTAATGGAACTTCGGCAAAGTGAAGTTTTAACGTTCCGTCATTACTTAATTCTATAAATTCTTCTCGAATTTGTAGAGACAGTGCTTTTATAGAATTTAATGCAATGGTTGCAAAAGGATTTCGAATCCAATCGTATTGTTCAGTACCTGTGGTACATTTCTAAACATCCTTTTTGCAACTCTTCCTGCCAAAGTTCAAGTTTTTTTTTTGAACCCTTGTAATTTGTCGGAGCACGTCAATATATTCTCATTCCGACCTTGCATTTTTTTATTAAGTTCATTGAGATGCTCGAATATATCAGCCATATATGCAAGTTTGACTACCCAGTAATCATCATCAAGGTGCTGGTATAGTTCTGGCATATTTTGATCTAAAAGAAATTCGCGTACCTCGTAGCGAAGTTCAAACAATCTACCCAAAACTTTGAAACACCCCAAAACAAAACCATTTCAGCACAGAGTTCACACTACAAAAATTCGCGAATTTAAGGCTCTCGATTTAATTATGTTTATGATTTTAATGCATTCATTCATCGCGTTCAAAAGTTCCTCTGGCAAATTCTTGACCATCAATGCTTCTCGATGTATGCAGCAGTGTGTAAATTGTATTAATGGATTTTTTTGTTTTACACAAGAGAAAAAACCTTTTTTACATCCGTGCAAACAGCAATACATTTGCTCCATTGAATATTATGTATTTTGAAGAAATCATCGGTTACTTTGAAAATCTCTTCACCGGTAGTTCGCTCTGGAACCTCCTTACAAAATAAATAATGTTCTTTAATAAAGTCCTCGTCAACGAATCGTACAATAGTTATCAGTTGTGCTTTGTTTTTAATATCGATTGATTCATCGATTTGAAGAGCAAAATTTTCAGCCAATATCAGTTTTCTAATCAGTGTTCCTAAAATATCGCTTGAAATGTCGTGAATGCGTCTTTTAACAGTGTCGGCAGACAACGAAACTTTATTCACTTCTTTAACTTCATTGGGACCAAGCATAAGTCGAACAATTTCCATGCATGCTGGCTTTAAGTGTTTCGCCGATAGTATGCGGTTTTTTTTGACGTGCAATTCATTTTGCAACATGAAAGCTAGCTTCTAAGGCCTTTTCAGAATCCGTAACGGCTAAATTCATAAATTGTTTCTGTTTTTTATTTTGTTCTAAGCGCCTCTGAAAATATTGCTTGTCCTTTTTGGCGCAACTGGGATGGTTTGAAGTTAGATGGCGACTTAGTTTACTAGGTGCCATTGCTTCGTTTGATAGCTGTTCGCTGCAAATGATGCATTGTGGCTTTGGAGCCTTTTCGTCACCACACCACGAGAAACCATATTGAATGTAGTCTTCGTTGTACTTCCTTTTCCCAGTCTTCTTTGGTATTTTTGCAACACTTGTGCTGGGTTCTTCTGTATGTAAAGACGAATCTTTTCTACGTAAAAATTTATCCATTGTAACGTGGGCGAGAACCCTTAGCTGAGTACCAGGGCCCAGTTAACTTCGTCGTACTTCTGTCGACTAGTCACAGCTATCTTCGTTCGTAGAGCTTCTGACGACCCGCGGCTGCCGCGTCCCTCGTAACGCTGGCGAGTAGGACTCCACAGGATGATGGTGTTAGATTTCAAAAACAATTGTTTCTCCACAGCATGTTTATTTGCTCCACTTTGAACAGACTGCGGCTACGAGACGTAGTATATCCAAACTCGACCTCAAATATGAATCTAAGCTCAAGTTTCCAAGGAGAGGACTTCACAGAATGAACTCAGAGTAGCCTCAGTTATACTATATTTAAAGGAGTCTAAAACTAAATATGAATAACACAAAGAACGCATAACCATACAAAATTGACCAACACAACTAATAGTAATGAATGATAATTATTGCCGTAAGACGAGTAAATGCGACGTAACACAATAACACGACTAAAGTAGGCTGATCAGTTGGTAATTTGTTGGATCGTTGTTATTCTTGCCTGGTTTTGGCAAAGGAATTACCTTCGCCAATTTCCAAATGGCTGGGAAATTCCCCATAATTAAGTACGCGTTAAATATTTAATTTATTTGAATGGCAGATTTTTTTTTATTATCGTATTATCCATTGTGTCAAAACCCGGGGGATTTTTGCTTTTTAATTTTCTAAAGATTTTTGTTATTTCTAAAGGAGTTACCAATTCAATTTTTTGCATGTAATTATTTGAGGCTTCACGGAAATCCCTAATTGACTTCTTAACAGCTTTCTTTGTTTTGCTGTGGCTTATATTTTCGAAAATTTTGTGATTTAGGCAGACGGTTTGTCTTATCTAAATTGGTTTCAGCTATGTAATTGTTTTTAACTGAGATAGGAATTCCCGTGGTTTTGTTTTTGAGTGATTTGACGGTTTTCCAAAGTGAGTTATCTGAATTCTGTCAGCACGATGACAGATGAATCCCGGAATAGAAATAATGTCAGGTTTTAGGTTTCTGGCGACATAAATAGGTGACAGGTGCTGGAAAACCGTTGAAAATGTTTTGGTATTAAATTATCCTTTTTGACCGCGGCACACCTGGATCGGCTCACGGCACACCAGTGTGCCGCGGCACACCGGTTGCGGAGCACTGCTCTACATCTCTGTCTCTCTTCGAGCTCAACGTGTAAGGATGCTCTTTCTGAATCACTGGAATTCGAACGCAAATTGGCGTCTATCGGCGTATGTTATACTAATTCTATATGTGAAAACCTGTAAATGGCTATAGTCTAATTCAATCTTATTACTAAGTATATGTAAAACTGTTGGTTTTCCACAAATAAAATAATATTGTGCAATGTATTTGAATACTTTTTTTCCCTTTTAATTTTCTATCCAATCATAAATACTAGTTGAGTAGGCAATTTTTAACAATTTTTTTCTCAGTAAATACACCATATATTGAAACGAATCTTGTTGAGATTTATTATGGCACTCTTATATAATACTAAAAAAATAAATTCGTAATTTAAAAAAATATATTTTATATCGTTTTTAAAATATCAAAATGACATGTCAAAAAATATACAAATCCATGGTGTGGAATGATTTTTTCATTCAAATTGAAACAAAAAATCAAAAAGATTCTCAATATGTAAGTGTGTCGCTATCGCAGTAGCGTTAATGAATAGTTTTTGTTTAAAAATAACAAAATGGTTTTAAAAAAGTTTGGAAAAAACACTTTTTTTGGGGGTATTTTTTAATATAAAACATGAGATAAAATAAACATTTTGACCTGGTTTTGCGAACTGCCATAGCCATACATATTTAACCTTTTGCACTCCACCCATATTTTCTAAAGACCAATTAGCTACTCCAGCTAGAAAAATCTATAAGAAAACACCAGAAAGTAGGTAAGTTTCATTCGGGCCACCCGTTCTCTCGGGGAGGGTAACCATTATTTCTCGAATAAACATAAGATATTCATGATTGAAAATCACTTGTAAATTTAAGCTTGGTGAAATAAAAACGATATATGCCCTCCAATATATTTTATTTGAAAAGAGTTTTTTACTTTACACAACAAAAAATATGTATTTATGACAATAATATAGGTATTTACAATGAAGCGTAACTATTTTGTGACTACCCGCTGCCTTGCAGTTGTCCATCATAAATTATCTACTGACGAAACGGTCGCTACCTGCGAAAAAAGAAACCTCATTGGTCGCATGTTGATATTTCTATATTTTAGGAATTTTGTTATTGGGTACTTACCGTTAGGTACCCCGTCTCCGCCAGATAACAAAAAATAAAACCACCTCCAAAATTAAAAGCCTTCCAAAAATAGTACAGGGTAATCATTGCATTTTCTAAAATTTATATTTAATACAGTAGATTTTTTTTTACTGATTTTGGAATCAGAATTACCTTTGCAAATTTCTATAAAGTGGGACAATAACCGATTTGCATGCAAGCATTGAAAACTTTCGTGGGAAGTTTTTAATTATTGTGTTATCAATTTCGTCGAACCCTGTGCATTTTTTTGTTTTTAATCTTTCTTTTTTCTTAATAAAAGTTTCTAACTGAGTGATTTTAACATTTGTTAAGGATTTAGGATTAAGTCGCTAAGTTTTGGATAATAGGTTTACCTTATCTACGTTATCGTCGACTATTCGGAGAACCGCACATAAAGAAAAAAAAACCCATTGCCTTTTGTTTGACCGATTTGACGAACATGGGGTGTAAAATATCATGCATTTTGTGTACAACAAAAATTAGATCACTAGTCTTTAATACGTAATCGCGTGATTAAATTACGATGCAATTATTATCAAGATGTATTATTATCAAGAAAAATAGGTTATTTTATTAAAGATCTTGTATGTATACTTACAGTTTAATTATATTTTTTTAACGAGTGATATTTCTCGAAGCACTCTCCAATATGAAGTGCCGGCATATTACTGCATGTTTTGCAGTAGTACATGGTTCTTTTCCTTTTCTCTTTCCTATTTGTGCCGCAAACTACACAATCTCGGTATTTTTTTTCTAAATCAGGATATATGCTGTGACACTTTTGATTGTTTAATCGTTCTTCTGGATCTACCGTTGGTTTTTTGCTAGATGACCCTTTTCTATGATTTGCAACTAGCTGGATTATCAACTTATCAACAAATTGTAAATGGGTCATTGGCTTCTCCTTTTTTCTGAGTGAGTCTTCTTTATATAAAATATATGAATTTATCACTGTGGTCTCTAATCCCCAGAAAAAAAGTTTCCGCCACCATTTCACACTTTTCCTGAGGAAGCAGTAAGTTGAAGAATAATGATCAGCGATATCAACACCTCCCATGTGCTTCGTGTAATCAGCGACAACTTCTGGTTTCTTTATTTCTTCCTCTATTCCTCCTCGTACAATTCTTTTGATAACTTCAGTACCATTCGAATGCCAGTTACTTAGCATAGTTACAATGCGTTTGTCTTTCCACGCGAGAGTAATTGCATTGTCCGTTTTAAAAGATAATACTTCGTCTTTTTTTATTTTGGGCTTTTTTATTCCTGGCGGCAGATTTTTTTTATTTGTCATAATGGTCCCAGTTAAATGAGCGTTTAATTTCATCAATTCATCCGATAAAGAAATACTTGTATAGAATCGGTCTGTATACAAATGATAGCCTTCTGCATCCGGAATTTCTTTTAGTAAATTTTTATAAAGCTCCAAAACAATTCGAGTGGTAAATTTTAGCTCGGGATTTGTCAATTTTCCAGTTGTTAAAGAACCATAATAAGGAATAAATGAATATAAGTATCCACAGTGCGAATCCGCCAAAACATATAAACGAATTCCCCATTTTGTTGGTTTTTTTGGATTGTATGTTTTAAAACAAATCTTCCCTTTAAAATTTACAACCGATTCATCGACCACTATTTGTTGATGAGGAAAAAAATACTGCCTATATCTTTCGTCAAGATATTTTAAGTAAAGATCTACTTTTTTTATTCTATGTTCTAAGTTACTTTCTTGGCGATTAATTATAGAATTGTCGTGGAGGTGTAGTCTCCAAAATATCTGTAGGAAACATTTTCTCCTAAAAATTGACGTATAAAATGGACAACTGGCCGTGAATGAGCGTGAAAAAAAATCTTGTAAATTTGGATGAGGTCTGATTCCCATATTCAAAATTACGCCTAAAAAGGCTCGAAATTCTACTGCGGTTACATCACAAAATGTATTCCACATTGATCTGTTGGTTGGAACCATTTTCTTAAACTTCTCTTTGGCATATTTGTTTGTTTCACCGACAATTGTATTAATTAGAGAATCAGTAAAAAATAAATTAAAATAATCTATTGGCTGAATACAATTTGTCGGCAAATTTGGCCCTGGGATTCTTGCACCGATGTAAAAAGATTTCTGCGGTTGAGCGACTATTGACGTTAATAAATCCCAATGTTTTGGCGATGAATTTTGTAAGTCTTCCTCATCACTGGATAGATGCATGATTCTTGGCATTCGTATGGGGAAAATGTCACTTTCACTCTCCGTATCACTTCCATTGTCTTCATCACTTTCATTATTCGCATCACAGTCTTGATCGTGTATCACTTCTGTATCACTGTCATCACTGTCGTCAACATTGTCGAAAAAAAAATCTTCTTCATCACTACTCTCGTTGAGTTGTGAAAAAGACCTCTTGTTGTTTTTGTTGCACTCCATGATATTAATAAACTTTGACGTTTTATTATATAATTAACTTAGTATAACGGTGATAAAAATCCCCACAAAAATTCCGAAATGACCGAGAAACGATTGTCACTGTATTGAGGGCGGAGCTTCGACCTTTTTAAACGAGCGCAGCCAAACGACTGTATGTTCACAAAATAAACCCGGTGAAATCAGTGATAATGCCACGCAAAACTTTCTAGGAATTATTTTACCCTTATGACACATCAAAACAAAGAAATGCGTATTTCTATAGCATGCTGCAGTATTAATCCGCATTTACTGATAAAAAAAATTCACAGAATTTGTTTGTTTGTTGGTAAAAGCGGCGCGCAAGTCAATGCCTGCTTTCGGCCAGACCGTCTGGCCAACGGAGCTGCTGGCAAGAATCCTTTGGGCCAGACAGTCTGGCCATACGAGCTGTAAAGGTTAAAATAAGCTCGTAAAATGTCAGTCCAATCGGCGACTTGGTTTTTCAAAATTCTTTCCACATGCAAAGGTGTCGTTTCGAGAAAAACGCGTTTAAAGTTTTAAGTACTAATTTTTTTTTGAAAAGGGAAATATACTACTAATCAGCGATTCTAGCTTCATTAAAAAAATCTTCAGCTACCTCAGCTTCTTCTTTTTTGTCTGATTTGATGTATATGTGAACTGTTATAGCTTATTTAGAAGATTCGGAGCCTTGACGGTTGGCAAGGCGTATATGTTCTTCGTTGGTCGTCTCCACGAATCGCAATGCAACTTTTTATGCATTATTTTTAAAATAAGTGTAAATGCTTCGTTAAAAATACAGGCTGCAGTATATGTTGATTTCAAGTATTGTTTTGCCATAAAAAATATATTTCGGTACCAGGGATCATACGCACTCGTTGAAATTAGCCAAGGCATCTTTCCAATATCAGACGTTAATTCTTCATAAATGCCTTTTTAAGATTTGCTGAACATGTTCTGTGAGAGAAGGAGGTTGCTTGTATGAATATAACGATCTTGTAGTTGCATGTTTTTGCAATTCGCACCAAGAATCTGCTCCTACCGGTCAGTATTAATGCTGAGGTGCTTCATCAGTCGAAATTTTGTGATAGTATATGGCCCAAATAGTATTTCTTAATTTTTTATTGAATTGAGATGTAGACAGATAGCTAAGCTATAATAATTAGATATTTTTTTCATTAATTTATTAGTAAGCTGTTCGGTTTTCGATGCACTTCGTACAGAGTTCTTCTTTTTGTGCCCTTACTTTCCACTTGCTTATTCGCCTTTTTTAAAACTGTATTAATATTTTTTTGACTTCATTTGCTTCTCACTAGAACAAAGATTAGAAAGGTCTCCAATAGGAACCTCTGGCTTGCAATCAAATACAGGTATAGGGGCAAATCTGTGGCCGCAGCGATCTCAGAGACGCTGGGGTGCAATCTGGAATTCGAGCGCATTACGCGAATTAGCTGTAAAGCATTGAAATAATCCGAATTTCTTCACCAAAATTATGGACGACTTTCTTAGAGACATGTCCTTTCGAAAAATGAGATTAAAAAAAAAACCGATTTTTTTGACGTGATAAAGTGAGATGACCCCTTAAAAGGGTTAAAATTGCATTTTTTCCAATTTATATGTACAATTTGATTTAAAAAATCGACAAACGCAATGTTAAGGACGCGTCCATAGGGTCAATATCCTTTTCTATGGCTATTTTAATATGCGTCTCTGCACATCGTAAAGTTTCGCCACGCCTGATTTAGTGTGGAAAATTAGCATATCTGGATGTGTCCAAGGACGCAAACTCGGCGCATTTTTTTGTACGCCGAGGATATTTGTCTGCAAATATCTGTTAGCACATCCTTAATTGGATGTAGAATAAAGAAAAAGTGTAGAGCACGAGCAGTAGTTGGATATCCCGGTTGTTGGCGAAGGTCGCCCACTACTTTTTATGCGCCGCCGCAACTCAACTCACCATTGCGACACTGCATTGCTCGAAAATGTTGTCTGCAAAGCCCAGGAATTGCTAATACGCACTCCTCTCAAAATAATTAACACCGAATCTGCGGCTACATCATCCTGCGGACCGATGCTAATCATTCGTTCAAGCGAAAAATATTGCAAATCGCGCAATTTCTTCGGCTATTTGTAGCAGTGCGACGTTGTTCAGGTTCAAAAGTTTTTCAATTAACATATTTCATTCGACGCGTGCATAGTTTTTGCAAACTTGTCATTTCATTCTAAAGCATTTATGCGAGTTATTCGCATGTAAAATGCACAATTTGCATAATATCCAGGTTTATGATGTTCGATTAAAAAAATATATCAATGAATCGATTTTGCCATATAAGCGCCAGAATTTAAATAAATTCAACAGAGGTCATCTATTTGATAGATTTAAACTAAATTTTAACGACATCTACAAAAGAGTTTACCGCATCGATATATGCAAAAGAATAAGTGGTTTTAAATACGCGATGCGTGTATCAGCATAATAAAATGCATTTTTTTTAATACAATACAATTTGCTATATTTTGACATTTATATAAAGATTTAACCTCTTTAGCGTCTATTGGAAAATATGTATATAAGCGAAGAATATCGAACCAATTTGATGCAATTTGCTTGAAAAAATCATAAAAAAAGCGCCAAACGAAGTCATTTTAAACCAATAAATACCGCCAAGTATAAGAGAATTTGGACCAAATCTTAATTATTTTTTAAAAATATCATACATCTTTAACAAATGCTTGATAGATCATAAAAATACTATTTTCTATATGAGTTTTTTCTTATAAAAATGTAAGTTTTGCCGTCAGTTAGCATTAATTTTTAATAGGAAATTATACATCTTCAACAGCAAATTTTTACAACTGTAAGTTATCCCATTTTTTTACTAGTTTACTTTAGAAGATTTTGAGAAATGATCGATTTGCATGCGAACGTAAGTCAACGGCAAGATATTATAATAATTATTGCGAAAAATAAATATTGCTTAAAATGATAAAAATTGACAAAACTAAATGATAGAAATGCCTGCCAAATCACTATTTTCGTCCATCCAAGGATCGAAATATTATTTTAGCAAATGCCAAAAGTAGTATCAATATCGCTAAGATCTTTTTAACACGCAAAATAAATTTATCTATTAAATAAGAGTTCGATTGTGATGCAAATAGAAAGGCGCCATTGCGCGCACAGCGATATATCGTCGTTGGTTACTTTTCGCAAATGTTGACAATGACCACATATCATTGTCCGGCACTAATAAGGTTAATACTTGATTATAGACCAATCAATTATGGTGCTGATTTATTAATCATTTCCACGATCTGGAACACGTACAGCGATTGTTATATGATATTCGTCGAATTTGAAGACATAAAATACACATTTATCTTTCAGATGATTAAATTTGTGAATTTATGATAAATGCTCGTCGAGGCAAAAGCTAAAGGTCTCTATTTTAAGCATTTTTTCAGTGTTATTTTGAGATAATACAGATATTAACTAATTAATTTAACAATGTTTCTTTTCTATATCAAATATGTATGGGGCGTTTCAGTATAAACGCTTGAAGTTTGTTAAATTATATCGGCCATGTTATAAAAGCAAAATCTATTAAAATTACTATAAATTATTTAATAGTATATGGCAAATTATTATGCAAAAAATATGGCGTTTAATAATGCGTACTAATTTATAAAAAAAAATATTTTCAAAATCAGTGCTCGAAAAATGTTTCGCCAAAAAATCATATTTAGCGACGAAGCCCATTTTTAGATGAATTGGATATGTGAATGAGCATAATTTTCAGATTTGGGATGATATAAATCCACATGAGATACACCAGCATCAAATTCATCACGAGAAAGTCACTGTTTGGTGCGGATTTTAGTCTGACATTGACATAAACGCGTATATGCGTTTAAACCGCAAACATTTGATGCCCTCAAAGTCGACATAGGGAACGCCATTCGACAAATTCAGTCAGATTTATGCGAAAATCATCAAAAATTAGACCTCCTGAATACGTGCCACCAAGTAAATTCGCGGTGGATATTTAAACGACGTTATATTCGATACTTGCCATAAAATATTCTACCAAATAAATTTAAAAATTGAGTGTACATCACGCACACAGCTTGTTTTATTTACATTTAAAAGTCGAGCGTCCTTATTAAAATAACCTATAGATTCGAAGCTCGGGGCTGAAAAAAAAAGATGTGTATGGGGTAGTTTTTGTTCACTTTTTCCGCCACGCCGTATAAAATAGATGGATGTAGTAGCGTTGGTTGGAAATTTGACGTCGAATGCTACTCGGGGCGCTCGTTGTGACGCAGGACGAGGGTTCGACGATGGGGGGTCCATTTAGGAGGAAGGGATGAGTACACGGGGGAATGGGGCGCCAGGGTGGGGGATGGGGGTGGATATGGAGGAGAATCAAATGGCTAGGGGATAAATTACTCAAACAAAAAGCTAAATGTTTTCAACATACTGAATACATTTTTAGCATCGGTTTTCGATCGCATACCGATATTTTTGCTCGATATCAATTGATTGCACATTTTTAAATAATAACATAACAAATGTACATCGTATATTGTGTGATTATATATGTATAATTTGAAAAATGCAAAATATTTATGTTTCCAAAATTTTTGGCGGGATTAATTGGGTGGCCTTGTCATAATTTTTAATTTAGCACATGGACATATTCACAGAGTAATTATTTATAAAATGGCTTATTTTTATGGGGTCCATTGGCGCCTACGCCGGATCCGGCTCGGCAGCGAATATCAAAATTTTACGTCGACGCCCCCGCCTCGGTGCAAGGTCGTAAAATGGCGGTGAATTGTGATTTAGTTGATCTTCATTTGGAGTACTGATTGCTGGTACAAATATAGAGCACATATTTTGCTGGCTGGCATCGATCCAGGGTTTAAAATAGGCGACTGGACTAAGTTCTGCTTTAAAATTTCAACGTTTCATTTCCCGATATGAACGAATATGGCCCGTAAAATGAGAACGACGCATCTTAAATTCCGCTCCGGGGCGATGCAAAATAAGCGATTGCATGTCGATGCAAATTTGAGCACGGCGGTGTGCGCAAAAAGTGTGAATTTCACAGAGAAATGTGATTTTATTCAATAGAAAAAATATTTGCGGCTCGACGCCGATGGTGTCATATTCAGTGTTTATCATCAAATCTTATGATCATTGTAAATATAAACTGTTTTAAATATATGAACATTCAAACTGCATCATTAATTCAAAGATATTTCAGCAGGATAACAAAAAAAATCATCGACAAAGTTTGTTTATAAAATTTCAAACGTATGAAATTTTTGCAACATTGTAAATCTTATTATGGCATTATCATAAACCGCTAAATCTATTATAATTTTATATTAAGCGAAGATTTGCTCATTTTCTTCGCCATCGAAGATGCAAAAACCGGTAGTATTAATCTCGTTTTGATGCACGAAAGCTATGAAAACCATGTCAAAAATAGTCGCACAATGCAAACATCTAATTAAAATATCGTCGAATAATATTGCTTATTATAGCTACGGAAGGATTGGATCTGATTAAATCAATTTAATGACTGGCAAATATACAGTTTTGCATGATTGAGACAAAGATGGACGCAAAAAGTTGTCCCATCTGACGAAAACCGGTATCAATATTTCTATTATAAAAAAAAACACGGCATCACTACGAATCGGTCTTTGAATACTATCTGTACTGGATGTTCCGAAATATTACTTTGAAATGATTCTTAATCGACTTTTCTCAATAAACTTTAAAATATGAGACAAAGAGTATTTGCATATTTTGAGACCTTATGTTTGAGCCCAATTTGTGACCAGATACAGTGATGGAAACATCTTTATAAGCAATATTTTTTATAGAACTATTATTAAAAAATGTATATTTATTCAATAGATTTAATTTTATTATGAAGGGTAAAATGTCCATAATCGAAACTAGCGAAGTTCACACATTCGTCATTATATGCTGCTTTTTTTTCAAATTTCTGTTGAAATGCAGATGCCAATATTGCTTCCAGATAATTAAAATGGACAATAGAAGCTTGAGGGATGGACTTTCGAATTTTGATAACGATGCACTAAAATCCCCAATGGAATCAGATCTACGGCAAACAATTGAGGAGTTATCGCAAAAACCGGGATCTCCATGGATCACTGCGCAAACACTTTAAAAAATCATCGGCAAAACGGATAGGATAAGTATTACGGGATAGGATGGGTACCGCATGCCTTCGACTATAAAAAAATATTATTTTATACATATCTCATATGCGGGGAATAACTCATTATGAACTAATGAAACCAATTTGCATCAAAAAAAAAAGGAAACGTCCGTATTTATTCAAAGAAAGAAGACGATAAAGCTTCACGATAATGGCGCCCTCATAAAGCAAAATTGACACTGGACAACTTGACAAAATAATTGAACTGGACACTGGACAAAATACGGGAATTAAACTAAACTGTGTTACCACATTTGTCTTATTCACTGAACTTTGCCCCGACAGATCTTCATATTTTCAAGTCCATGGAGTACAAAAATTCAGCTGAAATGTAAATGTATTAAACATCGTTTTTTGATTTTAAACCTTAAATGACTGGACTGGACACTGGACAAAATACGGGATTTAAACTGGGATGTATTACTGCATCCTCTTTGTTTATTGCATCCCGCCCCGATGAATTTCATTACTATTCAAAATTATAAATCGATTCCCTCAGGATATAATAAAAGACTTTTTAGAACTTTTATTTATGCTATTGTCGTTCTCAAAAATGTGGTCACTAACCATAGAAAGCTTTTGTATATTTGAACGGGATCAAGTTAGTTCAAGTGACCAATCCCGGGACTATCTACAGGCGTCCTAAATATAAGACATTCTAAACAAAAAGCATATAAATATTAGGTATACTTCTAATCGCAATCGTTCCGTGATCGTGAATGATCTAACAAACGGTCACTTTTGTATGTAACACATCATACAATAAGTTTGTTGGATGATGCAGGAGAAAGTATGTATCATCAATAGCGAATATTATATGGCGTTATTATAGGAAATTCATAGGAGAAAGGAAGAACCATAGATTATGCGGCGTTATTATTGCGTTTGACGGAAGAGATTGCGAAAAAACGACCACAAACGAAGAAGAAAAAAGCGGCTCTTTCACCGCAGATGATCGCAACAATGGCGAAATTGCACGAATTGCACTTTGAATTGCCTTCCCCGTCTACCGTAATCTCCGTATTTGCCTCTCAGTGACTACTATCTGTTTGTAGACCTAAAAATAATGCTTCAGGGAAAGAAATTTGGCTCCAAGTGAAGAAGCGATTGACGCCAAATATAAATCGTTCTACGAAAAAGGCATCGAAATATTAGAAAATCATCAGAATTAATGCATCACTCCTTAGCTATGTTAATGAATAAAGTCGATTTTTGCCTAAAAGATGTTGTTTTATCAGTCATCCTACGAACTTATTGAGTGACATGCAGAAAATCAAAAATAAAGCTGTATCTAGAAATAAAGCTAGCATCATATTTGGCCCTCGTATAATGCGCATGATGCTGATATTTTTTAACATTTAAATACTTTGTAATGTTTGATTGGGCTCAAAAGTTTCGTGAAGATCTGAAAGTCGAGAAACAGTCCTCTGGAAAAGTGACGGCTACGGTATATTGGGACTCGAAATTTTATTGAGCGATTTTCTACATGATAGACAGACAGTTAATGTGACTTACTACGTCCAACTGCTAAAAAACGAAGAAAATCGATTTGACCTGTCCTTCTTCTGATAAAGTCACCCAATTATACTGGAAACACCCACCTTACAGTCCAGACTTGACTCCATGTGGCTACCATATATTTATAGAGGCATTAGAAGGGCAAAGATTTCATGAAAATGCTGTGGTCGAACAATACATGCGCAACTGGTTTTCTAATGAAGGGAACTATGTAGAAAAATAAGATATTCCATTTATATTTTTATATATCACTAATAAATTTGTACGACAACATTCTGGGTTATATTTGAATCCGTCCCGTATAATACCTAATTTATTGGAATTAACTTTATTTTCCTGTAATAATCGACGTTTTTCAAGCGATGATTGATATATTATTTTTTTATTATAATGTTTTTGTTATCTAAAACTGTGTTGCATAAATGTCACAATGCATAGACCGTGTAAAATCAAATAGGTATTTTAGATGTACCGTGTTATACGAAGGCCGAGTACACTTATATAATCCAAACTTTAAATCAGAGGTTTTTTTACTATTTTATATATAGTATTTCGCAAATCTTATAGTTTCGAAATTGATTCATTGATGATGGAATTTGCTTATTACTTTTGTATCTTTGGTAGTAAGTCCATTGCATGATGATTATGTTTTATGCTAATTCAATTTTAAAAATGTATCATTGTTTTCAATGTTCTCATTTCGTTTCTCAATGAAGACTCATCTCCAAAACATTTTAAATGGATACCATGACTCAGGATCGTCTAAAAAGTCAAGAATATCCTCCCAATGAAAATCTTCAAGGTATGATTGTATTTGTCAGGAGATTTCAAGCTTTTCCTGCAATGAAACACTTTAAAAATCCTGAAATTTAAACGAAATATCAACTTTATTTCATATTTATCGCAAAATATTGATTCATTTATCAAGGAAAATCATTTATATTTTGCATTAATTGTAGTCCAAAGAGTATGACTGTGTAATGTCCTCGCATTTTAATGTACACTTGCGGTTCTAAATTATTTCGCTCAATTCATTATTGTTTTCACAGGCATTTTGTTATCTTCAAATGAGGTTTAACACTCGATTTACTGCAAAAAATAACCCTTATAGTACATTATTTAATCTTTATATAGTTTTAAGAGTGTATTCTAGTCTAAGGGTACAAATTTTGGTCGTTTTTACAAGTTTTATAAAATGGCGACTGTTTAAAAACAAGTTTTTTTTTCAAAACTTTTTATTTTTTTTAAATAGTTAAAAATAAAATTTTGGCATAAATCTGGTAGAAACAATAGAAAATTATTTAAAAAATATTTTTACCAAATTTAAAGTAAATCAATTAATTAAAACTTGAGATATCATGTCAACCGCGTTGAAAAAAATAGTTTAAAACAGCTATAACTCCGTAAATAATTGGAATTTTGGAAATTTCTTTTTTGAGAAATGAAACAAGATGACTTCAACAATTCCACATCTACAATGGTTTGAAATTGAAACATTTATTCCGACGCATTTAGTACAATTGACTACCTTGGAAGATGATGCAAAAGTCATGATGTACGTTGTTTGTTTTTAGCTGGCCGTATTTGTTGAAAACGTAGGCCTCGACGTTCACAGTTCTCAAAGTTCAATTCAAGAGCACTCGATGAACAAACACACGTTTCCTGATGACGAATCCGTTGATATCTGTAGGTCGCATATAGAAATGTGTGGTCACGTATGCTGATTTAACGAGAGTTGTGCGGCAATGGCGGGACTTGGAAAGTGGCTCTGTTCAGCTCTCTGAATGACGCATTGTTTTCGTTAAAGTCTCATTTGAATGCACATTGTTCTCGTATGTTTTATAGAGTTGTCCGGCGCATTCTTGACACACTTACTAATTATCTTCACGCCTTTTACGTTTCTACGGTATGCTCGCCCGGCTATACGTTTTGGCTAATGACCTTTGCTTGGGGCCGTTGTTCAATCCCAATCTGTAGGAGTTCAATTTCGAGAGGCCGGAAGGAGTTGCTACTGCCAAAATCGCAGACAAATAGACGCAGTTCCGTTCCGGCAAGAGCCAGCGCAAATCGAATCGGCGTAAAATGGATGCCATATTTGCGAACGTAACGAAAACCGCAACCGTTCCGTTTTGAAGCCCGGAAAATACGTATCCAGCTTTAATTGTTTAGATTTTTGTTTTCTTTCATCAAGGTTTTGTGGACGTTCTGTAGCATTTTTAAAGAAAAGATATACCTTGGGTGGTAATTTAATTTAGCAACATGTCTTTATTTAGACCCTTCAAAGCACATGGTATCAGTGAACGATATACTAACATCGGTTTTGATGTTCTTGAAACATTGGCTCCCAACAAAAGATCTATCTTTTGCAACTTTAAAATCTGAAGCGGAATGATCTTCACAAGAACTAGTGCTCTATTTTATCTGCATTTTCTATAGGTTAATCAATTGATGGATATAAGTTCAAAGATCTACAGCAATTAAGGCGAGTTTGTCCATTTTCTATTTATCGAATAGCTGCCACTTTTTTTTGTATGAAGATAGATTGCCGTACCTTCTTAATATATTTAGATAACTCTGGTGGACTTCTTTTATCTGACATAATAATCCTTCTTTGTTCCCGTTATGCGTTATTTTGAATTAGCGTAAATTGAGACGACATAAACCAAGGGCTAATTGTATATCATTGAAAAACGACAGTAATGGTATCAATATCATTTGATCTGGGATACTTTATCAATATATATGTTATAGTGAAAATCTGTATCTAATTAAAACGCATTTTTACCAGTTGAAACTGGATTATATTGGTACAACAATAGAAAAAAACTCAAAAATATGGTAAAAATCAAAAGGCTTTATTCACATATTTTGCTTCTAGCGCGGAAAAATAAATGAAACATCACTTATTTGACCGCTTGGGATAATGCAGGAATAACTCCCGTAAAAAAACGATCTTACGAGGGGATGCAGATATTTTTGAGGTAGTGAAACACTGTCGAAACACCCAATATCATCGTTATTATGATTAAAAATACATATGAACGAACGACCGCTTGATTATCAGCGGAATGTAAAATTATCACACAAAAAGCGTCATATTTAAATATATAATTGTAAAGTGCCTAAAACTGCATGTTTTTATATATTATTAATATGTAAAGTTATATTCCAAGATAATAATTTTATTTGACATATTTATTATTAATAATCTGCATCCAATTATGTCATAATTTGACAGATTTTAACATTGAAACTTAGTCTGAATCATAAAATGGCGCGTAAAATTTAACAATGTCCATATGGTTGGCATCCGGACTGTTGAGGAATTAACGACTTACATACAAACAGAATTAACAATGAGGTTCATCAGATATCAATTTTGAATAGTGTGAATATTTTGCCTTACGTTCCATAAGGATATGGACTCCTTTGCATACGAATTTCGATTAAATTCAATCGAGTTTATAAAAATACGATCGAAGAAACTTCAAGATAGATTTTAATCCTGTTGTATAAAATCCACACAATCAAGTCTTTCTTCGTTATTTGGAGCCTCGGGGAAGATCAGTATTTTCTCATATTATCTCTCAAACTTAATACATGTATATATTTTATATTCAGTATGATAAACATAATCATTTATATTTTTTACCAATGAATTTCGATTCATTATATAAGCTATTTCCATTCAATTTATATAAAGCTTCCATATCAAAATCCATTGTTATATTAATTTTGAAAAAACCGATTTTGTTCGTTTACATATTTTCCCATCGAATGAAATGAATTAAATTTGTTTTTCTCGAAACTACTTTTTTTTAACACGGTTGACATGATATTTCAAGTTCTAATCAATTGATTTACTTCAAATTTGATACAAATCTTTTTAATATAGTTTTCTATAGCTCCTACCAGATTTATGTTAAAATTTTATTTATAACTATTTAAAAAAAACTGTGAAAAAATAAAAGGATTTACATGCATTTCAAAGCGTTGAAAAAAACATTTTCATTCTCTATTTATTTTTCAATATAATAAAAGACATATTTTATTAAAACTTTAGAGCATATAAAAGAGCAATACTTGAACAATATTTTATATAATTTTCATTCAAAAATGTTGAAAATTTAGACTTTGAAACATAGTTTTTGGAGAGCCCTCAAAAAAAAAAATCACGGACACGATAACTCATTGTAATTATATATGAAATCAAAAATTTAAATATTTTCTGTTAATAAATGAGTATGGCTTGTGATTAAACAAAGCAGTTTAAAAAAAGAATTGTCGCAGTTGTATACAAAAAATTATAATTTACGGTACCATGCCTTGTAAAATAAGTTGTAATTAGGAAAAATAAAAATCCTTCGTTTAATCACTAGTCAATTCTATCTAGAAGAAGTATGCAAATTTTCATTAGGGTTAGTGTATTAATTTTTAAGAAATTTAATTAAACTGCGACATTCCCAGTCGGCCAAACCTCATGATCGAAATTTCCAAAGGCTCTCTCTCCAATGTTTTTACTCTGATTGGCTTGAAAATTTGAGGAAATATTCTTGATTTGTTGTACTATTGGATAAAAAAATTTAAAAAATTGATTTTTTTTGCAACTATGTCAATATCTTAATTTATTGAATCGTGTTAAAATCATATTCATATCAAATGTTGTAAAATGTTTCAGGTCTGATGATAACGACGAGATGAGCGCACCCAACAACGCGTCTAATGAAGCCATGCATTCGGCGTCGTAAATATTTGCCATATCGACCTATACGTTTTGAGAATTTCACACTGATAATCTTGACGCCCGTCAAAGTGGTCGTAAATAAAATGAAATTTTATTCTCCACTATCTCCGAATGTAAATAGATAAGAGTGGTTCCAATTAAACAAAACTTCCTCAGTAATTATTTTCATAGAAGTACAAACAGATTTATCTGTAATTTCAATTAGGTTGTACATTATTAGCAATGTTGAATTGAAATTATCGCTGTTTGCATTTTTTGATGTGCGTATTTATTTCAATTTGATCAGTGGTACTCGAACAAAATTGATAATCATTGAGGAATCATTAGTATTGCCTTCCTCGAACTTTCATCGGGTCATATATTTTGGATTCTGGGGTGTAGTGACACACCCACGTCTCATCCCTCATCATGGTAGAGTCCAGAAAAGATTCTCCCTCCTGTGCAAAACGATCCAAAGATTCACGCGATTTTGACGGTGCTCCCCTGTGAGCATTCTGGGCATACATGGAGCATACAACTTGCCATAATATCATCGAAGAGAATTCGAGAAATGTTAGAAAATCTTTCATGAAGGTCATCAAGCGTCATTTGGTGATAATTTCGCACTTGTTCTTCAATTTATTGCACAAGTTCGTCAGAGATGTTTTCATCGAAATTTCTTGAATTTACTGCGTTTATTGTGCTCATGTTCCTATTTTAAAACCACATTTCGTTCATGACATCTTCATATTTTGATCGATTGATTTTAAACTCAGGCTCTCTTATGTAAATGGAATGATTGCTTTTATCGAATTTGGTTTTTTTAGCTCATTTCCATCGATTTTCTATCTGGTGTTCTTCCGTGCCTTGCTCCTGGTGCACCAAGTTCCATAGCCGAATCCTTAAAATCGTTACGGCGCCTTCCCCCTTTAAATTCACCCTCCTCCTATCGCGTAGGCATTCGCTCACCCTCGTTGAACCCTTCAAGCTGTTTCTCCGATCTTCCGCTTACAATGCTGTGGAATGATTACAAGTCTTTCGGAAATTGAAGGGAAATTTCATCTAGTTATAAAGAATCAATTTGCATTCAATGACGAGAGCAATTATAATCGCTGTCAATAAAATCATCGTTCATGTGAAATTTGATCATTAATTTATCTATAATATTCATATCTTTGTATGCTATTTTTTGTAGAGCCATGCTTAAATAATATTTTTGTGTTTTTTTTCTTTAAATTTGGGTTGGAATGCCACAAAAGACATTATTAATATTGGTTCCAGAAATTTAAATCGGACGATAAAGGCTTAAGAGATTCAAATTTTGATAATGATGTATTAAAGTCTCTAATTGAGTCAGATCTACGGCAAACAATCGAGGAGTTATTGTAAAGTTCTCCATAGAAAACGAATAGGATGTTATGGGGTAGGATGGGTATTGCTCGCCTTCAAATATAAAAAATAGGTTATTTGTGCATATGGTGTGGGATATGCGCTTAATAATTTATAATTAATTAATAAAACCAGGAGAAACTATTATATTACTATACAAGTTTATTGTCGACAATTAGAAGTTTTGTATTAAAATTTAAGAGAGAACATCCTTATGTTTTGAACAGAAAGAAGGTGATATTTCATGATAATGCGTATCGTGAAGCAAAATTGACACTGGACAACTGGACAAAATGACTGGACTGGACATTGGACAAAATACGGGAATTAAACTGGCATGTGTTACCACATCCTTCTTATTCAATGAATCTTGCCCCGGTGTATCTCCATATTTTCAGATCTATGGAGCACAAAAATGCAGCTGAAATGTAAATGCATGGCAACAATCAGGCTCAATCTATATTATCATATAAATATAATTCGATAAATTTATTAAATGATCGCTAAGCTGATCTACAACGCGGACTTGTTGCTAAATCATTGCTTTCGGACCGATTTTTTCAGAACCAAATTTGCCAAAGGCGGTAAATATATCATCTCGTATAAATAGAAGTTTTATCTTATCATCCATTAATTCGTAGATAAAAATGATCGACCATTCAGGGCTTAGATAGATAAATTTAATGATTAGGATATTCGGTAAAAATGTTGAAACGTATTTGAAATTACATTCGAAAACCTTGTGGAAATGAATGTGTATGGATATTTGCAACCCTTAGAGTTCAATTAATTGGATAATAGTTATTTGAAGAACATTCGGGAATAAAATGGGAACATTTGACAATTGGCAATTGATAGCAAATCCTCGTCAAAGTTCAAACTTCAATCGACATCTTTTTTTCATTGCTAATCCTTTGCAGTCCGCCTTGAATTGATCATAAATTCATAGCATTATATTTCTATACAATTTTATAAGGGTTGTTTAATTATTTTTATACTGAAAAATGCATCAGAACTTCACCCATGCTTCTTAAATTAACTCAATATCATTGAATTTCATCAAATTAAAGTCTATAAAAATTGTCAAAATATCTAAATGCGAAATGGATTTTTACCAGCAAGCGTGATTAGCCAGTCGTTCATCAAGTTCTCAGTCAAAAATTAGATCCATGATTGATATTGTATAGGGATTTGGTAATTTAGCTGGGAAATTGATGAACGACTGGGTATCTTGCTGGTAAAAATTCATTTTGCATTTAGATTTTTTAGCAAATGAATGGACTGGATAATAAACATGATGTTCGAATTTCAAAATGTTTAAGAATTCGATTTAAATTCAAATTCATATAGAACTTTCAATTCTCAATTTGCAGATGATGTTTGCATTTTACAATCATAAAACTTATGGATACGCATGTTCATGGAGTGCTTGTGTGAAACAAAGAATCTAAAAATCCGACAAAGGACTTTGACATCGGACATCTTCAGTTTTTTGTTGTGCGGAACAACTCTTTCACGATGCTTGACTAATGTTCCTCGGCCACGACGAACTCTTTTGTCCCTTCTAACGCTTTTTTCCCATTTAATTTGATGTCGAGGTCTATGACAGTTATCTCTCAGGAGTACAAGTCGAATGCTTCGGAACGTTTCTGATATTTTTATTGCGTTCTGGAATCAATTCATCGACGGATGAATTCCAGACGGGATTTGATACTGCGTTTGCAGGAAATTGGTTCAATAATATGATAAAAAGGGTAATGAGGGTAATTGCAGCCGGGAAAATATTCCAGCATTAATGGGATGCTGAGGGGAGAGCTCAGCCGATGGGGTGCAAAGTGGGAGGAACGGGGAGGTTCTGTGTATTCGCAGAGGGTGTACAATCGAGCCATCAACTAATCGCGAATCCATAATACAGATAGGTGGTACTTTTCGACATTTATTAGATGAATGTCTTTCATGTTGTAGGACGTCATTGGCTGGATTTGCAACGCTTAATCGTTCTAATATGCTTTTGGATAAACAAACAATGCGCATTATAAACGCAAATTGATGGTAAAATTACAATATCTTCACATAACGTCGAAGGATTCGGCGAATTTGATGTGATATGAGCTGTAAGTTGTGTTGTTAATTTTGACTGTCAAAAATTGCCGTCATTATTTCGCTCGAATATTGTTTTCAAAATGAACAATTTCACTTTGAAAGATTGAATAGTAAAATAATGATGTTGATGATATGTGAAGTTGGTGCAAAGGTTATACGTTGGTGGTGTTGGTGTTGGTGCTGGTACTGGTAGCGGTATTGGTGTTGTTGCTGGTGCTGGTGCTGATGCACCGACTCTGGCAATGCCACTTTCGTAAACGCTCGGCAATGTTCGTTTATCTTCGGCACCTCTAATGCGGGCGATTCTATTCACGCTGCTCCGCTCCGTGCGGTCGTAAACCATTCCGATTATAAATACTACGGAATTATTTATTATTATATATTTATTTACGTATATGAACCGGACGCAACAATAACATCATATTAACTCTTTCAGACCTGAATTATTTTTTTCATCCGATGGATTTTGTAAATTCCATGTGTCTAAAGTATAATAAGGAGAATACAAAAAATATATATTTATGTCTACAATTGTGCACGCCAGGTCTGAAAGAGTTAAGCAACACAAAAATCACACCTAATCAAAATCATGTATAGAACTTGGACACAAGATCGGAATCAGAGACTATGGATATTTTTGGTCTTATCGTAAAGCTGGGCTGCACGCGAGTCTGTTTACCGTCGGATTGCGAAAGATTCGAAAAGTAGAAAGAAAATAATCAGATGATAATGTAAATTCGATTTTATTGGCGAAAGACATCAGCTATGAGCCTACTGATACATGCGCAGATTGAAAAAAGATTACTATTGATCTCGTAAATTATGCTTGCGAAAATCAATGCGAGGGAGGTTTTTATATCTCACGCTATAACCTGATTTTTTATTTAAAAAAAAACAATATAGTTATTGGTATCGAATAAATCAATGCGGGAATGGATAAACACTGAAACAATCTCCAAAATTCAACACATATAAATAACACTGTTGATAGCACACAATATTCGTTCATTTTTTCGCGTAAACATAAACAATACACATGTGTGTCTTCACTTTTAGTAACAAAACAATGCATTTGTTGAAGCTTGAAATCGATTGATTTGGATTATCGATCGATACAATCGTACTATGTACGCAAGAAACTCTCTTCGTCTCTGTCTCCGATTCATAATCTCCCAATTAAACGTGCAAGAATGCTCCTTGTGTATCATTTGAAACGCCAATATGCGAAGTTATTCGTCAACGTGCTAAAATTTGATCGATATATATATGATTTTTATTTCTGGAAAATTATATTTAAACTTTTACCTCAAACTTTTGAGGAGTGAGCAAATTTGAAATCGACGAAGTCGTTGATGGTAGCATACAAGATCGCTTCCTTTCTTTACATAAATAATACAAAAGAAATCGATTCACTTGCTCCTGCTTTACAAGTGATAATTGGACAAATACCCGTTCAATAAGCAGCGATGAACAGCAAGCAATTGAATAAATAAACACTGTCGATAGCATTAAATATTCGGTAATTTATTTGCGTACACAAATAACACACTTGAAATCGAAATCATTATTAGTCGATAAATTTGGACTAATGATCTATATAATTTTTTGAAAAGGATATCAATTTTTTGCTTTGAGGATGGTTACCAGAAATATCATTGATGACGGCGGCAATTAATCCTTGAAAATGAGCCCGATACGTAGTTCCATTTTCAAGGATTAATCATTTTAAGGGGGACATCCCTGCACGATTTTATTAATCGTTTCAGTGTTTACTTTACTTTACTTATCAGGGTAAACCTGGATTGAAACGATCTCGTATTTGTTGGTATGGTGAAAAAAAATTCCACCTTTTGAGCTCGAATCTTACACTACCGAAATTTATACGTTGAGGGAAAAATAAAGTGGCAAATGACACTAGACTAGAATTATTCAACGAATTGCAAATCGGTCGTTGATGAATAGCTCTGCCCGATTTTATCGGTCGTTTCGGTATATACTTTTCAGATATGGGAAGTCGAGATAAATGCCGATCGAGACGATCGATCAGAAATATTAATACACAATATTTTCATACGTTTATCAATATGGTGAAATCTCGAATTTCATTCAATGATTGGTTGAATCGCAATTAAATGTGACTGTGTGCGTTTATTTGCGACGCTTGTATTGAAATGAAACGTTCCGCGTCTTGCTCATATGTTTTGTGAACGATTTGCGACAGTATGGAACGTTACGTAAGTGAATGCGTGGAGTAATGGAAAGTTTTTTCAAAAAATAATTATGTACGCAGACCGATGGTTGTTGTCGGCATTGGGAGGGAGCGGCCTAATCGCCGGTCTGTTTATCGCACACACAAGAATTTATCAATAAGGCGGCGAGAGCTTCGAGCGAGTCTCGACTTTGGGGCCGAGGACATAAGGCGTATATTTGCTCGCTCGTCGTCGAGTCTACGTGTATGAGGTCTCGCGTGGCCCCCTTGCTTTCGATGCTCGCACGCTTTTCACAGCGTTCGCCACATACAAACAATTAATCAACGATGTAGCCCTTATACCTTCCATTATTCATGTTATTTCGGCACCGGCATGAGCTCAAATATTCAAAATATCATTTTGGGCAAAAACATTTTTTTTTGAAAAGTCTAAAATTTTGCAAAAAAATTGCAAATTTGAATAGAATTTAAACGCCATTTGCGACAAATGCTTTAAATAAATAAGCCATAACATAAAATATGATGGATTTGATGCTCAAACGGAAGATAAAAGTCAATTTTCGCCATTTTCAGAACGCATTTTTTCGAATTAATTTGTAAATTATTGCGAATTGTCTTAGATTTTTTTTAAAAAAATCGAATCAAATCAACCTATTTTTTTAGTGTTGAAAATGATAAAAATCTGCAATTTAAATAGAAATTCTACTAGAATCATGATTTAAATGGACGTAGATTTGAACTGTAAAATTGATTGTCATCGAAGATAATTGGCAAAGTATTTGCCATGTGTCATAGAATCTTGGCGATGTAATAAAGTGAAATGATACAGATGCGATGATGATGATGAGGTTGTTGTGAGCTGAAGCGCAACTGTGTAAAGAGCTTCGTTCACGACGCAATGTTTTTCGAAAGTCGACGAGGACTCTCACATCTAAATTTCCCATATGGTATAATATCTTTTTCTATTAAAATGTTGTTGGATATTGTCTGATTTTAAACGTAGATTCCAATTGCGATAAAAGATATCATAGTATTGAAATTTCTATTGATTTAACAGATTCTCAATCAAAATTAGATGCTACGTCTTCAATACATAGTTTCAAAATTTAATGCAAAACTATCAAAAATCACAATATTTTAACAAGTTTTCTATTTCTAGTCGATGTATTAGGAGGATCCGAAAGTATTTTAATATTTAGGAAAAAAAAGGTTGACAGTTTTAGCTGCATTTATAATTCAGGATGTGCTACTTGGATAGATGGAAAAGATGGAGATCCGTCCGGCGAATAAGAAAGACGCGGTAATACTTTCCAGTTTAATTCCAGTATTATATCCATTGTCCAGTCCAGTCATTTTGTCCAGTTGTCCGCATTATCATAAAGCGGTTTCATCTTCTTTCTGGTGCATAGATAAGGACGTTCTCTCTTAATTTTCGATGCAGAATTTTTAATTGTCGACAATAAGCTTGTGTTTTTTTGCTTTTTAAAGTAGTAAATTCCGTATTTTGTCCAGTGTCCAGTCCAGTCATTTCCGACTTAAAAGCAAAAAACGATTTTCAATGCATTTACATTTCAGCTTCATTTTGTGCTCCATGAACCTAAAAATATGAAGATCCATCGGAGCAAGATCCAGTGAGTAAAGAGGATGTGGTAACACATCCCAGTTTAATTCTTATATTTTATCCAGTGTCCAGTCCAGTCATTTTGTCCAGTTGCCCAGTATCAATTTTGCTTTATGAGGGTGCCATTGACATGAAGCATTATCGCCTCTTTTCTTTGAATAAATTCGAACGTTTCCTTTCATGACGTTTTGAAGCATAATTATAAATAACAACAAATTTGTGTAGTTATAGTTTAGGCCGGTTTAATTAATTAATAATGAATTATTCCCTGCATATCCCACCGTATGCAAAAAATAACCTTTTTTTATAGTTGAAGGCGTGCGGTACCCATTCATTTTGCCGATGGGTTTTTAATGTGTTTGCGTAGTAGTTTATGGAGATCCTAGTTTTTGCGATAACTCATTAGGGATTTTAGTGCATTTATCAAAATTCGAAAGTACTCTCGTCCTCGGTCTATCCCTCAAGCTTTTATTGTTCGATTTAAATATCTGGAAGCAATATTGGGATCTGCAGACTGTTATCACTTCATCATCAACATATTTGAGTATTTTACTGGCTTTTGTGGCATTCAAATGCAAAATGTTCGAATACTTTCGGGTCCTCCTAATATGTACAACGTTATTAGAATAATCAGTGGAAATTCACAATCGTGGAATGTATTCATAAATATTTTGCGATTTTAATAATGTTTTCATCCAAAGATATCTTTCTATGACTGCAGTCCTCTATCCAGATGATGAGAGCTTCCTTCATCTTTCGATTTGAGATCGATATAATAGTAAATAAAGCCATCAAAGACGTAATTTATGCTGGATAGATGACCTGGAGAATTTTAAATATCATTCTGAAGTTTCAAACAATTCCCTGTTTCAAAATTCTGATCACATTGGCATAAAATAGGCATTGAAAGCCAATCAATTTATATTTCTGTATGAATAATTTTGAGCGTCGGTGATCGGTTTTGATGATTACTATAAGTATACGGTGACTAACGATTCTACAATAGTGTGTTTTAAATGCAGTTTCGCACACGACGCTCGTATGTTAATTGAAATTTGCATCGATCCTGCGCTATAATACTCGAAGGTAAGTCAGAAATGCTCAACCTTCATTCATCATTTCAGATTTGAATGACTTTATTCGATTCCACCCTCCAATGTCTATTTAGCTGCATATTAGCGTCCCTCGAGTGTCATTCCAACGTCGCCTTTGTCCACTAATAATTCATTTGCGCTGCCAAATGTTCCGCCCACTCATGTTTGATATGCCACATTCTTCGACTAAAATCATGCTCGATTATAAATATAAATATGAAATTGATTAATAAATCTCATTTATTGCCTTGATTTACTATGCCGCCGTGAGATAAATCAGTGCTAGCTCGCATATAGATCGCTCGATGATTTAATTTCAACAAGCACAGCCCCGAAGATGTAAATCATCGATGATCTTTTAGGTGAGACGTGTCATTATTCCGCGGCTTTGAACCAATGATCTTGAATATTGAACTTGTCAACGAGCATTTAAAAATATCTGCACGTGTTTATCGTACAAACAGTATCTACGTTCACAGTTTTCAACAATAGGTTCTTAGCAATCTATGCAGAGCCTTGACAATGAACCTTGTCGACTCGGCGAAAATCATTCTTGACGATATTTTAAGAACTCTATTTTGATGCAGATATGTTTGATATATGATCCGCCGGACAAAATTTTACAAGCAAATCAGATTGTAAATAGTGTTTCAATACGGACGCTAGAAGTTTGTTAGGCCATAGCGGCCATATTATTAAAGCAACATCTATAAAATTTATTGTGAATTATTACATAATATATGGCAAATTATTGTAAAAGATTATATGATTGTACAACGTGTATAATTAATTAAAATTTATTTTCAAAATATCCGCGTTTTTTATCATTGTCACAACCGTCCTGCCCAATCATTTGATGGACAAATTCGTATTAGGTGGTTCAATAAATAATTAGCCAATATCCATACGTCATCCAAATGCAAGGTCTGCTGAAAACATTGCTGCTGTGCGTGAGAGTATACGGGAAAATCCGAGACAGTCAAATTTTCATCGTTCACAAGAACTTTCTTCGATTTTATTTTGGCGAATTTTGTATCGCAATTTAAGTTTGCACCCGTATAAAATCCAACTGATCCAGAAACATAAGGATAAACGATTTTTCGCCGATCATTTCTTTCAATTTCAAAGGTTTTCATCATTTTAAATGTGATTCTAATCTCATCTTATCTGATCGTAAGGTCTATTATATCATCTGATTGGGTAAATGTTCCGAATATAAATAAAAACTCTACTGCATCAATTAGCGTTATATGTCATACCAGAGTGAAAGCCTTTTCAACGTCAAAGAAGCCAAACAGGACACGGCTTAAATTCAAATTATAAATCAGATCAAATGCAGTGAGTCAGCTGCTGTTCAGCGCGATCTAAGCTGCTTTCCTGGACTCTTGATTTTAAACCAAATTAAAGCCTTGTCTTATGCTATACATTTATCTTTGATTTGATCAAAATTCCACGGCTTCTTCCCGGATGTTGATTCGTTCACCAGTGATTTCGTCATTCAGTACATGGAGCAACCATTTACCTTGTCTTGCTGTGTTTTTTTTTGTTCTTATGCGCTTGACCGAGAGTACTCCAACTTTAAAAAATAGTTGCCGTATCATTCTCGAATCTAATATTTGCATGATTGCCTATGTTTTAATAGTTATAAAGAGCATACAACTACATTTAAATAAGATGTATTTTAAATATTATGCTTATGAATGCATAAGTACGCCCAATTATATGATAAAGTCTTTCTTTCATTCTATCTTTGAATTTGCAGATATTCCATTTCGTGACAATACAAACTTATATAGAATAAAATAGTCTGCTGCAGGGCAGGGCTACAGTCGGCGGTATTTTAATAAGAATATCCGTATATTAACACATTCCCATCTGGTTATGCAAACATATGCAAACAATATGCAAACATGCAGTAGTTTATAAGCTGTGATGCGCGTACCAGCGTAAATAAAAACTATTTATTATTTATGGAATATATTGATTATATCGATGTCTTTAAGTAGTGTATAATAGATAAAGACGCAAAAGTGCATCTCCTGCGTCTATCATAAAAACACCTGAAGGATGCGTATATGCATAATCCGCATTCGTGTTGAATCACGCATATGTGCGTCTTTGAATAAGAACCAAAACTATTCAAAATATCTATCGCATTAGATCATTTTTTTAAAGCGAATGAATCGCATGGCTAAAGACGCACATATGCGTAATCCGACGGGAATGTGTTAACATCCATACGGTCATACATAGATGTATAAATCTAGAATTTGAAATGAGGCAATCATCTGGCGATGATAATAATCTGAATTGCGACTGATGTTATTGTCTTTTTCAATAACAGCTTAACCCTTTGATTGCTATCGTGTGATAAATGGGAGATTGCTTGCTCTGCGTAGTGTAAGTAAGATGTACTACAAAGTTTGCTCTTAATAATCTAAAGATCTACAGACAATAATTACTTTTTTTGAATCAAAATTGTTTTGATTTTTTTGAAAAATGGCATAGTTGGAATGTAATCTAATGTGGGCCAAAACTATGGAATTGAAAAAAAAAACATCGCATGATAATTTGAAGCAATTTGTGTCAGGCTGTGACGTGTTAAGACGAAGCAAGTGTCAGTGAGGCCGTCGGCAAATGCGATTGTGGTGTTGGAGTCGTACTTATCTGCTGCGGCTATAAATAGCTTCTTCAGCTCAACACACAGCTATTCTCAAGCTATGGGGTCAATTGCATTCAGGAATGGTACACACATCTTCCACCGTGCATATCAATAAATCCATTTCAACAGGAACTCAGGACATAGCGTATTAAGGTCGGTTAAACGGGCGATATAATTACGGCCGATGTAAATAGACGATTACATACCCAAAATTAGTCTCACGGGAATAAATATTGCATCGTAGTACTAAACACAATCGAAATGAATCGGTTTATAGAGAGGACCGTATAAAAATCGCGTAAATCGAGCCTGAGAATGGCAACTATTGTTGCCTAACAAGTTGCCTAATCCCACTTTTCTTCGTTATCGTTATGTTCGTTATGTACGTATATGTAGTATGGAATCCGGTTCGTCATATAAGCGGTCCGAAAAGCGGACCGATTGAGCATATAAAACTTTTGGCCACTCCGCTCTCTTTTAGAAAAAATAAATTGGATTTCCTGGGGGGGGGGGGGGGTTTAAGTTAGATACTTGCCAGTGGCGCTTCATAATCTAGTTACAGTTCTGCTTCTTGAACCCGTCACTTTCCATACACGCAAAATTCCAGTTTATATTTGAATCCCCAATGTTCCTATATAATTTTTTTATTCCCTTAGCTTTCAATGATTATAGCCTCTTCTTCCATTCTACCAAAATATGAATCAAAATGTTATTGTTCGTAATCGGCACGCACGCACGCCATGGCAGCCATCGGTGTCTGCCAACCTATCACATCACATTTTATCACATTTCCATCCTCATGGCAATGTCTTTTACCTGACGCATATTTGCCAAATGAATCACATTGCTAAAGGCGCACAGGTGCGTCTTCCGTGTTTATTGTTAGTGCCCCAAAAGAGGCACATGAGCGTAACCCGACGGGAATGTGTTAATAGAGAACAGAAAGATCTTGAAGCTTTAAAGCAAAATCAAGGATGAAATTCAACATTTGAAAATACGGACTCAGACATCGATATATCTTTGACTGTCGTCTTGAAAATAAGCAATCTATCAATGCAATTGGTGAAAAATATCAGCAAGCGCCATTGGCTATTATAGTATGGGATGCAGCAACATTACTTGTCTAATTATTACTACAAAGCAGATTCTTTCAAACAAGACAATGTCAAAAGTAAACTGTAGCTGTTCATGATAAATATTACATGTACTAAATCAATCAAATTCCCGTGATGTAAAATTTTAGCCATGATTATCGAAACCATAGCCATCTTCCATCGAAAGTAGACGATGTGTATTTAACAATAATTAACGTAAACTACTTGTATTAAAATAAAACAGCTTTGTAGATTTTAATTTAACGCCGTTGAATACAATTAAATTTGGGTCTGTTTTTATGCGGATCTTTTTTATGCGAATTTGAAGTTATGCGTAGTTCAAGTCTTTTTTTATGCGATTTCCCGTGGAATATATTTATCGCATAAAAACAGACTTTAGTGTATTCAGTTTTCGAACATTATTATCAATGTCCGCAATGTTGAAAATTTGTGACTGTTTCGATCGCAAATTTCTTTCAAAATGCTTTGGATGTACGAAAAAAAAGAGATATGTTGAATATTAAGCCGATATTTTTGCATCATTATTTCATCCAAGTACAATAGGAAGATATTAGGGGGACCGAAAAGTAATCAAAAATTCATCACCGTTAGTTTGTGTTGTGACACGGTCCAATAAACATAAGTTTTGTTATGATCTTGAAGCTATGATTGTAAATTTTATTTTTATGGTAAAAAAAGAAAACATTTATCAGGGGAAAGAATGTCAAATCCAAAAATATAAGCAGCGCATTTGCGCCATTTTATGCTATTTTTGTGTGACTAAGGAATGAAGGCAAACGAAGCACTGAAAAAAATCACTGTTGAAACTAAACAATTGTCGCTTGAATCGCTCACAAAGGACAACCCCTGAAGTCGATGGTGGAATCAGATCCTCGTCAAACAATCAAATCATTGAAGATTGGCTGTCCATGATCTATAATTAGGTATGATCTTTCGCACAAAGAAGAAATTTGGGTTCCTCATGAATTGCCGCAGACGATGCTCGATCCACGGCGTACAATCTGTACATCTATTCTGTCTCGGTATAAAGAAGATCCTTGTATGTAGCGAATTGTAACTGAAGATGAGAAATGGATGCTATGGAATAATCCTGTATAAAAAACAATGACTTTCTTCCAGACAAGTAACTGTTCAGATCCCTCAATCAACACTAACAATAAAAAAGGTACTTCTTTGTATGTGGTGGTATTTTTCTGGAATTATTTATTATAAAACCCGGTCAAATCATTACAGCGATCGTATATTGCAGACAATTCGAATGAATGAAACAAGATCATATAAAAACGATCAGTTTTGGTCAATAACTAAAAAAGGATTCTTCGTGAAAACGCGAGATGCTGCAAAATAAGCACAGAAAAAATAGAGGATCTTGGATTGGATTCTACCTCATCCAATTAATTCAACAAATCTTGCGCTATCGGATTATTACTTTCTTAGATCGTTTGAGCATAGATCAAAGCGTAAAAAAATTAACAATGTTGGATGAGCAAAAACGCACTTATACGATAAGTTTTTCAGTGATAAATCAAAATCAAAGTGTTTTATAAAATTACCTTTATACTGACAAAAGGTGATAGAAAACGATGGAAATTATTTGGTCGATCAGTATATAAGATTTATTTGATAAATAAATGTTTTTCATCGGCGAAAAAAAATTTGATTACTTTTCAGTCTCCTAATATCTGGATATGCCATCAACAGAGCTCAGTTTTTATTTGAATTTTTGATACGATTGGTTTTATGCTCTTGGCGTAAATATCACAAACCGCTCTGTAAATATCATAGTCAGTATAGACATCGAAAAAGCCTATGACGCTCACCGCGTTGTTTGCGATGCCGACATCATTCTAGGTCTATTGCAGATTTTTGTATTTAATGTGCTCCCGAACATGTGATCTATTTAGAATCGTTCCAAGCTTAAGATGGATCGCTTCCAGAGCTGATGCTGTACAAGTTCTCGCTCCAAAAGCGATATATATATAAATTTTTGAAAAAAATATAAATTGACATAATTGATGTATTGATACGGTGTGAAATCCATATCGTTTTTATTGTGTTTGATTTTAATATTTTCAAGCTTATTAGCGTTTTTTAGGGCAATTCGGAGTTCGTTTCGGGTGAATTGGGGTCATACTGTGTTGAAGTCGGGCGGGGTTACGCTGGAACGGCGGGGTTAGTCTGTATTCGACCAATGAGCGCGCGCGGAGCTGCGGGTTGGCTGGCGTCCGCCGGTGCGAACTCCGAGCTCTTTCTTTTGCACTCTATCCCTTTGGCTCCTGACTCCTGACTCTTGACTCCTGATTCCTGACTGCATCTCATCTCAAACACCAGCTCATGCATGCAGCTTCGATCTAAAAATCATTAATTTCGACCAATCCGTCGAATGAGTGCGACGAAGGTTTGAATTGACGCTCAAAGGGCCCAAATAAAAGTATATGTTCACTAAAAGCACATTTGGGGTATTGGAAAAATATTTTTAAAATAATGCTATAAGCTATCGGGATCGTCTCAGGTTGAGTTTGTTATTTATTATATCATGTTTGTCAAAATGATCTTTCATTGAATCATCAAACTGTGTTTTTATTTGGACGCGGTTAAAATATCGGATGCTATTGAATGTGCAAAATCTATTTTTAAAGGCACAATTGTGTATTTTTTAATCAAGAAAACCGGTTCAAAGTCAATTTGTTGTTGTGTCGGATAACATTTGACGAAGCGATGTGTTTGATCATCGACTGGGGAATTTACGCCCAAACTGTGCAAATAGTATTCTTGCGATGCTCGCTTATTCTGCACTAACGATTTGTAATATATTCAAATTATGCTGAATCAACAGGAAACTTTGCAATCTATGATATTGTTTTTGCGCGGTATAACACAGCCGTTCGGTCGGTATTCCGTGATAAATTGCGCGGAGGACTGTTGCAATATCGGTCGGTTCAAAATTTGGTCCAATATGAACAAAAGCGCAGACCCGACGTTATTACATGAACAATGCCAGTTGCAGAATCGGTAACGCTGCTTTCAAATGATAAATAGGAAGCGTCAAAAAAATCAGCATGTATTTCGCAATTCTAAGAAATATACCTGGAAATGTGTCTTTGCAGTGCAAAAGGAAGTGAAATAATGGGACGAATTTTCTCAAGGCTTCCATCTAAACGTTATGGTATTTATGTAGAAAAGTTAAATGGGTGCTATACCATGATGAACATTTCACATGTGTTCAATTCAATCGAAAGTTTCACGCAAAAAAATCACAAATTTGCACGCATTTTTAAATGGATCGTTTCTCCATTTCTATCTTTGGACTGTCATCTTATTTGTGTAATATTTGGAAATTAACTTTTTTGAATCTGAATGCCGGATTTTGGAATAAGTTCGATCTTGATCGTCGTTTGAATGCATGTAATATAGGATTTATGATCGACACAATTATGGATCGATGTAGATAATGTGGAATAGTGAAAAGACACTCAATGGCAGCATAGTCTATGTGCACAACGAGTGAAGTAATTTAAAATGCAGAGACAATCGATCGTTGTGGAGTAAAGCCGTTCGGTGCGTTGAAATGCGGGGTTAATTCGAACGCTCGTTACGGACCGTTACCCTGACCTGGTACACAACGTACGCTACTGTAGCCGCTTTGTGTATCGCAGGGGCTTTCAACGCAAAGCGCGCAGGGGCTTTCAAACACGTTTTTATTTAATTATTTTCTATCAATATCCATTCGTATTGATACTATTTAATTCACCGAAATGCACACATATTTTCAAACAAACTCTTGAATATGGTATTTATCGATATTATCGGATTGCAACGATTACATTGGCAATCTGCAAATGTAATGCCATTATTAGATTTGTTAAGCAGCCAGTCATACATCTTGCCAAATGTCACGCCCACCACCACCTCAAACGCCTCATGAATCTGTCTTTTCAACCCACGTACGTATTCAACATAACATCTTTGCCATAAAACTTGATAGTTTTTTATTACCATATTGATATCCAAACATTAACCATTCATGGCATTATACCTACGAGCGCTATGAACATTTTACACGTTGTTCTATCTTTCTGACGCTTATGCAAATGCTTATTATATCGCAGTAGAAAAATTGACCTTGAATTCTGTATGCTAATATTTTATTCCATTTTAATCAATTGCATATAAATCCGGAAAATACAGGAATTTTAAATAAGGACGCCTGATTATTAAATGTTATGACAATAACAGTTTCATTTTGAAACAAGTACGACCCGATAGTTCCCCAAATTATCCAAAATCCACCGCAAATAGTGATTTTTTTGGGATGCGTTTGATGCTGGTGTATCTCATGTGGATTAATATTGTCCCAAATATGATAATTTTGCTCGTTCACTGTATCCAATCATCCAAAAATCACAAGCTGATTTTTTAGCGAAACTAAACTTGCTTACGGTATTCAACGCTATAATATTTCATAATTACTTGCCATATATTATTGAATAATTTACAATAAATTTGAAAGATGTTGCTTTGACAATATGGCCGCTATAATCTAACAAATTTCAAGCGTTTGAATTGAAAGATCTTAAAGTTGATCATGGCATTTACTTTTATGATTTATACTTCTATTTGTATGTGTTTGTGTATTAAAATCACCATCAAACGATGCAATAAGATCATAACTAAGTATGTAGAAAGTATATTCAATCACAACATTATAATGAAGAAGTATTCCTGATATTCCTTACACTCATTTTGCTGTCCACCAATCAACTTATTTTATTTACCAAATTTAGTAAACCATACTATCTATGTCTGTTAAAAAGTTTTTTCTATGCATATGAACATAGAGAGAGGAGATAATCTTTTAAAATTGTATTTAACGATTCTTCATTCTGATTTGAAGTCAGAGATTTGAAGACATTATTCAATTTGTTATCCCAGGTTGGGTATTGGACCTTTTTCCGAATAAAACCCAAATGAATCCATACTAATATAGAAGCAATTTATTGAATTATCCACAAATGAAGATCTAAAAACATTGTTTGAATAAGGCTACCACCAATTCTGCTTCCAGAGACGGCACCAATTGTATATCCTGCATTCTGGGTCACTGCACGGAATCTGTTGATTGCTTGGATACAAACATAGAGCCAAACTTAAATAATCTCATATCATCTCAACGATTATTGCTAAAAAAAAAGTCCATTACCATCGTAAGTTTGGGGAACATTATTCTAGATGATCGATATACTGGAATATAAGTTCAAAATATCAATACTTAAAACATAACTTCGATGCAGAACCAAAATTTGTTGTGACATTTGTTATAATAGAATCATTCAATAAGAACGCTCTAAATTTATTTGGTTATAGCGGCCATGTTATTGATGCATTATCTATTAAATTTATTGTAAATTATTGAAAAATATATGGCAAATCACTATGGAAAATTATAGCGTTAAACATTACGTCTAAATTATGAAATTTAGTTTTCAATGTTAGTGCTCCTTTCGAGAAAAGTTTAGCGCGTTACGTGATTTTAATCCTCAATACAACCATTCTGCCGAATCATTTATTGGCCAAATTTGACTCAAACGGTTTGATAAATAATCATTCAATACACGTACATAACCGAAATGTAAGGTATGCTGTAAATATCACTGCTGTGCGTGAGAGTGTACGGGAAAACCCGAGGGAGTCAATTTCTCGTCATTCACAAGCGCTTGACCTTTTTGCGACTTTACCATAGTGAATTTTGCGTCCAGACTTGAATCTGCACATGTATAAAGTCACATTAATCCTGAAACATAAAATAAACGATCATAAACAATGCCGTTTGTTCACTGATTGGGCTCTGGAGCAGTTGGAAATTGATCCAAAATTTCGCCAAAAAAATCATCTTTAGCGACGAGGCCCATTTTTTAATAAATAGTTGTGTTAAGAAACAAAATTGTCAGATTTGGGATGAAACCGATTCCCATTAAATACACCAGCATCAAATACATCCCGATAAAACCATTGTTTAGTGCGGATTTTGGTCTCTGCGGAGTCATCGATCCGTACTTAAGCAACCTCTTATGGCCTAAACTGGACGATACAACGCCTTTAGATTTCATCCTTTGGTACTATCTTAAATCGCAGGTCTATGTATATAAACTGCAAACAATTGATGTCCTCAAAGTCAATAAAACGAACACCATCCAGTTAACCCAGCCAGATTTATGCGACAAAGTCGTCGAAATTTAGGCCGCGGTGGACATTTGAACGACGTTATATTCCATATTTGAAGCCATAAAACATTCTTTCAAATCAAAGATATAAAAATGAGATTTTGCCTCGTATCTACGATATATTGATGGGCAAACTATGTCCGGGGAAAGGCAGAATTATGCGTTTTCGATGGCTCATTTCGCAAATATAATACGATAAGTATAATATGACTTATTTATAGCAATCGAGCTTCAAATTATAGAAAGCTACGTTTGAGAATAATCAAATCATGATCATTTTGATATGATAACAACATTTTGGCATATTTTTATGGACTGAATGCCATAAAATACATAAACGTTGAGGCTCTGGTCTCTATTATTACTGTATATGAACTTATCTGCATTAATATTTCTTTGATTTTGTGTTTCAAGTTTTAGCATAAAGCAAAAAATCATGCCAATAAGGTCATATTGCCTAAAATTAATATATTTTGGATCGAAATTGGACTAATTTATATAGTTTATATCGTAGATTATAAAGCGGTATTGGTAAAATTGTCGAAAATATGGATATTGTGTGCATATCGTTAAATTCTCGAATGTTTCACCCTATATTAAATGTTTAATGAATAACTTTCGTTTGGAGAATTCAACCCCACGTCCTTTGATTTTGATCGAATTACTCCTGGAATTGCTTGGGGTTGGATATTGCGGAAAAAACCCATCACCCAAAATGTTGGGAGAGGGGGTAGGGTGTATCCAAGGAAAGCTGGCAACGTCGCGTCGACGCGGCATAACGCGCTGGGGCCCCTAATGCATACTTATTTTATCTCTTCAACAACACTTCTACAACACACGTCATAGCTGGAATTCACAACCACACGTTCAAACGGCTACATCTGTTTAGGAAATTAGCAATTCATCCAATGTCGAGATTTGAGCCACATGCAAATTATTCATCCTATTGTCCTTATGCATTGAATTATTCAAAATGCTTACGTCTAGGACGATGGCTAATCGTTTGTATCCATCGACCTGGATGTCTTTGATTGAATTTTGTAATCAAGATTGTGTGCTGCCTCATTGATCTTTCTAAAATAGAACATATGTAAGAGATGAGTATGAATCTCTTCGAAAAATATTATAAATCGTGGACCAAATTATGAATTGATCGAATCAATACAAGCACCGCTTTTTAGGAATGTATTTTGAACTGAATGAATCCTATTAACTGCTCATTCAACGACAATATTTGAGCAACCAGAAGCCTTACATTCGTCTGTATGTTGTTCCATAACAGTATACTGCTTTCTGTTGTAGTTTTGGAATCTTTGTGTATATCAAACAGGAATTGATACTATGATATGATACATTTTCAAATAGCATTGTATCTATCTTTATATTTCAATAGAATAAACGCATTTTATCTATCAATATTTTCGCTTTTATACTCGTGGAAGATGCCTTTAAACTGTCCATATTTTGCTATTCCATAAACTATTTCATCCCAAATACCCCAAATAAAGAAATCTATAAGTTTAAGCTTGAATGTAGATGCTGCCATCGTGTTTAAATTACAATTTTGAGCATATCTTTTGATATACATTACTCTATATAACAGCCCAAATTATAATCTGGGTATAAATTCCCGTTTTTTCATGATTGCTCATCGATTAAGGACTTCTTCTTTAATAAAACACGCTGTTTTAAATGCTGATGAACTGCAGAATAAGGAAAATCTTTCTATATTTTCTTTGGTTGACGTTAAACTGCACTTTCTTCTTTTTGATCAAAAGATCTCACAATTTTTGATAATACAAACACATAATAAGTTCGTATTTTTAATCTGCAAACATATAATAATCACTGAGGGTAAGATCTGAAGAATATGATGGATGGGGAAGCAATTTAAAGTGCAATTCGTGCAATTTTGCCATTGATTGCAATGAAAAAGCACTTTTATTTTATGCATTTGGACTCGTTTTTTCACAATTTCTTCCATAAAACGCTATCGCTATTGATGATTCCTTCTTTCTCAAGACAATCGATGAATGAAATATCAAAATACGGAGGTCAAAACTGTCAATTTGGGTCTGGAGTTTAGTGATAGATCCATGTTTCAACCATTTATTATATATCGCATGATAAAATACATTTTATTGCGCTGAAACGGCTCTAAACAGCGCTCTGAATTGTGGACGCGTTGATCGAATGTGTGCAAATACGATACCCACATCGAACACAGCTTTCTCATGTACAAACGTTGATGCAAAATGGTGAATACGTTATCTTCTGATATATTTAAAGTGTCAGGTATCTCACACCAATTGAATTTATGATCGATTAAAATTATTTTGTGGACTTTTTTATGTTTTCTGGAGCGCATTTTAAAGCAGCAAACCACTTCTCTGCTATTTGTATCGATGGAACCTATGCTTTAATTCGGAATATTTCCTAATAACATTTGTTGGGCTGTTGCTTTGCTTTAGCACTATTTTTCACATTAAAAATTAATACATGAAATTCATATTTTGCCATTATTTCGAAAATAGTAGAGCCAACTATATGCCATTCTACGAATTTATTGAGCGTTATACTGATGTTATAGAAGCAATAACCCGATGGATCTTGTATATGACGTGAATATGTACGGGTTGCCAAAGGATATCCAAAATCAAATCAAAATGATTATGATGATTGTGTATTATTTATTTTTAACCGTGAACATCATCGATGATGTGTAAAAATGCTAAAATCCACAACGTATTTTGGGAAGCACAGTACGTCTGATTGGGTGCATATTTATAGAAAATACGTTTATCCTGGAATTTTTTGAGCGTATTCTTTGTTTCGTTGTGTTTTGAATTTATAGCCAGCCGTTTTCGCTCGCCAACCAAAGGTTAACAACTGGTGAGGCGGCTAGACAGTTGCTATAGGTGAATTCCAGCATGTAAACATCTACGTTTCATCAAACAAAGTACGCTCGTACTAGAATACTTTGCACAAAACACAGAAAATAGTCGACTGAAAACTTCGACTGGTATATTTGCTCCTATGGCATTTATCCCCGTTGGTTAATTTTCCACGTGAACTATGCTAAATATTCATATTTTTATGATAGTATTCTACGGAAGTGTTTCTTAACTGACAATATGGCTTCGCTATAAAAATAAAATCGATGAAAAACATCTGTACAAAGTCAAACTTGATGAATAAGCAGATTTAAAACAGCCATCAAAATGACGCATTAAGAATTATTACATCTAGGCATGATTTTATCATGTTTTTCTATGCAATAACGCAATATTTCACACAAATTTCGTACGCATGAAATAAGAAAACATTTCAGAAAAGAGGAATAATACCTCCAGTTATCGCCCCCCGGATTAAATTCAATCTTCTTTTCATTCGTATTTCATCGCTGAACAGCATATCGAAAATATTCGAGCAATAATCTACGATTTTCATTGAAAACGTCTTCATTATAAAACTTTGAATTCCATTTTATATTGGAAATGAACCGTTGATCTTTCAAAAGCATCTAAAATGTATTATTTATACAGAGTATTTGTATGGAATTAAAACCTCAACTTTACGAATAACTATCTGCTTAAAACACTATTCATTCCTAATAGTTTTTATCCAATATTATCATCGAGAATTTTGTAAATCTAGTATAGATTTTAGATTTTTGTGTTGACATAATATGTGATATTCGCCATTTTTATATTACCTATTTCACTTTCAAATAGTTAAATTTATACTTCTTTCTATAATGAAGCATTCGAATATTTCAAAATATTCTTTATTCGAATTTTACGAATATTTAGGTTCCTGATCACGATTCTTTAACGAGTGGAAGACCATCAACGATTTCTGACGAACTTGTGCAAAAAATTGAAGAACAAGTGCGAAATGACCGCCGTGTGACGCTTGACGAGCTTCATTAAGAATTTCCTGACATTTCTCAGTCTCCTTGATGGTGTTGTGTCAGAAAAACTTAGTTAAAAGAAATTGGGAAGATGGATGCCCAGAATGCATAGGAGGGAGAGGCTTTTCTTGACTCTGTCGGTGTGCCACTACACTCCAGAATCCAAAAACAATGCAAAAAGAGCTGGCAGTGGTCTATGATACTGGCATACAAAAGCTAGTGCCCCGACTATAGAAATGTCTCGACCTTAATTTGTAAAGTATCCTGTAAATTTCAATTTAAATACAAAAAATATTGTACCTTATATAAATGTTGTAACTTCTTACTTATTTTTTTACCTTTGCATATTAAGAGCCTAATGTTTGGCCCATATATTTGGCGATTTTCATATTAAAAATTACTAAAGAGCTATTAAAAACCTTACAAAATGAAAGCAAGCTTTTGATCAATCAATCAATCGACTACATGGATATCAGAAATACTGGATGTTTGTTGAGTAAGAACGTTTTTAGATTCTTCGTCCATTAAACGTTTTGCAATCTGAAGTAGCACCATGTCTTGAATTCTTATAATTGAGAATTCTTAATATAAGACATGTTCTGATCATGCATTGGTATTTGCCATTAAATGTCGCTTTTTGTATATTTTTATATTCAGAATCTATTAGTATGATTGTGTTGAATGGTTTTAGTTCTTCATTGTGAATCTTCTCTTTATTGGCTGTAAGACTGTGTCATTTTTCATATTGGCTTTATCTTTATCTGTTTCTAATTTGATCATATTCGTGATTGTAGCCTTCGCAGATGTATTTTTAATGAGAGACAAGATAAGTTAACACAGCTTCTCACTACTTTAATTCCACCAGAGCCGTAACTAGAGTATGAAGCGCCCGTGGCAAATATCTAACTTAACGCCCCCACCCCCAGAAATCCAATTTATTTGTTAAAATTAACTAATACCATTTTACACGCAATATATTAAATACTATTATAATATACGCTTTAGAATTATATACAAAAACGGTCCCAAAAGTACCCGTCCTAACGAATAGATGCTGACTATTGTTGTAAAAAAATATTATGATAGAAAGTGTCTAGACGCTACGTCACTTCCGCGATTGTACAAATTGTAGAAAATTTCTCAAAAAGCCCTAAAAGGGGACGGAGTGGCCATAAGGTTTGTATGCTCAATCGGTCCGTTTTTCAGATCGCTGATATGACGAATGAGCGGCTCGCAATCCAACAAAATGTTGATTTAATCTATTTTTATGCAATCGTATTCACTTAATTTAAATAATTAGAGCAGTCTGAGTGTAAATTCTGGAATAAATAGAGAAAACGAAAATCGACCAGGCGAGGTGTGGTGAAGGAAATCCACAAAATTATATTGGATGATTGTCGATCAAAAGTGCGCGAGCTAGCAGATATGGTAGGCATTTAAAAAAGTGTTGTCCATCGTATATTGATTGAAAATTTGGAAATGATAAACCTTAGAACAAGATGGGTGCCACGTGGGTGTTTTAATCGAGCATTTGGTAAAATTCCACAGCAATAAAGATAAGTTTTTGAGTCGATTCATAACAATGAATGAAACACGGGTCCATAACTTCTCACATGAGACAAATGAATATGGAGATCCTCCACCGCCCCGAGCTGTTTATTGGTCCCGCTAATCAGGATAATGCCAGTCTACTCAACAAAAGTGCACAGCAAGTTGTAAAACCGAATCTAATAACCAAGTCCGCGAGAATATGCGCATTCTCAACTTTGAGTGGCCCGTAAGTAAGTTTTATGAGTAAGGGGAAGTCTAGTCTTGATCACGACTTCATTTGGCGCAAGCAATCTATGTAAATTAGCCTCTGGAGGGACTTTTACGATCGTACAGATCATATGGGGTACGCATTTATCAACGAAAATGTCGCAAAACGCCCTAAAAGAAGGCGAAGTGACCATAAGGTTTGTATGCTCAATCGGTCCGCTTTTTGGACCGCTGAATGAGCGCTTCGCAATCGGATGCTATTATACCTGAACATAACGATAACGAAGAAAATAGTGATTTGACTACTTAGTGTATATTATAGAAACGGACAGAGTTAATCTGTGTTGATGCATGTAAAGTAGAATGGCTGAGTAAAATAAAAAGCATGTGCATCTCTCAACCGGGTCGGTATTCTACGTTTTGCGCCCGTGGCGGGCACCTGATTTGCCGCGCCCTTATTGCGACCCTGAATTCCATCATAATCATCTAAACTGAGCTGATTTTAGAAGGAATGATTACGCCTGTTTGAAGCGATCCTCGTAATGTCGTAATATCTAACTGTAGATCATCGCTGTCTTTCAGTATGACTTCTTAAATGCATGTGCATTTTTGAAGTTTGTATTAATTGAATATTGTTTTAGGGTATACAGACATAAGCCACGATGATTTTTGATTTGATACCTTTACCTTTCCGAGTCTTTAACGATTTGAATCATTCTACAGGGATTCTATCTGGAACTGATGCTTTTCTACTTTTTGTATTCCCAATTGAAATGAGCGATTATATCTTACGGATGATCCAGATGCTTAAAATTTATAAGATTATAGCAGCTATGTGGTTGAATAAACGTGAATTAATTATGAGTTATTAAACAATATATGGCATATCGATATGGAAGATTATAGCGTTAAAAAGTGTGTAAAGAATATCCTTAAAATCACGTTCGAGAAATGTTTCGCCAAAAACGAGGTTCATTTTTGAATGAATGGATGCATGAACAAGCAAAATTTAAAAATTTGGAACGGTACCAATCCATATGAGATACACCAGCACCAAATGCATCCCAAAAAGTCATTGTTTGGTGCGAATTTTGGTCTGGCGGAATCATCGGTCCGTACTTGTTCGTACTAGTCCAAAACTAATCAATGTGTATGATCTCCAAACAATACTAGATTTTTTTATTGTTTAAGTTTTAGCTCCTTTTGTTAAATTTAAGAAATAAAAAAAAATATTTAGAAGTGACTGCCATTTTAACAATCATATCGAGATACATGATCTTATTATGAATACTTTTTTATTATAATTTTGCGATTAAGTATACTTTCTACATATTTAGTTATGATCTTATTGCATCGTTTGATAGATATTTGAATACACAAAGACATATGATTAGAAGCATAAGTCATAAAAGTAAATGCTGTGATCAACTTTAGGATCGTTCAATACAAGCGCTTGAAATTTGTTAGATTATAGCGGCCATATTGTTAAAGCAACATCTATCAAATTTATTGTAAATTATACAATAATGTATGACAAATTATCGTGGAAGATTATTGCGTTGAATAATGTATGCAAGTTTTTAAATTTTATATTCAAAATTAGGACTCCGTTTTAGAAACATTTCGCAAAAAAATCATCTTTAGCGACGAGGTCCATTTTTTTGATGAATGGATATGTAAATAAGCAACATTGTCATATTTGAGATGATACCAATCCACGCGGGATTCACTGGAATTAAATGCATCCCGAGAAAGTCACTGTTTGGTGCGGATTTTAATCTGGCGGAATTATTGGTCCGTACTAAAGCAACTTCTTGTGGCCCGAACTGGAAGCTACAACGCCTTTAGACTCCTTTCTTTGATTTGAAAAGATGAAGAAAGAAATTATGACTATTTTTTTTCATATTTTTTCTATGAAAAAAGAGTCAAATCATAGGATCTGCCTAAATGCTTTAAAAATAATCCAAAACTTATCCAAGATCCCAATGAGAGTTTTAACGCGACAGTATGGCGGTTAACTCCAATGCATTCTGATCTAAAAATATTTGAAATCTCAGGCTATGGAGCATTTGTTAAAGGCTACAGATCCATTTTGAAAATATTATTGCAAAGTTTTTGCCGAAAACACCGATGAGGTGCGGTCATTCCGTGACAAAAGTAGCTCTCATAGTCCGAAAACAGCAGCTACTTGGAGATAATCAACTTTTTTAGGAAGCTAAAGGTCTATTATTTGCGTTTGGAGTCGCTGATTGATCGGTAATTCACTAAAATTGATAGTTTTATCGTGTTGAAACTTTAAACAAGATTATCTCATAGTTTAAGCAATTCATAATAAACAACTCCAGAAAAATACCACCACACACAAAGAAGTACCTTTTTATTGTTGGTATTGATTGAGGGATCGGAACAGTTATTTGTCCGAAAGAAAGTCGTTGTTTTTTATACAGGATTATTATTCGCCACAAAATCGGATCTTCTTCATATTGAAACAGAAGATATGTATAAATTGTACGTCGTAGATCGAGCGTCGTCTGCGTCAATTCATGGGCGACCCAAATTCCTTCATTGTACATCTTTCTTAAGCGACGGAGATGATCCCTAATTTATAGATCATGGACAGCTAATCTTCAACGATAATTTGACGATTGTTTGACGAGGATCCGAGCGAGGATTTCCGAGCGATGCTAAGATGCAGGGTCGTAACAAGATCGTGGCAAAGCAGGCGCCCGCCACGGGCGCAAAACGCAGAATACCGACCCAGTCGAAAGTTGCACATGCTTTTTATTTTACTCAGCCATTCTACTTTACATGCATCAACACTGATTAACTGTCCATTTCTATAATATACACTAAGTAGTCTAATCTTTCTTTTCTTCGTTATCGTTATGTTCAGGTATGGCATCCGATTGCGAAGCGCTCATTCAGCGGTTCAAAAAGCGGACCGATTGAGCATACAAACCTTATGGTCACTACGCCTTCTTTTAGGGCGTTTTGCGACATTTTCGTTGATAAATGCGTACCCTATATGATCTATACGATCACAGAAGTCCCTCCAGAGGCTAATTTACATAGATTGCTTGCGCCAAATGAAGTCGTGATCAAGACTAGACTTCCCCTTACTCATAAAACTTACTTACGGGCCACTCAAAGTTGAGAATGCGCATATTCTCGCGGACTTGGTTATTAGATTCGGTTTTACACTTTGCTGTGCACTTTTGTTGAGTAGACTGGCATTGTCCTGATCAGCGGGACCAATAAACAACTCGAGCGGTAGAGGATCTCCATATTCATTTGTCTCATGTGAGAAGTTATGGAGCCGTGTTTCATTCATTGTTATGAATCGACTCAAAAACTTATCTTTATTGTTGTGGAATTTTGCCAAACGCACGATTAAAACATCTTCGCGACGTTGTTTTTGTTTCATTGTGAGCAAACGCGGCACCCATCTTGCGTACAGCTTTATCATGACCAAATATTCAATCAATATGCAATATAATTTTGTAGATTTTCTTCACCATACCTCGCCTGGTCTATTTTCGTTTTCTCTATTTATTCCAGAATTTACACTCAGACTGCTCTAAATATTTAAATTAAGTGAATACGATTGCATAAAATAGATTAAATCAACATTTTGTTGGATTGCGAGCCGCTCATTCGTCATATCAGCGATCTGAAAAACGGACCGATTGAGCATAGAAACAAAAAAAGAAATTTTCTACAATTTGTACAATCGCGGAAGTGACGTAGCGTCTAGACACTTTTTATCATAATATTTTTTTTACAACAGTAGTCGCCATCTATACGTTAGGTCGGGTACTTTTGGGACCGTCTTTGTATATCATTTTAAAGCGTACATTTTAATAGTATTTAATATATTGCATTTAGAATGGTATTGGTTAATTTTAGCAAATAAATTGGATTTCTGGGGGTGGGGGCGTTAAGTTAGATACTTGCCACGGGCGCTTCATACCCTAGTTTAATAAAAATAAATAGAAATGTAGGTTTATTTTAAAATATAAATTTGAGGTCCCCTGCACCCATCGGGTCTTCGATAGGCGCGGCATCGGGGCAAAGAAAGAGCTAGTTTTTCAATTGAATGTTGGTATTTCAACCACGATTTCTACATCCCGCATAAAAGGATATCGCGTATTTGAAATTATTAACGTATTCTTTGAACACTTTCTTAGATACTTTGAATTACGCGGCATCAAATCGCCTAGATGCAAATCCGCCACTGGTACAGAAATAAAAAAATACAATTTAAATTGGCATCTCTATCGTGCTTTATTATCTTTGTGCTTAGAACTTCTTTATGTATAATGCAATGCGTTCATATAATATAACACCTTGTATACTTTGACAGCTCTGGTTTAACAGCATAAAATGGTGCAAGTGCGCTGCTTCTATTATTGATTTTGACATATTATTTTTAAAAAAATCTAAAGGGAATAAAAGGAAAAAATTAGATGATGTTAGAGCGCTTTGATTATCAAAAGAAATGCCTCTCGCGTATAAAATAATTATTATATCGCAAGCTGTTTTGCTGTACGACTTGAGCATTTTCTCATCATTTTATAAGAAGCGTGTGGCACTTAGTTGAGATTATGAAATGGCGTTTATTTGAGATCAAGTACCCGGAGTTGATGTGTAAAGCGAAACGGATATGTGTTGGAAAAGAATGTGTTAGCGGCGAGTCGACGGGAAGGTGCCCGTTACTTGTACCGAGCGACTCGATTCGAATTAACCCTGCAATTTTCGTCGGCGGCGTTGTCTGTGTGTATGTGTGTGTGTACGGTCTGGTTGTGCGGCGCATGACAGCCTCTCCTGGTATTGATCCTCATGCCTTCGTGACGGGAGACACGTTTTCCTACTATTCGGTGACCTTAAATTTCAAGTCTTGCTTCCCTGGAATAAGGGGAAAATGGCCAACGGCAATCCCAAGCCGCTCCAGACGAACCCATCCGATTTTGTATGATTTTTTTATGCGATCGTCCTTCTATGTACGTACAAAATATTAACAAGAAATGCATTTAAATCATAATAAAATCGACATTTTAACGACTGCTCGGCCAGAACTTGTAAATATCGACAAGTATACAGTATCTGGCCATATTATTAGACGCGCATGAGCTTATATAGAACATATGGCGTTGTTTAAATTGTTGGAATAGCATATGTGAATTATTGTTCTATGAAAATAATGTGGTCTTAATGGCATATACGATTGATATAGAGACACTAGACACAAATGAATGCCATCCATAATACAATTAGCATCCTATATTAATTTAATAGCATAGACTTTGCATAAAACGAGCGATTTTATTGCACAGAAATTGCAGAAATTATACATTTGAATGGCATAAAAAATATGCTCAAATATAGAATTTGAGTTGCCAATGATGTGAATAACGAAGAAAACCGATATTTGTATAAGTGGTACCGGAAACGGTAATCGTTTTTATTGGTTGATTGTGTTTGATGATTAGTTGCATTTCGTCTGCTGCATTTTCAGATCGTGTTTTGTGCTCTTTCGATGACTATACTCATTAAAAATTCAATGGATCTGGATGGAAAATGGAAGACCGTGTAAAGTAGATCTCGGATACTCATGATTGAGTGTTTAAAGAGATATAAATGTAAATCGGATGTGGAGAAGTTTCCTTAATAACTGGAGATGATAAATGGGTATTTTACTCCAATAATGGACGTAAAAATCAATGGTTATCAAAGGATCAGGTAGCAAAATCGACCCCGAAGTCCGGCCTCACAAGAAAAATATTGTTTTGTCTATTTGAAAGGGACTGCAAGGGATTCATTCATTCATTTTGAACCTGGACAAACTGTAAATGCAAAGTTTCATTGCGAAAAATTAGACAAAATTACAAAACGACGTGGTCAAAATTCACTTGTTAGAACTGTCCACTTATATAGAAGATACACTTCAAATATAGAAGATTTTTCCATATCTTGTGCAATTGATAAATTTATAAATCTCTTAAATTGGATTGAATTTCAGGCACAAAATGACGATTTGTCCCGGATATTGTTCAGCCAAATTATGCTCTGTATTTGTATTTGAACTCTAAATTTCATTAAAATCTTACTGTTATTACGGGTTATTGTTATGAATACCAGATAAAACCTAAGTCAAGATGTCAATAAATATATCATTGTTTTTGGTTTTGTAGGATTTCATGTAGAAAGAAGGATAATAGGCAATTTTTAAGGCCAATATTTTCTAAGCAATGATCCGTGGAACATTTTTCAAATCGTATTTTACACTCATAAACAACAAAAATCATGCAAACTCGAGGCGGCAAAATTTGAAAAACGTTTATAAATCGGCTCTAAATCTTGATTTTTATAAAATATTCGATAAATTGATTAAATCGTATCGATCCCGCAATGTATTCGGTTCTTAGACATTGGTTAATTTTCCGAGTGCTCCCACAGAAATTACTAAATCTTTGATCTTTCAAACTCTGATGACTAAATTTTTTTTAAAATTATAAGCGACGATCTACCTACATCGTATGTGTTAAATGATCATAATAAAAATAGTATTTTAAAGCCACGAATAATTCAAATTTAAAATAAACATAAATATATATTATACTAATACAGTATTTCAATAAAAACGCTCTATATTTGTTAGCTTATAGCGGCCGTTTTATTAAAGCAATATCTATCAAATTTATTATAAATTATTTAATAATATATGGCAAATCTTTAAAATAGATTATTGTTTTTAAAAATGTTTAAAAATTATCAAATTTAAATAAAAAATCAATGCTCCGTTCAATGAGTCGCCAAAAAAATCATCTTTAGCGGCGAGGTCCATTTTTGTGAATGGATGTATGTACAATCAAAATTGATTTGGGATTAGATGATACTAGTCCCCGATTATAACTGGACGATGCTATACAGCGCACGCCACGATGGACATTCTCCATTAGTGATTTTACGCCTTTGGATTTCATTCTTCGGGGCATCTTAAATCATAAATAATGTGATGACTTACACGTGTCTCTTTCAAAAAGAGCCTTGCTTTGCAAGAATTATAATGAACAAGCAACAAAAGTCTAGCTATTAATAAAAATAATACGTATTTGATATATAAAATGCCAAATTCAGTCAAATTTATGCGACAAAGTCGTCGAAATTTGGACCTCCTGAATACGTGCCATCAAGCAAAGCCGCGACGGACATTTGAACAAAATTAAATTTCATACTTAATGCCATTCTTTCAATCATATAAAAAAATGAGTTGATATCTCATAGACAATTTGTTTTATTTACATTTGAAAATTGAGCGTTCTTATTGAACGATCTATATTTGATAAACATTACTAATACGGAACTTATTCGGCTATAAGTATTACATTTTTGGTTATTTATCGAGCGTTCTCACGGAAAAATTAATCGCAGATGGACGTCACATTAGGTGTGCGTTATCCTGGTTTAAAAAAATTGAAATTGATGATCATTAGGCAATAACCATTGATTATTTCGCAATGTTATAGAGAATCCATTACTTATATCCGTTTATGATCTTATGCAAAAATCGATGATTTGTTTGTCTTATCGGCAAAGATTTGCACGTCATTTTTTGATGGTTTTTCAATGGTTTCATCCACCGACCAAATTAAATCTTTTCAATCACTGTTATCTAATTTATTTGTTCAAAACCATAATTATTGTGGGTTTGCTCACGTTTCGGTCTTGGATTTCGACAGCCAGATTTTATGACGATCGTTTTGAAGTTATATCGTCCAATTTAAATGTTCGATCACATCAGAAGACTTCATCGATAGTCCACTCAAGATAGGGGATCTTTCGTTTTGTCACAATCACAGAATTAAAGCGTTTTAACACTTTATCGGTCTAAGAAATATACGGTCGGAATATGAAAATGGTAAAAATATATATATATGTACGAGGATGATTCAAATATAACCCGGAATTTCGCCGTACAAAATTATTAGTGATATTCTTGATCCCGTCACTGAAGAAAGAAGACGAGAAATAGCATCCTCTGTTGCGCAACGCGTTTTCATGCAAATAAAGCCATGAAATCGAATGAAATTTTGAAGTCAAAGTTTCTACTTTTAAACCTTTGAATGTTCGTCATTTCTTCGCATAAACATAAACAATCCATTCGTTTGGATTATCATTATTAGTGGATAATTCTGGTTTATTGATCTATACAATCGTACGATGTACGCAAGACACTCCCTCCGTCTCTATCTTAGTGCAATTCGATCGCAAATATGCGACTGTACTCATCAAGGGATTAAATTTGGCCGTAATTTCGTTTTTATTGAGTCGTTGAAAGAACGCGCTCAATTGTCGATGAGATTGGTTTTATAAACAATGGATAATCGTAAAGAACATCTGATATTTAACACATTTTTTCAAGCGATCAAAATTTTTGAATAGTTTCTCTATAAACTTTATATTATTGTTAGCACTTTTTTTGCATTCTTTGTTGCAATTTCGATTGACAGAAGAGCATCGAACAATTTTCTTAAAAAAATTATTTCTTCGTCTAGTTACGACAGCGTTTAAGAATTGAGTGGTTTTATATTTCGCCGTTCATATCAAATCCTGCAAGTGTTATAATGCCAAACAAAGAGATGTGGGAATCGTGGCTCACATGAATAAATTATTTAATCGGTAGCATTTCCTCGTAATCCAGTGGGTTATTTTGGATGCTGACATCATGTAGAATTTTTATCGATATCGGATGGAATAAAAACGTTCATAAACGCTTGCTCTTTGGAGATCGCATGGAATTCGAGCTATTTTTTGTGGCCGCATGAGGCAGGAATTTTTTCAGTCGAAATTGAGTGACGTTAATTATGAGTTGTCATGTGGAAATCTCATTTGCGTTTTTAAATATACTCAAGAAAGAAAATGGAATAAAAAGGTATTTGTTTCGAGCGCAAGTCGTTAACACGAAAGTAGGCCAGCTTGATAAACAATCGCTGATTATTACATCGGCTCGTTGGAGGCGATTAATCACTTCGATGAGGTTATTGAATTTCAAAAAATCTAGTTGCGGTCGCATTTGGTTCATATTAAATCATCAACTTGATTGAACAATATAACAAGAAAACCTGCCAAATCATTTAATTATATTTTCAGATTTGTTTGTGCTCTTTGCCATTGTCTTTTACATCAAATTTATTGTTATTATAGTTGTATGTAAAAATTCTGTAAAAATATGCGCCATTTTATGCTGTTTTTGCAACGGGAATATTCTAAAACCAAACAATTGTCGCTTGAATCGCTCATAAAGGTCAACCCCAAAAATTAGATGATGATATCCTGAAGTCGATGGTCTTCGTCCAGATCTTCGTCAAACAATCAAATCGTTGAAGATTGGCTGTCCATGATCTATAATTAGGTATGATCTTCGTCGCACAAAGAATTTGGATTCCTCATGAATTGTCGCAGACGATGCTCAATCTACGGCGTACAATTTATGCATTTATTCTGTTTCAATATGAAGAAGATCCAATTTTGTGGCGATTTGTAGCTTGAGACGAAAAGTGGGTGCTATTTAATAATCCTGTATAAAAAAACAATGTCTTTCTTCCGGAAAAGTACCTGTTGCGATCCCACAATCAACACTTACAATAAAAAAGGTACTTCTTTGTATGTGGCCGTATTTTTCTGGAATTATTCATTATAAAACCCCATCAAACCATTACAGCGATCGTATATTGCGGACAATTCGAATGAATGAAATAAGAGCTCATATGAAAACGATCTGTTTTGGTCAATGACCAATTTTTTATGAAAACGCGAAACCGCATGCTGTAGAAATCGCTCAGGAAAAAATAAGGGAGCTTGGATTGGAAATTCTACCCCATCTAGCCTATTCACAAGATTACAACCTTTTAAGATCGTTTGATGAGCACACGTTAAATTCTAAAAAAATAGCAATGTTGAAGAAGTATAAACGTACTTGAAAAAGTTTTTCAGTGATAAATCAAAGGACTTTTTCAAAACCTTTACGATGGAAATTGTTTTGTGTGTTTGTATTTAATATTTCTTTGTTAGATTACTTATGGCTTTATCTAATCACAGATTATTATCTGTATAATTATTTAAAGACGTCCAAAAACAGAACAATTTAATGATATTGGTATTAAAAAATAGCCTTTGAAGTAAGAGCCTGATTGATCAAATTTCACAGAATTATAATACATATAGAAAATATGGATTTTTAGGCCGACTAATTGAAATTATGTTATTTAAACGAGGATACTTCCATTGAATATGTCCAAATTTAAAGCGATTTTTTGCAAAAAATCGAGTAAAACGGTCATCTTTGAGACATCATCGATATTTTCGAATCGGTTCAGTTCTGGTTTTGATAATAGTGATCTTACTGGTTATCGGCTTTTGATTCAGTTTCAGTTCCAAGCCTTCCAGTTTCAGTGATTGCTTCAATTTGAATCTCCAAATAACTTCCAGATCGTATTTCTAATATCTGAGTTGTTTATCATTTCATTATTTCATGCAGGCAATTTGACACAGAATATCCAATTTTATGCTAAAATCTGATATAATATATTACGAATTTAAGGCTATTGTGTATAGAATAGTGCTGTCTATTCCTTAGATAAAAGATTGACTTTAAAACGCGTTTTAATTTAGTTCAAATTTGCTATTGAAATAAACACCATGGCTTTGTTAATTTTAAATATTTACTCATTTTTGGTTGGATTGGATTTTTTCGCAGTGGTATTATTCAGCAAAGTCAAAAATTGGATGAACGGGCGGATTTCGCATGGACGGGAGTGCGCGACGACCTCTTCATCGAAAGAATTTACTGTGACTTAACAAAATGGCCGACAAACACACGCCTAGTTGCATCAACTTCTAAACAAAAAAAATCCTCCAGAATCAGAAGCCCTTGTAACCTTGCTTTCTAAATGATTCTCGTATAAACAATCGATTATTTTGATCACAAATCCAAATGAAGATCATTGGTAGCTACGATTTAAATCATGGTCCAAAGAAATCTTCATTTTCTAATGGCCATTCACTGTTTCAAATCATCAATGGATTTTTTTATTCAATCAAACTACATTGTTTTGTTCTGTATTGATAAGCTGCTGTATTATGATCATCTTCTCTTCGAATTTAAGCTAAGATAAAAACTAGGAATGTATCACTTTTATTTGCTTTCATATGATTTTAGCGAAATTGCAGAAATTAGATCCACAAATTTACGGGCTACTGAATATACTTAACAGCTTCGCAAGGGCTATGTTTAGATCCGCGAACACGTTTGCTTTCAAAATTCAATTCCACATCATCAACATGTCATTTGACTTTGAATGCATTTATGTTTCGAAGCTCCACCAGTCCAAAGCGAACAAATTTATGATCTCTCGAAATAGCCAAAAAATATTGACGGACGTTGTGCATCGCAATCGTTCATAATCTTAATGAGAAGATAGACGCTTGGATGAATTTAAAGGATGAAGAGCCCTGTAAACATTGGGAACCACCGCCCTACACATCGACAAGGGCGTAGGGGGAAAATGTTAACGTATAACGGAAATGTAGAAAACCCTCCTCCAAGTCTCAAGGGTCACTTCTTATTTACATCTTTTACCCTTATCTGAGAAACATGAAATTCCGGCGAGCATTTCTAGCTGGGGTGATTCAATTTTGTTCTCATTGGTGTCCGTCGAGTCATCTTTATGAGCAAAAGCGGTGACTAAGTATGACACAAAAATAAACTCGTCGTTTTTCGAGATTTCGCCGATTAAAATTCGCAGAAGATGTGCGAATGCATTATGAAAATATTTTGTAAGCGCTGTATATATTTGGATTTGAATCCTGGCTTTTATAATTCGAATTATACGCTGGGATACGATCATCCAAATATAACGCCTAAACTATTTATTTTGTGATATTTTCTCGAGTTATGCGACATGTAGAGCCATTTTACTAAAAATAAACATCAGAAACACCAATATGATTATAATTTGGATATAAAAACGTACATGACATTGATTAAAATTGCTCAGTATTTACAGTGACAGTTTTTATGTGCAAATATAGCCCGATGATTCCATTTGCCAAAAATGTATACTAAACATTATTTTTTTTAAATATTGATATCTTGCATGAATAACACAAAGACTTTCATTGGTTCATATATGATAATTTTGTTTATTGATGAATCCATCTATCGTGAAATGAGCTTCATCGCTAAACAAAATTTTGCTCGAAAACAATCGATCACACATTCGTTGTTCCATTATAATATAAACGCGTTTTTGTAATATATATCTGTCCATGATTAAAATTGTATTACTTTTTACTATAATAAAATGATTTACATTATTTGAAAACACGTAATATTTAAATATTATGCAGTGCTGACATCTAAGCGCTGCTTTTGGATGGCGCTATATTATCTTCATTTGCACGTTTATTTCTTGCCCTTCCTTAATAAATGTGCTGAAATTTTGAATGAATTGCATTCATTTAATGGCTTTAACAGCATCTTAATGGCTTTAATATTCTAAATGTACAAAATATCACGGATAAACATAATAAAACATGTTTATAAAGAGTAAAAATATTATCTACAAAGGTTTGATCAGATCGGATTTGAAATAGATTGAAATACATATACACGTCTGTTTTTATGTAATTTTGAAGTTATGAGGTTTTTAAAAATAATGGAACCTATCTTTCAATATTCTATGTAGTTCAAGACTTTTTTATGCGATTTTTTTTATGCGACTGCTTATAGAATGTGGCAGGGAAACTTCCTCATTTGAGACGCTCGCCTTGAAGCAACAGTTGTTTCGATAAGGATTAACAGCGATCATGCAGGGGACTGTCTTTAAATATCTCTCTATAGCATGGAAAATAGAATTAAACTGTTTGTGTTAATCATTTTTTAAATAAGGTAGTTTCCATGCCGCATCTCGTATAAGCACGTTTGTTCCAAACAATTGAGCTGATGCATTGATTGCCTGATGAAATGTTGTTCGACGTTGTGTATTTATTTCATAAATTTGCATTTGAACGATTGTAAATCTGATGTAAAATCACAATTGACAATACAAAGTCCGATGAGATAAATTTGGTGGTTTGTAAATTTGGTCGATTTGCGTCCTTATTGCATTTTTTTCGCGTTGGGAAAGTCGTTTTCTCAACGACCTATGGTATTTTGGCATGCTAGATTTATTTTTCACACGATGCGGTCACAATGTCTTCTCACGATTTTCCAGCAAATCGACGATAGTCTCATTTCTATTTTGGGATTTCAGAGAAATCGCTGCAATGGGCCATTGCTAGAGTGTGGACAGAATGCGGTATGTCGCTTGATTTCCTAGAATCGACGACATGGTGTTTATTGCTTGTGCAGAAAATGCAAGATATCGGCAGCAAGTCGGATAAGATAAGAAAGGGTGTCTGTGCTCTTAATTGCGAGTTCGCTTTCTCTTGCTCGCTGATGATGAAGCCGCCACGCATAACCGACCAAACTCGACCAAACACCAACAGACACCAACAAACACTACCAAACACCGTCAATGCACACACAATCGTCCGCCAATGTATTTTTGAAACGCGACGTTGCTGCCGAGGCTCCAGTGGCTTGCAACTCTTGTTCGCTTGCAATCGACCTCAAGAAGACATCCATTGCAGTACAAGGAATCAAACACATCAACATCATCCTTTTGATTATTATAATAGCTGCATAGATATTCGTTTTGGTTGTATTCAATTATTATATTCAATTCCTCGATGAAAAATAGTGCAACATTTTACCATAGTGGACTACAATTGGCAATTGTAAGAAATGTATTTGATTCATCCTCAGCTTTTAAAGTTAAAGATTTGCGTTGCATTTACAGGAACCCAAATTTCTTCATCAAAGTTCAAAATGAGGGCGGCTATAGCATTTTCATAGGATCAAAAAATGCTTGTGTTTAATTGAAATTCACAGTCAGGAGTCCAGAAAAACTTCTTCCTTATGTGCAAAACGATCCAAGATCGAAGATCGAAGATCGTTAAGCGTCACAAGATGATCGTCTTGCACTTGTTAGATTTTCAAACATCAGAATTAAATATTTTATAAATCAAATTTGATATTTTTCATTTCAAATTCATTTTTTTTTTTCATTAAAAACGACATTTTCATTCGGATTATCTAATTTGTCAACTGTTGTAATCACCGATTTAGGTACTCCATAAATGGTTTATTCTATTTTAAACACCCAAGCATAAAATTTTCAGTTTTATATTGGTAATCTCATTAAAATTATTGTATATGAAGCAATTATGGCATTTATATAAACGTGAATATCTGCTTATAAGTAAATTTGCTTGCTGAGTATACATTCCTATACCATTCATTCGATTGCGGTGAAACTTTGGTGAGTTATTGGGCGAGTATTTGTGAAGGTTTTTTAATTAGCACAACCATTTCTGTTATGGTTTGTCTCGGCGTAAAATCCAGAAGAGCAGCGGACTAAATGTAGCATGGAGGCAGGGTCGTAACAAGGGCGTGTCAAAGCAGGCGCCCGCCACGGGCGCAACTGAGCTTGGGGCGCAAAACGCAGAAAATCGACCCGGTCGAAAGTTGCACATGGTTTTTATTTTACTCAACCATTCTACTTTACATGCACCAACACTGATTAACTCTGTCCATTTCTATAATATACACTAAGTTGATTAATCCCTCTTTTCTTCGTTGTCGTTATGTTCAAGTATGGCATCCGATCGCGAGCCGTTCATTCAGCGGTCCAAAAAGCGGACCGATTGAGCATACAAAACTTATGGTCACATCGTCTTCTTTTAGGGCGTTTTGCGACATTTTAGTTGATAAATGCGTATAATATGATCACGGAAGTCCCTCCAAAGACTAATTTACATAGGAGGCTTGCGCTAAATGAGGTCGTGAGCGAGACAAGACTTCCCCCTACCCATAAAACTTAATTACTGGATATTCAAAGTTGAGAATGAGCGTATCTTCACGGACATGGTTATTAGATTCAGGTTTTGCACCTTGCTGTGCACTTTTGTTGAGTAGGCTGGTATGATCCTGAATGGCAGGAGGCCATATTCCTTTATCTCATGTGTGAAGTGATGGACCCATGTTTCATCCATGGCTAGGAATCGACGCAAAACCTCAGCTTTATTGCTGTGAAACACTCGATTGAACATTCTCTTGACGCTGTTTTTGTTTCATTGTGAGCAAACGCGGCACTCATCTTGCGCAAAGCTTTATCATGTCTACATTTTCAGCCAATATGCAATTACTATTAAGTGAATACGATTGCACAAAAATATTTTTTCTTGGATCGCAAGTCGCTCATTCGTCATATCAGCGGTCCGAAAAGCGGACCGATTGAGCATACGAACCTTCGTCGGATACTTTTGGGACTATCTTTGTGTATTATTTTAAAACATACATTATAATAGTATAATAATTACGGCTCTATATGGGGGTCCAATAAGAAGGCATGGGTGACATGTAACCTTTTTACTGGTCGGATACAGGAAGTATTTGATTATTAAATTTGCCAACATCATGGGGATAGAGTTGGATAACAATGATATCGATGAGCCGACCGCCAAAGATCTTATGGAGTTGCATTGTTTTATACAGCAAGAAGTTGTGGAAGAGAGTTGGTCATGTAACATAATTCCTATTGTACAGGGTCTTTCAATATGTACGCTCTAACTTTATTAGTATATAACGGCCATGTTATTAAAGAAAAATCTATCAAATTTAATGTAAATAATTTATTAATATATGGCAAATTATTATATAAAATTATGGTGTTGAATAATGTGTTTAAATTATAAAAAAATATTTTCAAAATCAGTGCTCCGTTCTAAAAACTTTACGCGCATTGCGTCATTTTTATCCTCGTCACAATCGTCATAAGCGACTTTTTGTGACCTAAACTAGATGATATAGATACCGACGATATATGGTTCCAACAGGATATAGCACATTCCATGATGGACATTCTGCACGAGCGATTTGAGATCATGTACTGGCTTATTAAGATCGTGCGAATTAACGCCTTTGGACTTAATTTGGATCTTAAATTGCAGGTTGTAATAATTCCCATATAACAACATTACCACAACTCGACTCAATTGTATTAAATACATAATCAAAATACGAATATTTGCTATAAAAGAAAATACAATTAATATCGCAAGAATTGTACAGTTTTGAGGAGTTTTGATTTTATATCCAAGTCGAAAATTCATTATTTTAAGATTTATAAATAAAAGTACTGTTCTATGACTTTGAAACGTTTGTCCTATGTAATATTTTTCATAGTCAATGTGATCCTCTTTTCTAATGAATTGAAGCGTTCAAACATCTTCGTTTGAAAGCTCAGATGTTTGAAATAGATTACATCACCAATCAATCAAATCAAATCGTACAAATTTAATTTGGCTTTTGTTCCGTTATATCGACGCTATAGAAGGGTTGACTATATATTCATATATAGTCTGATTTGAAAGAAAAGTCTCTATATTTCATTGTAATTTAATCGCATTATCGCATGAAATTACGAGTTTTTACGGTATTTTTTTAATAGTTTACATATTCGGCCCTCGTATAAGACGGTACATGTATAACACGGTTCCGTTTTAACACGGTCAATTAATTATAACATATATTTGTATGATGATGTATAAGATTTGAGCATCATACAGCCGTGCTATATGAGGGCTAAGCTATATTTACATATGGGTTTCGAGTCGATGTATGGTTCCGGTGGGTGGGCCATGTGGGCGTGTATTGTAGATAGACTTTTTGGAAGAACTCATCTCTGATGAAGCGATTTGTTGTACTGCCAAGCGGAACATGAGCTATATCGACACGTTTTTGGGAATCGGAACAATGTAGAATGATCGACGATCACGAATAGCTCACTGGACGCTTTTTAGAAAGTCGAATGTCACATGGATTTATATCGGATATTTTCAAAGACAATGATTTCTCGAAGCTGTTATTTACCGCAATATTTCCTTTTCAGGAGTCGTTTGCGGTCACGCAATGCGCTCCGAATTGTCAACTGCAGTGGGCCGCATCGAACGTTGGATTTGTCATCGCCACTGCTTCTCAAACTTCTGCAAACTGTGCAAAACTATGGATAAATGACCGTTTATATCTACTGCGCACACATCATGTACATATCAATACGTCGCTTTGCGTTCCGAAAAAGTTGGCCACAGAGCGAAAAGCCGTATAACGAAGCATTGTGAGCCGCAAATGGAAAAAATGCCATGATAAAAAACGACTGTTATAGCGCAATTATTTGTGCGCAATATGTGATTAATTGCTTCGAGCCACGTGTAGCGCGGGAACACATACATACAGACAGACATTTCATTTCAATTCAAATTCAAAAACATTCACGGAGATGCACACAACAACTTATCCAAGTTTTATAGCAATCGGATGAATGGTATAGGAGCGTATACAGCACATACATACATATATATATATATATTTTTAATAATCATTCTTATATTTAACGTACACAACACTGCAATCAGACACATCCGTCATTTTTCATTGAGGCTTGCTTAACTTTCTCAATGCGGATATATCCGTCATACCCATTTTGCAAGGACTTTGGTCTTGACGGATATATACGTCATATCCACTTAAGGGGTTAAAGTATGGGTGTAAGTTCAATTTAAATCGATGATGTTATAGTTATTAAAATTATCGTCAAAAATGTCATATATTCATATCTCGTATGAATTATAGAATTATTCCGTATCAATTTTTTAAATACAGAATCAATATTGTCATCAGTATGATTGACATGTTCTCTCAATCTCATCCTGTGAACTCAATCGCCATGGGTTCAAATCTATTGGAAGTGTGGCTGGCGATCGCATTTTTAAAAATATACATATGCCATTAAAGAAAATCATGTTAAAATGATCGGCATTGATCTCATAAAAGAGATTTCATTGCTTTTTATCGAATTATTGAGCTGTATTTGTGTAATATATTATAAAATCATTTTGCTTGGTGTAGTGGTTGCTTTATAACAGACATTAATGTCGCATAAAAGCCAAATATGAATTAATATGAATGTTTTTGCACATATTTTGAACAGTTTTTAAATGCTAGTTTCAGTGCAAAATTTTAATGCCAATTTTAATATTTAACGCCTTCAAGTGTTAAACGGTCTCAGCGCATTAGAATCATAATATGAATCTAAAAAAAATCGAAGATGACTTGTTATTTGAGAGATCATACGAGGCGGAGGATGAAGAGAAAGACAACTACGCCCAAAACCTGCTTCAATATGTTAAATATTTATTTAGAAGTAGCCGTAGGTCACATTTGTAAGTCGTCATGGACTATGGACGCTCCATGAGCAGATTCCACGCCGCTGATATCTTCGATGCACATTGAACCCGTGGTCCATTTCTGATTACTTTTTTACATGCAAATCCGACGCCGGTCGCCATGCAAACTCAATAAACAAGCGATAAAAGTTTGACAGATTGTGAATCGTGTTGACAACGACAAGCAGTTGAAGAATGGTCTTGAGGATTGCAGGTAATTGGCTGAGCTGTTAAGCGCTGCATAGAAGAGCAGCGCTGCCAATTAACCGCTAAAAATGTTATTTCTTTATTTGGTTCAACTGTCGTGAGAACAACCGCTATTTCCAGCCACCGGTTGATATTTCGCTGCGCAGAATGCTTCTTTTGCTTCGGTGAACATGATCTTGAAAAGGCTGCACTTAAATAAAAGCATCATTGCTTAAATCCTATATTTTCTTGTTGAAACATTCAGTTGGTCGAGCTCTAGCTTTATTTTATGCTTAAAGACTGTGAACGAAACTCTTTGAATAAATATGTACGTAATGGACATTATTATATAATGCGGTCTCATAGTCAAGTCCTTGTATATAAAGCGGTCACGATTAAGGTAGAGACTACGTGATGAGAATTAATATGGATAGTTTAGTCAATAACCCTTGTCAGGGTGAAGACATTGAAAGATTGCTGTGATAAAATGTATGAGCATTTATATCTTTTTTTGTACGTACGCATTTATACAAATTGCAAAATATGCAATCTCTTACTTTAACACACTCTAGTCGGGCGATGACCTGCAACGAAATATTCTAGCAACAGTTTACATGGTATAAATATTGTTCTTAGCTTAGAAACAAGCCTGATATTACCTATTCAACAAGGAAGCAAATCCATGCCGTTTTAACACTTTCGTCGCTGTGCGTAAATTGGTGTTATTTCTCACCGGTGAATAGAAGGAAATAATGATTTTTTGTTATTAATTGCTGGAGGCTGTAAAATATAATCAGTGATGAGGAAGTAGTAAGTTTTGTAAGAAAGACTATAAATAAAATTGCATCAAGTTCAAGCTCCGATAAAGAAGATGCATATGCAAATGAAGACACTGAGGAAATATTAGAAAAATTGGCCTTAGAAGAAGAGGAGGAATTGACCAGTGCTGGTGGTTCATCGAACTAAAAAGAAACATTAAAACACAAAAAATTCTATCAAAAGCTGATGATGAAACTCATCGAAAATTTTCGAGTATCAAAATCCAAATCGGGAAGACCATCGACAGGAGACAAGGAACCGTGTTTGGATGAGATCGGGCATTTTGTACACAACAATCCCAATAAACATAAAGACTGCACGGTGTGCTTTAATTGCAAAATTCCCGGAGGAAAACATGAAACTACCTACTATTGTGATACACAAAGCCGTAACTAGGGTATGAAGCGCCTGTGGCAAGTATCTAACTTAACGTCCCCACCCATGGAAATCCAATTTATTTTTAAAGTTAACTAATATTATTCTAAATGCATATATTAAATACTATGATAATGTACGTTTTAAAATAATATACAAAGACAGTCCCAAAAGTACCCGACCTAACCTATAGATGGCGGCTACTGTTGTAAAAAAAAATACTATGATAGAAAGTGTCTAGATGCTACGTCACTTCCGCGATTGTACAAATCGTAGAAAATTTCTCAAAAAGCCCTAAAAAGGGACGGAGTGGCCATAAGGTTTGTATGCTCAATCGGTCCGCATTTCAGATCGCTGATTTGATCTATTTTTATGCAGTTGTATTCACTTAATTTAAATATTTAGAGCAGTCTGAGTGTAAATTCTGGAATAAATAGAGAAAACAAAGAGCTGTTTATTGGTCCCGCTAATCAGGATAATGCCAGTCTACTCAACAAAAGTGCACAGTAAGGTGTAAAACCGAATCTAATAATCATGTCCGCGAGGATTTGCGCATTCTCAACTTTGAGTGGCCTGTAAGTAAGTTTTATGGGTAGGGAGAAGTCTAGTCTCGCTCACGACCTCATTTGCCGCAATCCACCTATGTATATTAGTCTTTGGAGGGACTTCCGTGATCATATTATACGCATGTATCAACGAAAATGTCGCAAAACGCCCTAAAAGAAGACGAAGTGACCATAAGGTTTGTATGCTCAATCGGTCCGCTTTTCGGACCGCTGAATGAGCGGTTCGCAATCGGATGCCTGCTTTGACACGCCCTTGTTACGACCCTGGTGATACATGCGATAGGAAACCGGGCCTTCATTTAGGCGATTGTTTCAAAAAATATCACACATTATTTATTATTTTAAATATTAAACTATACCTATGTTACTCGCAAAATTCTTAGCAATAAGTGGATGAAGTTTTATTGTAATTTGATGAACGGTATGGCAGCGCATTTCAAACGAACAAAACCCAATTCATTTTTATATATTAGAAAAGAAGATAGATAATGCTTATATAATAACTTTTATAACTTTTATTTTATATTTTGTGTACACTCAAATCTATTTTTGTGCGATGTTCGAGGTTTTTTTAAAGCGGATTTTTTTTAATTCCATAAAGAGTACGTATCGAGATTTTTTGGATAAAATAGGAAATAAATCATCAACACTAACCGAAATTTGGAAAAAAATTATAATTTGGTACATACTGTGTAAATCATATTGCATCGGCTATCGTTGAATTACGATCACGCCCTTAATTCTGGTTTTGATTTTTGAAAAAATTGATTTCGTTTTTTTGCATTTTTCCAATTTTTTGACTTTTAAAAATACAAAATTTGACTTTTAAAAATAAAAATACATACCATAATGAAATCTTTTAGCGCGTTTTTCTCGAAACTATTTTTTTCAACACGGTTGAAATCATATCTCAAGTTTTAATTGATTGATTTACCTCTATTATTCCTACCAGATTTATGTCAAAATTTATTTTTAACTATTTAAAAAAAAAAAAATAAACTGACAAAATAAGGCCAAACAGTTGCCATTTTGTGATATTTTTTTTGAGTTAGGGACTAGGATATATTTTAAATAGTCGTTTCAAAGTTATGCGGTTTTTAAAATTCAAGAAACGCATCTTCACTTTTTTTTGTCATCGTTTTTTTTTGCGCGGTTTTGGATATATTTCATATAGCTGTTTCAAAGTTATGCGATTTTGATTCACAGCTTTTTTGTGCGATTTTCCGCGAAACGCATCTACCGCACAAAAAAGGTTTAAGCGCATTTCTTAAAACCGAAAACCGGTTTTGACCACAAAAAATCTAGGTGTAAAAATGATCCACGGGTTTCTGGTTAAATAAAAGTAATTTATCAAAAGGGAGAAGTGGTAATTTGACCGATGTATCCAGCAAATAGCTATTAGAAACGAAACTGAAAACCGTTAACCGGTAAAACCATTATTTTTCTGGAATCTGTTAGAAAATATTTTTTTTTCGGTTTCTTTTAATGCTTACCTTAATGTTTTCTGGGTTGCTCTTGAAGCTTTTCATCAGCTCCGAATTATGCATCGCTCTTAATAGGAATATTCACCTATAAAAATACATATTATGGATTTATTCAGTACAATAGAATAATTTTGGTTGCTTTAACGTAGATGAAGCAGTATTTAAAAAAAACTTTTAAAGCACTTAAATATCTTCTGCAATATTTTTCGAAAACTTGTAAGGAAGATTCGTGGATTTAGACACTATTTTACATGGACAGGTAAGCCAGCCTTAGTGATTTAATTAATGACTAGCATAATACAAACATCAACTATTTAATAGTTTCTGTGCGAATTTATCAGAAGAATAGCTAAATTCGACAAAACAAGTTATTATGGTTTTTTATCCGTTTACTACTACATATTTATATGAAGCAGATTTTTTTTTATTATGCTGCAAGCAAACCTCAAGTCCAGGAACAGACTCGATACTACACCAGATATAAAATAATTTTACACAAAATAAACAAGATGTTCCTGAAAATTTCAATGTTTACGAAGTGTTCCGTTGCTGGAAAAGTTTGGGAAATTCTACGCTTCATAATATATATTATTAGGTATTGTGCTAAATCCGCCACTGTCCAACGTGTTAAATCAATACATATAACACAACATTACTCATGTCGTATTACGGTATTAATCGGGGAGAAGCAAGTACTTAGTCCCGCCTAAGCTGTGTTAAAAACATTACACTTAGACCTAGCTCTTATCTTGTCCGTGTCATAATTAGGGCTGCCGACCGTCCAGGATTGGACGAGTTTGTTTGGGAATTGCATATTCCCTAGAGTCCCGTTTGAATATCAAACTGTCCCGGAATAATAGAGAAAGCTCTCGAACAATATTTCGGAAATACATTTATCTCTCGATTTACGCGGTATATATTATATCCAGGTAAAATTGCGTAAATTGCTATTCTCTGGCTCGAAATCACACATTCTGTTGATGTTGGGCATAAATGGGAATATTTATTCAAAAATATATAATGTTATTTCTTGAACGCTTGAAGTTGAAATCGCGTAAAGTGGGCGTCGCGTAAACCGAGGGACGAGTTTATATGCCGAAATTATCTCAGAAAAAGTTGACAATCCTAGTATATATAAGATATTCTTGTGATATGATCCATATCGGTAAACAAAATAACATTATATAAAGAAGAACATTTTTATTAATAATTTGAAGCAGCGAGTGACCATGATAAACCAAAGATTCAGGTCATAATTTGAGCCGTAATGATCGCTGAAGTTTGAATTTTTAGTTCTGAAAGTCAAATAAATTTAGACAAAGTTACAAATTTGGCAGAAGTATTGAAATAATAAATACCGAGACGATTGTCAAAGTCGGGCAGGGCCACTTCTTATTAAAATCTATCCAAATATTTCTATTACAATAATCTTAAGCTTATTAAATTCATACGACAGACTTTTCAAGCTAAAGTTACATAATTTTATTATATTTGAGTTTAGATAGTACCTCCCTTTTTTTATCTAGTCTAGAATTTTGAAAAAATCTATTTTGTGTTTTTTACATATTTTCAAAGACTAGACTTTAAAGTATATATCTTCCAAAGGGATTTCTAAAATTCCAATTATTTACGGATTTATAGCTATTTTAGTGACGCGATTTTCTCGAAACTATTTTTTTCAACACGGTTGACACGATGTCTCTAGTTTTAACTCATTGATTTACTTCAAATTTGATATTAATCTTTTTTATATAATCATCTATTGTTCCTACCAGATTTATATCAAAATTTCATTTTGAAGTATTTTTTTTAAAAAAATTAAAACAATTAAAAAATAAGGCTAAAAAGGTTTTATTTTCTTCTAAAAACAGTCACCATTATGAGAAAAAGAGTTCTCTGAGGTAGGGACTATAGCGTAATCTTTACTAATTCCATTTTTTTTGTTTTTTCTTTAGTTTTACTTTATCAAAAGAGTTGAAATGGTGTCAACCAGAACACGCCCTTTTTACACTTTACCAATTTACCAACCAATAACTTTTTAATTTTTTTTTATATTTTAAAAAGGTAAATAAACACCTGACAATAATGTATATTTTTATAATACAATTTTTAAAACCTAAAAACCGTTTCATTGCCGTAGATAATCTAAAAACATTATTCCCATAAGCTTTGAAGAACCATTGTTCCGTCTGGGTTGCGTGTATTGAACTCCACGCAACTCCATTTTATATTAAAGACAGTGAAAATATAGAATTATTAACCAAATACAGCGATGAAAATAAACAGTTGAGAACTTATGCATCACCCTAATGCATTGACTGCATTCTTATTATAGTCGTTTTAACGGTACTTATTTAAAAATGGTGAGATAGTTGATCCTTGCCTTGTCTTTTGAAGGTTTTTCTTTGTTAATGCTTTTAAAATACATATTTTCTACCTGATTTGGCACATTCCGTTTAAATTTCGGTCGCCTAACAACCCTAAAAAAGTTTGCAAATAGGCGAGAAAAATGTCCGTTTACCATAGGGGTGATATAAATTAATTAATTAATAGATGGGAAACGATCGTTTAAATAATTTGCAAAAAACTAGTAATTACTTTCGCACCAACCCAATATATTTGCAGTTTCTACTGCATGTTTATCGTTTGAATATCATTCATTTAATGCTCGATTCTCAGAGGTTTTAATTGTAAAACATCCAAATGGACATTTTTAAATTCAGACTGCTCGTTGAACAATTCTCGTTTATTATTTAAGACTGGTATCAAAGGCATTCATGACCAAACGAAGACGTTTTATTGCTTTCGAACGCATCCTTGGAATTATATTCGAACCGATTCATTACGATGCGATGATAATCGACATCCAAAGTTAATTTATTTCGAAATAAAATCCATATTTTATGATCTACAGATCTACAAGCCGCTCTTTTATCGATCGTACAACGCAGTCCTGCCACATTATCTTTGTTAAGAATCCATCTGATGGATGTGAACCTTTGAAATCTCATGATATGTCCATCGGAAAAGTCAATAGCTGGAAATATTGCAAGCATTGCTGTCTAAAAAACTGACTATATTAGTTTTTTTCGGCGTGTAAAGTCGTCATGGCTCAATTTACATAAATAAATACATATTGAATGACGATCGAGTGACGTCGAGCATTGCGAACCATCCAAAACTATTTTAGCAATCTTGTCAACAGCTTATGTTCTGCAAAAAAATATTTAAATGTGCGCATTTTCGATAACCAGGATATCATATTCATCATCGTCTTAAAACACTTTACAGTTCGGGTATTCCGCGCTAAACTTCGCCCAAAGCCCATGCGATTTCTCAAGAAATTCATAAAACTCTACTTCTTTCGTAAAATTGATGTACCGGTGGCTTGTATTCGGTTGAAAACCATCAGGTATGAGGTCGGTATTCGGTTGAAAACCATCAGGTATGAGGTCTTCTTAGATCGTTGACGGTATTCTTAGAATCATAATAAATAGTAGAAAGCCACATAAATCGATTATATACTTAAAACTCAGCTTGGTAACAAAAGCGATTCTGTTTGAAACGCTATTATGTGGCCCAAAAATATCGACAGTGTCAAGGTTCATTTATTGATATACAAGCTTGACTCATGCTGCGCGCTCCTGGGAAAAATTTGTGAGAACTTATCAAATATTCGAATTTAAATTGTGTATTTGAATGTATTCTATCATGTAATTATAAAAAATATCTATTGCGTATTTGAAACCATCCCTATAAAAGAAATTTAAATCCATCCCATAGGGCAGAAGGTCAGAATTTAAAGACATAAAATGATATAGAACTGTGGTTTCGCAAAAAAAAAATTGTTCATAAGGGAGTTCGCGGACTATATAAGTTTAAGAACCGCCGCTTTATCGAATGTGGGCAATGTGGTGGTTTCCTATTATCATTCCGTGATGCACGATTTTATCCAGGAATTCTTGGCAAATCTGGAACTAGAGGATCGTTCGGAAATATTATTTTAAATTTGTACGGTAAAATTTTTTTATGCATGGATTTGAACTCGAACCTTTATAATAAGACTCCAAAATCTAGCAAATTATAGGGATTAAACTTAATTCCCCTCAATAGAAGTTCGTCTTCTGAATAACATCCCATTGATGAAAATATGCACAAAAAAAACATATATTTTTCATTATTGAGGTTTGATTTCGATGGGATTATAAAGGGATAATTTATGCGTCTTGCTCAAAACAAAGTGGTTGATTTGCGGCTATGTGTAATTACATAGACCAGCGAATTTCAACCTTTTTAAACAAAGTATTATATGGAGAAACGGCTAGTTATTAAATATTTACATTAATATGTATTGCGCAATAAATTCAACGCTTTTCAAATATGTTTGGCCAATAATGCATATTTATCAAACTCAAACAAAGAAAATAACCTCTATTTGGATTGCTATGGGGATCAAAATATCAATTGAATAATAAGCAAAGGGTGGAAAGTTTGATGGTGAATCTTCAACGAAAATTTGCATATTCGTTTGCATGCAATAAAATGCTCAATCTTATTCTGTTCAAAGCCTAAACATTGAATTTGGATGTATTTTTACTTTAGTTTTCATTGTTTATATTTTTTTTATTTAACCTAAATAAGTCTTAAATGTTTATATAAAAAAAAAAAAACACGGTGGCTATGATATGTCGACTTACTCTTAAGACTTATAATAGCTAGCTCATGATATCAACTTACTGTAATTTTGTTCAAATTTAAGCTTTAAAAAAAATTTCGAATTATGTTTTTCAGACTTTGTAAAGTCTGACAGTACTGTCTAACAGTATTTGCAAATTGTGTCAAAATCATCTTATCATCATTGCTGGAATTTTATAAGAGTGATATGCTCACACAGTTTGATCATTTGCATAAAATTGCAAAAGGCACTTCTTATCTGTGTGAAAAAGCATTCTCTTTCAAGTTGATTTAGAATTACAAATCTACGGCTACATAAATCTCATTAATCATAATTATAATGTTAAATTTAGTTGTGTGAACTACCTAACATATGCATGCCACTTGTTATAGGCTTATAGAATATATCTCATTAAAAAAAACTAAAGCGGGCCGGATTGGTGGTGCTTATGGGCCGGCGTTGGCCCGCGGGCCGCATTTATTTCACTAAAAACGGATTTTACAAATCTTATTCCCCGACCCCTTGTAGTCCGGAAAAAAGTACGTGTAATCCGAAAAGATATGAAAATGACGAGATATACATAGATAATACAAGGTTTCATATCATAGAATTAGCGTCATAAACACTTGATCGTATTCCATGACTTTTGATAACTTTGCTTTCGTGGCCAATATGGAAATAAGAATAAATCTCATATACAAAGCTTCCTCCAACTCTGGATGTTTAGATGTCTTGAAAGTTTGCCTCTTCCCGACCTCAAAACCAATGATGGAGACAAGCTTTTGAATGTTCTCGCGGCTCTTTTCTATATAATAAATTATGGATCGTCCTACGGCGTACGTACGCAAAGCTTAAAATCAAATGAAATTTTGAGGAGACTTGATAAAGTCACCCAATTACACTCAAACCTCTTTTTGTGCGATTTCGAAGTTATGCGGTTTTTTTAAAGCATTTTTTTTGTTAATTTCATAAAGAGTACGTATCGAGATTTTTTGGATAAAATAGAAAATAAATCATCGACACTAACCGAAATTTGGAAAAAAAAATGATTTGGGACTGTCAAAATCATATTGCATCTGCTATCGTTGAATTAAGAGTATGCCCTTTATTCTGGTTTAGATTTTTGAAAAAAAATATTTGGTTTCGACTTTTAAAAATACATTCTTCTTCTCTTTCTTCTTTCTATTTTTCAAGATATATTTTATATTACTCCAGAAGTAGAACAACATTGCAAACAGAGAGGAATTCCATTCAATATCCTTTTAATACAAGACAATGCTCCTGGACATCCACCACACATCGGAAATTTACATCCTAACTTTAAAATCGTGTATTTACCCCCTAATACCATTATTATTTTGCAACCTGGGAGCTATTGCCATTATTTATTATTTATAACTAATATAATGTACATTTTAAAATTATATACAAAAACAGTCCCAAAAGTACCCGACCTAACGTATAGATGCTGACTACTGTTGTAAAAAATTATTATGATAGAAAGTGTCTAGACACTACGTCACTTCCGCGATTGTACAAATCGTATAAAATTTCGCAAAAAGCCCTAAAATGGGGACGGAGTGGCCATAAGGTTTGTATGCTCAATCGGTCCGCTTTTCGGATCGCTGACATGACGAATGAGCGGCTCGCAATCCAAGAAAATGTTGATTTAATCTATTTTTATGCAATCATATTCACTTAATTTAAATATTTATAGCAGTCTGAGCGTAAATTCTGGAATAAATAGAGAAAACGAAAATCGACCAGGCGAGGTGTTGTGAAGAAAATCCACAAAATTTTATCGGATGATCGTCGATCAAAAGTGCGCGAGCTAGCAGATATGGTAGGCATTTAAAAAATGCTGTACATCGCATATTGATTGAAAATTTGGACATGATAAAGCTGTGCGCAAGATGGGTGCCGCGTTTGCTAACAATTAAACAAAAACAACGCCGTGAAGATGTTTTAATCGAGCGTTTGGCAAAATTCCACAGCAATAAAGATAAGTTTTGAGTCGATTCATAACAATTAATGAAACGCGGGTCCATCACTTCACTTACGAGACAAATGAATATGGAGATCCTCCACTGCTCCGAGCTGTTTATTGGTCCCGCTAATCGGGATAATGCCAGTCTACTCAACAAAAGTGCACAGCAAGGTGTAAAACCGAATCTAATAACCACGTCCGCAAGGATACGCGCATTCTCAGCTTCGAGTGACATGTAAGTAAGTTTTATGGGTAAGGGGAAGTCTAGTCTTGCTCACGACTTCATTTGACGCAAGCAACCTATGTAAATTGGCCTCTGGAGGGACTTCTGCGATCGTACAGATCATATGGGGTACGCATTTATCACCTAAAATGTCGCAAAACGCCCTAAAAGAAGACGAAGTGACCATAAGGTTTGTATGCTCAATCGGTCCGCTTTTTGGACCGCTGAATGAGCGGTTCGCAATCGGATGCCATAGCTGAACATAACGATAACTAACGTATATTATAGAAATGGACAGAGTTAAAAAGTGTTGATGCATGTAAAGTAGAATGGCTGAGTAAAATAATAATGAAATAAATGTATTTTCTAATGTTGAAAAATATTAAATTCTATTTGTATTTTAATAAATTTGCACAGCAAAATTCCGGGTTGTATTTGAATCGCCCTCGGATGTATATAAAAAGGGAAATTATTGATTAAATTTTTTTTTTTTTTTTTGATAATTTTTGATGTTTGGCAGCCCCATAACGTTACAATGAGCGCATTAATTCACTAAAAGTAAAAGTATAGAAACGGATGTGAGTCGTCAAAATTGGAAGCAAAGCGTTGACCCAAGCTCATCTAGTCTTACCTTTTTTAATGCAACAATTAAACGAAGGTATTTTGAGCTATTGCGCAATTCGGCGCTTGGGCCCAAACTCACTGTGTCCTTACTTTCAATGGTGCAAATAAATGGGCTACTTGATATTATTTCCATATCGAATATGAATGATATTGAGGCAACATTAAGCACACAGGATCAAGCCGCATCATTAAATACAAAGCAAAATCGACACTATCGTCGACATCTCGCGTTGTAAATTCGATGCAAATTTGTTTGCGTTGCGCGTTCGACTTGAGTCTTTTAAAAATGAATGTGTCAAATTTTAGTGCCTTTAAATAGCTTCATATCGTTTCGTATAATATTATATGTGCGCCGATCGTAAATTCAGCAAATCGATCTTTTGGCGTTCGTCTATAAGCGCTATTAAATGAAGGCGCTTGTTACGTTTTGGCTTTGATCTTATACGTCATTTATTACAGCTCAATAAAATAGCCGGTCGGAATGATATCGGCGTAAGCGCCGAGCGCGCGCGAGTAAGTTGTGTCGTTTCGCTGCGGGATCATCGACCGCACACAGAGCCGCTACAAGTGGCGGCGACGCAAATAGCGGCCGCAACATTTTTTCACCTGTTTTACTGACAAGCTATCATTTTTAAATATATTTTTTTCAACAAATCAATAAATCCGGTCACGCAATATCAACGCTCATAGCTCATTCAATCACTTTTATGCTTTAGAAGCGCAGGCATTCATTTTTCATAGCTATGCTTTAAAAATGCGAAAACAAATTCAATCAATAGAAATTCTCACTTTGCTGAAGGTAAATAGACGCGCCTTACTTATAGCTGAAAATTGTCAACAGACAAAAATATGTCTTAATTTGCAGCTATTGTTGATGTTACAATTAGTTCGTCGGCAAAACATACATTATCGCATACTTCAGCACTGCAAATCAATGATCGTTGCGAATTTCAACAGTTGGATGTCTTTTTAAATGACGAACACAAATTTGTCCAGTTGTATCAATTCATCGTTTGATTGCAATAGAATGCAAATCAATTTGTCGTTATGCATCCATATTAGCAATTTGTCGGGGAATATTGGATACGTCATCATCTTCTGAAACTATACACTTGAACCGTAACCAAGATGATGATAAGTGCGCGACCTCAATACAATTGATTAAAAAAAACAGCGAAAACAGTTTTTTTTTACAGTATAATTTTATTTTAAATTATGTTTAATAATTAATTTAATGCGATGGTTCAAATTGCATGTAATTATTAACCAGCCTCAAAATTCGCGGGTGATTTTTTGTTAACGCCAACCTCATGTCATTCTCAACATTTAATTTATAAACGAAGAAGAGTTGAAAATCCACTCTCGAAGAGATTTGTAGACACAGATGGAACTAAAACTTCAAAGGTAAGCATCGTCATATTAGGATATGAATAATACGGATTTCGTGTTCGTTTCCAAGATTTTTCTTTAATAGTTTTGTATATAATATTTTCGACTAATTGTAAAATTTAAGCCCACCCGATGAGTCTTCTTCGAACAAATTCGTTTTGTAATGAGAGTTTGTAATCGTTCTGTAGACTTGTTCGGGTTTGGCATTCGATCGCGAGACGTTCATTCATCATGTCAGCGGTCCGAAAATCTGACCGGTTGGACACACAAACCTTGTGATCATTCCTTCCTCGTTTAAGGCTCGCGCCAAATGAACTCGCGTACGAGTCTAGATTTCCTCCCCCGTCACCCATATCTTACTAATTTAAGGGGGTATTCCAATGTGTGTGCCGTTCAAGAAGAGCTAAATTTACAAGTTGGCTTTCCAGAAAATGAGCTCTCCGTTTCTGGCGATAGTTCGTGATTCAAGAGGAGATTTTCTTTTCTTCTAGGCATTGTATCACTGTGAAGAAAAAAGAGTGCGTGTTTCATGTAAAGAAAAGGATATATAGGAGAGCCAAATAAGGTAAAAAACAGTTCACGCAACTCAAAAAAGCGCGTAAAGAAGTTAAAACTCAAAGTAGCGAAAACTCCATTTTCCTACCCGTCAGCTCTTAATAAAGAAACGCAAGACATTTTGAAGCCAATTTATGAAGAGCTGAGCCAAAATTAACTTTGAGAGAGACTTGTTACGGTTCCAACACGCAAAATGACAACAAAAGTTTCAACGCTTGCGTTTGGCATTTGGCACCTAAACATGTTTTTTACGGCTTACATATTTAATGAAGGTCAGAAACCAATACTTAAGATCTTGCAAGTCATGGGCTATTCACTTGGCCCTGGAAGCTTGAGTTTCGCCAAGGACTGCAACAATGCACGCGTACAGCGCGCAGACCAACGCAGCTCCTTTGCTTTAAAAACCGCTCGAATCGCGAGGAGAGAAGCTAGAATCGCTAAAGAAGAGGTCTACGACGAAAAAGAAGGTACCATGTATAGCCCAGGCATTGCTGATTTGTCGAAAAGGTACATTTTCTATGACTTTTTATCTTAAAAAACTTTAAACGCGTTTTTCTCAAAACGATATTTTTGCACCTGGCGCAGGTGATTTTTAAAAAATGGCTGGGCGTATCGACTTCAAATTTTAATATGATATTCAGCACTATCATGGCTATCATCGGAGTCTCCGAGTTGTTGATATTTTGATCTTAACTTATAATTTCACTTCATTTATGGTGCAAAAATGTGTATTTTTCTCTTTTACAAAAAACGCCGCCATTTTGTTAATTTTCAATGAAATAAAAAAACTGGAGGTTCAGACGATGGGGCAGTCACATAGATTAATAATCTTTTTCGATTTTCTGTTTTAGATCACCAGAAAAGCTAAAAGTACCTGCGCCAGCAGAAAACATTTTTTGTTCGTTTGATATTTTTTTATAAATACTTGAAAAAAAACATTCGTTTAATTACATGCAATAGTTCTAGAGAAAAAAAGGCGCTCACATTGGAATACCCCCTTAAGCTTTAGTTTTTAGTTATAAGTTACAAAATCTTATCGGTTTCTTCACTTGTTGGGTGAGCTGGCATGCTCCCGAATAGCGGAATCAATAGGAACACGGGTTTGTTTGTTGATCCCCTTTTTTCTTTATCTTAGATGTGAAGAGATGAACCCATGTTTCATCCACTGTTATGATTGATGCAAAAATTCGGTCTTATTGCTGTGAAACATCTCCGAACACTCGATCGAAACATCATTGCGATGCTTTTTTTGTTCTATTGTGAGCAAACGCGTCACCCATCTTGCGCACAGCTTTCTCATGTACAATTTTTTGAAAAGTCTATCATGTTATAAAAATAAAACTAAAAGATAGTTCGGACTGTGTGTGCGGGGATCTTTTCATGGACGCGGATCACGTTCTGTGGTCGTGTTTGCGCATGTCGGCCGAGAGAGAAGCGCTCCTGTGCCGTATCAGAGGTCCTTTTTCTGGACCTCTTGGCCACGAGGACTTGGTGGCCAGTCCCGGTGCCTTTTCGGCGTTCAAGGTCTTCTGCCATAGTTTCGGAGCATGCGCCTTGGTATACGTCCTCTACCATAACATGTCACTACAGTTTGACAATATACTTGTATCAACCTAGGTAAGAATAATAAAAAAATAAAAAAAACACAAACTGTGAACGATGCCAATGTTGCAATATCCAGCATATTGTAAAAAAATGATGACATTTTTTATGGTCGGTGCACAAAATAACAGCTTTCGTGTTCGTAGAGCAAGTTAATGTTAACACACCAGCATTTATAAACAGAGCTAGCTTCATTTTGAGCTATTTTTTAGCTCAAAAACAGAAGTAGAGACACCACTCTCCCAACTTACCAGTACTTGTACTTGCTTGTTTTACTGCCTAGAAAACCAGCCTCATGTGTATCGGGCATTAATCTGCCGTTTGTATATATGCTCCTCAAGCATCTGCTCCATAACGATGGATTATTTTATTATTTTATGAAACTTGAAGAAAAACGTGATTACTATTACACCTGGACTCTATTATTAGAGACTCTATTATTATTACTCTATATTTATACACTGGAAAATTGGTCTAGCTAGACCCAGATTTTTTCATAAAATTTGTATGAGAAAGTAAGGGAGATTTGGTAAGATTTATGCATAACGACTATTAAAAAATCTCATCGTAAATGCAAAAAGATCTGGCCAGATTTTCTTATAGATAGAAGGGTTAAACGCAAAATGTAGGCAAATCGTTGAATATTGTAAAATTGGATACAATCAACGGATAGATGATTACAATGAAATGTTATGCTTTGGGCAAAAACCGATTTTATTCATCGGTAGTAAGTTTAGTTGATTTTAGTAAAATACAATAACGACTCTAATTGCATAGTATCGCCATTTTATAATTTGCGCTACATCCTGTGCGAGCACGGAAGAGTTGGATGCACATCCGACCACAATACCCGACTTCCGCCCGACACAATGACCTGCCACGGTCTTCTCATCCGTCGTTCCATTGTGCGACGCGTTGTAAACATCCTTATTTTTATAATCGATCGAATGGAAATATTCACCGAAATTTAGATACACCCCGCGATCGATATTTTGCTATAGTTATTTTAATTAAGTGGTGAATTTGGGCGTGACTCCCGATTCCCGAGCGGCCAAATCCAAGAAAGAAATTCGCTAAATGAATTTCTCGTGCGGGGGTTGCGAGAGCCGGCGGTGTTTTTGACTGCGTCAAATAAAGAAGGGTAGCTTGTGGGTGGCGGGTGGCGTTCTGCTGGATGTGATTCATCCCTAATGTCTTTTCCGACCCTCGTAAAATCCAACCATTGGTTTCATTCATAAAACACGCTGCAGACTACATTTTCACATAGAGCTGCTTGTGGAAGAAATGCATGCATTAGTGCGCATAATGAAAAAAGAAGCAAACAATATCGTCGCACCAGTGCTTTCAAAATGTATATAAATATTAAGACGTTATTTTTTTTGCTTAAAAGAAATCGCTGTATGAACTTGTGAAGTTATTTCTTCAATTTCTTCTAATTCTTCATCAGTTTCATGCTTCACCGTGGCAATTTAAAGCCTTGTTTTCTTATGGATACATTTTACTATTGCTCAAACAACACGGGTTAAATCAATTATTTATTTTTCTCTGAATCTATTTCAATTTATCATCTGCTTTACAGTTTTTTGAATTATTTTCTGTAGAAATTATTCGGTTTATAAACAAAAAACAATGAAAAACAGATTTTATTTAGTCTAAATTAGTATTCAAAAACTGCTCTAATACGGGAAACAATTGAAATCCAGAAGGAACGAGATCAGCAAAATAGGATAATGTTTTTAATCCCTAAAGGAGTACTATCCCAGGGTCTGGGATCCCCCCTCCACTTATTCGAAAGAGCACTCTTGTACATTGAGCTCGAAGACAGACAGAGACAGAGAGAGAACGTAGCGCAGTTTGGGAGACAGAGACGTAGAGCTTCTCCGCATACATCGCACGATTGTATAGATTGTTAGCCCAAATTACTAATAATGAGTTATTTGTTTACGTAAAGATATTGCCGAATATTTTTTGCTATCCACAGTGTTTATTTATTTAATTGCTTCTTGTTCGTGATCGATTTTTTGTGTATTGTTTATGTAAAGAAATTATGTGGTCTTATATGCTATCAACAGTGTTTATTTACAATTGTGAATCTCCGACCTGCAAGATAATCTCTCCGTCTCTGTTTCTCTCCAAACTCAACGTGCAAGACACTCTCCGTATGTCTATCTCTGAGATCAATGTGTAAGAATGTTCTTTCACAATCACTGGAATTCGCTCGCAAATACGCGACCGCACTACCATACAGGTTAAACTGAATAATGACTGTTTCAAAGTATATAGCGAAAAAACCATTATAAAACATACGCCCCTTCTTTTGTACAGTTTCTAAGCAGAAGTGTAAAAATTGCACGTATGCACGTAACAAACTAAGACATTTGGTCAAGCTTGAAATCGATACATTTGAGATCCATCATAGTGTCTCAAATGAGATCATTTTTGTTATTGTTTTAGAAATAGAAGCACGGCATTGATAATAAAGCACCGTGGATCGCTGCACGCCACATATGCGAGTGTAGATAGAACGAATTATCATCTTCTGTGGCGTTGCGGACACATTGCGTGTGAAGGAACGGCACCGATCTCTTCTTGTGCATCGTTGCCGGTTCGGTTGTAACGCGCAGGAGACTGGAGTCGAGATGAGTCATCGTATGGCCTTGAGAGCGGGAGGACGTCCTTCTCGCGGTCGAATCTCTCTCTCATGAATAACAAAGAAGTTATCTAAGATAACAGACTTCAGACACCAATGTAGCATAGATTTAGTGAATGGTTCGATTGAACCTGCGCACTACCATCGCTTGTCCTCGATATTCATATTGATAAAGTCTTCTCTTCCTATAGAAAAAATCTAATATTGAATCTACTTTGTTTTTGTGTAGTTTGAGTAGAATTACACATTAACAGCTTAACGACCGCATGTTTTTTAAAAAAATTTTGCCGATTTTGGCGATTTTGCAGAAAGAAAAGCAAAAAAACTACCATTTCACTAAATTCACTATATTTCGTAAACCACTTGAGGTATTTTAGTAACCCAATAGTTTTTCAATAGAATGGAATGTATGACGTAGACGTATATAAGAGTCCACGGACAGCAACCAAAGTTTTTCAAAGACTCAAATACGAGTCCGCGGCCGTTAAGCTGTTAAATAAATATTAACCATATAGTATTTGGTGACCTTATTTAAGATTAATTGCATTTATTCTCTGTTATAACGAGTTTTAAATAAAGTTATGATCCTCTGATCTGGTAATTTTTTTTTTATAGAATGAAATTATATTACAAGAATACCGTGTAATATGGGAGTTGTCCGTATATGGAAAAAGTATATAGCGCTTACATCTTCCAGAATTCCTTAATCCCATCTAGAGTCAATTTCGACACCCGATGGTGCGTATCATTGTCCAATAAAAATATTCGATTTCTGGAGGCAAACATAGGACTATTTTTATATATTTTAAATATAGAATTCATTAAATGGGTGTTGAAGAATAGTGTAAAAAGTCTAGAGCTGCATCCATTTTATAGTCTTGTTGAACTCTTGACGATGGATCTTCCCGTTTTCGTTCTTCTATTTGGCGAAATTTAGCATTTACTCCTTGTAGGTTGAGTTGTCTATTTTGATTCTGAATCTTCATTAGAAGAAATATTCATATTGTACATCAGATCGTCCAGATCTTCAACGATGTCTTCATCTTTACTTTTAATGAAAACTTTGCTTATTTATTGTTCATTTAATTTTTCTGCCATTCTGAAGATTTTTTTATAAAACATAATAATTTGAATGACTGTACATGTACGATCATACTCATCAAGGGTTTAAATCTAATAATTGTATCTAAATGACAGTTAAATGTACTCATAACACAAATAATAATTTAGATCTGCATTTTCGGAAGCCAATTTTCACCCCAAAGGCTTCGTTAATAAACAAAATATACATTTCTGGAATATTTACAATCTACAAAGCATAAGCAAATGGCTTTAACCTTTGCAAAAAATAGCAGAATGGTGTGCCATTTCAACTAGAAAAATAATCGGAGCGAAGAAAGTGGCGGAACGGTAACTGTGAATGCGATACGATATCGATTAATTTATAATAGAAAATACCTTATATTATCAACATTCATCAATCGAATGATATCGAAATATTCAAATTTTAAATGCCCCCAAATCTCCCCAAATTGACATACCCTGGCTCATTGTCAGTAATAGAAAACGTTTTAAAAAGAGCACAAATATGCAAACGTATTGGCAATTGAAACTTCAAAGAAGTCATTTTAAAAAGTCAACTAATAAAGTATGATTGAACTTAAATTTAATTCAAAATGAATTTAATTCAAATTCACATTCGACTTAAGCTGTGTAAAAGTTGTACAACAGCGATTCTTATACTTTTATCTACACTTGCACGAGTATATTTGTGTGAATTGAATGTATAAGATCTTTCAATAAAGACGCTTAAAGTTTATTAGATTATAGCGGCCATATTGTTGAATAAATATTTATTAAATTTATTTAGAATTATTTAGTAATGTATGGCAAATTATTATGGAAAGTTATAGTGTTGAACAACGTGTGGAAATCATCATTATGATTTGAACTTACACTTCTTCCTTTGGGACAATCTTAAATCGCAGCTCTTGACAATTGATGCCTTCAAAGCCAACAAAACGAACGCCATCCAGCAATTTCAGCCAGATTTATGCCACAGTCATCAAAAATTTGACCTCCCGAATACGTACCACCAAGCAAAACCGCGGCGGACATTTGAACGACGTTATATTGCATACTTAATGCCATAAAATAGTCTTTCAAATGATATAAAATTGAGATGATATCTCAAACACAATTTGTTTTATTTACATTTAAATATTAGGCGTCTTCTTTGAAAGATCCTGTACGGTCAGTTTATGTGTATTTTGTGCTTGAAAATTAATTTTGGGTCGTGTTAAAACAAGTATTTTATGTGTTAATATGATATATTATTGCTTCTACAAATTACCCTAATAATTTTTTTAGCATATTTATATCTCGGGATTGTATGAATATTTCCGATCGATCGTTTTGATCCAGGTTTAGTCTGATTTCCTGGATCTGAAAAACTAAATACTAAGGACGTAAATGGGTGACTAGATTAGACGATTATAACAATATCAATTTCGTTTGGAATGATTCCGCCAGATCAAAATCCGCACCAAACAGTAACTTTCTTGGAATGCATTTGGTGCTGGAGTATCTCGTGTGAATTGGTATCGTCCCAAATCTAACAATTTCGCTTGTTTACGCATTCATTCTTCAAAAAAAGGGACTCATCGCCAAAAAATATTTTTATGGTAAAACTTTTCACGAGCGGACCACTGATTTAGAATTCATTATTTTTGATAATTTGCATACGTTATCTAACACTGCAATCTTTCATAACAATTTGCCATATACTATTGAACAATTCACAATAAATTTGATAGATGTTGCTTTAACAAAATGGCCGCTATAAGCTAACAAATTTCGAGCGTCTCTATTGAAAAAAATTATTAGTATTATCCATATTTATTTTAAAATTTAAACTTATTTTTGACTTTAAATAACTACTTACATTATGATCATTTAACACATACGATGCTGGTACACCGCTTCCCATAATTTTAAAAAAACAATGGATGATTTGAAGGATTTAAAAGAAGATTTTCTTTAAAAAACGGGTTTAAATTGGAAAAAGATGCCAGAACGAACGTTCATATCTAAAACAGAGAAATTTGCTCTCGATTTCAAAGTTTCAAAAGATCAAATTACTCTTTTGCAGTAATGCTTCAGGAGATTTTTTTGACTAAACCGTTAGTTATTAACCGCTTTTTTAAACCACGTACGATAAAAGGACTCAATTTAGAAAATCTTTCTGTGTATTGGAGGGTTAATAAAAAAGCATGGGTGACACAAATTATATTTAAAGATTGGTTTTATAATTGCTTCGTTCCTGATGTCCAAAATTACATACACGGAAATAATCTTGCTTTTAAAATGTTGTTAATCATTGATAATGCACCTAGTCATCCAAAAAATCTATGTCATCCGAACATAAAAGTAATATTTGTACCACCAAACACCACATCGTTAATTCAGCCATTATATCAAGGTATAATCAAAGCTTTTAAATCGCATTATATACGCCATACATTTAAATTATTTGTAGACAAATTAGATGCCAATTTCGACTACACATTATTGAAAGCATGGAAAGATTTTTCGATTTTAAATTGGCTTGAAATTATTGATTCCTGTGTCAAAGAGATGAAATCCTCTACTCTAAATGCATGCAGAAGTATTTGGCTTGAGGTTGTATTGAAAGAATCCAGATCAATTTCATTATTCAATGAAAACGATCGAATAATGAATATAGCTCGATCTTTGAGCCTTGAAGGACTTGAAGACATGAACGAAAATATATTAATAAATTAATAAATGATGACATAAAATTAAATTAAAAAGATTTGGTAGCTCTGACTGACAAAACAGGTAGAAAATATCAGCGAGGAAATCAATTTTAAAGAAAGTCAAGCCCCATATTATAAAATCAGTGAAGAAATGCAGACAAAAGCTATTTTTGACAATAAACCCACCGGTTGCGGAGCACTGATTTGAAGCATCGTGTCTAATCATATGAACACTTGCCAAACCGTGAATAATAAAGCCATAAACGGTCAATTTGCGGACGTATAAAAATGAATATAATGAGTTCCATTGGTCGAAAAATCGAAGAGTCTTGACATTCGATCGATTCCATGAAAATCCTTGAGGAAGTCTAGAGGCAAGAAGACTGAGTGGTGGGTCGATGATAACCGGCGCGATGATAACGTTGACAGAGTCGGCACATCTGTATACACATACCGATGTCATGCCATCACCAATAAATAAACAATCCCATAACGAGTTCGGTGTCTGCACTCAAATATGGTGCTGATTTCCGATTACAATATCAAACTACTCCTCCAGCCGACAACGCCACGCTTTATCTCTTCCAGGAATAACTTTGCTTTCCAGCCATATTCGATTCTGAATTATGTGCTTGTTCGCTCATTAGCCACGCAACTAACCGTCCGCATCAAACCCTCGGCGAAATTCTGCGCGAATATCAAAAAATATCGCATTAAAAACGATGATCCTACATTTCAAAAGCATAAATTATTAATCAAGTCTGCTGCTTCTTATTGTGTTATTGAACGGCGTCTTCCATATGCTATAATTATGTTTGCGTCAACGATTTGAAGCATTTTTATAAGGTCTTTCAATATGAACGCTTGAAATTTGTTACGTTCTAGCGGTCATGTTGTTAAAGCAACATCTATCAAATTTATTGTGAATTGTTCAATAATATATGGCAAATAGTCATGGAAGATTGTAGTGTTAGATACCGTATGCGAATTATCAAAAATAATGAATTATACATCAGTAATCCGTTTGAGAAATGTTTCATCATAAAAAATATTTTTAGCGATGAGTCCCATTTTTTAAAGAATAAAAGCGCGAACAATCGAAATTGTCAGATTTAGGACGATACCAATCCACATGGGATTAACTGGATTCAAATGCATCCCGAGAAAGTTACTGTTTGGTGCGGATTTTGGTCCGGCGGAGTCATTTGGTCCGTTCCAAACGAAATTGACATTGACATAATCGTCTATAGTGAGCGCCGTAGATCGATGATAAGTAACATATTGTGGCCTAAGCTGAATAATATAGATACCGACGACATGTGATTTCAATAGAACAGTACCGCATGCCACGATGAACATTGTGCATGAACGATTTGAGCCACCGAGTTTCTTCAATTTCTTCCTTTGGGACTATCATAAATCGCAGATCCGTATAAGTCACAAACAATTGATGCCCACTAAATCAACATAACGAACGCCAACCAGCAAATTCGACCAGATTTATGCGTCATTGGAAATTCGACATCCCGAATACGTGCCACCAAGCAAAGCCGCGGTGGATATTTGAACGATATTAAATTCCATACTTAATGCCAAAAAATATTATTTTAAATTATATTAAAAATTGTGTGGATATCTCATACACAGCTTGTTTTATTTACATTTAAAAATTGAGTATCTTTAATGACCCTATACATATTCAATATATTTTTTAACACGCTCTTTGCCATAGCGACGTTTTGGTTACTGCAGGGGAACACTTCGTAAATCCTGATTTTTACACGGAATACCTTTTTTATTTTGTAGAGTAGGTGCCTATATACACATAATTAATAAAATTAAAATTTATCTTATTGACTAAAAAATCTTGATATCAAAAACAAAAATAAAAAAATCAAATCTCACATCATGGCGCAATTTTGATTGACGTTTTCTTCCTCCGCTTAAATACGATTTTTCAAGTTATTTTAATGGAATTAGCACATGCAAATATAACATATAAATACTAAAACATACAAATACTGAGAGCCGTAACTAGGATATGAAGCGCCCTTGGTAAGTATCTAACTTAGCATATAGATGGCGGTTACTGTTGTAAAAACAATACCATTATAGAAAAAGTCTAGACGCTACGTTGCTTCTGTGATCGTACAGATCATAGAAAATACCGCAAAAAGCCCTAAAAGATGACGGAGTGACCATAAAGTTTGTATGCTCAATCGGTCCGCTTTTCGGACCCCTGATATGACGAATGATGTGCAACTGTCGACTGGGTCGGTATACTGCGTTTTACGCCCCAAACTCAGTTGCGCCCGTGGCGGGCGTCTGTTTTGTTACGCCCTTGTTATGGCCCTGCAAATACACAAAACTATGTTTGGAATTAAATATAAATATTATGTAGCATGATATTTATTACAGCAATTCTATTATATATGAGGTGATTTTGGACAATTAGGACAATATGTTGAGGCCTTCATAACATTTTTGTTCTGCCCTGTTAGCCCTGCGGATTTTTATGAATTTCTAAACCGTTAAACGCATTTTTCTTTTTATTGTCGGGCCTAGCATTTTCACGATCGAAAAGCTTATCAATTTTTCATCCAAAAATAATGAAATAAATTTATCCGGGGTAATATTGGAAGGAAATTATATCAGAACATTGCCTCAAAGTCTTCAGATACAAATGTTAATTTTACGAACGTCTTTCTATAGTGTCTTCCAGATGAAAACTGTTTAAATATTATCATTTGAGATTGACTCCTAAATTTGCATTTCCTTCCCTTGTCTGTTCGCAATTGCATATCATCACTTTGTTGGCTAAATTGGACAATTGATAGAGCAATTGGTGAAGCCTATCGATCTAAGATAAACAATACCTGAGGGAAGATGTGCCACATATCCATTGCGAATCGTCAGTTAAAAAGTTGTCTTCGATCCGGTCTTTGGACATGGAAGATGTTTAATTTAAAAATGGGAATTTATAAAGCTCGAGCAATGTCCCGACGATTAGGATGGCAGATAGTGTCATCCGACGTGCCATAAAAAAATTTGAAGAAGGTGTTCCGGTGGCTGTTGTCGATAATTTATACATATTATGTTCGAAAGGGTATCATATTTATATCCTTATTTAATTAATCGGTCTTCCCATTATGAAGGATGGCCGATGGAAGCTTTTTTGATTATTTTTCGATTTGAAATTTTGATCGCATGAACATTGCTTATCGAGCTATTTATAATGATTTTACTTTCTAGTGATTTAAAAGCAACATAGATTTAGGCTATTGCATCATATTTTGCAATAGGACAGTTTTTGCATGCAATGTAAAATGAACAAGCATCGGTGTTAGGATAGGTAATTAAATTAGCCGCCAATTAAATATAATAGATTAAGCGTGTTGTTGTATTGGCCCATTGTGAGGGCGCGAGGGAGACGGCAACAGCGTCCTTGAACATAGGACTGAAAGAGACGGAGATTAGGGCCGTGTGGGGGGGCGAACCCTTAGCCAGCGGGAGGGGGGACTGTGAGACTAAATTTACTGTCGGTTAATCCAAGCACAGGGTAGCTCGGAATGCTACTATTTAATTTATTATTAAAAAATAAAAAAACAAATGTACAAATATATAAATTTGAAATAAGTTTTTGGACTATTCTAGGCCTAAACGATTGAATTTTGGCACTTTTCATAAATGTTTTTATAAATTAATCCCACTCAAAATTTCATTAAGGGGATCGAAAATTAATATTTTTCACTATTTGAAAAACATTTATTTTTCATACTTATACAAAATAAACTGTTATTCGCTGTTGCAATGCGATTAAAGACAAAAAAAACGGGAAAATAAAATTCCTGAACCGCCTAAATCGTAATGAATCTTTTTGTAAATTGTCAAGTGAGTACGGTGTAGGACGATCTACAATTTATGGTATATAAAAACCACAAAAACATTCAAAAAATCGCCTCCACTTATGATTGTGGCCCAGGTAGGGAGACAAACATTCAACAAAGCTAAATATTCAGAGGCGAAGGAAGCTTTGTATATGTGGTTTCTTCAGAAAAAAAATTAAATTGGATTAAACATAGTTGCTATATTCTTATGTTCACTATTTATCATCCATACAAATCGATTTTTATATCAGGATCGATTTTATAGCAGTGTGAGTGAAGATTGTATATCAATAAATGAGCCTTAACACTGTTGATATTGTTGGGTCGCATAATAGCGCTTCAAATAAAACCACCTTTGGTGCCAGAAACGTGACAAAAGGATAAAAGAAATTTTAAAAAATGTAATGATTTTAATAAATAATAATATTGTATTAGAAATAGTAGCACGGGTTTGAAAATTAAGTGCTATAGATCACTTTTCGCAATATTTAGACGTGTAGGGGTATTTTTACAGCATATACTCATTTAAATTGTCGTCTATTCAATTAAAAGCTATATTCACAGTGTAGTTCAAGCATAGTATTTTAATCAACAATTATGATTGCAGAGATCAAAATCAGACTAAAAATAGGCAGAGTTATTGTCAGTGTTGCGAGATAAGAATGGAAGTTTCCGGAGATGATATCCCAACTAAGCATAATGATATTTAATACAATTTTTCTATTTAAATTCAATATTTTTTTTAAAAGTGAAGATACATATTAATGGATATGTAATGTGTATTTCCTATATAAAGATTATTTATTGTTACGCTAAAACGTGCAATATTTGATTTGCCGGTGTTCGTGTGGCATTTGAATGTTTTAATCCCAGTCTTTTAATCATTGCATCCATAGACGTTTTAATATGACAATAAAAATGCATCGGATCGAAATTATGAATATATAATGGATCAATAGATGTATTTATGGCCCAAATTTAATATTTTTGGTTTTAGAAACAGTTTAAGTTCGTAATTAATTAATCAATGAAACATTCCCATAGCTACGTTATAAATTTGTACTTTATAGATTGGGCTGAATTGTAGTTGGCCACATTTTGATAGCCTGCAGAGGAACGATGGATCTTTTATCTTTTGTTTGCCGCCTTATCTAAGTGTTATCTATTCAATTCGACGAGTGCATTTTGTGCTTATCAATGCGAGCAAAATACCTCGAGCATTAGCTAACAAAATTGAGATAATAGCCGTTAGATATATGGTATGGTATTATTATAGATTTTAAATTTGCTTTTGTATAAATAATAGTATTATATAAAAGGCGAAGATACTTTTTGGTAACCGAGTTGATCACCGGTTCACCTCGCGCACTCTGCAGGTAATGTCTGCTTGTTCAAAGAAAGGTGTGCCAAACAGTTTCATCAATTATTTGGCTCCAGGCAACACTTCACTGCAAAATATTATACAGATTTATTCCCTATTTCATTATTTGGAATAAGCGCTTTTTTAACCCTTTCGATGATCGATTTAACCTTTTAACTCATGCCAAAATTAATGGGCAACCTTTGATCGTATTTTAGTCGAGACTACGTGTATTTTTGTATTGAATTTATTTCATACAGTATATTTTTTTAAATTGTTTTGTAGAAACCCCAAAAATGTTTGTATGATTTTTTGCATGTAGAAGATTTTTTATTCATTGAAATCTAACGAAGAATTAGCGTCATTGAAATGAAATTAGACAGTCAATATTGAGTGTATGCTTGAAAAAAATATAAACAAAGCTAGTTCAATGGAAAATAAAATAAATTCAATTGGTTTTTTTTATAAACCTATAGTTGGAAGTTGGAAGAAGAGACTGATGAAGCAAATTTAGCATAAATGCCATCTGATATAACCAAAAATTCAAAAAAACCCATAAAATTAAAAAAATATCTCATACTAAAAGTATAAAAGCAAATGATCTAGACATCAATTAAATTCAAAAAAGTCTCTTAGCCAAACAAAAACGATTAATTTAACTAAAACGAAAATATCCCAATATGTTATTTCAGGATTAATAATTCTATTCGGCGGTCTAGATGCAGGTTTAGCTTGATTTCCTGGATTTAAAGTAATAAACGCCAGGGCGATAAAAACATTATTGCAGGATCGTCTTGAATCAATTGAATATGCAACAATAATTAAAATATAATTTGAGAAACAAACATAGTTTTACCATTTATTCACAGATTCTTTCCTATCTAAAATTCCTATTCAAATAATCTTTACTAAGCCATATGTCATATGGTTTTCCTAGAAAAGTCTCTGATGAACTTCTATATTCAAGAAAATCTCATAAAGCCAAATATTCCAGTTGCTATATTGATGTCATATGTATAGCATAGTTTCGTCATAATTAATTAATAAGCGCAAGTGGGCATTGATTTTACTTATTTTACCAGATACTTGCATAAAATACACCGCAAATGAAGTGGACGTTATAGGAGGATTGACTGTACTGATGTGCAAATATTCAAATTGGATTGGATTGGATGCTGCATAAACTATCTCAATTAATTGATCAAAGACAACTTGCATATATAATTTACGATAGTATACAATGTAGAATATGATTTTCCTTGAATCAAACGATCATGGAAATATTCTTTGGCGTATTTGATATCTAGGATGTCTGGGGTATCTAGGGTGTGATAAATCATCTTTAGATAAGATGAAACGATCTCTCTAGAAGTTTATTGTCGATTGATGTGAGATTATATCATGAAGTTTAACAGATCAAAATGTTCATTACAGAAGTGTAAAATCAATTTCATCACTCGAATTATTATGGATGTTCAATGATTCTATTACGTACATTTGTAAGACAGTCTCAAACTCTTCTATACTCAATCGGTCCGCTTTTCGGACCGCTGATATGACGAATGAGCGGCTCGCAAACCAACAAAATGTTGATTTAATCTATTTATATGTAATCGTATTCACTTAATTTAAATATTTAGAGCAGTTTGAGCGTAAATTCTGGAATAAATAGAGAAAACAAAAATCGACCAGGCGAGGTGTTGTGAAGAAAATCCACAAAATTATATTGGATGATCGTCGATCAAAAATGCGCGAGATAGAAGATATGGTAGGCATTTAAAAAAGTGCTGTACATCGCATTTTGATTGAAAATTTGGACATGATAAAGCTTTGCGCGAGATGGGTGCCGCGTTTGCTCACAATAAAACAAAAACAACGCCGTGAAGATGTTTTAATCGAGCGTTTGGCATAATTCCACAGCAATAAAGATAAGTTTTTGAGTCGATTCATAACAATGAATGAAACGCGGATCCATCACTTCACACATGAGACAAATGAATATGGAGATCCTCCACCGCCCCGAGCTGTTTATTGGTCCCGTTAATCAGGATAATGCCAGTCTACTCCACAAAAGTGCACAGCAAGGTGTAAAACCGAATCTAATAACCCGAAGTCTATGTGACCATAAGGTTTGTATGCTCAATCGGTCCGCTTTTTGGACCGCTGAACGAGCGGTCCGCAATCGGATGCCATACCTGAACATAACGACAACGAAGAGAAGAGACAACTTGGTGTATATTATAGAAACGGACAGAGTTAATCAGTGTTGATGCATGTAAAGTAGAATGGCTGAGTAAAATAAAAACTCTCGATCAGGTCGGTATTCTATGATTTGCGCCCAAAGTCCAGTTTATCCATTTACCCAAATTATAATTATATAAACGTGTTATCCATGATTTAAATTGTACTACTTTCTACTAAAATAAAATGGCTTACATTATTTGAAAAGACATCAAATGTAAACATACATTTGGATGACTCGTTATGATGCTCTAACTAGATCGATGAAACATTTGTATTAATTTATTTATGTATCTTACTATAAAATTTATTCATCGTTCTTCGTAATATATTAACCCTTTGCAATCGAAGTGTATTTCGCTCGTACGAAATAAAAAATCGAGACGATAATATGAGTATTTTAATCCTACAATCCTTTTTAATTCCTGTTATTTATTATTAATTATTATCAGTTTTTGATTTAAATGAGATTAATTGGAATTAGAGGTCAAAGTTCGATCCCGATCCTGAACAAAGCATTTCCTTTTGTTTTAGTTTATAATGCTGCAAAAATAGTCACTATTTTATCTATTTCTTCGATATGTCGAGCTATCAACGTCATTCATATATTTGATGTAATTGATGATGATATTGGGGTTTTTAAGCATTTATTACCGCCCCAACAATTTTAATATCACGTCGTTAAACCCCTTTTACGAGAGTCATTCCTGTATTATCTCAAGTGCTCAAATAAATGACGATATGATCGTAAAATTTTCCATCAACGTGATATTGTAAATTCATGAAAAAAAAATGTTTTTCCCCCCCACCCATATATCAACACATTTTCATCGGGTTATGTATACATAGCATTGCTCTTTGTCTGATGCGGGGTGCATTTGCGAAAATCTGTAATATAGTCAACCCTTCTATAGTTAAAATTTTTGCTCCCTAATGTGAAATTTTAAAAGTAAAGCTAGTTACACCTACTGACATGGAAACAGATTTAATGTATTTTGAAGAGAATGAAGCAAATGACATACAGTAGACCTGCGGTAATCCGACAAACGTTTTGCAAGGCGCCGTCGGATTATAGAGTACTGCCCCCGATCGGATTTGTTTTGTAAAGGAATACTTGTTTGAATTATATAATTAACGTCACCAACACAATGGCCATAGCAATTATAAAAATGAATATCTGTTAACGTTATCAAACGTATTCCATGACGATTTATGAAGCACTATCTAATGCCAATATGGGCTCAAAAATAGGCGTATGTTTGTTTCTTTCCTGAAGAAATCACATATACAAAACTTTCTCCAACTCTGGATGTTTGGCTTTCTTGAAAGTTGCCAACTTACAAAAAAATCATTACGTTTTAGGCGGTCCAGAATCACACTTTTGTATGTTGTATATAATAGCTTTAGAAATTTGTTTAAAAAACCCTCAAAAAATGATGGCTAAAGTTGCACAGATGCGTTCAGAACTTTTTCGGTCAGGACGGAAATGTGTTAATTTGGGATTATCTTGATTAAATAGTTTTTTAAAATGATTAAGCTATTTCTTGACTTGGGTATAGAGTGATATTTCTTTTAGCTCTTGGAGATTCGACGCAATCTAAGATAAGCAACCATTGTCGCTACTCAATCGTCATACGATTTGACGCACGAAACGCAGAGGGTTGAGTGTATTTTATGGACGATGACCAATTTAGAATGCTTCAACTAACGCTATGGATCAGTATTGTGTGAATGGCTTCGAGCTAAATGAGTTCTTTTGGTAAAAAGCGTGCTTTGAAAAGTGCTTGGGTCCGTTTCGCAATCCGTCCACACGACTTTTGAGCAGCATGACATTCGGCAACATTTATAAATACGTCGCCATTCGAGCAGAAAGTGTTGTCGACTTGGAAAAAATAGCAGACATAAAAAGGAGATATGTTAATTTCGACCTCATTGCATTGACTGGCGGCCGCAGGTCACATCGATACGTGACGCGCGACCAGATTTCTTTTTTTTATGTGCACATACACATTGCTCTCTTCTCTTTTTCAAGACAAGCAAGACGCTTCTGAAAACGTCAACAGATGCATTTTTTGCATCCGATTTCAATTGATTTAAACGTGTTTGTCCGTATGGAACGAGAACTCAACGTCAGCGGATCGTGCTCGCTTATAAATTGCAGTGTAACTTAAATCTGGATTTAGGACAATTTGTATAGTTAGAAAATAATTTACAAACGGCTTTAAATCTATACATTATTAATATAGTACAATCTCGATTATCCGGACTAGTGCTGGCGAGACGAGTTAAGCGGTTCGAGTACATTTTTTGAGATTTTTTTAAATAAATTTCTAAAGCTATTATATCATTATATTCAAATCCTCTTTGTTCAGCGTAATTTAGCAATGTTTCAACATAATTCAACGCCGTTGTATAACTAATGTATTCACTGGTATTTTATTCAATTGTAGTTGTGTCGCTCTCATTTTCTTCCTCTTGAGAAAAAAACGAAACGATATTTGCATCATCCTAAGCTTAAAAACCTGGAACATTTCATCTCACTTTAACGGCCCAAAAAATTGGCAATTTTTAACAATTTTTTTCTCAGTAAATACACCATATAATGAAATGAATCTTTTTAAGATTAATTATAGCACTCTTATATAATACTAAAAAAAATAATTCGTAATTTTAAAAAATATATATTATATCGTTTTTATAACATCAAACTGACATGTCAAAAAAGATGCGCAAGTCCATGGTGTGGAACAATTTTTTCATTAAACTTGAAGCAAAAAATCAAAAAGATTCTTAATCTGTAAGTGTGTCGCTATCGCAGTAGCGTTAATGAATCGTTTTTGTTTAAAAGTAACAAAATGACGCTGGTTTAAAAAAAGTTTGGAAAAAAATACTTTTTTTGGGGGTATTTTTTAATATAAAACATGAGATAAAATAAACATTTTGACCTGGTTTTGCGAACTGCCATAGCCATACATATTTAAAAAAAGCTCGTAAAATTTCAGTACAATCGGCGACTTGGTTTTTCAAAATTCTTTCCACACCACATGCAAAAATATCGTTTCGAGAAAAACGCGTTTAAAGTTTAAAGTACTATTTTTATATGAAACGTCCGATTGTAGCAAAAAATCCACGTAATTGTTAACACGTGCATCGCTGGGCGCACATCGGCAAAGTTTCAATAAGATAGATGGTGGCTACACTATAAAAAAGGGTCCTGTGAATAGACAAGGGTAGATATGCGAATTTTGAGACAATTCTCGAAACATATGTTGACATTTATAAGACTTTTATGAAATTAATCCTTTGATGAGTATGCACTCACATGTTAAGAGCGCTTTCGAAAAATCGCGTAAAAATAAACCACAATGCTTTATTTCCAATGACGTGCTTCTATTTCTAGTATATGATATACTATTATCCTTTGTTACTGCAATTTAATACAAAGACTGCGAATTTGGAGGTTGTTAAAATCTGCTACTCTGTACAAACTTATATCTATTCTATATTTAATTTTAAAAAATCGAGATAAATTAACTCACTCCTGGAACGTGTGCGTTATAAAATTTAACGTTTCGGTGAAGAAGCATAGTTTTCTGATAAATATATCAGTGATTTTATATCCTTATAATGCTTATTGGATGCTGTAAAAATACAACAACAAGGATGTGCATACAATTGAAAACTTTGAGAAGAACTGGCTGTAGAAGAAGAAGAAAAAACGACCAGTGCTGGTGGCTTATTGGGCAATATCCAGTGAAACTCACGAATAAACTATAATAATTTACAACTACTGGGAAAAGTGGGATTCTAATAGGATTAGCTTCTAATATTACCTTGGGTGAAGTTCAAAATGGCACCACAAATTGCCATTACATTTATTTATAGGAACAACGCTACTGAAATATTATGTAGCGTATCAAAAAAATACAAATAAAAATTGAAACAAGCGAGAGAAAAATGCAAAAACTCCACAGCAGAATATCTGTCTTCTTGGTTCATAAAATAATTGATTCTTAATTCTTTAAAAAAAGATTCTTAATGTGTAAAGATGTGACTATAGTTTTTACGCCGGGGTAAAAAAATATTTTCGCAAAATGGCAACTGTATTTTAAAAAAAGTTTTTTGGCTTAATTTTTTCCCAGTTTTAATTTTTTTTAAATAGTTAAAAATTAAATTTTGACACAAATATGGTAGGAACGACATTTAATTATATAGCAAAGATTTGTTTCAAATTTGAAGTAAATTGGTTTATTAGAACTTGAGATATCATGTCAACCGTGTTGAAAAAAGTAGTTTCGAGATAAACGCGGCTTAGTTACGGTATCACTAAAATAGCTATAGCTTCGAAAATAATTGGAATTTTGGAAATTCATTTGGAAAATATATTCTTAAGCGAATAGTTGACTAATTATGATAATAAAATTAATTGACAAATTACAACAAGTTTCAAAAAGTATTAAAATCCTGTATTTTTATCATAATTACAGATATTCGATTCAAGAAGAAGATAGCCAAAGTTATTAACACATTACCTGCGGATGCCCAGCGAATTGTCGCCTATTAGGTCAATTGATCAATGACGCACACAAAAAACGTATTGACGTAAAGCGCTATAACTTTTGTAATATAATATCGAAATGGTTTAAATCACTTTTGGCCTTTGTAAGAATTTACAAATTTGAATGAAGAGAGCAAGAATGCTGTGATCGAACTCTGTCAAGGTTCAGTTAGGTTTAGTTAGCATCTTGTTAGGTGAGATAGCAGATAATAGATAACGTATGGGTTATGGCAGACTTATTTGCTTTGCTGATGCCTTCTTAGAAGAAATTTAAATGAATTGTATCAATTTTGCATTCTTGATCATTTGTACCCTACAGATGTTTATTTGGGTTAAGGTCGCGGATTGTTTCCAGGACACAAATACATGCTGATATGAGGCGCATTAATACGAGGGTACTCCCAAAAGTATCGGACCTGACGTATAGCTGGCGGTTGATGTTTTAAAAAAATACTGTGGTAGAATGTACCTACCTTATAAAGCTTAAGTTTCAAATTTGAAGATGCTACGTTATTTCAATAGTGAACATTCTCAGAGAATTTATAAATACTTTTATTTGAAAGGGCTCACTCTAACTAATATCAAAACTGAGATAGATTCTACTCTCGGGGAGTTTTCTCCTTTGTTTATAACATTAAAATATTGGATGGCAGAGTTTAAATGAGGCCGTACGAGCTGCGAAGACGAATATCGCAATGGTTGACCAAATGAAACGACTACGCCAAAAATGGTGCCAGAAATCGACAAATGAAATGATGACCATTTCAAAAATTGTTGTACATCGCATATTTAATGATATTTTGCACACGAGAAAGCTGTGCGCAAGATGGATGCCGCGTTTGCTCGCAATGGAACAAAAACAGCGTCGTAAGGATGTTTCAATCGAGTGTTTAGCTACGTTTACATTTTGAGGAGTGCAGACGCGTATTTGTGATCGAATTCCAGTGATTCAGAAAGAGCATTCTTACATGTTGGTTCGTAAGAGAGACAAAGACGGAGATAGTGTTTTGCGTACATTGTACGATTGTATAAATCTAGTGTGGCTAGTGATGTACATGGTGTGGCAAGGATATTTCCTTATTTAAAAAAGGCGCATTGAAACGACAGTTATTCCGAGAAAGGTGGAATGACACTCGTTCAAAAGAGCGGGACTTAATGTTTTCTATCGTGTATGATGATGAGCACGAGTTCGCCTCAGAGGCGTCACCTCATCCCCAAGTAAATACTAAAAGGATTATTAAAGTATTACATGGACGGATCGATTTTGCACTGATTGCAGATCTAACCTAAATATTTCATAGATCATTCTAGCATCACCATTGTGCAACAAATCCTTTTTTAAATTCCATATTAAATATATTATTTAAAACTGACCAAAAATCGGACATTTCATATGGAAACAGTTGATCGATTCGATTGATGGATTTAATAATAAGATTTAAACTGCCTAAATATACATAAAATATAAGAGCTATAGATATAGTCAATTTAGTAGCATTGGATCTAATTTTTAAATTATTAAATCCTACTTAAATGTCGATCAATCTTATACGTTTGAAGAGTTATTTCAATGCAACACTTTGCTGATTAATGATTTATAACAAGCCGTATTCTTAGTTCATCTATGCTTTCAAATTTAGACTAACATTAACATTTAAAGCGAAGTTCATCTCTTATGTTATGAACACTTTCTAATTATATTTGGCAACGAGCATGATTCATGGGAGATGCTTTACTCTGCCATTGCAAATCTCTTACACACGAGACGAATTTTGTCTATTAAAATCGTTTTGAAGCAGCATAAATGCTTATTTTTGAAATGTTTAAACGAAATTTTATAAAGCAATTGGAATTAGCAATAATTTCTTCCCACATAATACAGATTTAAACAAGATCTTCGTAAGACACGTGAGATTCTTAATAAGACAATATCTGTATATTGTTTATCTACATTCTTCGTGGTGGGCCTTCAAATATAACTATCGCTGGAAATCGCTTTGCTGAAAGTCTTTGAGGAGGCTTTCTCTTTTAGCATATCGCACAACTATGATCTATATCAGAGATGACAAACCTATGGTCGTCTAAATTAAAATGTTTCCATACAAAATATTGCAATCAAATGAACGTTATATGCCCTCGTTTATTGTGTTAAAATGGCGTACATGATGTAAAATATCATTCAATTTGTGCAAATTTTGAATTTATGCACAATTGTCTTTCATTTTGCCATTCAAATATAATTTTATTTCATACAGTCTGCTGACGAAACGTTTCGGAACTCGATCAATACCCAGCCATCGAGCTGTATTCGTACATGAGCATTGCAGAGCATTGTCAATTCACCCTTAAAACCCAAACAATTTTCATTATATTATTACGTAATAGCTCTAAAATTATAGTTTTTAATGTATATAAAAATATTTAACCCGTTGACGAGTAATCGCGCATATTTGCGTTCATACTCGTGTAATACAGAAAGAGCATGATCGCATATTGAGTGCGAAGTACAAAATAGAGCATCATCACATCAATCATCAATAGATAAGTGGATTTGGATGGACGATAAGCAGTGATGTAGTGCTAAATAAAAAAGTCTGGGAGCGCTGATTAATTATAATATTTCAGTACCCCCTCCCCTATCAGCAGTGATACACTTTTCGTACCAAGTTTCCAACCAAACGTTTTTCAATATAACCAATTTAAGTTAAAATAAATTTTTAAAAATTACAATATATATTATGCAAAATTTCCAAATCGTTTAGAAAAAAGTGTGGGAGCGCCGACCCCACGCGCCCCCGCCCCACTACACCACTGACGATAAGTGGCGGACATACGAATATAGCATTTGTGTTTATGATGTTTTAAAATTAGCTCACTTCTCAAAGGGTTAAAACTAACATCAGTGATTCTATTTGAAGCACTATTATGGCACCAAAAAAATATCAATAGTGTTAGTGTAATTCATTGATATACAAGCTTGATTCACGCTGCGCGTTTCTGAGAGAAAAGTGGATTTATGTGAACGATAAGAGGTGGACATACAAATATAGCATTTATGTTTAACCTAATTTAAAATCAACTCATTAATTAAGGGCTCAAAAAAGTCAAAAATGAATTATTCGTAACTGAATCGAAAATCATAAACCGTAACTAAACCGTTATAAACGTTTGATATTGAACCGGAACGAAAACCAAAATAAATACATTTCTTCGTCTTTAAGAAATCTAAATTTTAACAGCATTTAATTTAATATTTGAAGTAAGCTTTTGATTTCTAACAACAATGATATTTAATTAAAAAATATTATCCTTATTAACGATAGGAAATTAATAGCATCTAGCGTTGTAAAATATATGTTTTATGTTGATGTCTTGACCACTTTACCTATCATTCGATGTATCCAAATAGCAATGGAGGACAAAAGGAAGGTGGTTGTTGAATAAGATATTGTCATGGCATCGAAGCAACCGGAATTTGACAGATTTGGTAGTGTTGAAGCTGTTCAGAATGGCTGTAGACTGGTTTCAGCTTATTAAGATGCTAGAAGCACCATAAATAGAAGACCATATAAATTCGATACGACAATAACAGCTTTTGCTAAAAGCCACAATGGTAACCCTGAATCTGAAAATGTACATATTATTCTAAATTGTATTTTAAAATGTATTTTAACTTGAATCCAACAAGATCTATAAATAGGAACAGCGAGCTACCATAAGAATGTAAAGACTTATCCGGATCGTAGCAATGTTATGACGCATTAATTAGCTTCTGACGGAGCTTCCGTGATCGTAGAAATCATATAAAATGCCGCAAAAAGCCCTAAAAAAAGAGGAGTGGCCACAAGATATGTGCGTTCAATCGGTCCGCTTTTCGGATCGCTGACATGACGAATGGGCGCATCGCGACCGGACACCATACAGAACTCATTACAAAACGCAGAATACCGACCCAGTCGAGAATTGTACATGGTTTTATTTTACTTGATCATTCTATTTTACATGAATCAACACAACATATCGATTGGCTCTGTCCATTTTTGTAATATAATATTAAGTTGTCTAATCGCTCTTTTTTTTAACCCCAGCCGGCATAAATTCGCAATAAATTAAAGACAACAATATTTTCGACCGATTGTTTAAATTTAAACAACCCACCCAATCAGTCCACTTTGGACAACTTCGTTTTGCAATGAGATCGTGATCCAATCGCGAGATGATCATTCGTCGTATCAGCGGTCCGAAAAGTGGACCTATTAGACATACAAACTTTGTGGTCCTCTTTTAGGGCTTTTTGCGACATTTTCTATGATCTGTACGATCGCGGAAGCAACGTAGCGTAAAAATAAATTGGATTTCCTTGAGGGGGGGGGGGGGGGGGGCGAAGTTAGATACTTGCCACGGGCGCTTCATACCCTTGTTACGGCTCTGGGAAGAGGCTCAGAATATTATTGTCTTTACTAGTTGAAACTAATTTATACTTTTGACTGTATGGCATGTAGTTTTTGTAGTTTGTAGGTCCCGCGTGTTTGTTGGCCATTTTGTTCAATCACGATAAAATCCAATCCATCGGAATCTGGTGGAAGTTATGTTGGTGATATGATATGAGTCGACAACATGTCACAAAGTGGGTTAGATTGTCCAGAGAAGGCCTTATTGATTCTCACGACTAGACAAGAAATGGGAGATCATCAGTCATTTCTGACGAACTGTGCAAAAATTGAAGAACAAGTGCGAAATGACGCTTGACGATCTTCACGAAGAATTTCCTGACATTTCTCGAAGTCTCCTCGATGATATTGTATCGGAAAAACTTGGTTATGAGAAGTTGTGTGCGAGATGGGTGCCCAGAATGTGAATTTTAATTAAATACAATCATTTTTCGATCCTATATAAATGTTGTAACCTTACTTTCTGGATGACCTACGTATAATGAATAATTGTTTGATAAGTCTCTCGGGTCTTTCATGGGATATTTGGACATTACCTGGGAAGAGGGAGATGTAAAGAGCTAGCTTTTAGTGTAAATTGAATCCATGTGGTTTAGATGGCATGCGTGAAGGCCACGAGAGCTGGAAGGCTGTTATTAAAGCACCATCAGGCCAGTAATTCCGTTCAACTTAATGCCCATTATGCTCGTAAACCTAATGACGGCATCTATCAGATACAAGTACTCACAGTAGCCAGCACCGCGGTGACTCACGCCAATTGTGAGAGATTCGTTTTTTTGGTTACTACAGTTATTCCCAAACATGTGAGGCTCGCAAGGTCAAAGCGATCCATCGCCCTGGACATCCACTCCGGAGGATGGACGCATTAATATGCAGGATCGACAAAAAACCTTTCTTCTCCGCGACTCCTCGACGATACCACTTACCGACCCAATTCGTTTTAGCTAAGAAGTGCCCGTTGAGGTCAACAATATATCACCATACTCATGAATATCTTATCGCTAAAGCATGTGTGCCTTATCTGCAACTCAAATTTGCATGCACATAATAACAACTCATTGCTCTAATACGCGCCATAAAAACTAGCACCAGTTTATGGACCTCCCGATATAGACATCTTTCTATTCGATACTTTTTCTAAAAATAAAGATGATTCAAAAGTACTCCATTTACGCGGCATTTCGCAAAAAACACGTTAAAACCAATTAAAAATATACGACGATATCAATTTTGTTTGGTCGCTGAAAGTATTTAAAAATTGCAGTTCAATTGGCGAAAGAGACCACAATAATTTGTGATGTTTAGTAAGATCGTATATTTTAATTTTGTGGCATTCCCATGGATTTACAGACGATCGTCGGATCATTGCGCTCTTCTAAATCGCACATTAAATGACAATTCAATTGCGCAATGTAACCTCAAAATGGCCACATGTTGATGATTGCATCCGATTCGATCCACCAACAAACATATATCATCATCATCAGCGGTGGATTTGGTTTTAATAAAAAAATATAAGATGATAAGGAAGAGAATCCGTTTATTCCGAAGGAAGATTTGATGATTTAACTATAGAAGAATTGCATGTTTAAAATTGATCTACTGAGGGTCATCAAGAAAGTACAGATACAAGGGCTCAAGAGGGCGGGGGATTTTTTTAAATTTCGATTTGACCCACTTCAAACGAGACGTTTAATTTGTTTGGCCCCGCGTGTTTGTCGGCCATTTTGTTCAGTCATAGTAAATTCTTCCGACGGAAAGGTCATCACGCGCTCTCTTCACTTTTTGGATAATCTTTTGGAAACTTTAGTGATACATTTGAGTCTCATCTCCCATCATAATATAGTCCAGAAAAGCTTCCTTTGCAAAACGATCCAAAAATCCACGCGCAGCGGTCACGCGATTTTGACGATATCCCGTGTGAGCATTCTGGATAACTGCGTATAACCAAGTTTTTCGACACAATATCATCAACAGGATCATAACAAGGGAGTGGCAAAGTAGGCGCCCGCCAAGGGCGCAAAACGCAGAATGCCGACCCGGTTGAAAGTTGCACATGGTTTTTATTTCACTTGACCTCATTTTACATGAATCAACTATGTTTGACTGTTCGTTTTTATAATATACACTAAGTTGTCTAATCCCTATTTTCTTCGTTATCGCCTAAACATTGAGCTGAACCAACCAGCATAATCCCGCAATAAAATAGACAACAATATTTTTGACCGACTGTAAAATTTAAACAATCCGATCAACTTTTTTTTGGACAACTTCGTTTTGTGATAAGAGTTCGTAATCGTTCTGTAGACATTTACAAGGTATGGCGTCCGAACGCGAGGCAACCGTTCGTCATGTCAGCGGTTCGAAAAGCGGACCGGTTGGATACACAGACCTTGTGGTCACTCCGTCCACTTTTAGAGCCTTTTGTGGTATTTTATATTGTCTGTGCGATCACAGAAGCTCCCTCTTTTGAACTTTTCGATTGAAATATCATCACGACGGCGACGTAAAGTTTTGTCTTAGCAGACTTCGCTGGAGTAGAATCTAGAGTAGAGTCAGAAATTACTGATGGTCTTCCACTCCTTGTCTCATCGTTTCAGCATGGTTTTCTCTGGACAACTTAAACCACTTTGTGACATGTTGTCGACTCATCACATCACTGCCATAAGCTTCCGATGGATATTCGCGACGGTATTGTTCTACAAAACCAAAAACCAAATGATCACGCGGATCTCCTTTTTTTCCGATTTTATGCTTGGTCTCGATTTACACGATAATGACTTGCAGAATTAATCCAGCGTGTAAATCGAGGAACCAATATACACAGCTTCTGTGTTTTAATCAGTCTTTTATCCATTCGAAAAATGATTTATACACGATGTTGCCAAACTATGCTTTTGTCGGCGAGTACTAGTTGGTCAAATTTGTTTTTTTTTTTAATGGGAAAAGGTATGGTTAAAACCACTACGAAGCCGTTCGATAAAGCCGTCAATTTAAATCATAATGAATTGCTCCATAGAGAGATATTTCAACCCGTTGACGTCATAACATAATGGCCGTGTCTTCGACGTGCGATTCAAGCCAGACTCGACGTTGAAAAAAAAGCCTCGAAAGCCTCCTAAGGCCTGCCCGTCCAACAGGATAATAAACGCTATTGGAATGGAGCGAGGCTTTACGATTATATAGTGAGACCTCCCCAGAGATCCTTTGTTGTGAGGATCCCGTCCGTTTGACTGAGATGTCACGTGGATTTTATGATTCTATTACTTCATTCAAGGATGGGTCAAGTTCTTCAAATTCATTCAAATTCGTTTTTTTAAAAAAACGCCTTGAATTTTAGAGCCCGGGACGCGTTGAGCTTCGATGCGGAAAAATTTGCACGTCTACGTTATCCCCCTAAATTGAGCATCCGTCCGTCTGGATAGGATGGGGACCTCCCTTCTTCTTTCGGGCGACAGCTGCTTCTTTCGTCCCGGGAGGAATTATTTGGGGTAAGAAAGACATATCAAATACACCTGCACGCAATCTGCCAAATTGAGAAACTGCGATTCATATCGCAGAAAAGCTCGATTTTTTTTACAAAAATTCCATTAACAGATTCATAGCAGAGACGTCTAATTCATATATTATAAGAGTCGCATTAGATACTGACCGCAAATATCCGTTTATAAACTCAAAATACAAGATAGATCTATCGAATTTTATGATGAAGACAATGAAAATAAGACGTAGATGTAAGCAATCCTGGGATACAAATAAGAAAAATAATGCGTCCTACAGAATCTGGCTTTTATTTAGACTCTTGTTTCTATCTTTAACGCAAGACACCCGTCTCTGTCTCCGATTTATAATAAATTTTAGGAACGTAACCGAAACCAAAACCAAAATGAAAAAAATGACAATTCGAAGCCCTGATTAAGATTGACTGAATGCGTATTTTTTAACCACGAGCTGATCTTCCTTGGATGAAGATCGTGTTCTTTTTTAACGTCGCCCTAGATCGTCGTCGAATAAAACCCTCCGGTGCGTTAAAGGACGCGTTCATCGGCGCCGGAATCGTTATCTAGGCGTCTCGGTGCATCCAATGACCCCGAGGTGCGGTCAACGCGGCCGTTTAAAGTGGCAGTCGGATAATGTGACAGCGGCGAAGCAACGAAACGATTCAGAAATTAAAGAAATCGAATTTATCCAAAAAGTAAAAGATAAGGATATGTATTAAATGGCTATTCAAATGTGACGCTTGGATATCAGTATTATATCATTTTTACACATGACGTTTTTTTTAAATAATTTAAGTCATTTTGTTTAAGCATAAAGTAGTACAATTTCAATCATTGTAACAACGCAAAATTTTATTTAGCGATGAAGTTCATTTCACAATGGATGTATTGGTCAATGAGCAAAATTATGGTATCTGAGGTTGATAAAAATCCTCATGTTATTCAGGACAGATATCTACACCCAAAAAAAGTTATTGCTTAGTGTTCTTTTTGGGTAAATGGAGTCATTTGGCCACATTTCTTCGAAGATTGCTGAACGATATCAATCAATATTGTTGTATCTAATGTCTATTTCCAACAAGCCAACGCTATAATTTCAAAGTAGACCCTTCAAATAGATCTGGATTGTCAGCAAATCACTTCAACCACTTGAAATAATGTGCTGACTATAAACAAAAACATCGGAAAAAAGAAGAATACGGACATTTTAAGTGGTATCATATCTGCTTATTATGGGCAAAATGTGCTCAGATCGTTCTCAAAGCATTGCATAAATATATATTTGCATTATAAGATTTCGTGGTCAAATCGTCGACAATCAACGAAGAAACAAACTCAACAAAAGCAGCTAAATTTCAAGATTTTGCATAGATATTGACCTTATTTAGGTTTGTGCTAAAAATGATTCACATTGCAAAACATTGTTGGATGAGACATTGCAACATTTTTAAAGAGGATTGTTTTACGATATTTAATCCAGATGATGTCCAGATAATAGGCGAAGAAATGCTCCAATATAAATAGTAGATTGACTACCAATTGCTATACATAGAAAGCAATCAGTGAGTGCTTGATTGTAATGCATTTGCTGTCCTGTTAAAGGAGTGGTTGCGGAGTGCCAAGAAACCACTGCAAAGGAAGAAGGGTGCCCTCATCCTAGAGGGTAAAAATACTCTCCAGACTGGCAAGGTTAAGGGGGAGGTTGGGGGGAGGGTTGAACAGAATGAGAATCAGTCTAAGTATATATGTACATATATAGGCACTCTTGCCCAGCGAGACAAAACGGATGTAGCTCGCGGTCGCGCCACAGAGGACTTCATCACTAAATATAATACATTATTATCAAATATTTTGAATTAACTCTTTACGGTCCGTAATTGCATTGACGCGCGATAACAGAACAGCGTTAAAATTCGATATGCGCGTTAAAAATGACGTTAATTATGAACCACGAGCGGCTTATTTTATGTTATTCTATTAATTTTATTGTTTTTAGAAAAGTATCCTTTGGTGAAATGAAGCTTAAAATTGAAGAAGAAATTGACGTCTGAAAATATGAAAATTGCATAAAATTTGTTTAGAGAATTTTGTAGCTAAAAGCGTCACCGTCAAATAGATTATGAAAACAAATTTTCAATGAGGAACATAAATTATTACAAATTGTGGGTTCTATTCTAAAACTTTATACATTATACAGGACCACGTTATAGAAATAAAGCGCTATGGAAAATTAGGTACCCATACAAAATTTATACGTGTTTATTTTGTTAACAAGTGAATACCAAACATAAGGGGGCAAAGTGGACGCTATAGGAGGATTGAATGTAGTATAATTATATCGTATCACAAGCGAGTAAAAATATTTAAATGGTGATGGGAATAACGAGTTATCGCTAATCGATACATTTTGTGGCGCTTTTTATTTGGGTTCAAATGCTTATTTCTATTCCTAAATCATGATCAACATTGAAAAAATTATACATTTTTATCGAGTAGAAAAAAGATAATGTTATGTCATTCTGGCTTGATTTGAAACTTTTATTTCCTCCACTTACCTCCACCGCGAAAAGAACGAGAGGGGGGCAAAATTGACATTTTTTAAATAAAAAAAATTTTCAGAACCGTCGAGTTTTGACTCGAATACGAAGTAAGAAAATGAAAAATATAATTGTTTTTGTTTGAAAGAAATTAATTATAATGTGACTAAATTGTATACAAAGGAGAAAAAAAAATCATAAAAAATGACCAAACTCGACTATCTACATAACACCTTAAACGCGCCTCCGACCGGATGAGGATTCTCGAAAAATCGAAACAACTTGTAGTGGATGCCATGACGGAAATAACTCGAAATGGAAATCGCTGAGGAGGTAAAGCTTCAAAAAACATCAAAAATATCGGATTTGAACTAAATTAAAATATATATTTTAAATATCTAAGTCACATATACTCAATAATACTCATTTTTTTACACTTATTTTCAATGTTTAGACTTTTAAGAACATGTCATCCTAAAAAAATTTCAAAATTACAATTATTTGTGGAGTTATAGCTATTTTAACGATGCAGGAACTAAGGTGGTTTTATTATAATGAAATCTTTAAATGCGTTTTTTTCTAAATTTCTAAACTAAATTTTTCAACACGGTTGACATGATATCTAAGATTTTTTTCTACTGATATACTTCAAATTTAATAAGAACTTTTTTAAAATATAATTTTCTATCGTCTTTACCAGATTTATGTTAAAATTATATTTTTTAATATTTAAAATAAATTAAAACTGAAAAAATAAGACCAAAAAGTGACTTTTTTTAAACAATCGCCATTTTGCGAAAATAAAATATTTTATTTTTCTTTGAGGTTAACACTATAGCAACATCTTAATTAATTAAGAATATTTTTTAATTTTCAATTTCAGTTGACTAAAATGGTTAGAATCGTGTCAACCATGATCCCCCCTTATATTTATTACACTTTAACAGCCTATACATTTTTCAATTTATTAAGTCTTTTATTTTTATTTTTCCAGTAGACTACTTAAATGGTAATATTTGATGTATTTTTTCAAGGCCACATTATAATAAATATTTAATATGTACGTGACCGCGAGCCAGTAGCGCCATCTGCCCCCAGGGAAGTGTTCCGAGGGTTATTAGGCGCACACACTTCTCCCATGCACACTACCAGCGCACAGACACGCACACATATTCAACCACACGGCCGCACTTTACAGGAATTTCTATCACCTTCGTCCTCGTCCTATTCATACTACCGCATTATGAGGAAATACCTCTACATTCATTCTTCACACATGTTTTACATGATAAATTGTCGACCTGTTGTACAAGCAGAGTCTACCAAAGTTCACCATTGGGTTTTAAATCAGACCAAGTGTGACCACCGCAAATAAGTTGTATAACCACACTTGTTCAAATGACACTGTTTATCGTCGTACACCTACTTGTATAATGTCATTACGTAATATGAACCCCCTGGGCTCGGTGTACGTATAGAGAATTTGATTTACCCCACATTATTTCGTCCGTAAGGGCTGTTTGCACCCTCCATATTGGAAATATTACGTCAGCCCATCAGCGTAATTATTACTTTCTATAAAATGATTTATGTAAACGCTCACAGATAACCGAATAATTTAGCCGAAATCGCATCCGAAGACAGTTTTTCAACGCTTGAACCATACCAAATGTTACTAATGAAATATCGGTCGAATTTAAAAAAAATAATGCATTTCTATGGAATTTAAGTATGAAAAAAGATCTAAATTATCCAGGGATATATCACATTTTATTAATAATGTACAAAATAGTCGAAAAGTCTTTTTGTCAAGTAGAAAAAAATCAATAAAATTTATTTCCAGTAACAAAATTCTGCAGTCATCACTTTTCCAGCAAACTATTTCTCGACTTTCAGACCTTGACGAATCTTTTGGCTACAATCAAACACTTGGGTTTTACTTAGAGTAGTATCACCAATGTGTGCCTCAAGTCTCATCAAAATTTCACGCCTTTATTTACGAGAAAACTTATAATAACGCGTTGCGCAACAGATCATTGTATTTCTCGCCTTTGTTCCATGGAAAAAAAGAAAAATTAATATCGTTGGCAATGGATCACATTCTGAAAAACAAATCCTTATAATCAATATTTTCTTATAATCAAAAGGGATCTATAACTTCGAAAAGATTAAGAGCCTCTGCTACAGGATAAAGAAAGTCGGCTGATTCTTCCTAGGAATAGGTATTTAAGAAATGTTGAATGTCCCGGAAAAATTGGTTGGTAACAAATTTCAAATGAATAGTAAATTCCTCTGGGTTTCTAACCGGAACTGAACCGAAAATCGATAGCCAGTGAACCGTTATTTTTATCGGAATTCAAACCGAAATTGAATCGATTAGAAAATATCGTTTTTTTTTGGTTCGGTAGACGTTTTACGCGAAATAGAGTTTGGTTGATTTTTGTGTTGATATAAAGTGACATTCACCATTTTTAGGCATAATTTGCATGATTGTATTCATCTGAAAATACTGTGATTCTATCGACAATGATATCGGAAAGATTTGCCTAAACAATGGGTAAAATATGTAGGATCAAAGCCGTACAAATTTTGTTTCTATAGCATGAACGACATAGGGACATCTAGACGCAATAGAAGGGTTGACTGTATTTCTTTTTATTTTCTAAGTCTTTTATCTCATGAATTCATAATTAAATATTTATCCTTTTATCTTGATTTAACTATTTAATTTCAATTATTAAAAAAATCTTTATCAGCACTCATAAAGTACCCAATAAAAAATATTCACAATGCAACAGTTCATCAAGAAATCATACAACTTTCACGAAAAATATTAAGCAGCGAGTGATCGTTAAAAGTTAAGGCATTGTTCAGGTCAAAACATAATTGTGTTCTCATTAATTAATTTAGATTTTATTTCGGATTTGCTATATTGTTAATAACGCTAATGGAGTCCATATCTTGTTAACCATTGCATATTTGAATATCTACGATATTAAAATCTTCGATTTATCGCTAAAAGGCTGTCAAAAACTCATTATTATGACAAAAACAGTTCCATATTACATTCAAAAGCCTCGGGCTATCCCTGATTTATATTAGCTGTCATGAACACTCACATTAAGGCTGTATCTTTAAATCTCTCATGACCAATTAAAAATGGATTTCAAACAACTTGTTGTTTGTATCATTCATGCGAATGTATCGAATGTGTCATGGGATCAATGATGCCAAACGTCCGGAATACTGAATGGCAGTTCAGATTGTCGTAACCAAATCAATAAAACAGCCGACGAATAATCATTGCGAATGTTGTCGGATGATGATGATGATTGACAAGAGCAAAAGAGGGGTCGGATATGGCGCACATCTTTTAAACGTATATCCACAATGTCATTCAATCTTGTTTCTTTGTGTCCTTTTGAACCCTTACACATGCATACATACAAATAGATCCTACTTAGACTCTAATAAAAAATTGCGTCCTTGTCAAAAGACCATCATAGATCATGGTTGTATCCTAATAATAAATTTAATATAAATATTTTTTTAATATAGCAATGTTTTCATGCAATCCTTGCTCGAAATTGGAGGCTCAAAAAGGACTTGGAAAGGCGCAATTAATTCAAAGGACGCTTTGAATGCGTACTTTTATTTAAAAGGTAACGAGCCGCCCCTGGCGTCAGGCTAGCTGGAGGTAGTATGTATAAAACACTCATAAAATCCGCTATCGGATAAAAAGAGAACAGGAAAAGGGTCCCGGTTTTTTTTTCTCATTTTATATTAGATCCGTTCTCATAGTATTTTGTGGCATGTAAGGATATGTAAACGCATAGGGTGATACGAAAGAATATTATATTTGTTGGATGACTCCGACATTTAACGGTGGATTGTTTGACGATCGTATCCTTAACCCTTTAGATGCCAGCCAGAGAGTTAGGGTTGTCTCAGTTTACTAATGATACTAATAAGAACAATTTTTTTATATAACATTCTGAACAATAAATCTCAAAATCGATTCGGTTACGAAACGAAGATCTTTCAATGGGCAACCCTGTGCAACGTAATCCCGAAAAATTCGGGATTGGATTTTTTATCTAACAGAAATCGTACACCTCACCAACACGATGAAGGCTACTAAATCGAGACTTTATCGCTGAAATCTGGACGCTTGGAAACAGTGGCGTAAATACTAATTAGCAAGCTTAGGTGATACCTAGGGACAGTAATATGCTCATTGTTTCTCGTGTAAGAATATTTGATCGGACCGAGACCGGAGCGAGATCGAACCGTTACTGGCACCATAGTGTGGATCGGGCCTAACTGTCTAATCTATGTATACATATACACAGTACGTATATGTTTTTCAAATTGTTATATTAACCTTTCCCTACCGGTGATGTATTTACTACACCTCGGCTCTAATAATGGGAATATCAATATGAAATATAATAAATACGGGCTTCAGAATTTTTGTATTCCTCCGTAAGATAAATACGAATCATATCAAAGTATTATAGTATATAAGTATTCATCTGCAGCAACGGAAATAAATAATTTGTCGGGAAATCGGGAATTTTGCGAGTTTTAATCCGTGTCTCAGCAGAAAGGAATTTTATCAGTCAAATTGATGGTGTTATACGAAAATCAACTAGCTCATGCGGTCATCAACTAGCATTTAAATATCTGATGACGATACCTCCAACAAGTGTGGAGGCTGAGCGTGCATTTTCAGCAACTGGTTGCTTGTCTTCCAAAATCAGATCCAGACTAAATGATGACACACTCGATGCTACTTCGGGCATATTTTCAAAATAATATTTGAATTTTTTAGTG